>AP026540.1:10000000-10634913 GCA_026075535.2 Tricholoma matsutake | reverse complement strand
ATTACTCTGAACTTATGTGTACCTATTCTATTTGGACTGCCATTTCTCACCATAAACCATATTGTAGCAGACTTTGAAAGTAGAAATGCAATTGATAAATGTACTGGCTATGATCTGCTACAACCTCCTGCACCAAAAGCACAGAAAAAATGGGTTTCACTGCAAGTTATCATTGCTTGAACTAAGTCAAACAAAAAATTGATGTTGCTGGAACTGGTAAAAGTTTGCAAGTGACGTTTGGCAGAAGGGAAGATGGTCCTGGAAATAGTTACACCTATAAATGTGGCAGGGATGATCAAAGACTGGATCGAGTTGTTGAACTTCAAACAAATGATACAGGAGATCGAACATAATACCTTGATGGAATTTGCCAATGTTTTTCAACCCCTTCCTCATGTCAACAAACTTTCCTGGGACGTGACTGCTAAGATCAAGCTGAAAAGTGCAGAACAGACCATCAAGACTCATATCTATGCTTGTCCGTGGAAGTTCAGAGAAGCATGGAAGACATTGATTCAGCAACACCTGGATGCGGGGAGGATCAGGGCTTCTTTCTCACCACATGCATCACCTGCATTCATAATTCCAAAGGTGGATGTGTCCATGCTGCCGAGGTGGGTTAACGACTACAGACAACTTAACGAGAACATGATCGCAGACTCACACCCTTTGCCATGCATCAATGACATATTGAACGATTGCGCAAAAGGTAAAATATGGGGAACCATTGACATGACAAATAGCTTTTTTCAGATGCCCATGGAACCTGATCATATCAGCTTGACCGCTGTTTCCACACCATTTGGACTGTTCAAGTGGTTGGTTATGCCAATGGGTTTGAAAAATGCACCTGCTATCCACCAATGGCACATGTCAACCACATTGCAGGAATGGATTGGAAAAATTTGTCACATCTACCTAGATGACATCGTGATTTGGTCGTCAACGCTTGCAGAACATCAAGAAAATGTGTGTACCATCCTGAAAGCATTACGTGCTGTGGGGCTATACTGCAACCCTCGGAAAACACAATTATTTCAAATGGAAATCGACTTTCTAGGACACCATGTGTCCATGTGGGGAATTGAGGCGGACTCAACAAAGACAGATCGTATTATAAAGTGGCCACAGCCATGAAATGCCAAGGAAGTATGGCAGTTTTTGGGCCTTGTTCGATACATCTCAGCATTTTTGCTGCATATTACTAAACACATGCGGATCCTGACAGGTCTAACTACAAAGGAATGCAATAAAAACTTCCCAGAATGGGAGGAGAAGTACCAGACTGTGTTTGACTGCATCAAAAAGGCAGTGGTTGGCAGGGAATGCCTGACTACTATTGATTTCACACTGATGCTGGTGCACAAAATTTTCGTGACTACAGACACTAGTGATTATCAGTTGGGGGCAGTCCTATCCTTTGGGGAAAATTGGGAAAATGGATGACCAGTTGCTTTCAACTCAATGACGTTCAAGGGGGCTGAGTTGAATTATCTGGTGCATGAAAAGGAAATGCTGGTGATCATTTGCACACTTCAAAAATGGCGTGCAGACCTTATTGGAGTACCTTTCACAATTTTTACTGATCATAAGACCTTAGAGAATTTTGACTGCCAGAGGGACCTAAGCTGGCGCCAGGCTCATTGGATGGAGTTTATGTCTCAGTATGATTGTAAAATTGTGTACATCAAGGGAGATGACAATTGTGTGGCAGACACCTTGTCGCGTACATCGTTCGAACTTGACTTGGAAACATCAATTCCCTATCCTCCTGACAACTGCGAGCCAGTCGCTGTCATCATGGGGGCTGCCCACAACTGCTTCAAATGTGCTAAGGTACTGGCTGACCCAATGACATCACCCACAGATAAATTAGTAGTGGCACCTACCTTGACAATCTCAATGGACTCCAAAATGCTGGACAGCATAAGGAACGGATATACAGAAGACCCTTGGAGTGCAAGATTGCTGGAGGCAGCATTCCTACTGCACAGTGTTCAGAAGGAGGAAGGTTTGCTTTACGCGGGAGACCAATTAATTATCCTGAGAAACACATCTGTGCATGAGTTGCTTTCACCTTGCTCATGATGTTCTAGGACACTTCAGATTCATGAAATCGTATGGCTCACTACAGGATTCATTGTACTGGCCAAACATGCGGCAAGATTTGGAACTCACCTACATGCCAGGTTGTGCTGATTGTCAATGGACAAGCCTACAACAAAAAGGCCAATGGGGCCCTTGCACCCCTTACCAATACCAGACCAACATGGTGACTCTGTTGCGGTAGACTTCATCGGGCCCTTGCCTGAGGATGATGGATGCAATTGCATTGTTACATTCATGGACAGGTTGAACAGCAACATCCGAATCATTGCTACATGGATGAATATCACTGCCGAGGACATGGCAGTTATTTTCTTCAATAAATGGTATTGTGAAAATGGGTTGCCGAAGGAAATTGTTTTGGATCGGGACAAACTGTTTATCTCAAAATTTTGGGAAGTTGCACAAAATCATGGGGGTCAAACTAAAAATGTCTTCGGCATATCATCCACAAATGGATGGAGCGAGTGAAAGATCTAACAAGACTATCAACCAATGTCTATGTTTCCATGTGGAGTGAAATCAGCGTGGGTGGCGGAGGGCCCTGTTTCAATATGATGAATACTATTAATGGTTCAACAGGATTTTTGCCCTTTCAACTAAGAATGGGCTGGAGCCCCTGTGTGATCCCTCCTCTTATTCAGTCTTCTGAAGGTGTTGTAGATGACATTCGTGCATCGGAGGTGATTGAGTGTTTATGAATGGATGTCATGGAGGCACAGGACAACATGCTGAGGGCTAAGATTTCCCAAGCACTTTCCACTGATGTCCATCGTTCTAACAAATTTCCTTTCGAAAAGGGTCATCAGGTCGTGCTATCAACCCTGCATAGACATCAGGACTACAAGGCAAAAGATGAAAAACAGGTTGCAAAATTTATGCCGTGATATGACGGACCATATATGGTGACACAGACAGCGCCAAAAATTTTGACAATTATGGTAGATATGCCGAATAACCCAAATACCTTCCTGACTTTCCATGTGTTCCAAGCATTACCTTTTAAAGAAAACGACTCGACTTTGTTTCCGGCATGAGAACTTGAACAACTGGGATTAGTGATGCTGGATGGGGTCAATGAGTACTATGTGGAGCATATTTTGGAGGAGCATAAGCAGGGATGGGGGATTCAATACCTAGTGCGATGGCGTGGTTACAGACCTGAAGAAGACCGATGGCTACCAGGACAAGAACTGCAGGATTGCGAGGCACTCGACATTTGGACAGCTGGAAAGGAAAAAGTTGCAGTACGTAGCTTTCCTTCACTGGCTGAGCAGTAGCTTTTCCCTGAGGGGTTTTTGATGCCCCCATGCTTGCGGCCCTTTTTACTTTACCTTTCTTTCAGAGGGGATTTTTATTTTTGAGAGGGGGGGAGGGTGTAACAATGTTACTTTTATTTACACTTATTTACTATCGGCCTCAGACTATAACCTTGGCTGTACGGACAGACAGACTCTTACTCTTACCATCATCATCGTCTTACAATAGAGCTCTATTTCTCTTTCATAAAACCATCTGCTTTGCCTGTTTAGATTCTGGTCTCAGTGAAGTATGTGTTCTCTTACATGCATACTTACAGGTAACTGTCTGTCATTTTGTGCAAGTAGATAGAATGTACAATAATATTACAAGTTAGATTACTATCTGAGTGATGGGTAGGTGTTGAGCAGGTGAGTTAGTGTTTGTAGCACTGTAGTTCAGTAATTCCTTTTATAAACTTGGATTCTGCACTGTGTATAGTATATATAGAGATCTCCCAAAGCACTAGTCAAATGGTGCAGCCATTATTTTATACCAATCAGCCTTCCTCCTCATTCCTCTAAAAAGCCCATAGCATCATAACTCAATAACTATCTAATGGTTCCTTTCATAAACTTGTATTGCACACTGTATATGGCATACCTACATTGTCCCCAAAACTAGTTGAAGGGTGTAGCCATTATATTATAGTATCCACCCCTTCCTCCTCATTTCTGCAAAAAACCCGTAGCATCATAACTCAGTAATTATGCAACAATCTTTTTTGTAAACTTGGATTCCATACTGTACATAGCATATCTACATTGTCCCCAAAGGGCTATGAGTATGGTGTAGCGGTTATATTATAGTATCCACCCCTTCCTCCTCATTCCTCTAAAAGATCTGTAGCATCATAACTCAGTAATTACTATTCCTTTCATAAACTTGGATTCCATACTGTACATAGCATATCTACATTGTTTCCAAAGCACTAGCAGAATGGTGTAGCGGATATACTATAGTATCCACCCCTTCCTCCTCATTCCTCTAAAAACCCCATACCATCATAACTCAGTGATTATACAATGATTCCTTTTGTAAATAGCATATCTACATTGTCTCCAAAGCACTAGCTGAATGGTGTAGCAGTTATATTATAGTATCCACCCCTTCCTCATTCCTCTAAAAAACTTGTAGCATCATAAGTCAGTAATTATGCAATAATTCCTTTCGTAAATTAGGATTCCACACTATACATAGCATATCTACATTGTCCCTACTGCACTAGTTTAATGGTGCAGCCATTATTTTTATAATAACCACTCTTTCCTCCTCACTCCCAAAAACCCACATCATCATAACTCAATAATGCCACTGCTTTGCCTTTTGTAACCTTGGATAATACACTTAATACTGTATATCTACACTGTCCCCAAAACACTAGTCCAATGTATAAGGGCAACCTAAGCCTCTAGCAAAGGGAAATCCAAAGTTAAAATTATACTACATAATACAGGCATTGGGGACACACCTAGCAAAGGGAAATCCAAAGAGAAAACTCTAAGGATCCCCTTGCTGATGCCCAGTATATGTGAAGACGACAAAAATCAAATATAACCTAAAAATAGAAAAAGGTGGAGATGGGCGGATCAAGGCTGCCGAATGACATCATACCAAGGGGTATGTGTCGGAAGGGGTACTCCGCCTCTAAATATAAAAGTGTCAACATGTACAAACATGATAGCAAGGGAAATTTAGTAATAAAATCTGGAAAAATCATAGAAAATGAAGAATAGAAGGAAATGAGGTGGGGAAAAATATAGGATGAACATAAAAAATAGGAAAAACACACAGGGCACCCCCCTAGTCCCCTTACATCACCCCCTCTCTAAGATGCATCGCCCCGATGCATTCGAAATCGCATACGACCAAAGTCCGTGACTTGAATGCAACGCGGTGCAGCAGTGTGCCGTTGGTGGAATTCCTTGATTAACTGAGGGGCATTTACATCAGACTCTTCGACCCATGAGTTCTCCTCATACCCATAACCCTTCCAATGTACCAAATACTGGAGTTTTCCTCAATGCAAACAGCTGTTCAAGATTGACTCGACTTCGTATTGGGGTTCTCCCTCGATCACTGTAGGTGGTGGTGGTGGGTGTGAATGGCGTCCCGGGAATGGATCTGGGGGAGCTGGAAGCAATTTGACGACATGGAAGACGGGATGGAGTCTGGACATGGAGGCTGGGAGGTGTAGACGATAGGCATGTGTTCCAACGCACTTGACAATGGGGAAAGGTCCCAAGAAGCGATGAGCGAGTTTCTTGGATGGACGTGTAGTGGAGACGTCACTGGAGTCAAGATAAACTTGATCACCAACCTTGTACTGAGGGGTTGGGGAGTGGCATTGGTTGTAAAATCGCGCCATGTCGTCCTTCACCTTTGCTAAGGCTGCCCTTGCCTCCTCCAAGCTATCCCTCATGTGTTCTGTGAACTCATTCACCGTCTCGATGTGTGAGGGAGTTTGGCGAGGTTCAAATCCCATGCGTGGATGTCGTCCAGTGTCTAAGAGGAAAGGGGTCTGTTGAGTGGAAGCATGGACATGGTTGTTGTATCCGAACTCGGCCAAAGGAAGGAGATCGTCCCAATCGTCCTGGCGTTTATTGACAAAGAGGTGGATGTACTGCTCCAGTTCCTGGTTGACTCACTCTGTCTGGCCATCAGTTTGTGGGTGATAAGCGGTTGAAGCGAGGAGTTTGATCCCCAGGAGTCGGTACAGCTCACGAGTGAACTCTGCCATGAACTGAGGGCCACGATCTGAGAGGAAGGCACCAGGAAGTCCATGTAATTTCCACACGTGGTGGAGGTAGAGTCGAGCGGCACCTAGGGCACTGACAGTGGTGTGAGTGGGAATCAAGTGAGCGCATTTTCCCACTGAGTCAACTGTGCACATCACCGCATCAAACCCATTTGACTCTGGCAATTCCACCACAAAGTCGATGCTGACGACATCCCAATGACTCTCTGGAACAGGAAGAGGGTGTAGCTCACCAATAGGCTTGCGACGAGGAACCTTGGTGCGTAAGCAAAGGTCACAAGTGCGACAATACTGACCAATGAGCCATGACATTTGTGGCCACCAATAGTTCCGTGAGGTGAGCTCCAAGGTCTTCCAGCGTCCAGGGTGGCCAGCAATCTGTGAGTCATGGTGTTGGGATATGATGCACCGGCGAAGGTCTGGGTCATTGGGAGCATAGATGCGATCCCTGAAATACAACAAGTCCTCCTTTTCAGCCCACTCTGCCGCACGTAAGGAAAGGGTCGATCCCTTCCTCAGTTCTTTAACAGCTCGGGCAACAACATCCTCATGTAAACTGCTATGGTTTGCGCGACGAATGTCACGTAGGATGTCCCGCTCCTCACCCTGGGGTGCGATGCCTTCCAGTGCCTGAATGGTGAACAGGTCTGGCTGCAACAGCACAATGTTTTGGTTGTCACCGCTGCCATCCCCATGGTCTGCACGTCGGGATAGGGCATCGGTCTTCCCCATGCTGCAACCCGGATGGTGGTGCAAGGAGAAGTCAAATCTAGATAGATACAGGGACCAACAAGCTTGACGACAGTTCAATTTCTTGGCCGTCATGAAGTACTCAAGATTCTTGTGATCCATCCAAATTTCCACCTTGTGTTGGGCACCCTCGAGGAAGTGTCGCCACTCCTCAAGTGCACACATTATCGCCAACATCTCCTTGTCATGGATCTCGTAGTTTCGCTCTACAGCACTAAGGCTTTTGGAGTAGAACACAACAGGATGCCACTTCTGGTCCTCCGGAGACTGCTGAGACAACACGGCGCCCGTCGCAAAGTCAGAACTGTCAGCTTCTACACGAAAAGGACGTGAATTGTCAGCAAAGGTAAGGATTGGAGTGGAAGTGACCATCTCCTTAAGCTTTTTGAATGCCTCCTGTTGTGCATTATCCCACCTCCATGCCTCCTTTCCTGTCAAGTTGAACAGTGGTCGTGCATGATGTGAGAAATCCTTGATAAAACGCTGATAGAAATTGATGAAGCCCAGGAAAGACTGCACCTCCTTCTTGTTCATGGGTGTCGGCCAAGCTGTGACCCCGTTTACCTTGATAGGATCCATCTCCACTTGACCCTCCGAGATAATCAGGCTGAGGTACTCGATCTTGGTCTTTTCGAAGTCGCATTTGTCCTGATGAAGGTAGAGTTTGTACTGTCGAAGTCGCTCTAGGACGAGGTGCATGATGCGACGGTGCTCTTCAACCGTGCGAGTGAAGATGAGGATGTCGTCGAGATAGATGCAGACAACGCCTTTGAGGATGAGGTCGTGGAAGATGTCGTTCATCATGGTCTGAAAGGTGGCAGGGCTATTAGTAAGGCCAAAGAACATGACAAGCGGTTCAAAAAGACCATGGTTGGTACGAAAGGCTGCCTTCCACTCATCTCCCTCCTTTATCCTCACATTATTATAGCCCCAACGGACATTGAGCTTGGTGAAGTATCAGGCTCCATGGAGCTGGTTTATGAGTTCAGAGATGAGGGGTAGTGGGTAGTGATTTTTGACCGTGATGTTGTTGAGCCTTCTGTAGTCTTGAACTGGTCGAAGTGAGCCATCCTTCTTCTTGACAAAGAAAAAGGGAGAGGCCATGGGTGACTTCGATGGTCGAATACGTCCAGAGGCCAGGTGCTCATCAATGAACTGGTCAAGCTGCCATTGTTCTTCCAGAGAGAGAGGATAGACCTTGCAGGATGAAGGGGTTGCACCAGGGGTGAGTTCGATCGCATGATCCCATGGCTTGCGTGCAGGAAGAGAGTTGAATGACTCCTTGGAGAACACGTCTTCAAACTCATGGAGATGAGGGAGTAAGGAGTTAGTAGAGGATTTAGCAGCGTTGTTTTTGTGGAAGGCCTCGGCGAGGCATTGGGATATGTTTGATGTGGCACACACCTCATGCGATGAGCGAATCGCAGTGTAGAAGATCTGATCACCCTCCTCCACTTCCTCTGGGTCCTCATCATCATCATCCGAGTCCGGCATTAGATCAGGAACCCCTTCCAATTCCACTTCAGGTATAGGCAGGGGTCCAGCACGACACTTCTGAGTACGTCGTATTGCCGCCTTCTGTCCACGGTGTTCTTGCCTGGCTTCTGTGAAACACGTCCGACAGTGGGATGGACATCGGCTCATGGTAACCTCCCCAGTATGCCAGTCGACCTCTGGGTTATGGTCTCGAAGCCATGGATATCCCAAAATCACCTTTTGCTTTCCTAATTGAGTGACAGCAAAAAGGGCACGCTCACTATGATCTTTGTAATGGAGAACCAGGTCGGCAACCTCTTGGATGGCACCAGCTTCATTTGGGGATCCATCCACGTTATATACAGGTATCAGACGTGAGAGTGAGTGAGTATTTAGGCGATGTTGTTGTACCAGATGGGAATTGATGAAGAGACCAGTCGCACCAGAGTCCAGGAGCGCAGAGACACCGAGTATCTGTCCAGTGTCGGTCATCTGCAGTTCGATGGCTAGGTTCAAGGAATGTGCAGAGGGAGTGGATGCCACAATATACCTGCATGGTAGTTTATGCTCCCATGATTTAATTTTGGGACGTGGAGTAGAAGGAGAGATGGGGAGAGCAGGTATGTCTTTAGCCAACTTCAAAGGGTCAGAGAGGGGAGCAGTCACAGAAATGGATTCATTCTCCGGGGATTCAACTGACAAGACTTCAAAGCAGTTATGGACAGGCAGTGAGGGCATACAATTCACTCGCTGCGAATAGGAAAATCCTGCTCCTCTACAACTTCCAACTTAATCTCCTCTGCAACTTGATCCTTCGCTTCCTCAACATCTACAAGCGCCAACAAATCTTGCAGGAGTTCATCTCGTCCATTGGGGGTGAGCATGCAGATATCCTGATGATGGGGACATGCTCCAGCCCTGTGTCCAGGCTCCCCACAACAGTAGCAGAGATCCAACTTACGTGCACGGCTGCGGGCTGCATCAACATCCATTGGTACTGGGACATTGACAGCTGGTGTGGGAGTTTGACAAACAGGAATGGGGTTAGGGCGGGGGAGGCTTCGATTGAAGGTGTAGGGCATATGAGTGGTAGTTGGAGCACAGAATGCAGCATTAAACACTGCATTTGTGAGTCGGTTCTCATCACAGAGTGAAGCAGCTTCATACCAAGCAAGGATATCATCGTCCGCTGGGCGCCCTTCCAACATCTGTGCAATCTGGTCCTGAATTTCTCGGTTGAGCCCTCGTCGGAACTTCACCACCACTGGTAACCCACTCCCATATCCTGCCATGTCCACCAAATCCTTGAACTCATCGATATAGTCGTCCACAGATTGACGTCCCTGGTGGTAAGCAGATGACTCAAGTCGTGTCACTGCTCAGTGGCATTCATTGAGGGGGCAGAAGTGGCGTACAAACTCAGCTCGAAAGTCACCCCAAGTGGAGAAAGGTAGAGAACCGAGTTCTTTAGTTTGATGTAGGATACGGTCCACATAGAGATAGGCGCATTCAGATTTCATGTATGTGAAGGCCCAATAAGTTTTTGCAGCCTCATCAATGAATTGATGCAACTGGAGACTAATGTATAACTCACAGGAATTAAGGAATACACATCCCTGCGCACGTGCACCATTAAATTCGGTGGGGGGGGACGGTTTGATCTGGGTGCGTTCCTTAGTGGACACGTTTGGCAAAATGTCGTTGTTGGGTGCGCTTGGAGTCGTAAAGGGGGAACTATTGGTCGTAGGGTTAGCCTGGAGGGTCCTAACGAAGTTTTAAATCATAGATTTAAGCGAGTCGATTTGCGCGCGCATTCCAGAAACGTTGCTTTCAAGCATGTCGAAGCGTTCTGATGCATCCATGTCGCTAGGGAGCATGTTTGGCGAAAATGGTGGCATAATAAAGGCGAGATTATCTGGAACGGTGTGTAGGGACTCTGTGGAGCTTTGGGAAGCGTCGTCCAGTCCGTACCTGCCTATCTTGGGCAGCGCGTTCGCGATTTTCGGGCCTTAGGGGAGAGTTTTCTACTATAAGGGCAACCTAAGCCTCTAGCAAAGGGAAATCCAAAGTTAAAATTATACTACATAATACAGGCATTGGGGACACACCTAGCAAAGGGAAATCCGAAGAGAAAACTCTAAGGATCCCCTTGCTGATGCCCAGTATATGTGAAGACGACAAAAATCAAATATAACCTAAAATAGAAAAAGGCGGAGATAGGCGGATCAAGGCCGCCGAATGACATCATACCAAGGGGTATGTGTTGGAAGGGGTACTCTGCCTCTAAATATAAAAGTGTCAACATGTACAAACATGATAGCAAGGGAAAATTAGTAATAAAATCTGGAAAAATCATAGAAAATGAAGAATAGAAGGAAATGAGGTGGGGAAAAATATAGGACGAACATAAAAAATAGGAAAAACACACAGGGCACCCCCCTAGTCCCCTTACACAATGGTGCAGTCATTCCTTTATGGCAAACACCTCTTCCTGCTCATTTCTCCAACATTTCTCTGAACAACTCTTAACACTGTAAATGAATAATTCTGCAGTTATTCCCTTCATCAACTGGTATTCTACACTCCATATAGTATCTTTACATCTACCCCAAAGCACTAGGCAAACAGTGCAATGGTTCATGCACGAGTACTTGCACGAGTACTTGTGCCTGCAAAAACTGATACTCAGATCCTCAAGGATCCATTCCCACAGATGACCCAGAGCTGTGAGTGTGCATACCCACGGGCCAACCCACAGGTACATGTGGGTGACCCAGACTTGTGTTCAGTGTTCTGCGAAGTACTGTGAAACACTACAAAGCACTGCAAAGCTGTGCGAAGACGTTCGCAAAGTTGTGAATGGGTTTCGAAGGTAAAAATGGAATTGGACAATGTCAAAATGTGATAGGATATGATAGTGATGACCTAGGGGACCCCAGTTGTGTTCTCTTAGATATTCCACCTACACTTGTGGTGTGAAATGCCTTTCTCAACAAACTCATCTATTAATAACCCCTCACATCAAAACCATCAATTCCCCCATCATGTGTGTGCATCATGCCCCCTTCTTGTAGAGAGAACCCGCACAGTCTTAGCTAGCAGATAGTGGGTGTTGCCCTAACAGCTGTCAAGAGGCTGCCTCTCAATTTGTGGTGTCGATGGATAATGCACATGCCAAAGACAAGCTTGCAGAAATGGTAGTAGAATTTTTGAGGCAGGAGATGATAGAGGAGAGCAGGGCATAGACCGAAGATATATACTAGATACTCCACCACCTTGTATCCACTGGATATCTTCTCAGCAGGATTGTGTGGTACTCTGGATTCCAGGCAGACAGGGAGATAGAACCAGCACCTGCAACAGATGCCTTATATGTCTTCCAGACCTTGTTATTGCAGAGAACAGCAAATGGCCAAGTAGTTGGATCATTGTCTTGTGCATGATCAATGCTGCTGCGCCACAGAGTGTTAGGAAACCACCCCATTACCTAATAAAATTTCATTTTTATTTTATTATGTCAAATTACGCTACATGATGCCAAATGACGCTACACTTTGATAGCATGAGAATTTTATTTCGCATGCATCAATATGTATGTGCATGTACGAGTGCATCAGTAACAACAATGTACAATATATGTAACATAGTATATAAATCCTAAATATACACCTAGGGGACCCCAGTTGTGTTCTCTTAGGTATTCCACCTACACTTGTGGTGTGAAACACCTTTCTCAACAAACTCACCTATTAATAACCCCTCGCATCAAAACCATCAATTCCCCCATCACATGTGCGGATCCCACCCCCTTCTTGTAGAGAGAACTGCACGGTCTTAGCTAGCAGATAGTGGGTGTCGCCCTAACACAGGGAAATGAGAAGTTGACTTAGATTCAGCCCAAACAAATGCATGGTATCTGCAGAAAAACATTTCAGAACTGGGATAGGCTTTGGAAGTGCAGATGCAATGGATGGCTTGCATATCCCAGTTTCTTTATGATGGCCCTCATATTCACGGGTGGATGTGGAGCCAAGAACATGACAAAGCCTCTCATTGTACTCATCCGGTGAGGGTGTGGTCA
Organism: Tricholoma matsutake; assembly: GCA_026075535.2. Classification (NCBI taxonomy): domain Eukaryota; kingdom Fungi; phylum Basidiomycota; class Agaricomycetes; order Agaricales; family Tricholomataceae; genus Tricholoma; species Tricholoma matsutake. The sequence goes on along the minus strand of AP026540.1, from coordinate 10,622,443 downwards.
TCGCATTGATATCGATATTGGGGTGACTTGATCCAGGAGATATGGTGCTGTGTGGCTTCAACATAGTGGGATAGTAGGTCCCCACGCCAGGTTTATGACAACCTGGCATAGGACAAAGTAGCCAGCATCCATTTCTCCCATGGTGACCTACCCATCCACTCAATTCAGCCATTCCCACAGTATCTGCAGTTCCGAAACTGAACCATGGACATGTGCTGAAAGATGCTTGTGTCAAAGCATCCCAGATCTGAAGACCAAGGCTTTGGCAAGCAGAGAGATGAGCAAACATTGGAAAAAGAAAGGAGTTGTAATGCTTGGGAGCATTGGGACCTCCAATCACAAAAGTCGGGAGGACCATCTCTTTTCCGTGACAGATTTTAGGGGCAAAGTCAATGAGTGAAGCAATGCCAAACCATGTGTCTGATGCTTTGTTTCAGTAAAGCTGTGCCCCATCCATAGAAAGCACGAGAAGCATGTCATTATCAGAAATCTGACCAGATTCGATGAGATCGAGGTATTCTGAACCACAACAAACATTGTCATAATCTTGAATACCACCATCTGTATTACACTGCACCAAAAGAACTGTGGTATGTCGGACACAATCTAGAAGTTTTGCAACAGAGATGGGATGTCACCATAAAGCTTGTAATTGAGGCCCTATTGGAAGAGTAACAAATTGGTGATGAGGAGTTCTGGGGTCCACATCATGATGTTTCTCATATTGATGTTCTCTGCAGAATGGATATTCAGTCAGAGGAGTGAAAGTATCAGTATATGCAAGGCAGGTATTGACACACATATCAAGGTATAACGGAAGGATGCCTGTGATCCATTTCAGTCAATTTTGAACCTGGTCAAATGAGAGCATGGTGCTCGCAGGATAGCATTCAATTATACTTGAGTGGATTGTATTGTAGGTTGCCTCGGAAGAATGGGCAGAGAGTGATAGATGGATCTGGAAAGACAGATGAAGTTGTGGATCATCCAAATTCCACAGTTCCTGTGGGGGATTTAAGAACAAGTCCAACTCGTCTTCAGTCCATTGGCTTTTCTCATGATTGAATGAATAGTCCTGGATCTGCAAAAGTGTAGACTGCATACGCGCAAGATCTTCCAGCATCACTCGAAATTGGAGCTCATCCGGCTCGCGACTTGGAGATGACTCAGGAGGGTCTTCATCATTGAAATTGAATAGACTATCGAGTTCAGAACCACAGGCATCGACATCTCCAGCTCTTAAATGACTTCAATAAAATATCTGGAAGGTGTAAAATTGACACTCACAGATCCGTCAGGTCAACAACGTCTGACTCCATTGGGGTACTGGGGCCATGGTGGTTTCGCACCAGTATCATCAGGAGATCAGGGTTTCTTTGGTTTTATCGTCCACTATTTGTCATGGCTATCTAAAATAGTTGGATTATGTACCCTTCGACCTACCTGTACAACGGCACCATCACCCTTGAGTAACTTTGAAGCACACTGTCGTAATCAAGTCACAATTAAGGACTCATTGCATTCAGGTTGCCTGAATGGAACTTCGAGATTTCAACTGGCAGTACTTTGTAAACTTGTGACCTGGCGACAGACCTGTGATGCATTTTCTGTAATTTCTTTACTAGTTGCTACTAGGTATTGCAATGTGCCAGACACATAGGTCATGTTGTGAGCAAGGAGTGGGTGTGTTTTTGTTCATGCTATAGCTACATCCAATGAGGTAGAATATTTAAATCTGTTGTGTAATGTTACGTAGACCTCATGTATTAACGGTTGTAGCATATTCCTTCACAATTGGCATACAGCGGTCACTCTTGCCTTATGTTGTCTTCATCCCTGTTTGCACTTGATATTACAACATGCTAGCAGAGTATAGTTATAAGGGATGTCAAGTCACAATCTGCTGTGTGAGTTGCATTGTAAATAACTGATTTGGCATCTTGCCTGTTCACACTTGATATTACAACATGCTGGCAGAGTTGATCTCAAATCATGCTAGTTTCTAGCACATGCAAACCATATACATTCTCAAAACATAATATAGCAAATTGTAATATAGCAGAGGAACCAGACATCCATCAAGGAAATAACAACAAAATGGCAAGAACAGACTTGGAAGCGGTGTTGGTGACCTAGCTTCATCCCCAGTGTCATGCACAGGGCACAGCATCAGTGCTGTAGAAGTCATAGATTGGTACAAAGACATATGATGTTCGTTCATTTTAGTGATCCTACAGTGCGCCATACCCTGTATCCAAATTATCCTCACTTTCCCTATTGTCCTCCGAGTCAGAGCTACAATCTTCATTACTGTCAGCTACGGATGAGTTGTCCAAGTGATCGTCATCATCATCGTCTCCCTCATCCGCTTCGCCACTGGCACCACCTGTTAGCCCTTGTGCCTCATCCTGATTGCCAGCTATCTCCATTTCTGATCTGCGGGCAATTTCTTGCAGTTTGTCCAGCAACTTGATGTCTCCATCCCTAAGAAGCAGCTCCAAGTCCATCCAATCCATGCTGCTTGCTTGATTGGCAGCACCTGCCATGAAAGCATTGTCATCATCGACATCCATTGCATCGTCATCATTACTCAATTTTGCCTCAGAGACTGCTGCATGCCCGATTCCACCGCCGGTGTATCGCATGAACATATCCCTATCCACAAAACTGACTGACGTTAAATTTTGTGGTACGATGGCTATTAAGTAGCAACCTACATCATGACATAGTAATTTTCCCAATCGTCAACTTCATCCGGTTGACGTGCAGCAGTGAGGGATGAGGTACTTAGCAAGTCTGGCGTGTGGCCACTGGCGAAGCAGGGAATGAGGTGGCAACCTTGGATGACTAGAGAAGGATCTAGGAATCCGAATGTGGCATCATCAGTATCGGGTACGAACCCCACCTTTGGCAATCTTGCAGTTTTGAAACCCCAATGGTAGTTTGGTTCCATGCCAAACCACCGAACCCAGAGAAATTCCATATGTTGAATGGAGTGGTTCTGGGCTTCTGGCCCGCTGTGCATTGCCTTTGCATGGAACACTCCAAGAACGCGAGCATACCAGTACTTGTGAGCATCTGGTCCTGTTTCTGTCGAGTGGACCATGATGTCACAATGTGTACGAGGGTTCATTGAGTCCTGATCCCGCCGAATGTTGTAGGTTGTATAATTGACACGTAGAACCTTGGCCGAGTAAATTTGATCCCCAATAATCCTAATAGTGCTGCGGTCCTGGGAGGTGTACTGAGCCTCATCTCCATCAAACTCACAATGAAGAACCCTGGACAGCAGATGATCCTTGAGTCTTGGTATGAAATTCTGTAGACTGTGGTGAGATTGTAAGCACAGCAAGATTAAAAGTAAAGATACCTTCTTGGCAGGATCATTTCGTGGTTCATGAACAAAACTCAGCAGGTGATGAGGAAAATTCTTAGAATCACTAAGGTGATGGTGCAAGTCAACCCCACTAAATGGAAGCGGGTCATTCTCAAAGAAAGCAATGTGGTGGGGATGATGTCTTCTGGGCGAAGCTTCAGCTTCTTTGGCATGGCACAATCAGGTATGGCGTCGTTCATGCTTTGCAATTTGTTGTGTTGCATCCTTCTTGGTGGTCCGATGATAGAAATGCTTTACAAGGCGGTGGGAAAGCTCCCCCTGGGGGAAATGCTGCCTTTTAGAGTACAACATGGAGGAGCTGATTTTCTAAAACCTTACGATTTGCATAGAATACGAATCTGTTGTGCCAAACAGATGTATAGTTTGCACGTAGTCCCCCAGCGCATGCAGCTTGTAAGTAAACAAATTGAAAACCTTTCTCACCCTCTGCACTGGTGGCTTGGTTTTTGGTAAGTGGGATTCTGACTCCTGCCTGAAGGGTGGATTAGCAGCGCTTGAAGCAGCGACGGATGTCAGCTTTCTGTGATTCCATTGACGACCTCAGCTGTCTGCTTCTCACGGTAGTTCAACAGTATTAAATGCCAGGGTCCATTCTGCAAACGAATGCAATTCTTTCCCTATTGTCATTGTGGACTGAGTCAGGAGAGTAAGAGTAAAATCCGTGTGCATCCTAAGCTTTGCAATCACGTGCCATTCAGCCAAATGGAAGAGTAGTGTCATAAGCTTGCTGTTGTGGGGTTCAGGGAGTAGGCCTTCTGCTGCAGGTATCATATTCTGGTATGACAGGTAAACTCACCTTTAAAATTAAAATAATGGATACACACTGATTTACCTGAAGCAAATCCTCGAAATTTCTTGCAGCCATCTGCTTCATTTCCGATACATTATTTGAGAAACGCTGAATAGTGTCTAATCCATAAGTGGGTATCTGATGAAATCTGCTTTATACATTAAATGGGCTTGGCTTCATCAAGACTAGGAAATCCCACCTTTGATTCAACTTCACCACAGCTCCACCTCCCGGAGCAGCAGCGTATAAAACTCAAATAATGTGGGTAAACGTAGCCTTCCAGACACCAAGCTCAAACTCATGCATGAGATCGACAACGAGCATTGGGTAGGGGTTAAATCCAAAGTGACCCAGCCTCTCCGCGAAAGCATTCTTTTGCCACATTTTAGATTTATGAAGCATCAACACCTCATTTAAGCTGCTTACCGCTGTTGGAACCAAAGACATAGGGCGGAGCATGCGCTCTACTGCAGTGGCATTAATGGTATACCCTGCACGGTAGATGCAATCACGGGCCCTGTTCACAAGGCTTGAAGGTATGATTGCAACTGAGTGATGCGTCCTTTCATATCCTGCTGATGTCCTAATTTATTGAACTTGGTGGTAGGAGTTGTGCACCGAGGACATATCTGGTCCCCTTTGTTATGTGTGGTTCCCAATTTCACCCTGTCATTGTGATGGTTTGACTGATCGAATTTGAAGAAGGCATCAAATTAGACTTACTTTTCAGGATAGTCGGCGGAATAAGTGAAAAGGCATGGGTAAACTCGTCACTGGATACCATCTGCACACGTCAGAACAATGCTATGCTCATAAGCATGCAAAAACTTGTCATCTAGCAATAGATGCCAAACTTCTTGCAACAGCTCATGCCGGCAGTGAGTTTTGAGGGTGGATCTCTGACTTGATGTGGCTGCAAATTCCATGAAAAATTCATCAATGCTATTGGGAAGCTGTGAATAGGAGGATGATGAACAGGAGTAAATGAAAGACGGTGAGACATCCCACCGAAGGTATGTATGCTACATGATGACAGGCACCAGAGCTTGGCTTAGCTCGGATATACTTTGACTGATTGGCAAAATACATGTATAGTGGCCATACACTGGCATTACCAAAACTCGCAAGGTGCGTGGAGTCGGACCAGAACATGAGGCCTGCAATGACTTTCTCTAGATTGCATTCCAGCTTGTTCGGTTGCTTCTGAAGATCATCATGTGCCTTAATCCATGCATCGCCAGTGTAGACCTCATCAAATACATGGGTTTCTGCCTTTGTTTCTGGATGGACATGGATTCGCTTGAAGGGGGAGAGGTGGAAATGTTTAGCAGAATCCTCACTCCATGCTTCCTTGATTACTTCAACTAGAGAACAAAAGTGGAGGCCTGGGACTGAAAATTGATGAGGAGGAGGAGATGGCTTGGTTCTTGAGGCCACAGGTACTTCTATATCAACTTTGACCTCCTTCCACCCACCACTAGAAAAGGGATTTGTGTCACTAGAGCTGGCAAAAGCCTTGTCCATCAGTTGATTTTCTCTGTGAGCATTAAATGACCCCAGCTCCTCTATCTTGAAGTCTGGTGAAGCTAAAACCTCCTGTCCAAGGCGCGTAATCTCAGCCTCGGTCTTCTGGGTGCTGCCAGAGTTTGCCCAGTTCATGAGTAGATATTTCAACATATTCTCGAAAGGCCAAGGGGCAGGAGGATGAAGCGAGTCATGTGGTTTAGGATACAAAGAAGTATCTCCTGTCCTAAAATTTGCTAAGTCATCTGGAGTGACGTGCCTGTCTGGATCATAAGAAGGACAGTGATGGTATTCTCGAAGAACACCAAAACCATTAACCACTGAGCGCATGATGTCTCGAACATGAAGAATCACCCGACGGATTAAAGGGAGAGGTGTGGGGAGTTGCTGAATGGGTGTAGGGGCAGCTGGCTGTGTATCCTCTATATGCTTGGGACAGCGATAATTTCTCTTTGGTCTTCCTGATTGTGTTAACATTGGGCCTGCAGGAGACAGAAGTTTAGTCTGAATTAAAGTTGAGCAGAAACTGTTAGGTCACCTGGCAACTCCAAAATTGAATCTGAAGGATTACTAGGATTAGGATGGGCTCCATTCAAACTACCAGTAGCAATGTTGGAACAAATGTCAACGGTGACTGTGACCTCCTCATGATTCTTTTAAAGAGTGGGGGAGTATAGTAGTGATCAGTGATGACAACCTTTGCAATAGCAAGAACTTGAAGACATACGTCAGTTCTCACTCCTATTCTCTCCTTCCATAACTGAAGACTGGATACAGTTTCCTTTTGAATGACCTTTGCCTTTCTCTGCTCCATCCTAAGAGCCTGAGCAGTTTTGTAAATGGCACATCCAGCTTGATGTCTTGTGAGTCCAGCCCGGGCAGTGGATGAGAATTGACAGGAGTGAGAGCATATATAGGGTGACATGACAGCAAGAAGTACTAGTACTAATAGTGTTGGCAAGAATACCATCTGGGGGGGCATGGTAATTCTGGGCAGTAGGAAATGCTGCTTGCAGTGGTCAGCAACACTTACTAGCACCTACTACTCACTGTTCAAAACTTCAAGCGGGCCAGTGCCAAATTGGGGCCTTGAAATGTTGGATTACCCCTTGCGAACAAACATCAAATAATACAGAGTTTTCAGAAATTCTTGTCCCATGTGTTTTTGGTTGAACTTGGTTGAACGGAAAATCTGTAAAATAAAATAAATCAAGATAAGTATTAAAATTCGAAATGGGTGTAGCACAGAGCCTCTTGTGGCCTCTTGAAGGCTTGTGGCAGATAGCCAGCAGTGTATATTATAAGCTTACCAATGATACAATGCCAAAATGTGAGATAATCATATAAGTGGGCCCCGGCACTGGGCAAGCTCAGTACATGGGACCATGGGTAGTGGATTCTAGCATGATACCAGTTTACATCTGCATAGAATAAGGTAGAAGAAATATAGCAAGTGCTGCAACTGAATGGGTTTGTTGAACAAGATTATAAATAATGTGTGTCATCATATGCATGGCCCAGGCCATATGTAGTGATGCTGGATGGAAATGCCTCACTCTGCATTCTGTAACCTAAGAGTTGCAGATATAAGGACTCAAGAGGTTTTAGAAGGCAACAAATGCTGAGCAGGGGATACACACTTTAACTTCGTGGAGCAACCACCTGCACAGTGCATACCTTTGCCGCAACACTCCTTTGCCGCAACACTCCTTTGCCACAACACTCCTTTGCCGCAACACTCCTTTGCTGCAACACTCCTCCTGCATAGAACCTTGCAAGTGACTTGGCAGACACCATTCCTGTGTAGCCACCGTGTGTTGCAAGTGTCTAGAAGATTTCACATCCATGTATAATGCAGGGCTCAGTACTTGGTAAGTTCGGGTTGATTCCTCCAAATTTATGGGAGTGGATTGGTCCCAACATTGAATAATGGGTTCGGAGATCACATACACGCTTTCATCTGCTGAGAAACCCTACTACACGCAACCATTAGCATATGTATACAGCATTGTAAGACATACATAGCTGGAATGGGGGAAGGTAAGGTGAGAGACATGCCTGATGTAGAGGTGGGAATGAAGTGATGCACACAGAGACAAATTTGAATATGCACGGCTTTTCTCTAAACTCTAGTACCACTTATCTTTCCACCGTCACCCTCCTTTTCATGCAAACAATCTCTCAATTTCCAGCCTCTGCCCTTCAAGCTCACTCAGTACGTACAGCACTCCATATATTCATCAAATTGCCAAAGCGTTGACACCCATTCGCTTCAAGTATGCCCTGGCAGATCTGAGTGCGGCCCAATTTTGTCCATGGCTATGATCATCCCAGGCAACAATGGAATCTCAAAGCAGAAGCTGCCACAACCTCGCCTTTCCCATGACTGTGCCCAACATCCCCTCAGCTTTGTTGGCAATCCTGCTGCCCTCTGCTGATATAACACCGCCAGTATCCTTTAGGCTGTTCTCTTCCCCTCCTCCTCTACCCAATCCCCTCCTCCACTGCATGATTGTCATCCATGTCCCTACGAATTTATCCTTCACCCAGGAGCATCTGCGTCGACCCGCCACCACCGTCTGTGAATTGCAATCTTGCTATTGCCTTAGCTTTAGCCTTGGGCCAGAATCGGGTGCCTGATAACGGCTTTGACTTCTGATGCCTCGCGTTCTCAACATGGCAAGGTCTTCCATGATGGTGGTGAGACAAGTGACAGGTGATTGAAACTAGATTATGTGGCTTCTGCGGTGGCCAATCAGCGTCCAGGAGTAAGTTCTTCAATATCATAGCCTCTATTCCGTAACTGTATATTGATCCTGACCTGGATCTGCCAAATATAGACCTGTCATATAAGTCAATGGTTGCCCTAGAGAGGCTTGCTTCACCGCTCTCGACACTATGAGGTTGTGAAGTTTCTTGAGGGCCTTTGCAGTCTTTCAGTGCTGCTAAAAGACACCAAGTCAAGATGCGGTAGGAGGACCTGGAGGTGGATATCATTGATCAAGAAAGCAGCAGAGCAAAATCCTTAACCATGAACTGCAGGAAGGGGTGGGGGTGGGGGTCCCGCCAGGAATCGTCATGCTCTGCGTGCCAAAATGTAAATTTTAGGCCACTCAGCTAGTTTCACAGTTTCGAGCAGAATCACGCCGCTGATCCTGGTTTCAAACTTGTAGATATTTATTAAACGAACATTTTCATGGAAGAATAATAATGGAATCATACCTCAAAACAGAGAGAGCAATTACAAGAGCTCTCCTACAAGCCTGGGGTGCTGGGCGGTCAACAAGTAACAAGAAATGGTAAGCGCGATCTATATGCCTTGAGGTCGAGTTAGTTGAACAAGGCAGGGCAGAGATAGTACATACATTTGTCAGTTGCTTGTTGAGATGAATAAGATACGCATAGTGGATTCTATGCAAAAGTAATCACATATAGGCAAATATGCATGGCGCTGAATATGTATATCGCGTGATTCCAGGTAGTGATTGGAAGGAACCGGGAACATAAGATGAAATAGCATAATGAAATAGTCAGCCTCATCTTCCACCCCAAAAACATACATAGATGAGCTCACACTCGCGTCAAAACTTGATGATAAAAGGCGGCACAGTGGAGATATGGACAAGAAGCGAAATGTTTCAGTAACAGCTTTTGTGTGGTGGTGATGCTGTCATGGTGAATCATTGGGAGGAATGGGTTAGACAATCAAACCGGGCTAGCATCGTGGAGGACAGAACTTCAAGCAGATCAATCAACCAAGTGATGAGAGAGGGTTGTGGAGGAGTTGGGCTGGAGGTTGTGGGGGTGGAGATGGCGGCAAGTGGGTTCCAGGCGGGCCTGAGGGAGAGTTGGGACTGTAGCGGATGATTACCCACACTCCACATCCCATCCCAATCCCCAAACCCCAATCGAGCTGCTCACAAGTGAGCTCTCCCTTCAATGCAAAGCACAATGCCCATATATCGAGATTGAGATCGCTAGTATGCCAAATCAATGCAGACGACAGTTGTTTAATGCCCATCACCTGCATAAGTCTGCCTGTAGGTGCAGGTTGCGGGGCATCAGGGGTCGTGGAAGAGGGGGGTGCAGGTAAGGCCAGGGAGGAGGTGGTCAAGGAGCATAACAAATTTTCAAGGGAGAGGGTGGACCCAGTCACCCATGTGCCAGAGCTCTGTTAGTTTTCGGGTTGAGCATGATTCCTCGATGACCTGATGAATAGAGGGCATGCTCATATGACGTGGTATCAAGTATAAGGACATTATGTGAGATTTCTTTGACAAAGGGCATGAGATGGCAGATGTGAAAGATGAAAAAATCAATGATTACTAATTTTCATCTCTTGGAGACTCGCAAGGTCTCCAGTTGCACCATGGGCAACCAGCATGAGAGAGTTGGCTGTAGTTTCGGAATCGGGGCTTGCCAGACTACTGCATGACTGGGTCAGATTGTGCCGTTGATGTGTATACGATACTGACTAACCTTATGATGGTCTGAATGATCTCAGGTAACCGTAGTTTTACCTTAGAAATAACCTGACCTGTCACCGAACTATGGGTGATAAGCACATCAAAGTTCAAATGAAGACGGAGAGCCATACCGCATACTATCAAAAGAAAAAGTCAGCCCTCATGATAAAGATCAGCACTAAACAACACTGACATGCCATGGAAACATTGCGAAATATTTGTTCGTCACCTTGTCAGCATATTCACCAATGATAAAGTGTCCTCTCCTGCGGCGACCGGCATGATCAGTGGTGGATCAGAAGGGAAAGAATAGGAGACTCACCAATAATTTGTATCAGGCTCTGGCAGCCAATGACTGAGGCACTGAGGCTATAGCAAATAGTTAAAACCATCAAAAGCAGAAGTGCGAAACTCATGTTTCAAGATGACCCATCTAGTGTTGTGATGGCTTGGCTTGGCCTGAAAGCCGTGGCTTAGGCCTGGCTTTGAGGGGCCCAGGCTTTTGAAAACGCAAGCCTGAGTGAAGACGGCTTCAGACTGGCTTAGGCTGGACCTTGGCCACTTGGAGCTTAGTGACAAGGGAGGTGAAGAAAAGTAATGAAATTGGATATATATGGATGGTATTAACATGTCAAGGTATAGATACATTAGTATATACTACATCAAAGGTGTTAGCATAAGGGTCAGAAAATAATGGACGGACCTACCTATGCATGAGCGTCGTTCAACTTCAAACATAGATAAACTATCAAAAGATCATTAGATCATTAGATGTAAGTGATGGACCATGATGGATGGGGAGTATCATCATTGCTCCCCGTTTCCACCCTGCGAGCAGTTGCTCATGGCGGCAGTTGGGGGTGCTCTGGTGGTTGTGGTGGCCATCGTCCTGTGCCTTGTTGTTGGGGTGCTCAATTGTCCTCCATTGTTGGGGTGGGCTCTGTGATTACAAGATGTCTAGAATCTAGAAAATAATTGGTTAGTAAAAAGAAACATGGGAGAAAAAAAAATTACCTGGGGTTCAAATGATGATAGACGTCGTTTGGGCCCCGTTCATGTGGTTCATCATTTTCCCCCCTCCCCTGTCATTCATATTTGTTGTCATCTCATCATCATGCCGTTTGTCTCGTCTGTTATCCAGTTCTCGGAGGGGTGATGTGGGTGTGCCATCTCATGATTATACATTAGTTGAACAAAAAAAAAAACAAGAAAGTAATAAGAAAAAAAACATACCTATGGCCCAACTGATGTTCCTCATCATTTGGGCCTGTTTTCTACATGATGCACATCTCGAGGTTATACAATAGTTACAACTGATATGCAAATGAATACACTAGTTAGTTGGGTGAAAAGACAATAAAGTAATAAGAAAATAAACATACCTAGGGGCCAGTTTTCAACGCGACGTGGCTACCTGGAGTGAGGCTGAACAGCGAACATGAAAGTTGAGACGTTGATATCTTGTGATATGCTATTACTAAACAATAACAAACACTAAGAACTGCCAGTGTTTGACCTTGAACAAGATATCTTGTGATATGCTATTACTAAACAATAACAAACACTAAGAACTGCCAGTGTTTGACCTTGAACAAGAGGTGGCAGATCGGCCGATCACGGACATGGTTGATATGACGTACCCCCCCCCCCCCCCCCCCCCCCAAATGAGGAGATTGTTGTGGCTTGTAGGCAGGACGGCAAGGGATGAGCGGCATCTCACGGCATCAACAAAGAAACCCTGAGTCTCAGTGGAACCCTGACCTCCCGACGTGCTACTTTCTCGACGACACATTCTCCTTAACTCCAGGTCAGTTCAGCATCGAAGATATCAAAGCAGAAACCTTGTACCAATGTCCCCATTACGTGCAAGTTCTGCCATGATGTGCACTGGAAGTACAATATGCGGCGTCACTTGCAAGAGTGGCATCCCTCTTGGGAATCAAATACAGATTCACTCGAGGTTCAGGACTTCTCTGGCAAGATTTCCATTACTAATGAGGAGGAGACAAAGCTTGGGATACCTGAGGAATCTCACGGCCGCTGTGTGGTTGCAATCAATGCATACGACATGCGGCGATCACATTCTCTCCTGCACATCCACGACTCACATGGTGAATCTCCTCGCAGACCTCACTACACAATGCCAGTTCAGCATCCCCACCTCCCACCTCTGCCCATCTCCTTGCCAGTTCTCGAACAGTTCCGGACAGATTTGAATCACAAAAAATGCTCAGCTCTTCAATACTCAGTTACAACAATGATGTCTTCTCTTGACTCTGTCGTAATATCCCACACATACACCACATGTCCCTCATTCTGAAGATCTTGATACTTGGATGGAGGTGTCAATATAGAAGTAGAAGCTTGTAGCAACACAAGTCGTATAGTCATACGTCAATCGGCAGCCCGATGGTAACCAGGTCACCAAGTAAGTCAAACCTGACTATATGTACTTTTATCCCAACTTGCAATGCTCATTTTCTTAGCATCATTTCAGGTCATATTTGTAATTGTGCATGCTTTGCCAACTTCGCTCAATGCTCTGCGTGCATGTTAACCTATATTTATAGTTTCAACTTATATCACTCTTATATCCTAACCACGAGCGCCACCGTAATTACTGCCACCTTGAGTTAATTGAAAAAGGTATGTGGCTAATTCTCATTCTAATAATGCTACTGACCTGTAAAATCACAGGAGTTTGGGGCCAACTCCAAGTCTTTCAGTCTCGGGGGAAGCAGCAGCAACAGGGGAACAAAGGATAGTGGCAGGGGAGGCGTCAACAGCAGGGAAAGCACCAGGAGCAGCGGTGGCAACATGTTACGGGAAGTTGTAGGGGCAGCGGCACGCAAGGGTAGTGCAGAGGTAGTGGTGAGGGTAGCGGTAGTAGTAGCAGCACCAATGTAGTATAAAATCAAGCCTAATCAAATACCTGCTTTTGTATCACTGAAATAGCTTGATCTGGCTTGATTTTTGTCTGAGATTTCAAGCGAGGTCAAGCCATTTGGAATAATTTACAGGGGGCTCATTTTCCCTTGTTTCAGCTTGATCCAGCTCGACCAACTTTTCACTGGGACTGAGGTCTGATATATTCAAACCACTAAAAGCCACGGCTTACGATGGTGTTCTGCTGTGGTATAAATCATTGTCTTACATGTTCCTAGGGATCTTACACTGGGGGAACCTCAAATATCACCATATCATTGGAAGTGACATGACAACAGAAAACATCAGAGAAGCAGAATGAAAACAATAAAAAGCAGATAGGTCTAATAGTCCCCTGAGATGAATAATATGGAACACTAACAGGAGAATAAAGCAGCAGCAACAGGGGAACAAAGGATAGTGGCAGGGGAGGCGTCAACAGCAGGGAAAGCACCAGGAGCAGCGGTGGCAACATGTTACGGGAAGTTGTAGGGGCAGCGGCACGCAAGGGTAGTGCAGAGGTAGTGGTGAGGGTAGCGGTAGTAGTAGCAGCACCAATGTAGTATAAAATCAAGCCTAATCAAATACCTGCTTTTGTATCACTGAAATAGCTTGATCTGGCTTGATTTTTGTCCGAGATTTCAAGCGAGGTCAAGCCATTTGGAATAATTTACAGGGGGCTCATTTTCCCTTGTTTCAGCTTGATCCAGCTCGACCAACTTTTCACTGGGACTGAGGTCTGATATATTCAAACCACTAAAAGCCACGGCTTACGATGGTGTTCTGCTGTGGTATAAATCATTGTCTTACATGTTCCTAGGGATCTTACACTGGGGGAACCTCAAATATCACCATATCATTGGAAGTGACATGACAACAGAAAACATCAGAGAAGCAGAATGAAAACAATAAAAAGCAGATAGGTCTAATAGTCCCCTGAGATGAATAATATGGAACACTAACAGGAGAATAAAAATGAACACCAAAGGAAATTCCATCTGAGTCCACATCTCCAACACCCACGCTCATGAAAAGGAGTCTACTTTGCTTCCACGGTATGAGTGCCTCTAGCTTTCCTTTCGTGCCTGCTTCCTTCTGTATCCTGTACAAAATGGTAGGTCAATGATCTTAGTTGTACAGGGCCTGGTAGCTTACCATTATCTTCATCATCATCATCATTTTCACTGCTTCCATACCCTTGGTCTGCCAAATCAAGGAGCTCTTTTATGTCATCTGGAATGTCATGATCGTGTGGGGTCCTCCCATGTTCACCTTTGGGTGAACTTAGATTAGCCAATGCAACACCAAAAAGAACTGTAAGCTCACAGAATTTGCCTGAAGGGTATGGCACTGGCTGGCTTTTTATGGAGACTGTGAAGTCTTTGTCCATCCATCCTGTCCAACACAGGGAGGTGAGAGAGAGACGAGGACTGTCAATTGTATGCCAGGCCTGCCAGAATGACCCATTGTTGGAGAAAACTTCTTTGATAACACCATGAACTTTCAATGCAGTGCATTCCTTTACATTCAAATGCATGTTAGAGCCTTCAGCAATCTCTTTGCACCGACGTATAGCCATGGTTTGGAAAGCTAGTCCCTTGAAGTAAAAGTGATCCCGCACACTCCAGTATAGCTGCGGATGCTCTTCCCAAGTGACTGCAGAAACAGTACTGATGTCGTAGTTGCACCAGAACCAGTGCCGAAGCTGTCTAGCCAATCTACGAGCATGCACCATGGCAGCTCTTTCTTTCACACACAAGCCCACCTGTGAGTAGCTTTGTGGATGGAGAACATCTGCAAGCTCAGCACTGTTGATGAGGTTGAAGAAGCCAACAGTACTATCAGGTGTGTGTAAAGCAGGGATGTGCTCCAGAGGTGGGAATGGCTCATCTGCCATTGCAACAAAACCAGCTCCCACTGTTGCTGCATGAATAAAAACAAGAATCCGTCTAAGGAGCATCCTTGAGTCCTTTGTATGCTGGGTATTGGTTATAATGCTGCTGCCAACAAATGAATGGATCAATGAAAAAAAGGTGTCGGTGATAGTGCTGATTGCATAAAAGTGATTCCCAAAGCAAATAGCGGACTCTGGGGTGAAAACTGCATGGATGGTACCAGGCCGCATATGCCTGTGGTGACATAGTGTTTCAGTCATGATAACAGATACAGCTTAAACGCCACTTACAGCTCCATGTCAGCTGTCAGAAGGATGGCCTCAAACTTAAAGTTCTCTGTGTCAATGAAGCTGCTATTGAAGTTTTCAAAAAGAGAAATTCTGGCCAGCGTGTTTTTGCTTCTTGGAGTTGCAATGACCCACCACTTGCATCCACCCTTGTTTCTCACCTCCACGCGCGTGGCAAACCCATCTGTGTCGATATGGAGCTTGTGGTGGGCATTAAAAGTAGCAGCCAACCCCCACGAGGTGCTTGCAAATGGAAATGGGTGGAGGGAAACTTTGCAAAACTCCATATCCGCTGTTGCACTGAATGCGCTAACATCCATTGCTAACGCCTCCAAAGGGGTACAACCTGGGGGTGGATATGGAAATGGGAAATCTAATGCATTGAGTATCTTGCCATCCACTACACCAGCATTATGGCTGTCCAGAAGATCCTGTGGTGTACCAATGTAAAGGCAGTTTGTCGCCTCCTCATTTTGAAGAACTGAATGGTCTGCCATGAAAGAAAATGATCAATCATGGATGCAGCCATCTAGCAAACAATGTGCAATGAACCGTGGATGGTTAATTCTTTGTTCATCCTTGTGGCCAGAGTGCGCATGCCATGCTCATCAAACTCCAGTTTTCGATAAGGAGGCTTGTGAGTCACCACAATATTTTTGGTGCAAAAGACCTCTTGAATAAATCGTGGACGTGCTGAGATGCACGCACTATGTGTCAGGATCTGAAATGTAGAGCTAGAGTTGTCTCCCTGAAGATGCAGAGGGATACCATGCTCATCGTAGTCACTTTCAACCGCCTTTAGAACAGCCTGAAAAAAAGCAAGTGCCTCCTCATCCTATAGCTGTGATTAGAGCTGTAGATGATGTTAGCGAAAAACTTACATGGAAGCGCGGAGTGTAAATGTATGGAATATCACGGTCCAGACCATACAGTAGAGCAACATTTTGGGGTAAAATTTTCTGGAGAGCAAAGTTGCAGTACTGACTGCCCTGTACAAAGCCCCTCACATACCTGCATGCCCTTATTATTGTCTGTGGTGAAAGTCTTGCCACCATATACTGTCTGATGTGTAACCTAGGTCAACTTAGACTGCTGGGTCCAGGATATCGACTCACCAGGTCTTCGATAATCTCAGGCAAGATGGTAAGGTCAACGATCTCATACACTCCAGCATGACCATCAGGACGTGGCTTGGGCTTGGAGAGGAGCTTGGCTCCACCCTGGAGTTCGCCCTTCGTCTTGCTATGTCTTGTCCGTTTTTTGGATGCTGGGGCTGTGCTAACACCAGTGTATGGGCTCACTGTTTGCACTGGCTGCTGTACCAGTCGAGCTGACTTCCTAGCTGGCTGCTGATTTGCATTAGCTTTGGGCTAGGGATCTCCTTAGCAGATGAGATGGACATACCGCTTGGGGGTTTGAAAGTCCCTGCTCACCAGAGCCCTGCTCAGTAACCCATGCCAGCAGGTCAATGAAACGATAATTGAAGAGAGCAGTGTATGCCTCATCTTGAAGCTTTGGCAATGGTGTTCTGGGCACTGACATTGCGAGATGTTGTAGAACACGGCTTTGCTTATCCCGCTCGCTTTTCGAGGCATCATTCTTCAGCTCCTCCCATTTAGATAAGGTTGTGGCAAATTTCTTTCAAGCAGTTAGTATAAACCTGCCAAAAGAGGACCATGAAAAAGAAGTCGGACTCACTGTGTATTTGGCGGGAACACCCCCAAGGAGAGAACCAGTAAAGGGTACAGTGGTTAGCCAGGCCAACTGGTGGAAATGAACATTTGCAATTCGACCAAGTTCCGAGTCTGGCATATTGAAGAGGTGTGCAAGGAAGTTTAGCTGAAACAATGAGCCTGGCAAGGAAATGATGTTTTCGAGCCTGACTTCAACAACTGTGGCTGCAATATGTCATGTGATGATTCCAAAGTGTGATAACACACTTTGAGTCTTTGACCGTTTTTAAAATAAATAATGTAGCACGCTGGTGCGGCGGGGCCCGCTACTCATTTCACCCTCAGTCTTTTGAATGGCAGGTAAATTTCGAATGTTGTATGGTTCTCGTCATAAACGGGTTGTGAAATCTACAGTGCTATTACACTCCACTCATCCTCACTTCATTCCTGTGCCCTCAGTTTCTGTCGTTAAACATAGTCGGTTGTGTGTTTTCAGCCACTGCAAGGCCATTGGCAGCCGCATTCCTGGTAAGCTTCTAGCTTGTTAGCATCAAAATCAAATTCATGGCGAGTCGATTTACTGCCAATATTTGGAATTGAGATCCCATCAAATGAAAAACTGGAGCGGCTTGAGCTGAGTAATCCTCAATGGATGTTATGTCATTGTCTCATAAGCAGGAGGAGAATAGGCATGTGGGCGAGGTCCTTTTGCCTGCCAAAAAACAAGGAAACCTCTAGATTGCATCCTCAAAACATGAATTTGAGGCATTTCAAGACTATTTCCAGTAGTAGAGTGTGAAGAAACAATATAATTGCCCCAGACTCAGGCTGGGATACAATAGTAGTGGTCAAAGTAGGGCGATTATCTGCTGATTATGTCCACAATTTTTGGGACACGGATAATTGCGATTATTGTAATAATCACAGAATTGTCAAATCACCTCCAGAGGCAATTCGATGATTATTTGCACGATTATCGAAGGCGATTATTTGACATGCTTACATTTTTGCTTACATCACACAGAAGATCATAGATCTGTCAAAATAATCGTGGCCCATAATCGCCCGGTAATCGCCCCTGATAATCATCATGGTCAAGGTGACTCGGATTATTGACAAGATTTTTGATTCATAATTGTACAATAATGGCACTATTAATCATGTAATAATTGCCTTACTTTGACTGCTACTAATGATCAAACTACAAGTACAACTAAAATTGGTAGGGGCATTCTTCCAAGTCACTGGCATTCCCTTCAAATATCATCCCTTGCCTCCCAATCACACAAGGCCATTTCTGGTCTTGAAGGCAGCCCATCTGGGAGCATGCAGATTAATTAGATATAATCTCAGCAAATAGTGGACATCTGCCAAAAACTCACTGATCTTGGGCAACCTGATCCAGCAATGGCTGGAGAAACTGAGCTATGGTGGACCAGTGGGAGCCCTTTTTGTATGGCTCCTTATCAAGCAAGGAGATTAGCTCAATGAATGCTAATCTATATTCGTCTAATTTGATTTTGAGGTTGCCTGATCCATCTCTCCACTCATAAACTGTTGAGGTCATCTAAAGTGACAATGATAGAAAACGTCGTGCAAGATGATAGGAGAGAGACTGCCTACCATTATTATAATAGAGCAATAGGCTCTCAGAGAACCTTCTGTTGCCCAGGGTTTGTTTTTGTCCTTGTAAAGGTCAGTGTAGGCATAGAAATGAAACATTTTTTCTGCCAAGCCATTGGGGCAGTAGAATACTGTTTTGTAGAAGTCAAGAGCACGTCCACAGATGAAGCGACCCTTCTCAATAGAGTCAGGGTAAAGTAAACTAAAGGTATGCTGAGGTAGACTCACAGATGGAGTATCTAGAAACTTGGGCCATGAGAAGTGAGTAGGAGTGATAGGTGTTTGAAGACCAGCAGGCAGAATGAGGTCTGCCCCGTAAATGAGCTCATTTGCTTTTCTGGCAAGGAGTAGTTTATCTTCCTGTTCTTCAAGGGGTTCATCCATTGCACAAAGAGTGTGAAGGTAGGTAGCCATAAGAAGCCGAACCTCCCCTTGAATATCCTTCATCAGTTGGTCCAGGTCCTTGGCTCCTTTTTTGACCAGAGAGTCTTTTTGGGATTTGTCTATTGATCATCATACCTGAGGAAGGAAAAGAGGAATGAGAGACTAGGAGTACTACTCACTAAGCATCAGCAAGGTGTTGTTGGGCCCATCTTTGTGGTGGCCAACGACCATATTGAGAGCCTTCTCGGCGACATGGAAGCGATCGTCCAGCCCACCGTCCATGCTCACCTGGGGGAGGGGAACCCAAGTGTTTCTTACATAAAAATGCTCTGTAGCTGCAACAGGCTGGGCATCCTGGGTAAGGTGCATCCAGAAGAAGACCTTGTGTTGGTCTGGGATGACTTTGGAGATCCAATTAGCCAAATCCCTCATCCCCACCGTGCTGCTGCTAGTGACCATGGATGCAGCATCACTTAATATAAAAGAAAATTTTTGGGAGTCTGCAGTGTTGATCTATGAATTGGGTGTTAGATGAGGATAGTGGCAGCAGTGAAATCCATGTAGAGTAGTACTCACCTTAGCAGGATGCATAGCAAGGAAATGGCGATGAACTCTGGGGTGCTTATAGCTTAACTAAGTCTGTCAAGATTAGGGCCTTCCATCTCCACTGTCACCTCTGCATTAAGTAATTCCAGGAAGTTGGCTAGATCAATCAGTGAATCATGGCGTGGCTTACAGGCTTCCATTTTTTGAGAAGCTCCATAAAGATAGCTTAGCGGTGTCCTATCATCCTCTGTAAAAACGGAAGTTTCTGAGAGTCATGTGACCATCAGGTACAAGTCAGCAAAGTCAGGTAAATGTTAAAAAAACAGTCAAAAATGTCAGGTCAAAGTCAGGTCACGCATTTTTCTGACATGACTTTGACCTGACATTTTGACCGGTTTATTATGCAACACACTGTAAAGCAGTAGCAGTGCTGATTGGAGTCATAGAAGGCATGAGGCAGGGGGCATGCAATCCTGCTGCCACAGCAGGATTTACTTACAAGACTTAGGGTGTCCAAATAACAGGCACAAGCTCTGTTCTTGGAAGATAAGTATGGAATACAGGGAGGTCAACTAGCGCTATATGATGTGACAGTAACCATGTGACATAGTTACAGCACCAGAGCACTCCTGAGAGCACTCCTGCAAGCGCTCAAGAGTCCATAAGCCCCCAAATCAGATAGAGATGAGGCTCTACTTTCCATAGAAGATCAGTAGATTTCTGGATCAACCAGGCCTGGTATGGGCAACCCTAAGTTCCATGAGCTGAGAGGGTTAGGAGGAGGAGGAGGAGGTAGTGATGCCTGTAATTGACATTCAATGGGCAAGAGTCCCTAAGCCCCAAAATCAGATAGAGATGAGGCTCTACTGCTCGTAGAAGATGAGTAGATTTCTGGATCAACCAGGCCTGGTATGGGCAACCCAAAGTTGGATGAGCTGAGAGGAGAAGGAGGAGGAGGAGGAGGAGGAGGAGGAGGTAGTGATGCCTGTAATTGACATTCGAAGCGCTGTATATGATGCCCAGCCTCTTGGAAATCTATCTCTGCCTGCCTCAGGCCCAGAATTCCTCTGCAAAGCAACTGATTTGCATCCTGTACAAGGCTCCCCATCCTTGTAGCTAAATCAAGGGTGATGGGTGGCTGCAAGAGTGTCTGTGAAGGAAGGGCGCAATACATCAGTGCATTGAGGAAGGCACTGATAGCAGATGTACTAACCACCATTCCCTCTTGCAGTGGTTGAGTACTTTCCAGTGTTGGTCCATCCAAACTCTCTAGAGGAGCGTTCAGGCTGTCTGGGCCTTTGAAAGTGGAGGAAAGGACACCCCCACTGCATTCCTGCACCCTATATAGCTCATCTATATTTGGGCTTGCAACCAGTTGCTGAGAATCACTCTCTTTCCCTGAATCTTCCAGTGTGGGACCAGCACTATCAGCGCGTTGCTTGGAGGTGTCACCCAAGCCATGTTTGAAGAATGAGACCACTGCCTTGACGAGGTCCAGGAGGTTGCGCTTCACGGCGGGATCCCGATCGGTCATTTCTTGAAGGTGGGGGGGGGGGGGCACTGGGAGTACTTCCGTAGCTAGATCCTAATTAGCAGATTGGTCCACCCATGCAGTCAGCCTAGAGGCTTACAGTAGCAATCAGAAGATGGTAGCAGAGATGATTATACTTGAGTGGAAGCTAGCAAGACCAAAGAGAAGCTTATAGATGTCCTGCAAGAGTGATGAAGCAAGAGCAACAAATGCCAACTATCAGGAGGCACCGTGACGTGGCCCAGGGGGATCTTGGAACAGATATCATCACAATCATGAATTGGACTAGGTACACAAGTCCAAACATAGTACATAGTACACTAGCCCCCTCAGCAGTGTGGAGGAACATGACAGAACATCATTCAATGGTATAAACAGACAATTCTACAGACTAATAAAGATTCAAACAAACAAGTGCTAATAAAGAAAGGAAAAGGTCTTGCTCTGGCACTAGAAGGACAGCTTATCCTTCCAGTGTCAAAGCAAGATAAGGAAGAATTTGAAAGACTACTAATAGTAAAAGATATAAAAAAGAAATGCCCCCAGAACCCACAAACAGAGGATGGCACCATTCAGCGATACACACTAGGTCCAACAAACCCCCAGAACCCACAAACAGAGGACGGCACCGTTCAGCGATACACACTAGGTCCAACAAACCCCCAGAACCCACAAACAGAGGACAGCACCGTTCAGCGATACACACTAGGTCCAACAACCCCCCAGAACCCACAAACAGAGGACGGCACTGTTTGGTGATACAGGTTCAGTGATACAGGTCCAACAATGCCCAGGAACCCCTGAATCTTTGGCCTGAGAACAGCATTGTTCCAAAGCATTATGAAGCTCACTGGATAAGGTAAATCTTTTTGAGCAAAAGCATCTAAAGCTGATAAGAGATGCCAGTGCAGAGGTTAGGTTGCTGTGTGATAGTACAGAAATTCTGGTACACACTTGTGAACAAAGAGAAGGCACTTGTGCCCACAAAGAACATCTGATGAAGCTGATAAATTCAGTAAGATATCATGCATGCCAAAGAAGACCGACCTCTGGACCAAGCCATCACTAAGAAAAAACCCTGTCACTGTAAAAATGGTCAGTAGGTTCTGAATCTCAGAGCATTTAGCATGAATACGGACCTATGAAGTGGCAGATAAAGGTCCTAGCCTTTGCCCAGCCCTCCCTCTTTCCAAGCCCAATGCGCGCCTTGGGCAAGTAAAGAGAAGAAGGCAGTTGCCAGCAATGCTGAGGAGCACCTCATAAGTACGTTTTGGCCCTTATTTTCAGTCGGAGTATTAAATTTATATGATGTGGCAAATAAGTATCACATACTATATCATAGTTTGGAGCAAGTAGAATGAAAGTGCAAGATAATATATATGGAAGTATGCGAATAAAAAGCTGCTAGTACTACTAGACGAATTCTGCAAAAATATGTGGTGGAGTTGGTCCAGGTAGTACTGTGGTGTGTGCGTCCACTGTGATACCATCATCTTCTGCTCACTGGCAAATGTTGGTGACTTCTTCTGTCAAAGTGCTGCTCGTGGTCTGTACCTTGGTTTAAACTGCTCTGTGATCAATGCCCTAACTCTGATCATCAAAGGTCTCAAGCTGGTGAAGGCATATCAATATCTCTGCGACGTAAAGGAGCACAAGCATATCATTCCTTTCCGGCGGTTTGCAGGTGGTGTAGGACGGGCTTCACAGGCCAAAAAGTTCAAAGCCACTCATGGCACGTTTACCTCAAAAAGCCTGTAATCCATTTTTCATCTGACCCAGAAAATCAGGTCGCTGGCCGAAAAAATCCATTAAATCTATCCTGCACTTCCTCAAGAATGCTGAATCAAATGCTGATGCAAGGAATCTGGAGCTCGAAGACCTGTACATCAAAAACATCGTCATCCAACAAGCCCCCATAGGTTTCCAGTTCGAGCTCTGGTAAACCACCCCAACAGTTCTATCTGTTTATAGAAAACCTGCTGTCGCACGTACCAGGCCCAAGGTCGAATCAACCCATACCAGGGCTATCTGACTCACATGGAAATCATTCTCTCAGGAAAGGATGAGGAGGTAGAGAAGAGCACAGAGAAGAGCACGGCAGTTTCTCTCACTGGGCTGAACCGACGTCAAGTAGCAAGAAGGCGGATTGAGGCTGCCCGTGCATCGGATCTTCATCACTGCAGGGAGTGTTAGATTGTCTGGCATGTTGGGAGATCGTATGTTCATGCTTGTTTATGTATCAGAGCATTTATGCACTATGCCATACCATGAAATCAACATGAAAAAGAGGTGTGTTATGCTCTCAACAGGTTGGCCGGTGTACAGTATATGCATCAACAAATTATCATTTCAAACAACACTACTAGCTATCTATTCATAAGTCAAATGATGGTCTAAAAGAATGAATAATGATGAACAAGTATAATCTTCAAGCCCTTTTGAGAAAATGCGCCTGGTGCTCTTGGTATCCAGAACAAGCAGATTGATTAGAAAGGGTGGGAAGCGCATGGAACGTGAGGACACCATCCAGTGATCCAGTCATGGTGTATGACAATGAGAGTCAGTTCAAACAGATTGAGGACTTGGCATGACCAGAAACCTTACCTTTGATCATGAAAACTATCTTGGTATTCCTGTGATATGATAGCTTGGGAGTGTGAGAGTGCAGTGGACGAAATTCGGAGAGTAGGTTAGTTGTTCCCTACAATGAATACTATCTGATGGGTAGTCAGTATAGTAAAGAATGAAGGAAGGAAGGACTGAGAGTGTGCGGCTTACCCAGTCACAGTCGATGGATATACCGACTATATTAAGCATAGTAGTTCAACCTTATGCATTCGCTAAACCACCTTCCAAAAACCGCCCACCAAAAACCACCTACTAGTAGAAGCGTGGAGATGATTGCAATGATCGGACGATCATTGATGTTTTGATAAAGACAAGAGGTGCAATGGCCAGAAGTTGTACGACTAGACTGAAAACACCCTCCGTCGTTCGGGTAGAAAAAATGTGTGGCTGTGTTGTAAGCTGGACAGAAGTACCAAATTGCCAATCAATTCCGATATTGAAGAGTCTGCTGTTTAGTAGCAGCCCTAGAAGCAATTGAAGAGCACATACTCAATAATTCAAACAGGAGGTGCATCTGCTGTGCATGTATTTTGTATTTTAGGAGGGAGAGGTGACTTCAGTTTCTGGTAGGACAGGTGGAGCTGGATTTCCGAAGCTCAGTGTGGCTATGGACACTGAAAAAGGCCAGCACATACATACTAGGACACGCTGGACCATAAATAGTGTACCTAGTAGACATGGTCCCATTAGTCTGTATGCTCACCAGAGGCTCATGTAATGCCCTATGTATGTCGCTTATGGATGTGGAGGTGCATAAACAAAAGTAACTGGTTGCGAATAAGCTCTAGTGATGGTTGGCATTCCAGCTTCCAGCTTCCAGCCGTAGCCTCTGTCTGGAGCTTCATATCCTGAGTAGTCATTTGTCACTCGTTATACCGCCGTGAAGAGTCTTGGCTGCAAGGAATCTCTAGTTGTCTTCACTATTATCCTGCTAGCATCGAGGTACACTTCGAGTGAGTAGGAGGGGCTGGGCCTGGAACAACAAAGACCAGGGATAGTTGGGTTACAGGGGGTCTACAATCAGTTATGAGCCGGAACATAGGAAGGACTACTGCTTTACTGACATAAAAAGGTCAAAGGAAGCTGGAAGATTTTCGGACAGCGATTAACTTGATGAATTCATAGGCCTATATTACAGAGTGAGATATCACCAGGGCAAAATATCAAGTGAAACTGAAAAAATTGAAACAAGCCTGACTCTGAGTCCCAACCAGTGGCAGTCGAGGCGAGTCCTCAATACGTCATGTGATGATCCCAAAGTGTGATAACACACTTTGAGCTTGATGCTGGAACCAGCTTGAAGTTAGTGCTAGTGTAGTCTCCGGTCGTTAACGGGGCACACCAGTGGCAAACAAATCATTACTCCAACTCACTCATTTCCTCTGTGGTCTCATTTCCTCTGTGGTCCCAAGAATCACCAAGATTTGTTGTAGTAAGTTCTCAATGTTATTTTTGACGTGTTCTACTCAACACTATTCCCCTCCAACAGTTGGTGCTTGAGTAAAAGCAAATTCATTACCCCACACTGACCAAGCGCCATGTTCACAGGTGGTCCCACTTGTGCTTTCATCGTTGTCAAATGTCCCTACACCATGTCCCTACACCCAAGTAACCAATGCCCGCATGAGTCAACGCCAGGAACAGCCCCAATTTTGAACTCCTGATCTATGAGCCTGGTCTTGTCGATGTCGATCAGATAGCTAGGGGTCGCAGCTTTTCTTCTCTACTGATGTTGATAAGGGAATTGAAGAGGCTGATCTCATCTTCGTCAGTGATGTTGAGCGTGCCCGAGACAGGTCACAAACATATGTAAATTTTTTTGCATGGAAAAATCAACAGCGCCATGCCCCACAAGTCTATGCGCACCATTCTTAGTGGACAGCCATCACTGATCTGTTCAAGCCTGACCATGTCTTTATTGGTTTGCTCTAGACACCAGAGGGCAAGAATGCATGCAATGTGCTAGCCATGGTCTACACCATCTAGGTTTCATCAGTCTTAACTCATGTGTCTTCTCGGTCTTAAACGCCAATATATAATTTCCCCAGATCAAATCCTCACCTTCGGCTATTGCCATTGCTGCTCATACTGATAATCCGGTATACCCCATCCTCTACGCTTGAACAGTCGCTCATTTCAAGTTGGCACAGGCAATTTGATACTTACTATTTATCATGATACTTAATAGCACCGTTTCAGGAGCAACTTGGGCCATGTTTTTAGGTAAGTAGTTTCTTTCTCTCACTGTTTGATGACACTCCCGACACAGAATAGAAGCGAAGACCAAGCCAAACCAGTGGACATCTAATAGTGAGTCGGACAAGGTGCATACTATGGCTGCTGCAGTTATAGTACTCACAATTGTGTGCTAGATCATAACATGATATATTATAGTACTAATCCTCAATGCTGGAGACTGTGCAGTGGGAGCGGCAGTCTGACATGAGTATGGCCTGTGACTAACTTGTGGGCTTCTCTTACACTAGCTCCAAACAAATATGCCAGCCCTACCATTAGCAAGAGTCACGGCATTTGCCAAGTCTTTTGGTAACCATCTGGTGCATAGTAATTCTCTGCACACCCATCTCCTAAATTGATGACAGGAGCTGTCAATTTCCAGCAAATTCCAAGTAATGTATATCTTTTGTCATACTTCAACTGCCAGGTTTGTGGTCTGTTGCATGGTCAGCACCGTCCTAAAGTTGTTCAGCCTGAGCGGATGTCCTTCCTGAAGAAACTGCTTCTTTGGTACTTATGGACAACATTTACCGATGGAGTCGATGCCTTATTTGTTGTCAAGTTGAACTCCACCCTCTTGGCAGGTCGTGTTTCAACTATGGTCAAACAATCCCTCTCAGAGCCCCGTGTACCATGGTCAAGGTAACTGTCAGTCTACGTACAACTATCAGCAGCTTCCCTGATCCTCCTTAAGATTGATCTAGATTCGGGTCTGCTCAATACACCTCCACGCAAAATTACCAGCTGGTAAATGGTGATTGTATATAATAGCTCTCTGCTATTGATCTTGCTCCTTTCTTCTGTGTTGCCGAGCAACCATCACCCAACTTACAGGGTGTTCAATGTTGTCAGTAACTCAATCCTATTTGGGTCGGGAGAGCCCCTATTACACCAAAGCAGGGTGGGTGGAGTCCCTATAACACCTCGAAACTGCAGTATAGTTTGCTACTGCAGGGTCAACTTGATTATCAGAATGCATGGTTCTGTTGCACATCACGGCTTGTTATGGCAAATAGTCTGAAAAGACCATACTAAACTATAACAGGATTGCTTTCCCTTTGACAGTTAAAAGCCAGCATCTACAATGCCAACTTCACTGCTTCCCTTTACTGATACTCCGGACTATGTCTAGGTTCGTATTCTCCATGTTTAATGAAGCCATACACATAATTTACTCCACTCTATTATTCTAGGTCTACTTTGAGCAAAGAGCGAACCCCTGAATGCCAAGTCGGTGCCATTCACTCAGCAGGTGCAGTGACTATGAGCGACAAAACTTTCATGCCCAGGTCTACACCTTACTATTGCCCTGATACACCAATAAAGCCACTGAGGTTTCAGCCAGTTTCTCGACAATGTTTGAAGAGGCAGCATGCACAACTTTTCATTCAACAGCCAGCCTGTTTGAAGGCTGAATCCACAGGACTTGGAGGTATGCCCCACTTACCTAACCTACTACCTTGACTGACCTCAGTATGTTTGATAGTCCCTGAAATGGCTCCCCCAGGTTTTGTTCCACATTTCAGTCCAATCCAGGATATGTGTGGTACATGTGTGCATTCACAGAGTAGTAACAGATCTCAAATGAGCTACTTCTAGTCATTGCATCATGTGAATTCAAACCTCGACTGAGGAAACAAGCTTCGTATTTTGAGCAACTGCTCCATTTAGATGATAGTGAAACTGGAGGAATTCCTGGTGACAATTTCATGCATCTTTTCTCTAGGTGTAGTGACTGTCAGCTGGTGGTGGCTCGTGGCACTATGGAGAACCACAGATGCCCTGAAAACCCAGCAGAGGTTTGCTTGGCTTGCTCCCTGAACCCAGTGACTTTGCTGCCCCGTTTAGAGTCTTGGGAAGGGTCTGGTGTTGCTGTGGAAGCAATGCAGCAGATGTATATGCAATGCAATGTCTGCTTAAGCTTTCTTACAAAGAGGAGAATTAGCTCTCATGAATGCGCAGTGTTGGAATGATACTTCACAATTCTAGTTTAGCTCTTACTGGGTCACAAAGTACATAGCAAGATATTATCAGTAGAAATTGTGATATGGCACCATATCGAAAGAAAGGTTTTCGGTTTTCTTTTTGTATATCTCTAGCTGGGGTTATATTTTCCCTATCTCCAAAAACTGTTCGCTTACTCAATGAAAGGAACACAGGTGGAGGGAACAGGCAGAAAGGGAGCAGAAGTGGCAAGTGGGTGGCAGTGGGTAGCATTAGTAAACTTTTGTCGTGAAAGCCAGCTATTCTAAATGCAGTGTTAGCAGATGTGTCGTGTTTGTTTAAATTTGTACCTATATTTTGTCTACGTGATGTTGGTCCCCGCATGTAAAAACAGACTAACCTGCTCCCTTGAAGTTTAGCGCAGGCAGCAGTGTTGATATGCAAAAGTGTACATCTGTGAATGTAAGCCCCATCTCAATGTTATATTACTAGCTACATTGGATCTTCAGAATGCATCCAATTCTCTTAGGAAAAAAAGAAAAATAGGTGTGGAACAGGATTTTAGCATCAAGGAACATGACAGCATGGAGGAATGCAGTGACAAGGACTGGGAGGGGGATGAGTTGGCTGTGAGTTTCCCCAGTCATTTCATGCTACATATTCAGTTTATGAATCTTCTGATTATATTTCCTTTCTTACTAGCTGGATGAAACTGCAGTCCATCCATCAGCTGCTAGAACACTTAGAAAGAAGGGCAAGGTATGTGTGGCATTGCTGTGAGGAGTCTTGATCTAATAACACCCTCGTAAATAACAAGGAGAAACGGCCCATGAGTAACATATTTTCTTCCTTGAATTCAGTGCTCAAATGTGGCTTTTGAAGACCCTTCCTAAATCTACACATGTTCCCCCTCCTAATATTGAAGTTGCGGCCGCAGAGGAATTGACCAGCAGCTTAGGTCGAGCATGAAATAACCATAAATGACTCAAAGCCACCATTCAGCAGACGCGAATAAGAACAAGAGAATTTCTGAGATATTCTCAGAAGTTTCAAATATCTTCCACCATCCAGGAGCTCAGGGAAGTCAAGGAAAGCAAGAAAATGAAGGAGGAGTTGGAAGAGTATTGTACTAGCCAGCTTGGTCCTAATGCTGTTTCTAGACCTTTCTCTGCCCGGGTATATGATAAAGGGGGGGAGCTGGCATTTTGTTACCTGGGGAATAGGTGGAAGGATGAAAAAAAAGAAGTAAGCACATGAACAAATACAAAATGGTCTCTGACACACCTGGTACTTTAGAACCAGCCTATGCATCCCATTTCTGAACTGTATAATGGATATTCTGATAGTGATTTGACAGAGGGTCTTAATGGTGGCAGGGAAATGGTATGCGATAGAATACAAAGGGTAAGTCCCAATCATCACTGTACGTTCTTGTTTGATTCAGCATCTCTTCTAGGACAGTCACATGCTTTTGCGTTACCAACAGGGCACTCAAAAGCTATCATCAATTCTTCAGCCAATATCTGAGGGGGACAAGCGATATCCAAGTCAGGTTCAATCAGAAGACCCTCTTCAGGATCCACGCTTGATGAGGTATGAGATACAGCAAGGGGGCCAAGATGACGGTACAGGCATAATGGTGACTGGGGGGCGCTCAGAGAGGTGCAGTGTGCATCACATAGTGCAGGGTTGGATTCAACAAAATCAACCTGGAAAAGTGAGTGCTACATAGCAAAGCACATGACTCAGTTCGTACTAATCCTTGTTGGCAAGGGCCTCTTTCTGTCTACTGCATTTACCCGAAGCAGCTCAGCTCTTTGTGCTATAAGGTGCTACCTAAATGCCACAGAGGGGTTAGCTTCTTGTCTAGGGACAATGTTTGAGGAGATCTTTCCTAGCATCTACGCCCAGTATAGAAAGGCCTTTGATGCTGGGGTATGGTTAGAAGAAGACCCAGGACCTTGGCTAGGAAGAGCTATAGTCTACAAGTTGCAGGTGATGCTGCACACAGACCAGAATGATGCAGGGCCTACAGTCTCCTTCCCATGTGGTTTCTTCCATGGGGGGGAGATGCAGATACCACAGTTTCCAGGCAAATTCACATAAGAGCTGTTCATGTTGCAATCTTCCACATTTGACATGGTTCATGGCAGGTACCATCCAGGACACATCTGCCTTTTTCTTTCCGCTGATATCTTCCATAAAGTAGCGCAGTGGACTCCTGGCTGTATGCAAAGCCAGGTTGAGCTTACACCAGGCAGAATAGGGTCTGTCTTCTTTTTTCCAGAGAAGAGCTTCGAGTTGCTTTGCAACAAACCTGCTGGGTGGGGCAAACGCACTGGGTATGGTGCTTGGGACCAGTTTTTTGACTAGAACAAGTCTGCAATTCTTAACATTTGTTCATTTCATTCTGATGTTATTCCCCTCCATTTTAATTACTTTATTTATCCTTCTTGGTAGTTCTACTATTCCTAGTACTGTATAGGTAGTCTACTGATGCCATAGTACTCATCTGTTTGTCTCCTCAGTTCACTGAGGCCAAACGCCATTCCATTACAGAGTTTTCGGAAATTCTTGTCCCACACATTTTTGATTGAATGAAAATTTC
Source organism: Tricholoma matsutake (assembly GCA_026075535.2). Taxonomy (NCBI): domain Eukaryota; kingdom Fungi; phylum Basidiomycota; class Agaricomycetes; order Agaricales; family Tricholomataceae; genus Tricholoma; species Tricholoma matsutake. Next base: position 10,591,984 of record AP026540.1, on the reverse strand, counting down.
GGAATAAAATAAAATTTTCCAAAAAATAACCTTCAACGTTGTTTCTCCTTCTATGTTGTTTCTCCTATCATAGGCTGCATGTGGTAGGGTTTCTCACCAGATGGAAGCACCGCATATGCGACCTCCCAAACCTGTCATCTGATGTTGGGACCCACACCGTGAACCATAAATTTTGAGGAATCAACTTGGAATCAACCCCAACTTACCGACTCAGTACCGAGCCCGCCTTATACCTGGATTTCTAGACACTTGCAACACACGGCAAGTGCAGAGGAATGGTGTTTGCCAAGTCACTTGCAGGTTCTACTGGAGTGTTGCGTCGAAGGTGTGCAGGTGGGGTGGTTGCTCCGCGAAGTCAAAGTGCGTATCTCTGCTCAGCAAAATTTGTTGCCTTCCAAAACCGCTTTCCTTATGATATCTGCCATTCTTAGGTTTACAGTATGAAGAACATGGTATTTCTATCCAGCATCCACTACAGGCCCAGGCCATGATGACATGTCCACACACTCAACCCTGACATGGCCTGACATCCCGAGTAAGTTTTGTATAGCTACACATAGCCCTCGCATGTGTTAACCTATTCGTATGTGTGTTAGCCCTCTCCATCCTCTGGAATCCTCTCGCCATTTGGGTTGATGAAATGACTGTTCAATGCCACTCAGCAGAGGAGGATTTCAAGATGCATGTATGCCTGCCTCTCTCTTCCATGTGAAACTTAACTTGATGATGATATCGTTTCGCCTCCATCTGCTTGTTGTGCGGCTCTCAGGACGCATCCTGTCCAGGCTTCCCACATCCCTCCCACAAGTGCCCTACCTCGCCACCTGCAACTAGTCAACAGCTCTCTGCATCCATCCATTCTGTAACATACAACCAGAATACTTCACGCACCAGAATATTTCACCCAAGATCCCCTCAAGCCCCTCAATCTCAGCCACACCATCTTCACGCATGCAGGGGGAAAAAACCTAACAGAATCTTATTGGTCCCTTGAACTGCTGCCCTGCCTCTGCTCTCTTCAGCTTCCATCCACTGCCTCCTCATGTGCTCCCTGGGTCCACATACACATGCTTGGCGACAATGCACATAGCCATGCCATGGCAGCCTCCTCTCACATGTATGTGTCACGGTATCACCCCTCCTCACAGTGTCATCTCTCGCCCTCCACCAAGACTAGGTGGCACTGACCAACATCAGATTATGCACATCTCGTGCACCCGCATTTTTGCTACCTAGCTATCTCAGGTCTACAGTAAGGTCACGACTCACAAGTCTATCGCAATCCTGAGCTTCTTGTCCAGCAAGTTAGTGATCAGGTTGCCAACTTGTCAATACCCCCTCAAGCTCGATTTTCGAAACCCACACAACTGCCAATTCCATGTTCATGTGAGGAAATCCAAGCTTCTGGTAGACCACTTGGACCAGAGGACTGGTTGGTGGCCACTGCCTCCCACCACCAGCTCTTGTACATCTGCGTTTCCCAGTCGCACCTACCAAACCAAAACTTTTGTAGCAGAACCGTAAGGTGGAAACAACCCAGGAGTACATTGGTTGTTGAGCCTTGGAGTCTATTGTATTTGACTGTGTATTCACAGGATTTGGAGTGAGATATGGTAGTAGGGGGAGGAAACCAGGGATGATTTGATCTGGCATCCTGAATCGTTGGCGCTTAGATTGAACTGACATACCCAAACTTGAGAAAGCCTCAGAAGGGTTCAGCCCTTGTAAATTCCTCCAATGATGCATGAGCTTGTGTGAGTCAATTGGGCCAATCAGAACCATATGCATCAATTCCCAGAGCTAGCTTTCTTAGGTGTTCCACTGTGTCTTACAGACTGCATTATGCTACCTCGCTATATGTATCAAACTCCCAGAGCTAGTTTTCTTAGGTGTTCCCGGATGTCTTGCAGACTGCATTATGATATACCGCAAAGCTATACGCATCAAAATCCCAGAGCTAGCTCCAAGTCAACAGGAAAAAGCAGGTATTCTAGTGGAGAAACAACCTAACAGAATGGTTATGGCCACAGAAGCCAAGCTTTAGGCCGAACTTGACTACAATATAGCACATTTGTTTTTACCTAATATGTGCTCGTGTGGGTAGTATGGGACTCAGAGCTATCTGTTCCTCCTGAGTGGGACCGCAACAGTAATCCTATCCTATCTTATCCACAAGCTGGGATGAGCTGGAGACAAAGGCACCCATTGTAAGCTTGTACCTTGAAGCCTGAGAGTAGCAGAGGAGTTTTGTAACTGGCACTAGCTAGTGTTTAAAGGTCCGGTCCAATGGACCAGAAAAAAAACTGCAACCTAACCGAACCCAACCGAATGCAACCGAACTGTTGGTTGCGGTTGCTTGGTTTCAGGGGGCAGTTGGGTTGCCGGTTGCCTCTATTTCAGAATACTTGAAAACTGTTCGAAAACTGGTTGCAATCAGTTGCAACCGGTCTTCTTACAGTTCTACATATCCCATACTACTTAAGTAAATTTATGTACTGTATTTGAAAAAATATAACTAATGTAGTCTACTTGTACTTATATTTACGGTATACAAAAGGGCAATGTGAACCCAGGGCAAAAAGAGCTTGTTTCACGAGTCCTTATATACCCTGTGGCTGTGCACAGACCATTTGGTTGTGCTTGTGCTCCCCAAAAAGAAAGTGGCACCACTTTCTAAACAACTCCCATGACCACAAATGACCCACAACGCCGCGTCATCCCTACCATCTACACCTCCTACCTCAAAATACTGTGCTGGATTACTAGAAAGTGGGCCCAGACGACACGCTAGTCGTTGTTTGGGCCCTCAGGTATGTTTTTTTCATTCTTAAATCATTCTTTTTGGCTAACTAATACTCTTCCTTTTCAGATTCTAACCTTTTGATGACGACGTCGGGCCCACCACCCCATGCTCCCACGACGCAATGCCACCGCCAACGCCAGCCAATGCCAACAGCGACAACAACAACATGGATGTGTCGTCATCACCACCCCTGCAGGCCCAAACGACAATGAATGTTGTTTGGGCCATATGGTATGTTTTTTATGATTCATTTATTACTATGAACTAACTTTCTTTTTCTTTTTATGTTTTTCCTGTTGATAACGACATTGTGTGGCCCCCAAGTACACCCCCTCCATCACCATTCCCTGGCCCTATGCCGCCGCTGTGAGCATCTGCTTGCAGGGCCGCAATGGGCCCCGTTTCTTGACAACAATGCCACACAAATGCCATGTCACATAGCGCCGCCACCCTGCCTGTGAGCCACTGCTCATAGGGGGTGATGGTGGTGCTGACTGACAACACAGATGGGTGGGGGTAATGAATGACAGCACGAAGATGGAACGGGGGGACATCAAACGACAACACAAACACGAACGACTGGGGACAACGTATAACAGGGACAGCGAATGGGGAGGATGACGAATGCAGGGATGATGGACAACAGGGATGACGATGACGGGGAACAATGGTGGGGATGCCGATGTGGCATCAGGGGGGGTGCAACAACATGACAACGAATGGCAGCAACAACCACAACGAATGCAGGGCAACCACAACGACAATGAATGTGGGGGATGACCCTACCCATGCCGCCAACACAAGAGTGGCATCATTTTTTTAGGTTTTCTTTTTCTTTTGTCTTATTTTCTTATTTTCGCTCTCTGAATGACCCCCCACCACTGCGAGCACCTGCTCGCAGGGTGTGTTGTAATTAGTTGTATTTAATATATAGTAAAATTAAAATATGTATCAAAAATTGCTGGAAAAACCGGTGGCAACCGGTTTTTCGAGGGCAACCGAACCGACTAGGACCGGTCCTAGTCGGTTCAGTTGCAGTTGCCCTAAGTTGGGCACCAGTTGCAACTGGTTGCAGTTGCTGGTTGCCCATCTTGGGGTCGAAAAACCGGACCGAACCGGACCTTAAAACACTAGCACTAGCGCTTTATTGATGGGCCTAATTGCTTCATTGCAACATAAGAAATGGAGTTTCAGCTTTGCTATGGTGACAATCTTTTGGAAGCATAGCCTTTAGTGATGCACAGCCGGTAAGCTTATGTAAGTTTACAGCGTTATAAATGCCCATTCAATGACCCTTTGAACCCATTCAAACTTTGAACCTCATGCGCTGCACGTCTGTCCCATGACAAGCATCACTGGTTAGTCAGTTTAGCTTCTACTCTACCTGCTACAGTATTTCTAGATGAGCATCTGGTTGTGGCCATATATGCGGGTGCTAAGCGGCAGATTGCGGCACTGGAACAACAGCTTCAAAACCTTCAGCAAGCAGGTGCAAAACAAAAATTGTATGTACTACTTAACCCACTCTAGATTGCTTGCTTAACAGTAGATGCTTCTATAGAAATGCACAGTCTAACGTTACACAGGGCCGAGTAATATGCAGGCTTGTGTCTATGTTTGAGTCTGTTGATGAGCTCGTCGAAGAGAGTGACTGACGACATGCCCTGGATGCAGAGGCGCCTGATGAGGACCTTGAGCCCACCTTGGAGTACCGTTTCTTCTTTTCATGAATTGGATTGCATGATAATGCAGCATACCCAGGCAGCATCGGACTTATCAAGGATATGAACTTTTACTACACCACATTCCAGGTCTTAAAACCAAGCTAAATGAGCAAGATGTACTGGAACTAAATGTCTATTTTAGAGATGTGAATACTAGTTCTTTATCCATGTATAAATACTAATACTTGGGTAGCTTCGGAAAGGGGCAGGTGGAGGCCGAGGTGATGATGCGGCAAACCTCAAGCCAGCCATTGTTAGTTGGATAGCAGGAGCACTTGGTGGTCCTATATCCAGACCACTTCCACCTACCTCCAAGATGGACAGAGGATTTGAACATGACGACACTGGACGTCTGTTATGTCCCATAGACTATGATTGGGAAGATCTTTCGTATGCTTTGTGTACTCTCTGCTCTATGTTTTGACACTGATGCTTGTCCATAGGGTGCGTACTAACATTCATGAAGGCCATTCAGATTTCACTGTTACTGCGGATTCCTGGCCCGCTTTTCTCTACCCAAAAGCTAGTGGTAGTATTGAGAACATTGAGGATGGTCTATTCCGAAGTGCGATGTTGTTAAAGGTGAGCCTTTACCATTTTTTGCTCTCATATCTCAACTGTTATATGGCCTCTGTAGACGTTTAAATTCATCTTTACATCCCCTTCCTCTGCCCAAGACATTGAATGCCAGGAAGATGTGGATGAGCATGTTCCATCAGCCAAGAAACGTGCTAGGAGGAACCAGAAAGCCCCAACACGTGGACATGTTGCCACCTTATTAGGAATGAAGGCAGTAACACCTCGGGCTCTCACCTATGTTGCCGTTCAGGTAAGAGCTATCTCATCTCCTTCAAACTATTATGCTGATTGATGTTCTTCAAGCTTTGTTTTGCACTTTCTAATGCCAATGCATGGAACGAGAACGATGGCTGTTTTAACTACATCGACTTCTACAACAATATCGTGGATTATTTTGAAATTCCTCTTGGCCCAGAAAGTCGAGCACGCACAACCTCCCTTCTTTCCTGGTGGACTAGGTGATTAATATCTCCCTGACCATATCTGCAAGATATCTGCTGAGCATTGCATACTACAGCAAAGTATTTGGTGGACGCCCAGTTATGGCGCAAGGACAGTCTCGTCCTGGCTCTTCCATTGCTCAGCTAGCAAACCAGAGAGCAGCAAGGGAGCAGTCTGTGGCAACACCCACAAGTTAAATACTGTATTGATTAGTAGGAGGATACCAGAATGTGGCAAAATATATATAATTGTATTTCCTTTTCCTGCTAGAGAACCTCTGAGTCAATCTAGCTATGGTTGCTAGTTGAAGGAATTTAGTAGTTTGTATGACACTACGGTCTGTGATGTATGTGAAGTGGGATATTAATTGACCATCATACAATAGGAAGCAACATGATTATTGTATCACAATGGCTCCCCCAGGATTCTGCAGTATGTGTTATGTTGCAAAAGTTTTCTTGGGGTAAGTCAACCAGAAGTAGCATCATATTCTAAGATAATGGAATTTTGAAATGATACTACAAAGGTTGGAACAGGGGTTATAGATTATATTGAGCAGAGTTCATTTGCAATGTGCAATGGGTTAGCAAGACACATTGCCTATGCCAATAAGTGTAATTGTTGGATGACGTGAGTGTTGGTGACGTGAGTGTTGGGTACTATGGAGAGGAGGAAAGTTGAAGTCGTACCCCAACACCTGCCCATAGCTTCACAATGTGGAGCACATCCCATGAAGGCAAGGAATCCCTGGCTGTGTCAATTTGTGACCTCTGGTGGCTCAGCAAGATCATGTGCCCACTCCAAGCCAGCATAGATTCAAAAGGTCATGCACATTGAGAAATGATGGACCAGGTGGATGTCATTATCCTATCACTACCCAGACCTGTTTGGAATGGATAGTGCAGCTTGAATATGCCTAGTTCCAAAGGTTGTTGATTTTTGACATGTGGCTACTCAGCGACATGAGGTGAGTGTTCCATATGGTGGAAACTACTTAGAAATAAGCCAATAGCTTCGAGAAAGGGATCATGTCTAAAGCCGTGTCACTGTCCCTTGGTATGTTAGTTTGCAACATTTGGTCATCAAGTAACATGGGGGTACCTCCTCCCAGATAATGCATTGTCCAAAGGACACGAGTGGTCCCACCAGAAGATGCAAAACATGCCATAAGACAATCCATGTATAACTGAACACTAAGCAGTTACTTCCGTGGAATACCATGACTGTTGTCCCCTGATAATGAAATATGGATGCAGCAATCGAGGTAGTACCATGGATATAGGGCGTGATCAAAATTTCAATCAGGTGTAACGATGGTACCAGCCATGAATAAGGGGGGAAAAGGCGATCTTTCCGAAACGTGACTGTGATATACATACCATTATCTGAGAGATGTAAACTGATCTGGCGAAATTGGGCGTTTTAGGCTATTTGCTTATGTTTCAACCACTATACAAGCCGATGGCGAGAATGTTCGGAAACCGTGATGATATCATCGTCAAAGTCCAAGTCAAAGGTATGGTCCTTCTAAAACTCTATTGCGTGAGCGGTCTCAAAAACGACAGGATTTTGTACTTGGAGCCGAGGACATTTGCGCTTTCTGATCCGAGACTTTTGAGCATCACGCTCTTCTCGAGTCATTTGCTCTTCCAAATTACGCTGGGCCGCATGGTTGTACCAAGTGCGTATCGGAATGGCCTTTCCTTCGGGCAGCGCTTGACAGTATTTTTGACAAGTGCAGAGTGCCGTCTTTGTCGACATCGAATGTGGTCAACCTGGACGCGCTCTAGTCTGTATCTGATGGCGCCTGTCTAATGGGACCTCAGCCTTCGGCGATCTCGGTCATCACGTGCATCATTGATTGGCGGATAAACACTAATTAATTAGCAGGGCTCCTTTACTTTGGTCTGCCTACGGGAGACTAGACGCGCTCAATTGTGTCCAAGTTCAACTTGACTCATCATGTGACATCACGGTACCAAAAAAGCAAACAATGACAGTACTGTAATCGATTATTATCAACAAGCGCCTCTCTGAGTCTTTTGTCACCCTGTCAGTCCACGTCGAAATACGTCGCCTGGTGTCAACGCATTTCTCACTGGGGCTCACGGCCTGAGGCCTGAGGCTGGGCCAAGCACAGCACTACTCGTTCAGGCTTTGACAGTTAGACTCGCTAGACTATTTGATCGTTCAGGTCCGACGCGCCGCATGCAAACAAATTTCCATGAGAAGACATCCATGGTACGCGTTGAGACTCGCCAAAGATGTTAGTACCTGATCTAATCTGCAGGCGACGATGACAATCCCAGACCAAGGTTTTCTGGAGCACATAGTGGAAGATTGATCATCGCCTACCATCTTTTGTCAAGTTTTTATTAGATTGATGAGTATAGATCAGAGTAAGAGTGAGAACATCGATAATAGTTTACCTTGAGTTTACCCATTCCGTATTCAAAGTTCGGAACCCAAATAGCACTGTCATCCAAGGACCAATGAGTGCTATTACCATCAGAAGTCGATGTTAGATTTTGCTACCTTAATGGCTTTCAGTATATCACTGCTGAAGCTTGTTCTAGCTTCGCACCAAGGACATACCCTCACTGCAATATTGTTCTGAACTCGTTACTCAGAAAATTGCAACTCGGTCTGTGGAGTGAGAAAAATGTGTAGCCAGTGTTTTGCAACGATCGCTGTGTTTCGCTCTCATCCTAATTTTTTGCCGAGCCTCATTAACTGGATCCGCCGCTTCCTTGGAATGACCCTGAGACCCTGAACAGCTTCTGTCATTCCCCGAAACATCTGTTGACAATCGAAGGCAACTTGCTAGTCATGCCATAGAAGCCGAACTATGCTCCTCTTGGAGCTCTGACTGGAGCCACTGCCATCTACCACGTCTTCAGGCTTTATTGATGATTTTCATTCAACTGGCTTAGTCGTTCCTGATGCTTAGGTCAGGGTAAACATAACGACGTTACCCTGCTCGGACAGAGGCTTGGACGATCATTAGCGCGTCACCACATCCAGCTTGACAATGCATACAACTGGCTTAGGTATCATGCCTAATTGGCGTCACCTCCCTACGCTGGACAACGTGCTACAGAACTTTAAACGGTGGCAAAATCATTGCTACGTGTGACTAGCAATCCTCAGGCTGCGGGAAGGAAGGGAGGCATAACTCCTAGCGCAGTCCGATTTTCGAGGATCTTGAGATCAGGAAACTGATATCTGGAAAAGGGAAAAGATTCCCCAGTGACCTCGGGGTGGGGCGCATACTGATGTAGTTCCTGCGCAGGAGCAACGTTGAACAATGCGATCATTACTGAGACATTACTAATCGTTGTAATCGATAATCCGCTACCCCCGATATTACCCCATCCAACAAACCTCTACCGATGTGGCCGCCGTCTCACTGCGTATGATTTTCTGTCTTTCTCGGAGATGTGATGTGGTCCATCACCATTTTCGGCAAAATTACACCATTTCCATTTTTTTCTCTGGCGGTCTAGTACGATCAGTGTGAAGCCAAAGATTTACACCTGGGCCTGTCACCAGTAAGTGGTGATGTATCAATGGTGTATGGGAACTCCGCAGCTGTCTGATGTGTATTGCGTGCGGCGGTCAGCCTTCACATGAAACGCTTTTGAAATGATTGATGCGCTCGTAGAGTCGTATAAGTACTGGGTTGTAGCAGTCTGACGAATTCACATAATGGAAACATGGTAAATTATTATCAGCACTGTTGACGTCGACGTAAGTGCTATTGGTCTCCTGCACATGTGACATGGGTCGTACCTCAATCACGATCATGAACATAACCTCGAAGAGGCGGTGCCAGATTATAAATTTTGTCAAAAGGTTTTAAGTGCCACGAGGTAAAGCGAGGTAACCAGTTACGTTAAAGTCAACCTAATGATTCAACAGCGGTTTAGATCATTCCAGGCCAATCGTGAGCCGACGAATCCGCGACATCAGATGTACCTGTACGAGAATTCTGACGGCTCACGGGGTCCTTGTCCCGATTGCTAGTGAGTAGATTTGTCGCCTGCTGTCGGCAAACTAGGATCATCAAGCGATTAAACTGTGCTACTATACAGTTCTCTCTGAGTTTTTTGACGGGGATGCACGGCGGTGCGAAGCAGAACCTGACCGTGGATCTCGGATGCAAGCCATAGCCATGATCAGCAACATGGCACGGAGATTGCGACGGTGAAGAATCTTGCGGAGTCGGAGGGGGAATGATAAGCATTAAGAGGCTGATATTTGGGAAGCATGAATTACCTTCTGTTGTGGATCATAATGTATGACGGGACGTGTACTTCATACGTTGGATATTTATGTGCCTGGATTTGAAGTGTTCCTCGTAAGCTACGCTGCATGCCCAAGCTCTGCCTTGCTGGGGGTGTGTAGGTTAATTTGTTGGGAGCAGGTGGGTAGTGAGGATATCGACAAGCTGTATGACAGCGGTATGATGTCTGTTTCGCCATACTACTAGTACATGTCATGTCAGAAGAATTGCCGACTCACAATGATCATGGTCGGCGGATCATTGAAGCTTGAAGTGTTGATGACAGGGAGTACAATTGAGTTGTAACAGGCTAACAGCCAGCGCCACTAAGGTGAACAATTAACGACACAACGCTTGTCAAAGTATTAACGAGTCAATTGAACATAGCAGCAGTGATTCCGCCCGACTCGCATCTCACTGCTGTCGAAGAGTACTATGATCATACCGGCCGATCTGCGCCCGTGATACATGGGGTGAAAACTCAGGTGGCCGATGTGTGTGCAAGTAAAACTTGAAAGTGATATGCGAATCACAATGGTCGTGGAAAGAAGCAGGGAGGATTATCTCTACAGAGGCTTGATCCCAAAAAAGGGTTTACTTTTAGTCAATTCCTGTCGTATTGCCTTTTTCGGCTCCACACCTTCCTAAAAAAGAAAATTTCGGCTGATGGACACACAATGCATGGAAAACGCCCAAAATTTGCCCAAAATCGCGTATTTTGATCATAACAATTTCAAGGCTTTCTGGAGGGGCTCGGGGTAGTTTCCATTAAAAAAATCCTGTCCAACTCTTCATATCTTGCCGGATTGGACGTAGCTTCTGGCTCCTTAGCCCCAATTTTTGTCCGGACACCCCACCAAGCTAGATCTGGTCTCAAATGTGTCCGGATTGGGCTCGGTAGGATCTGGGGTATGATCGAGAATCTGCGCGAAGTCTACCTAATCGGGTCAAGTCTGAGATCTGAGATCCCAGTCTCAACAAATACCGACAGAATCGTTTGTTGAATTGTCTCCAACCCGTCTCCTCAGAGCGATGAAATTTTTAATCGCGATTCAGCGCACAAGATCTCAACTCTCAGGCCGATCAATAATTAAAGCCGATAGGGTGGGTTCGCGTTCGCGTAATAAGTTCGTGGCGTCGACGGCGGACGCACATAAAGTCCCATGTTGGGAGTTCCTTTATTTTTTTTGACATCGTAACTCAAAATCCGTGTCCTTGTTCCGAGGCCCGCGTAGTACCATGGAGAACTCGGAATCACGAGTTTGAAGGTCACACTCTACTCTATGATATGAGCCTCCCAGAAGATTACCTGTCATATCGTCGGCTGAAAATATCATATAAGGCCGTAACAATGGTCCCTCAGTTTCTCAATTCTCTTCACCTATTTTTTTCTCCGCAAATATGTCTGACAAGAAGAGAATCCTAGTCATCGGTGCCACTGGTGCCCAGGGAATGCATGTCATCCCAGCACTCCTTGTGTCAAGCGAGGACGGAACACCGTCACCATATTCTGTTCGTGCTCTTACAAGAGACCCCACAAACAGACGTGCAAGAGAACTTGAAGCACTTGGTGTTGAGATTTTCAAGGGTATGTCCCCACTAGACTCCACTATGTAGTACCACCTTTTACAACTTTCATTGTGATAACAGGCACTTTCGATGACTTCTCAGCTATTGCTGCAGCTTTGGACGGTTGCTACGGTGCATGGGTTAACACTGACACTTACACAGTTGGTCAGCAGAAAGAGATATTCGCTGGCATCAAGATTTACGAGACAGCAAGACGCACAAAGACCTTTCGGCATCTGATTTGGAGTGGTTTAGATTATGGCAGCAAGGTCAGCTCTGATGTCTACAGATACTATGATGTATATTCGGCGTCTCCAGGTCTGATCCCGCATCAATCTAGCTTGGAAATTACGATCCCAGATATATCTCCGAGAATTATGATGCTAAGGGAATTGTCACTGAATTCCTGAAGGGGCAATCTTCTTCACTTGGCGATGGTCTCACCTGGACATCCATTACTTCTGGCGTCTATCTGGAAATGCTGAACTACGTGAGAAAGTCGTGATCCCCTGACACTTCTGGATTCTCACTATGGTTTTATTAAAGGCTTTATGTGGACCGCTTAACGTGCGGAAGGACGGAACTGTTGTCTTCACCTCGCCAGTCAACGACGGTCACGTCACCATGATCGCCCTTGAAGACCTCGGGTGGTGGGTGCGATATACCCTTGATCACCGTGAAGAAACGTCGGGAAAAGACCTCGAGGTCGCCAGCGAGGTGGTTGGGTGGGACTACCTTTCGGAGACCTTCACCAAGGTCACCGGAATACCCTCTGTTCACAAGAGGCTAACCCTCGATGAGTGGTTCGGCTGCCTGGCCGGTGCTGACCGTCCAATTGCTAACGAGAAGAAGGTTGGAGATGGCTCAGTCACCATTAGAGAGCATTTCTCCGGTTTCTGGGGCTTGTGGAGGGACGATATCATCAAGAGAGATATGGATTGGGTGCGCCGCACTCATCCCACGGGGCATACACTTGAGAGTTGGATTCGGAAGACGGGTTTCAATGGGAAGATCGGTTCGACTGCATTGAAAAACGCGGAAGATGGCAAGGGACGACTACTCCCCAACCGGGAGGTCTGCAACACGATGTAGATAACACTAGGCAGAATGCACCCCACGTTACTTATGTATTATGATATTCCAGCTCATATATGTATGATATATGCCTAGCATGAGAATCACTGGCACGACGAGGAATTACCTGACTTATAGCCAAAGACGCACAGTGACCAACTTAGTGGGACTAAAGTACTACTTAGAAGGATAGTTTCCGTGTTCTGTTTAATACAAGCCGTCCTGTAGACTCCGGCTGCAGGTCAATGGGGTTGGGCTAAGATACTACGCCGGTGATTCGTATATAAGGAGCACTAAATCGTCACAGTACAGCGCTAGTTGGTGGTTACATTATAAGCTAACCTTGCAATGCATTTCCTATCCAATTTTTGATCTGTAACAAGTTACATCGGGTTGTACTAGTCAACGTCCTAGCGCCTCGGACTGTACCTGCTTTTCCAATCACACAGAATTGAATCAGATTTCACGATCAGGTACCCCGGACTTACTTATGTCACATATGTCTACCCACTTTGGGCCTTTTCTGTCCAGCAAACGGGCGTCTCGACCCATTTTCCCCAAATCTGTCCAGATTGGAAGAATTCGGGGTCGTGGGCCCGGGATTCCTTGAAAATTCCAGAACGACGGGACGTACGAGGTGAACTCAGGTTGACGTCGCAAAAAAAGAATATGAAAAGACATATCTTCAAATCGGCACCTAAATGGACTGAAATCTGCCTGGATGAAGAAGCACGCAGCACCCACAATATTTCAGTTCAGACGACTCGGATCACTTCCCATCTGTCTGATGAGGAATCCAATAATGACTTGCAATCTTTCAGGGTCGCAGGAGGGAGTGTAGCAGAGGTAAGGAGATTAGGGATTTTGGGAGGCGTAGTTCCTCAAGTTGTGAGCACACAGGTCGGAAGTCTCCCCCCCCACTGAGAGATACAATGGGCATGATCATAGAAATCATATTGCCTGCCATCTGGCCAACTATTTCCGAAACTCCGGATGCTTGTGAGGGCAGATGTCAAAACTGCCACTCGGCGTCGAAGGGTCTGCGTGTACTTTTTCCAGCCAGGGAAATATAGAATGCGTGAAAATTATATCACTGTCATGAGACTCGATGATCAATCGATCATGTATCACCTTGACTGTGCTGGGACTTGCATTTTTTTAAACCGTGTCTGACATGAGAATTTAGTTAGTGTAGAAAATGATCATCTTCATTTGACAAACAGTGAATTCCTGGAGCCAGTCCCAGTAATGACATTGTCTAACGCAAGTCCAACGTTAACCCCAGAAGCAGAGCCTTAACATTCAATTGCCATTCATACGGTTCATAACGTACCAAAGATCGTTCGGCAAGGCCCGTTCGCAAGGTTCGACACCTGTCGTCAGACTTCAATCAGTCGCGTTTTTTGCTCGAGGTGCCGTTCGGAGCGCGCTTTGGCAGCCTCACGCAGAAGCAGATATAATGACAGAAGGGGTTAAATGAGCCCGAGCATGAGGAGCGATGTCAACTTCGTCTCAGCGCATCATCTACACTTTATTTCGACGCCACATCTCCGCAGAAATGAGATAAGATCTCAATATGTCAAATTGTCGTCACAGTCCTTATCACGTCAGCTTGTTACCAGCACCGGTTTTGGTCACGTGAAACCTACATGGCCCATTCTTCGTTTACGACGGAAATTGGCCTTACAGGTCCAGGAGGCTCCACTCCTTCAGGCTAATGTCCCAGAAAGGAACGGATCGGCTACAGATCTCGACCATTTCACTGCGAAAGAGGTTTTCGCAGCAGGTGGAGGTTGAAGTGCATGCAGGGAAGGTTTTGCATTGTGTCGCATTTTGTGTAGAAACCGTATATTTGGCTACATACACAGCTGGCAAGTACATAGAAATGTGAATATAATACATAGTAACATATCAAGAAGGCAAATGCGTGGCACAAGATGAGGAAGAAAATACAACGTCTACAGACCATCCTCATCGCACTCCTCATCGCACTCCTCATCAATCACCAGGATGACCCTTCAAGGCATGATTTTGGTCATTGGGCCAGGTGGAAGTTGCGACGGTCCTGCACAAGGACCACCATAAGGTTGGGAATAACTGTGAGGTGGTGGTGTAGAAAGTGTCCTAGTACAATCAAGATCGTGCTCAGTCTCTGTATAAGTGACTTGTATTAATGTGTACTAGTACAATCAAGATCGTGCTGTAGGTACAGTAAGTATGGATTGATAAATAAGTAATTAATGAAGCTCACCTTAGTCTCTGTATAAGTGACTGAGGTGGTAAAGTAACTACTGAACATATATATGTGTGTTCTGTGTAACAAAGGATAGGTATGAATAAAAACAAGACAAGGGGGAACTGTGCCATGGATTGACCACACGTATCAAAGGGAATGCTAAAAATAGCACACACATCAAACACATCAAAAGCAAGACTCATGGTGCAATCTCAACACTCCTCCTCACCATGAATACTCCTCCTTGCATGGAATTGCATTAACGTAGTCCAAGATAGTTTTGAAGAAAGATGAATTGTTTAGGGTCCAAGGCCTTTGTAAACATGTCGGCAACATTATCACGGGTGTTGACGTGATCAATAGTAAGGTCGCCTGATTGGATGCGCTCTCACAGGAAATGATATTTAATGTCGACGTGCTTAACATGAGAATGAAGTAATGGGTCCTCAGATAAAGTCCTGGTAGCATTGTTGTCACAAAAGATAGTGGTAGGGAAATTTTGATGGAGGTCAATTGCATGTAGTAGAGTATGCAACCATATACATTCCTTTGCACTCTCAAATGCTGCAATGTATTCTGCCTCACAAGTAGATGCTGCCACAACCTTCTGTTTTCGTGCTGCCCAAAACACTGCACCCAATCCAAGGGAGCATATGTAACCCCCAACACTATGACAAGTGTCGAGGCAATTAGCCCAGTCGGAGTCACTATAAGCATGCAAGATAATTGGAAGGTGACCACCCAGATGAAGCTTCAGGTCTCTGGTTCCTTTTAGGTATCAAACCAGCCGTATAGTGGCATTCCAGTGCTCAAGTGAGTACAAGTCGAGATACTGAGAGAGCTGTTGTACTGCATATGAAATATCAGGATGAGTAGATATTGCCAAGTAATAAAGCAAACATCCAATAAGAGAGCGGTAAGAGAGTTTGGCAAGAGCATTCCTGGCATCCAGCAACATGGTCTGCTGATCAAGGTGTCATAGTTTCAAACCAGGCTCTAGGGGAGCAGAAACTGGGTGAGCATCCTTTTGACCAAATTGTTCCACAATTTTGTCAATAAGTGTGGTTTGTGAGAGCGCTATGGTATGTGCGTCCCAGTCCCAGGTGACAGCAATACCCATAATAAAGTGTGCTGTCCCCAATTTGGATATAGTCCATACCTCACACATTTGATTTTAAAATGCTCATTTTTGTCCTTGGTGTCTGCGATGGCTAAATAATTGTCAACATGGACAGCAGGAATCATTGTACCAGTGTTGGTTTTGCGGTAATAGACACAGGATTCACAAGAAAGACAGGTGAATCCCCAATTGAGCATTTGTGCATTGACAGTTTGATTCCAAATATGTCCGCTCTGCTTCATACCATACAGGCCATGCTGGAGCTGCGAAACCCAGTCCTCCTTGCCTGGCTCCTTGAATCCTGTAGGTTGTTGCATATATTGAATTTTGTCATCCGGGAGTAAGCCATAGAGAAAAGCAGTTTTTATATCTATTTGTTGTGCATCCCATCTGAGAGAGGCAGCAATGTGTAGGAAAATTCACCAAGATTCCATGCGCGTGGTTGGTGAGGTGGTTTTAGTGTAATCCCTGCCATAAATCTGCTCATGACCCCTGAAAACAAGACATAGCTTCCACCTGATAGTGGTGCTCACTTCATCATGCTTGATATGGAAGACAGATTTCCCACATCTAATACACTTCCCTGGTGGGATCTCGGACCGAGGTATCAACTTATAGACTCCCATCTCCTTCAATGAGTTCAATTCATCACGGTACCCATGTTCCCAACGCACTGCATTGGCTGAGTTCTTGGCCTCATCCCAAGTTTTCAGCTCATCCTCAAATTGAAGTGATTCCAGATCAAAATCTGCCATTTCCAAGATCAGGGCCTGAAGTTGATGCACCTGATTGCCCAGATCAAGATTATGAAATGATTGATGAAGTTCTTTGATGACATCATGATCATGATAGGAGGATTGATTTAGAACATGGTCTGATCTGGCAGCGACAAGTGCAGCCCAACATTTCCACTGTGCCCTCTTGATCTGAGCAGCGCTTTCCAGAGAGTCACGCATGGCAGCAGCAGTTCTGGTAACTGCAGGGCCACCATTAGGATTCTTCTCAGTGGGTATCATCATGTGGGTTGATCAACATATTGACTGGGCTGGCAGTGGTAGCGGCGGGGCAGTGTTATGAGAATGTGCATCAGGGACAACAGAATCGTGAACAGACTCATCATCAACATCATTTTGTAAAATGGGACCCAGGAAGGGGGGTCGGCTCCCAATGGAGTCAATATTTCCATCCTCCTGTAGCATGGTGGGTGGGGGCAGTAAATGGCCATCATGGCTCTCAAGGAATCTGACATGATATGAGCTATGGAGCTTATGCGTGGCGTGGTCATAACATTGGTATGACTTCAATTTCAGGTCATAACCTACCAAGACACATTCAATTGACCACTCATAAATCTTGGGATTATCCTTCTTGGGGATAAGTACAAACACCCTGCATCCAATTTTGCGAAGGTAAGAGTAGTCAGGTTTTCTCTTGTACCATAATTCCCAAGGTGTTAGGCCTGCAAGGGAACATGTTGTAGTCTTTGCATGTAAATGAGCAGCTGTGAGGTAGAATTCATCCCACAGATAAGAGGGCAGTCCTGAATAAATTCACACTGTGCACACTTTAGCCATTAGTGTTCTATGCATTCGCTTGACACAGCCTATATGTGCAGAAGTGTAAGGAGCCATGAAGCGTTGATCGGTACCCCTAGTCTTCAACCAGTTATCCATTTCAAGTGATTTAAGTTCACCATTATCGGTGATATAGGTTTCAAACTTTTGTCCAGTTTCATTCTCCCGAGCAAGCTCCCAAGCCCTGAGTTCAGAGAAAGCATTGTGTTTATTTCATAAGGGTATAGACCATGGGAAGGAAGTGCAGTCGTCTACTATATCCATGATATAATGGTTGCCTGCTCACGATACCACAGCATGTGGCCCAGATAGGTCCACCCACACCTTTTCCAGTTTCCTCATTGCTTTATGACCCAGTCCTTCCTGACATTTCTTGGGAACTGGTGTTTTTGTCTGCTTGCCAAGAACACATGAATCAGATTTAGGCAATTTTGGGAAAGATGCAAGCGGTGCACCAGTGAGAGCACCCTTCTTGGCCATATCCCAGAGAGCCTGGTAGTTCATGTGACCCAGATGGTGATGCCAAGTTTTGAGAGTAGGGGACTTGTGAACTGCGAGCACATGATCAACCTCAGCTGATGGAATATTAAGCATGTAAAGTTTCCTGGAGAGGTGGGTGCCATGAGCAATGAAAGCGCCAGAGGATTTGTCAGTGACCCAACAGGTGTCAGCATCAAAATGAGCAATAGCATTAGAGTCATCTGCAAGTGTGCCCACCAATATTGACTGAACTGCTGAGTTTGGGATGTAGAGAGCATTATGTAAGACAATTGATGCACCCCAGGCTATTCTTAGCTGTATATCTCTGACACCGATGGCAGCAATAGATGAACCGCCAATGCCTTTTACTGAACGAGGTGGAATGGGGCACAGGCTAAGAAAATCAGATCTGTTGGGGGATATACGGACTGTTGCCCCAGAGTCAATGATAAAGGGGAGATCATCCAAGGTAATATGTGAGTGTTGAGTCTGGTTAAGGGGCTCCACAGCGAGAGCAATGTCATCAAGGGGTAAAGTATGGTGCTTCCAGTCAACAGTGGTAGTAGGCTCCTCTACAGCAAGCCATTCCTCATACTCTATGATGTCAGGGGAGTCAACAGGTAAAGGGTTGTGAGCAAGTCCTGCAAATTCTGGCACAGGCAGGGTTGATGCCTCAGAGTCAATCATGACAGTGAATGCTCGACCGTTAATATCCTTCACAGTGACAGGAACCTTGGAGGTACTAGTAGGCAGTGGTTTCTTCTCGCAAGCCACCTTGCGAGCGGCGATTGATTCCTCCAGTGACTTCCCAGCCATACCACTGCCAGGTTTAATGCAGTACTGCTTTGTGTGCCCCTGCTTCCCACAGTTTGTGTTGGTACAAGTTGGTGCATTAGGGAACCTGGAAGGCTTGGGCTGTGCCGCAAGGGCAATGTGGGTTTTAGAATCATTGCGGTGATCATTCTCAAGTAGGGATTGCTCATTCTCCAGGAATAACCAGATATCCTTAGAGCTGTATGGAGCTTCAATAGAGGAAGCAGCAATGTCTCAAGAAATAATGGAGTGGGCATGGGGAAAATTGTCACTAAGGGAATTGAGTAGAGTGATGCAGCAGAGGAGATCAGCTTTTATGTCACCCATGGCAAAGGCGTGTTCTATTAACACCACAAATCTTTTCTGCTGTCTCAGGGAGTGGCATGTCATTTGTGCATTGAATGGAGAGCACTTGTTGCAGAAGCTGAACCTGGCATACCGGCCCTTCCTTCTGATGGCGGTCCTGAAGAATCTTCCAATTGACCTCAGGGCCCTTCTTCATGTCCAGTAGGGCACGGCATGGGTACGGGTATGCCGGTACCTGGATTTTGGTCAGGTGAGTGATCATCTGACCTTGTTGATTACTCATGACACATCTAATTCTAAACTATAGGATGATCCAACCACCACCATAGCACCCCCAACCACTGCCATGAGCAACTGCTTGCAGGGTGGAAACAGGGAGTGAGGACAATGAGTAAGCAACCACAATGGCCTATAGTAAGTTTTTTTGTGTTTCATTTCTTGTTTTTTGTAAACTAACTGATTATGTTTCTTCTTTTTCAGGTTCTAAACTACTGATAATGACGGATGACAACAGCTGATGGCACACACCCAACAGTGCCATGTCACCCGGGCCCAAACGACATGATTGTGTCGTTAGGCCCATGGTAAGTTTTTTTTTTTGTTCATTTCTTTTTTTGTAAACTAACTATTTTGTTTCTTTCATTTCCTAGGTTGGAATTCCCTTGGAATGAGGAGCTCACACAGAATGACCCCACGCCAATGCCGCCACGTCACAATGGCACACCACCCGCCCCAGCCTCATGAGACCACCACCACGATAGCACCCCAACTGCCGCCATGAGCAACTGCTCATGGGGTGGAAATGGGGATTGAATGACGACTGCAGGCAGCACCCCCCCCCTCTCTCGCTGCAAATGCAAGTGGGGGGTTACTCATTCTGTTCTCAGTGACTACAGGCACCACCCCCCCTCCCTCGCTCCAAATGCGAGAGGGGGGTCACTTTCTATATATTAATTTAGTGTAATTAGATTATTAAAATACAAATTCATATCAATACCCATGAATAACCATGGGTAACCCGCAAAAACCCGCGGTAACACCATACCCCTACCCATGCAGGTATGGTGTTCATGGGTATGGGTAGGGGTATAAGAAAATATACCCAAGGGTTACCCATGCCATGCCCTAATGTCCAGGAATTGTTGTTCAGAGGAAGAAACACTGGACGCAATAAAAGCATATGCAAGGCGGGAATTCAACCTCCAGTTGGCAAGCGCATGGAGCTCGGTAGGGGTGGGCTCAGGTATATCACCCATAACATACTCATAAAGGCTGTTTAGAGATAAAGCAATAATGATTTCCTTGCACCATTCTTTGTAATTAGATTTGAGTTTGTTGAGCTTCTCCCTGGTATATTGTACAGAAAGTTTGATAAGAGAAATGGATGGGGGGTCAATAGTATCGGTACCCATGGTAGGAAATTAATGGTTAGTGGACAATGAATTGTCAAAGGGAGAATATGGAAACATGATGGTAGACAAGCAGGGTTTGTGAAAGACAAAGGGCTGATCCAAGATAAAAGTGATCAGGGAAATGGATCAAAAAGATATGACATAGTGGAACATTGAGTGGCTAGGATACTTTCTTCCATTGTTTAAAAATGATGGGAGTGGCCCATAACCTGTAGAAAGTGGATCCTAGTACAATCAAGATCGTGCTCAGTCTCTGTATAAGTGACTTGTATTAATGTGTACTGTACCTAGTACAATCAAGATCATGCTGTAGGTACAGTAAGTATGGATTGATAAATAAGTAATTAATGAAGCTCACCTCAGTCTCTGTATAAGTGACTGAGGTGGTAAAGTAACTACTGAACATATATATATGTGTTCTGTGTAACAAAGGATGGGTATGAATAAAAATGAGACAAGGGGGAACTGTGCCATGGATTGACCATGCATATCAAAGGGAATGCTAAAAATAGCACACACATCAAATGCATCAAAAGCAAGACTCACGGTGCAATCTCAACAGGTGGACATGAAGGGAAATGGGGAGGGGGGTAGTGAGGGTGGAAGGTGTTGCCACACACTTCAGGGACCTCGACATCATCACCCCATGGGTAGATGGCCTGTCCATGCCACCCTTCAGATCCATATGGTCCATAGTATGGCAACATGCTGTTGAATAAGTGGTTGTAGCCACCGATGCTGACACCATATATAGTAGTAATGATGTGCCCACAGTGGGACATTCTAATTACTGATTATGATTACCGATCAATGCATCAAATGCTTGTATAAATAGTCATTGTAGATAAACACAATACCAAGTTCGTTATACTATAATCAAGTCCTCAGAGTCTCAACAGGTTATGGGCCCTGAGCTTAACTGAATTTTTGTGCACACTCACTCTTAACACACTGAGCCACTTTTCAAAATGACAGACACATCAAACATGCACACAAACATTTACCAGATTGAACCCCTGACAGGAGCCAAGAATTATGCTGTATGGAAGATCAAAATGATGGATATCTTGATGGGACAAGATTTGTGGGAATATGTTGACGGATTGACTATTTGGCCATCAGATGAGGTGGCAAAAGTGGCATGGGTAAAGAAGGACAGGATGGCGCTATCCACAATCCAATTAAGGGTTGCCAACAAAATGTTGGTATATGTTGCAAGTTCGACAACATCGAAGGAAGTGTGGGACGCACTGAAGTCATTATTGGAAATGCAAGGGGCACTCAGCATAGTGTTGGCACAACAAAAATCATTTTGGGCTCAATGTGAAGAATTGACACCCATTGAGGAACACATTAGGACGCTGCGTGGCTACCAGGAGGAGCTGCACAACCTGGGACAGAAAATTGATGGGGAAGAATTTTCTATCATTCTGCTAAGCTCACTTTCCAAAGCCTGGAACAATTATATTGCCTCTATTGACACAACAGCCTTAACAGATGCCCCAAAACTGATCGTGCGGATCCTTGAACATGATCAACAGATTAACATGTGTAATGCTGATGATATGGCCTTAATAGGCAAGCTGTAATCCTGGGGCTTACTCATCCTTTACATATATTTGCACAGCTGTCACTTTCCCCCATATATACTCACTGGCTCAAGATCATCTTTCTTCCTTTTTTTCTCCCACTGATGTTCACATCCATTCACTGCTGTATTCCCCTTATCCTCTCGCTTTCGTATATATCCTGGTCCTGTTCTGTCCCATGTGATTTAGTGAAGCTTAACTCTATTAGAGGTAAGCTTACACTTTTTTTTTGAACACAGATCAGAACCATTGTACCGCGCATCCCTCTGTTAGCTGCCTGCTGTTCCTGATTCCCCAAACTGTCGCAAAAGAGGACTCCCATTGCTGCAATGTGTGTCTCTATGTGCTTGCAAACAACTGTTTCTGCTCCTAACACCCCAGCCTCATGCTGAACATTAGCTGGCCCATCAGGTGCTATGTCTGCACTGCCCACCTCCCCAGTCACCATGTTGATGTCGATGCCTATTCCAGAAACTGATGACAGTGATTCACAGACCCTTGCTCAACTCCTGACTGTCGTGCATATAGTCGCATCCAATTCATCTCCCTGTCCTCAAATCGACTCTGACTCATCTTCAGACCTTGACTACCCCTGTTTACATATGAACTACACTGCACATTCCATGTCATTCATCCCCAACCAAGTCACCATTGTTGAGCACATCCACCAATCAAAGTCGCCCACTCTCCTCACCAGAGAAATCGACCCTGCTGTTATGCGAACCTTTGAGCTTGGATGCTTGGATTTTTTTGACTGCAAAGGAATCAAAGAAGAAGACTAGGTTTGCAAGATCCTTGGATCTTTCAGGGATACCCAGATCTGCGACTGGATTAGCGGCAACCACAACTGCTTGGTGACACTCTCATTCACAGACTTCATGTCTGAAATGCATGCTAACTATCTCAACCCAGACTGGGAACCTACCGTCTGCCGCCGTATCCTTGCCACAACCTTGAAACAAAGTCAATCTTTCTGGGACTGGTTCTCTCATATGCAATCACTCAACTCCCTACTTGCCAACTTTGCATCTCACTTCTCAGATGCATCGCTCCATGAAAAACTTGAATCTGGCCTGGATACTGAACTGACTCGTCAATGCAATGCCAACAAGGTAGACAAAATCCTCACCTTATGACCTTGGGCTCTCAAGGTCAGATGAAAACTGACAGGCAGATCTGAAATGTGCCTGGGAGGTCACTGAGGAGGTGTTCAACAGATGTGAGGACAGTGGCAAGTGTTGTCACACAAACAACAACTCCAACAATGCTATGAACTATGGCAATGGTGCTGCAAACACTGCTGCAAACACTGCAAACCCCACAGCTGCAACTGCTGCTGCTATTGCAGGCACTGTTCAACATTTGGTGGCACTCACAGATGCTGAGTGTTGATAGGTTGTCTCCTCGGCTCAAAGGCCGATACATCATTCTAACCACATTCTAATCACATCGGCTAACTCCTACAAGGTCCCAGATGCAGCGCGACCCAGTCTATCGATCACGATATCATATTGACTGCATCAAAACATCACCAGCAACATCAATCATACCAAGAGACCACATCACACAACCTTAGGACTACGTAGAAAGCCCCTAAAACCCCTTCTAAATGACCATCGAACATCCCCAATCATCTTCAAATAAACCGCGACCGCAATCGAACATCGTCGAGTGTCATCGATCGATATCGAGAGACTACGAGCAACATTGGGCACCACATTTGTTATCTATATGGTGGAATACCATGCGCCAGGAAGGATTCCAACTTGTGCCCAAACCTGTTGATAGTAGGTCAGCCTCATTCCAAGTCCCAATCGCGCACAGAACCCGCTGGACAAATCATTGCAAGACTTAGTGCGATTTATACACAAAGGACAGTCCCCTTTTAGTTCTATACCCTTTATTACTCTTTCATCATATGATATATATCTTTCTTGTTCGGATTCCAGTCTCCTTTTTGGCCTTGTGCCTTAACTCATATCTTTTGCCTCATGTTCTACACATGTTTCTCATTCCATTTTAGGAAGTTTCTTTAAAACATATAAAACTCTGTAGTATCTACTTGGAAATACAAGAAATCATCTTCACCTATCGTCTTGTATACAGTTCTAAGCATCCGATCAACTTTCTAAAACAATCTAAGTCTCTACGGGTTTTCTCGATCGACAAGAAACCTCTGGGATCATTGCATCCTTGATCCTCCTTCGATCCTCTCATCATTAGCACTAGCAACCCTTCCAACACTTCCTAGCCATCGACTATAGTCTTCGTATACTATCGACCTATCGAAAGGTCCCCAGAATTCACACATCGACCATCGACAATAAACTCGTTTGCCGTCAATCTCATCAATCATCCTTGATATTGATCGATACTCGATTGGACCATGCCAAACACCTTTGTCTCTCATAGCACTACCTTCACAACTAGTACCAACTAGTTATCTTCCCATAGGTTGGACCACGAACATTCGGAACGTCTCGCTCCCTTCCTCTGACTTGTCGCAAATATCATCAATTGCCTCATCGGCAGTTTTGGTGGTTTTCCTGGGTTGAGTATCATCAGCGTGACCAACTGGATAGCAACAATGGGTGCCAGAAATACCACCATCTGAATGTGTATCACATCTCAAAGAACTGCTCTAATGGTTTCCCCAATGCAGCAACCTACACTGGCCTCATCAACCACCCTCTTCATCCTCCTCCTCCCACCGCTATGATCCCTAATGCAACTGTTAATACTGCTCCTACTCCCATTGCAGGTCCTAGCACGAGGGCTAATTCATCACGAAACAGATCTCAAAGTCGACCCATCGTGGCCATCAGATCATGGGCTGATGACACCGCTGCAACCTTCCCTTCCATGTCATCTGTGCTAGGGGATGGGTCTGATACTGAAGATGAAGGAAACAATGACACAAGAGGCAGAGCAATATATTACCCTGGAGAAAATGTTGGGAATAATGGGAGAAAAAGACCCTTTTTCACTGGGGAAAAATAAAAGGAACCATCAGTAAAAATATGTTATTTTCCCACACTTTGTCCTTTTGGTTGCTGCAGGAAAACAACTAATCTGTTTCCAGGAGAAAAACCTGTGAACATTAGGGGGAAAAAGGTCATTTTCCCACATATTCCCAGTTTTTTCTCTGTGGAAAAATAACTAATCTGTTTCTAGGTGAAAAAATTGTGGAAGTCAGGAGAAAAAACATTATTTTCACCAGATATAGAGAAAATGTGGAAAAAAAGATATATTTCCCCTCCATTTTCACCTGATTTTCTCCTGGGAATGGATGAGTTATTTTTGCTGAGCAAGAGCAAAGAGAAAAGTGTGGGAAAAACAACATTTTTTTACTGATGGTTCCTTTTATTTTTCCCCAGGGAAAAAGTGTCTTTTTTCCCTATTATTCCCAACATATTCTGCAGGGTAATATATTGCTCTGCCTCTTGTGTGAAGTGAGTGCCCCCTTCCAAACTCCACATCTCTGGTGGAAGGCCTAGGTTAGTGGCCCTAATACAATCACCCCTCTGGCTGTCCCAATGCTATTAGACAACAGCGCTCACATTGTTTTGATTCACACAGACTTAGTAGACAAACTTGGCCTGCATCACCGATTACTGCCAGAACCTAAAACTGTAGATGTTGCTGTCAAATCCTCAAATGAATTGTCTCAAACGACCCTGACCGAATGGGTAAAGCTTTCTGTAACGTCCCTCAATGGACAATGGACCTCATGCACTGTACGCGCTCTCGTAACACCAAACCTTTGCACTACTATTATACTCAGACTTCCCTTCTTATCACATAACTTCATATTAACCAATCATGCCACATGTAGCTGTATAGTCAAATGTAACAATTATGTCTTGTTGAATCCTGCACCTCCCCCACTACCGAAATGTTCAAAACCTAAGCTTAAAGAGCAACTGAAACAAGTATGAGCCAACCATAAGCTACTACTGGCAGAGCTCAAATATGTTCTTAATGCCCAAAGACATTTAATGTCATTTGATTACATCAAACCTTTTGACATCGTGGGCACAGTCAACAAACACATTGAAACCCTGACACATGTCGCCGAGCTCATGCACCATGAAGACCAACTGAAAGCCAAGTACCACAAAATATTCAAACCAATTCCTCACACCAATCAGCTCCCAATGGATGTCCAAGCCCATATAAAACTGAACAAACAATCAAAACTTGCACTTACCAATGCCCTAGGAAATTCCAAGAAGCTTGGGGCATCCTACTACAAAAACACCTGGATGCAGGATGAATCAGGCCGTCTGCCTCTTCCTGGGTGTCTCCTGCATGCATCACCCCTAAAGCTGACAAAACCATGTTACCATGCTGGGTGAATGACTACAGGCAACTGAACTCCAACACCGTCATCGATTCCCACCCGCTCTCTAGAATGGATGACATTTTAAATGACTGTGCAAAGGGTAAGATCTGGGCAACGATTGACATGACTGACAGTTTCTTCCAAACAAGAATGCACCCTGACGACATACCATTGACTGCTGTCTCCACACTGTTTGGCCTGTATGAATGGCTGGTTATGCCAATGGGCCTTCAAAATGCACTGGCGATTCATCAACACCAAGTAGTGGTTGCCCTCTGTGAACATATTGGCAAGAGCTGCCATGTATACCTTGACAACATCATCATCTGGTCAAACACCATCGAAGAACACCACTGAAATGTGCGCACGATCCTAAATGCTCTTCATAATGCATGACTGTACTGTAACCCCAAGAAAACCCACCTGTACTGCTCGTCTATTGATTTCCTGGGGCATTGCATCTCTGAAAAAGGCATTGAGGCCGACTCACAAAAGGTAGACAGGATACTATCATGGCCATGACCATGCTCAGCAACAGATGTGCACCAATTCTTGGGACTTGTATGCTACCTGGTGTCTTTCCTCCCCAATCTGGCTACCCACACCGCTGTGCTAACACCACTGACTACTGCCAAATCAAAATGTGCTTTCCCTGCCTGGACAGTGGAACATCAATTCACCTTTGAAGCAATAAAAGGAATTGTGGTTAGCCATGACTGTCTAATGACAATCGACCACTCAGATGCCACCCACAAAATCTTTGTAACCACTGATGCAAGTGACTTCTGTTCTGGGGCTGTTCTCTCCTTTGGGGAAACTTGGGAAACAGCTCATCCCATAGCTTTCGACTCTATGACATTCAAAGGTGCAGAACTAAATTACCCTGTGCACAAAAAAGAAATGCTGGCTATCATCTGGGCATTACACAAGTGGTGGGCTGACCTTGTCGGGTCCTCCTTTACGATCTTCACCAACCACAAGACACTGGAGAACTTTGACACCCAACTAGACTTGTCATGCTGGAATTCATGTCTCAATTCGACACTAAGATTGTGTACATCAAAGGTGGAGACAACACCGTTGCCAATGCCTTATCCCACCTACCTGTTGAAATCTCTGCCTCCAGTGAAGCCCCCATAAAGACCGCTAGATCTCCATATGAGTTCTGTCCTGATGATGATAATGACGACTCCATCACTGTAAATGCTGTCCTGCCTGCAACACATGCTTGCCCACTGTTATCCACACATAGTGTTTAAGGGTCCAGTTCAGTCCAGTTTTTTGACCCCCTTGGGGGTCAACCGGAGACCAAAACCAGTCCAAATCAATGCCCAGATTAGATGGACTGCAACCAAACCAAATAGGACTGGTCTTTGGGCTGTTTTTACGAGTCTAACTAAATTATAATATATTGTAGATAAAACTAATTATATTTACACCCTGCGAGCAGTTGCTCGCAGTGGTGTTGCTGAAAAACTGAAAGAAAACAAAGAAGAACAATATAATAATAAAATAGCCCCACTGTCTCATGTTTGTAGTGAGGGTGGGGGGTCGAGAGTGGTTGTCATTGGTTGTCTCCCCATCACGTGTTGCCCCCTCCCCTGTTCTCGTTGTCATCCATTTTCTGCTCCCTGTCGTTTGTCAGCCCATCCCTGTGTGCATTGTTCGTCATCAGCACCTCCATTACCCCCTACGAGCAGTGGCTCATAGGCAGGTTGGTGGTGCTGTGACGTTGCTGTTGCTGTCTGGAAGTGGTGGTACCCGTTGCCACCCTGCAAGCAGAGGCTCGCAGTGGTGACATAGGGCATGGGTGGTGTATGGCGAGGGCCCAGGTGCGTTGTGTGGTGGCTAGGCAACGTCGTTAGCAAAAGATAAGAAACTAAGAAAATAATCGTTAGTAAAAGAAATAAGATTTTAAAAAAACATACTCGACAGCCCAAACGACGACTAGCGTCATTTGGGCTGTCTGCAGCAGAGCCCCCTGATTTGTCCTCATCATCCCGCTATTCATCGTCGTCCAGGAAAGGGCCCATTGCCACCCTGCAAGCAGAGGCTCGCAGTGGTGGCATTGGCATGGTTGTTGTGGTCCAGAAGCAGCCCAATGCCGGCCTGCGAGCAGCAGCTCACAGCGGTGGCAAAGGCATCATTCAGTGGGTGGGCAATTTTGTCATCAAAATGAAAAGTACCTAAAAAAGAAGAAAAAACTTTTAGTTAGTTAGTTAGTAAAAGAAAAGAATTAACTATAAAACAACGTACCCTAGGGCCCAAACAACCCTTGTTCATCATTTGGGCTGTCTACTCTGTGTTCGTTTGGTTGTTGTGGTCATTTTCGTGGAAACGGCATCGTTGGTGTTGTTGTTGTGGTTGTGGGAAGTCATCTGGGAAGTGGTGCCACATTTGTTTTTGGGTGAACAAATGTGACCACATGGTCTGTGCATGGCCACAGGGTATATAAGCACTCACCAAATGACTGTTTTTTCCCCTGGGCTTGTTCCACTTTATGTATATATACCATAAATAGTAATAGTAGTATTTATATTTTGTTCTTTTATATACTTTTGGATACTTATTTCTGTATTTTGTACTCAACTTATGCTATATATCTAGTAGTATAAACATGTCTAAAAGACCGGTTAAGACCGGTTTCAACTGGTCTTACATCAGTTTTCGTGAGTTTACGAAAGTGATCAACCGACAACCGAACCAACCCCAATATGGGGTGAACTGAGACCGATGGTTCGGTCTTTTGCAGTTAAGTTCGGTTAAGGGTCTGGTCTTTTTCCAGTCTTATGGACTGGACCCTTGAACACTATCCACACATGCTCTGGCTGAGACTGACATTGCTTCAATGCAAGCCATAACTGCTGTGCTACCGATATCTCAAGACCCCCAATTATGAGCTGCTATAATTGAGGGGTACAAAACAGACACCTGGTGTAAAAAATTATGCAATGCTGCACAGGGAATGCCAATCATGCAGGAAAAAGAAAACTTGTTGTTCATTGGAGAACACCTTGTAATCCCCGCCTCTGGGAACATTTGGGAATCTCTGCTCCAATTAGATGAAATGGTTTCAGGATTTGCCTCGGGAGCCGGTTTGCAAATTACCACAGCCTCGGAAACTCTGACCTTTAGTATTTAAGCTAGCTACTTTCATTCTGTATTGCCAGTTTGTAAATCAACAAAGTCACTCAATTAATCCCACTCTAATTTTGCTCCAACTCATCCCTTAAGTCCTCCTCAAACTTTTGCTCGTCCTCTCCAGGAAACCTCTGGTCCTCTGGTCCTCTGATCCTCCCCTCTCACCTTATCTGAAATCAGGACACTTGATGAGGAGAAGGGTGCAGCTTCTTACAAGCTGAAGTCAAGTCCTTTCTGTCCCGAAACCCTCACCTTGGAATTCCATAGAAATCCCGCTCCTATCTGACTCTCCCCTTTCAACTTCTATCTGGGTATGACTGGAAATCCAACATCTCCTTCCCTGAACTCAGAACTTAACAGATGAGGAGCTACCAGCTGATTATTATTGTTGGCATCCTCAACAAACTGATACTCATCAGGGTCAGACAAGGAAGATGTGTCATTGTTGGTGTTGTCATCAAGATGAGAAATGCCAGTCTTGCCCGATTGCTGAGAGGTTCTTATGGGAGGTGGCAGCACTGGTGAGGGGGACTGGGACAGTGCAGTGGGTTTTGATTTCTTGACCTGCTTCCATTTGATTGAGGTGGAGGCGATGCTGGGCTGGAGCCATGGTAGCCCTTTTCGATCAGAAGTTCCATTCGCAAAAAGACGATGACCTTTACCCCACCCTGATTTTGGATGAGGTGCAGCACCAATGATGATGGGCAGCATTCCAGAAATGAGTGCTAGATCACAAATACATGTCAGCTTATTTCTGACAACAGTAAACACTGCGACATACCTTCTTTATTGCCTTTATAAAACCTCGGTTGGAGGCGGGGATCTTTGAATGCACCCAACAATAATTTGACAGCACCTGCAGGAAGGTCCTTCACACCCTGACTAGTCCCTGAGACCTTCTTTGTTTCATTGGGAAATGTGACATCTTCAGGCCAGCCCTCAATATAGACACTGCACTCACTCAAGATTTTGTGAAGGTTTGTCCAGGGAAGGGTAACAACTTTTGAACCACCATTGGGGCGGAGAGGGCAGCTGAGGTCCACTAGCAAAGCACATAAGTTTTGCGTTGAGTATTTTGCATGATAAGGACTTACCAAAACCCTTCAGCATCGCCCCTTTTATGATATTTCTCTTCTCATCAATTTTGGTGGTAGAAATCTTGTCTTCATTCTCAATGGGACTGTTGTTGTCAAGGGGACCAATTCCAACTCCAGCCTCATCACTACTCTCAGAGGGAGGGTAGAGAGTTTGTTTGGCAGTGCTGTGGTTCCAAGCTGCAATGTAATGCTGAGCACAGGTTTTGCATGCTGAGTTGCTGAAGAGGTGGTTAGTGAGTAGATGATGGTATGTAATAACAGCAGCATACAAAGATCATTCTCAGACTAGACCTATAATGTCATCATCACCCAGAAAGATGTCATCAAATACCTGAAAAACACATCAATGTCATGACAACATGCATGTGGTTAAGGAACTTATGCCAACCAGTCCTGGAGTGCAATGATATGCACCCAGCCCACCATCCTCATTCACAGAACTGCCAATGAGAACAAGTAACATATGGAATCTTGAGGCAGCAGCCTCAGCAGCCAGGTGGAACTTTAGCCATATCATTGTACAGGATCATATGTACCAATTTGACCCCCTTCTTCACTTGTGACTCAAAGACATGCTGGCACTTCTGAAGGGTTTTGTTGCTGTTTGAAATGACCTGCAGGGCTTCAAACATTTCAAGAATTTTGGTGTAGTCTTTGAGCATCTTGAACGATTCCCAACAGTCACAAACTGAAACTTATGTTAGATTAGTGTTTAAAGGTCCGGTTCAGTCTGGTTTTTTCCCATCTTGGGGCCAAACCGGAACTGCAACTGGTTTAATTCAATTCAATATCTATGTGAAACCAGACTGGACCCCTTGCAACTGGTTCATTGCAGTTCTAACTGGCTTAGAAACTGGTTGGGGCCAGTCCAAGCCACAACTGGTTGCTGACTGACCCTGGGTCGGTCAGAACTGTCTCATAAATCTACATATGTAGTTGAGAGTAATACTACTAGATAAAACTAAGTAATAGCACCCCATGAGCAGGTGCTCACGGTGGTGACAGGCTGCTACTAGAACAAAAAAAAATGCAAAATAAGAAAAATAAAACAAAACAGCCCCACATTTGTAGCGAGAGATGGTTGGTGCCGTGTTGTTGTCCCCCTGTTTGTTGTCCTCACTGTTTGTCGCCCCCACCATTTGTCGCTCCTGCTGTTCATCATCCCCTGCTGTTTGTCACCCCAGTGTTGTTGTCCCTGCTGTTTGTTGTCATCCCTGCTGTTTGTTGTCATCCCTGCTGTTTGTTGTCATCCCTGCTGTTTGTTGTCATCCCTGCTGTTTGTTGTCATCCCTGCTGTTTGTTGTTGTCCTGCTGCTCATTTGTCACCCCCACTGCTCATTTGTCACCCCCACTGCTTGTTTGTCACCCCCACTGCTTGTTGGTCACCCCCACTGCTCGTTCATCACCCCCACTGCTCGTTCATCACCCCCACTGCTCATTTGTCCCCACTGCTCATTTGTCACCCCCGCTGTTCAGTCATTGCCCTGCTGTTCATTTGTCGCCCCTGGTGTTTGTTGTTCCTGCTGTTTGTTGTTCATCAGTGTTGCCATTCATTGATAGTGTTCATGATCCTGGTTTCCATCATTGTCGGCATCAGCATCTCCCCCTATGAGCAGTCACTTGCAGGCAGGGTAGTGGTGCTGTGACATGGTGTCCATGTGTCATCATTGGCCAAAATGGGGATGGGTCGCTATCAATGGAGAAGAAACTAAAAAGAGGAAAGATATCAATAATCAGTCAGTTGGTTGGTAGACGTAAGAAATCAAACATAAAAAACTTACCCTATGGCCCAAATGACACTAGTCATCATTTGGGCACACTTGCCACATCATCAGCATTGGCGTTGGCATCGGCTGGCATTGACGTCAGTTGCAATCAGTCATTTGTATTGAGGGGTGTGTGGTGGGTGCAGACAGAGAAAGATGGGAGACATGGGTCATTGTTGGTCGTCATTTGGCAAGTAGTGCCACTTTCTTTTTTGGGAGCACATGACCAAATGGTCTGTGTGCAGCCCCAAGGTATATAAACCCTTGCTTTGTACTTCATTTACACTGGGCTCATCCTCACTTTTATTATATTGTAGTCAGTATATATTGTTATTATAGTAATGTACATATGATATACATAGACTGGTTGTAACCGGTTAGGACCAACTTTTGTTGGTCTTTAATAAATGTTCAATCTGCCTAACTGCAACTGGCTTGTTAAGAATTTTGAGGCAACCACAACCAATAAAAAACCGGACCACAGTTCAGTCTGGTTTGACTTTGGTTTTTTTCTGGTTCAACAAACCAGACCTTCAAACGGTATGTTAGATTATGGGAGTCGAAAGAAACCAACTCAACTACCCATCATCCATGCGAGATTGCTATAAGGGCAACCTCAGCCTCTAGCAAAGGGAAATCCGAAGTTAAATTTATGCTACATAATACAGGGATTGACCTAGCAAAGGGAAATCCAAAGAGAAAACTCTAAAGATCCCTTTGCCAGTGCCCAGTATATGTGAAAACTGCAAAAATCAAATAATAACTAAAAATAGAAAAGGCGGAGATAGGCTGATCAAGGCCGCCGCATGACATAATACCAAGGGGTAGATGTCGGAAGGGTACTCCATCTCTAAATATAAAACTGTCAACATACACAAATGTGATAGAAAGGGAAATTAGTAATAAAATAAGGGAAAAATCATAGAAAATGAAGAATAGAAGGAAACGAGGCAAGAAAAAATATAGGACAAACGTAAAAAATAGGAGAAACACGTGGGACACCCTCTAGTCCCCTTACAATTGCTCCTTATCAGGATCAGAGGCGAAAAATTGCTGGTACACATTCCAGTCAGATTTCCTGGATGATTGTCCATGCTTTTGTGCATAATTGGTGATTATGCCTTTTAGTGGCCGGTTTGTTTCCTTGGAAGCTCAGCGAGAAATTTCATCAGCCTGCTCATAGGCGCCACATAGCAGCTCATGGTGGAGATTTGAGATCTGGCCATGGGGCAATGACTGATTTTCATTGTCATCGGTGGCATTGTCTATGCTTGACCAGCCGTTGGGTTCTCTCATAACCTTGGGGGGTGGATTGCGGGATCGAGGAGACAGCAGAGATGGAAAAGGTGTGAGATATAAATTCAGCTGGCCAGGTGGGCTGAGCCCAAGCATATGGAGTGGCTGTTCTTTAGCTTTTCCTTTGCGAGGCTGAGCAGTGGGGACAAGAAAAGGATCCATAGCTGAGGAGACCAGATAGGGCTGGGGAGGTCTGTGGGTAGGTTGAGACAAGGCCTGAGGAGGACTGGGAGTCAATTCAATATCCCCATCAGTACACATAGACCTTAGAACCTCTTCACCCAGACCATCTAGTCCATTGGAAAGAGCAGTTATTACACTAGTTGACCCTTCCACAGGGTATGTGGTCCTGCAATTTTTTGCCGCAAAATGCACCTCCTTTGGTGCATTTGGGGTGAGGTTGATACTTGGCCAGAGGTGATATGGGCTGGGCCCACCACTAATCTGCTCCTCCGTAATTCCTGCCACTGGTTGGGTGGGTGTGACATCCATGAGTTTACCTCCCTGGGAGAGTAGAGCAGGTGGGATATGAATTGGTAGATCAGGTGAGACATGCATCGCAAAAATCCTGTTATACTTCACTGCATGCACTCTATGTTTTGGCTCAAAAAAACTTATGATACACAAGAATACAAGATGAGAAAAATGTGATGAGGATTTGGAAAAACATGACTTCCAAGATAAAACCTTTGCATAATGGTCAGATCAAAGTAAATATATTTACTAGAGTTATACTTACAAGCAAGAAAGAATGGGGGAAAAGAGATCTTGGAACAGGAAAAACAAATATAACCTTCGCATTAGGGTCAGATTGAAGTAGATATATCTACTGGAATTATACTTACAGACAAGAAAGAGTGGGGAAAATGAAGTTTTGAAGAGGAGGAACTCAGTTTTTAGAGGGGCAGGAGGTGCTTGTACAAGAAACTGAATGAAAAAGGGAAAATGAGGGTTTGAAGAGGAGAAAAACAGTTTTGGGAGGTGCAGGAGGGTGCTTGAATGAAAAACTGAACAATGGAGGGGAGAAGAAAAGAGCAGTAGACATGAAAGCACAATAAAGGGGAGGTAGTGACCAGCAAGCATGCTTCTGGTATTGGGGCCACTGGACATCTTCTGAGCCAGCATAGAAGTCCAGCACTCCTTCCAGTAGAGAGTCGCAGCTACATTTGAAAGAGGGAGATGAGGTTATTGTTAAGGCACAAACCACAATGCATGGAACCAGTGATCACTACCAGAGAGATCCACTATCTACAACTTCAAGTTGAAGCACATTGTTTCTGACTGTGGTTTTCAAGAATGCATGAGAACACATCCAAACTCAAGCTTTCTTGTATACTCAGCAAGAGATATTCATTCATATAGTCTGAAAACTTTGCAAGTCATCACAGAACTGACAACAGGCTTCCATGTCAACGACAGTTCCTTAATTAATCTAACCACCTCCAAGGGACCAAGGTATGAAGTCATCTCAAATCAGTCCAACTCTGTATGAAGTCTAGACACTGCCTAGACCCCTCCAAACCAATACAACCTAATGAGGATATCCTGCTCTAGTGTTGCCACAGCTCGAGCTGATGTTTTTTATAAAATGAGCCATAACTTGGTAGATATAATAGATAAAATCACTAAAATATTTGAGCATATGGACAGGTTCAAAAGCTGGGGGGTCTTCTGCTAACTTTAGTTGATCAGATGATTTGTTCCTGACTTATTTAAGAAACAAATTTCAACTCAGTGACTCGGCTCAAAAACAGAGCTGGTCAAATAAGTTGGGAATGGCTGATTGTCTCAAATACCTTTGGCAGAGGACCCCTCAGTTTTTGGGGTTATCTATGTTATGATTTGTTATCTGGACCCGCAAGACTGGGCACTTCATTTTTCTTGTTTGATTCGACTCACTTCCAATGGGAGACGCTTTGACGCATGGTGACTCCATGCACCCGAACCCACTCCCATGCATGCTGCGATACAACAGCCCTTTGACATGAGGTCCATGACATTGGACACTCACGATTGACATGCTGCGCCGCAGCACCCCGTAACATTGGACGCCTCATGCAAGGCATGAGGCCTGTCTTTTCTATTGTTCTTTCTATTTATACTTGATAACAATCCTGTATTCCGATTGGACAATAGATATCTTCAAACCGTATATAAGCTGTAGTAATACTGTCTGTATTCCTCAGCTTGACCTAATTCAAATAATGGTCTTAGACTCAACCAGAACACTCGACAGCTTAGGAAGCCCCTAGCTGTGATAACTCGAACTCGACAGTTGGAAAGCCTCCAACTGTGATACACGAACCGACGGTCTACTCAGAAAGCCTCTGAGTATGGATAGCCATATCGACTTAGGAAGCACCAAGTCCCAAACAGAACCCGATACAGTAAGAAAGCCTCTTACTGCAAGAACCGATACAGTTGGAAAGCCTCCAACTGCAACATACAAAGACTAGGCTGAGTTGAGACCTATAGTCTTAACAAAAGGTCAAGCTGATCTATGAAGTCCACCTACCTAGGTGCAGACACAACGTCTTTCAGACAAAGCCCAGACAGACCTCCAACCGGAGCATCATCAGGAAGAACCCCGTGGTATAGATACCAGGGTCGACTAGTACGATACTCGGAACCAGCACAAAAGTGGTTCTCAAAGAGAACCAGTGACGAAGAACCCCGATACCTCAATGAAGAGGATTTTAGATCCTTCGATAAAGAAGAAACCCCAGAACAAGATCCATTCTCCCTATCCAACAACAATGCCAACATGTCTACCAAACCCACCACATCAACCAAGGAGATCAGAATACAAACCCCCTCCGACTTCACAGGGGACTGAACTAGAACTGCAAAGTTCTTACAAGAAGTGAAACTCTATTTGAGAGTGAACCATGGAATCTACGACACCGACGAAAAGAAAATCATCTTCACGTTGTCATTCATGAATGGAGGAACCACCGCGCCCTGGGCACAGACATGGGCAGAAAAGGAAGACCTAGGAACATGGTCAGCCTTTGAATTGGCGCTCAAGACAGCATTCACACCGATTGACGAAGCTGGCAGGGCCAGAACCGAGATGAAGACATTGAAGCAGGGACAGGACCTGGAGGACTACATTGCGCAGTTCCGAATCCTGTGAGAGAAGGCGGGAATCAACGATGACACCACCCTCATCGAACTCTTCATGGATGGGCTGAACCCCAAGCTCCTTGAAAGAGTTTTCAATATGGAAACGATCCCAACGACCTTGGAAGGAATGATCAATGCTGCCTCCAAGTATGATGGATAGTGGAGAAGAGCAAAAGCCATAACAGGAAGGCTGCAGGAGGCTTTGACAAGGAAGCTACCAAGCTCTAAAGCAAAAGAGACCCCACTGGAGATCAACCGACTCTCCTATCAGGAGAAGATCGAACACATGAAGAAGGGATTATGCTTCGTGTGCCACTAACCAGGACACAGAGCAACCGAACATAAGAAAGGGGAGACAAGGACCGAGGACCGGCCTTTCCCAAAGAACAAAGGCAGAGAAGCCTACTCGAAGATCCGAGCAATCATGAAAGAACTCGATGAAGAAGGAAAGGAGAAAGCTCTCGCCCTTATGGGGGACGAGGGTTTTTAAAGAGGTGGCCTGCCTCGATGCCAGGTACCACCGAACTCTCTGTCTGCTCTGTATTACTAGCCACTTTGAAGAATCAATCTATGTGTTTAGATATCAAAGTGCTAGGAGCAGGCAGAGGGAAAGCCATCAAAACCAAAGCCCTACTCGACTCAGGAGCAGGAGGAATATTCATGAGCCACGAATTCGCAAAAAGCGGCGGATTTGAACTACACCCCCTGGAAAGGACAATCAGGGTCAAGAACGTAGATGGAACCCCAAACAAGAAAGGGGAGATCTCCCACTACACCAAAGGATTCTTAACGATCAATGGAAGATCGTTCCCGACAACCTTCCTCATTGCAGGATTAGGGAAAGAATCAGTTATCCTGGGTCTGCCATGGCTCAGAAGAATCAACCCAGTGATCAACTGGAGAATTGGAACCTTCCAATTCTGAACGACTGACTGAACCCACCCAGAATTCTCATTTGGGAAAGGGAAAACCCTCATCGGAAGGGTGCAAATGGAGAAATCCGACGATGAACCTCTGGCTTGGCACCGGAGAACAGTCAAAGAAGAAGGGAAGCCCTTCAAAGAAATGACAAGAGAGGAGAAATGGGCATGGGCACAAAAGATGGTTGCCCAAGCAAAAGAAAAGATGGGCCTCAAGACAGAGGCAAAAGAAGAAGAGCGACTTACGTGGTGCCGCCTAGCCACTAAAGAACTAGAAAAGCTCACCCTCGAAAAGAAACGGAGGAACGAGGAACAGCTAACAAAATGCCAGAAAATTGCCGATAAAGCAAGGCAGATGGGAGAAGCCCTTCGGACTAAGCTGGGAAAGAACACAGTACCCACCGAAACAAGGAGAGCGACAATCGAAGAAGTGGAGGATGAAGAGATTGCAGTCACGACTCTTCAAGATGTGGAGCCCATTGGGCCACAAGATGAAGAAGACACTGGGAAGGAAAACCCAGCACAGGCAAACCATGAACAGGCAACAGAACTGGCAACGGAACTGGCAACGGAACAACCGAAAGAGACACCCAAACTAAAGATTGAAGATGACGAGCTACTAGTCGCCTACATCTGAGGAGAACCTGTCATTGGAATATTCAAACCAGCTAGGACACTGCTGACAGAGGAATATGACGAGCCAAGATACAGATATTCTCAGACGACAAAGACAATCTCTTCGTAAAGGCAAAAGGATCACCGCGATATGCTTACAGACAAAATATCTGGATCAGGGCAAAAACATCGGTCTCACAACACCTGACACACAAGAAGGAAGGAGACACCGAACAGAAGACCCTCGACGAGCTACTCCCCAAACAGTACAGGGAGTACCGACGGATATACGAAAAGGAAGCATCGGAGAGATTCCCAGAATCAAGACCCTGGGATCATGTGATCAAACTGAAAACAGATTTTACGACAAAGGATTGCAGGGTTTACCCATTGTCACTGGCAGAACAAAAGAAACTCGACGAGTTTCTCGATGAAAGCCTGCAGAAAGGATACATCCGACCATCGAAATCGCCCATGGCGTCGCCATTCTTCTTCATTGCAAAGAAAGACTCGGATGTGCTACGACCCTGCCAGGATTACAGGTACTTGAATAATGGAACAATCAAGAACACCTACCCGCTGCCGCTGGTAGGAGACCTGTTGGACAAACTGAGAGGGGCGAAATGGTTTACGAAATTGGACATCTGATGGGGATATCACAATGTCAGAATCAAGGATGGAGATCAATGGAAAGCAGCCTTCAAAATGAACAGGGGGCTGTTTGAGCCAACGGTGATGTTCTTCAGATTATGCAACTCACCGGCAACCTTCCAGGCAATGATGAACGAGATATTCCACGACATGATCGGAGAAGGATGGCTTGTGATTTACATGGACGACATCCTGATATTCTCCAAGGATCAGAATGAACACCAGGAAAGGACAAAGAGAGTACTGCAAAGGCTGGCAGAGAACGACCTATACCTGAAACCAGAGAAATGCAAGTTTGATGTCCACGAAGTGGAATTCTTGGGTCTGATCATCCGACCCAATGAAATTGCCATGGACAACACGAAACTGGCAGGTATACAGGATTGGCCAACCCCAACAAACGTAAAGGCAGTCAGATCTTTCCTGGGATTTGGAAACTTCTACAGGAAGTTTATTGGACATTTTGCAGAGACAAGCAGACCGCTTAATGAGCTGACAAAGAAGGACAAAACGTTCAACTGGACAACTGAATGCAAACAGGCCTTTCAGATGCTGAAAAGGAAATTCGCAGAAGCACTGGTACTGCTGATGCCAGACCCAACAGAGCCATTCACGATCGAATCAGATGCCTCAAAACACGCGACAGGAGGAGTGCTGAGACAAAGGGATACGAATGGAGACTGGCATCCATGCGGATACATATTGCATGCACTGACACCAACGGAACGGAACTACGAGATATACGACAGGGAACTTCTGGCGATAGTACGATCACTGGAAACTTGGAGACACTACTTGCTGGGTTCAGAACACCCGGTAGTAATCCTCTCGGATCACAAGAACCTACCGTACTTCTGGACGGCACAGAAACTGAACAGACGACAGGCAAGATGGAGCTTATTCCTATCGGAATTTGACTTGCAACTCGTCCACGTACCTGGATCTCAGATGGTACAGAGCGATGCGCTATCACAGAGAGCGGACCATATACCAGAAGAAGACAATGATAATGAAGACGTCACAATGCTGCCAGAAACAGTGTTTGTGAAATTCATTGACACAGAAATGCATGATCTACTTGTGGGTAGTATCATGAAAGACGATCTGGTAAAAAGCGCAATCGAGGCGCTAAAGACAAAAGGAATGCCGCCGATCAAGTCGGCATTAGAAGATTGGAAAATAGAAGATGGCCTTCTATTCTTCCAAGACAGGTGCTACGTCCCAGACAACAGAGATCTACGGAAGAAGCTGGTGCAAAAATACCACAAAGGAGTAACCAGCGGACACCCAGGACAATGGCAGACAACGGAAATGATCAGGAGGGACTACTGGTGGCCAGGAATGATGACATACATCAAGAACTATGTCGCTGGATGTGCCACATGCCAGCAAATGAAGGTCAATACCCACCCGACGACACCCCCACTGCAACCGATCAAATCTGAAGTGACAAGACCATTTGCGATGGTGACGACAGATTTCATAACCGACCTACCAGAGTCCGATGGTTATGATACACTCATGGTCGTGGTAGACCATGGGCTTATGAAGGGGGTAATTTTTATCCCTTGCAGGAAAACTGTGGATGCACCGGGAGCGGCCAACCTCTACCTAGACAATGTCTACAAACGATTCGGCCTCCTGGACAAGATCATCTCTGACAGAGACCCACAATTTGCCTCGCAGCTGTTCCAGGAGCTAGGAAGATTGCTCGGAATCAAGCTAGCGATGAGTACGGCATACCACCCCCAGACCGATGGAGAGACAGAATGGGTGAAGAAGTAGAAGTGTACCTGCAGATCTTCTGCTCGAACAACCAGGAGAATTGGAAACACCTCCTCCCAACTGCAGAATTCACACACAACCAGAGGACACACTCAGTACAGAGGAACTCCCCATTCTACCTCATGATGGGCTATGAGCCCAAGGCGATCCCCCCTCCCCTACCTAAAGACAAACATACCAGCCATAGAAAAGTGACTTGTCGCACTGCAATGGGCCCAAGACGAAGCAAAGGCAACACACGAGTTAGCCAGACAGATGATGGCGGAAAGGACGACAAGACACTTCACCCCGTTCAAAGAAGGAGACAGAGTGTGGCTAGAGGCAAAGAACCTCAGAATGACTCATGCAACAAAGAAGCTTGCACCAAAAAGAGAAGGACCATTCACCATCGAAAAGGTCCTGAGCCCACTCTCCTACCGACTGAAGTTACCAGAACAGTGGAAAATACACCTGGTATTCCACACGGCACTCCTTTCCCCATACAAAGAAACTGAGACACATGGACCAAACTTCCCAGAACCACTGCCCGATCTGATAGAAGGTGAATCGGAGTATGAAGTGGAAGCGATCATCGGACATAGGAAGAAAGGAAGGACCATGCACTTCCTAGTGAAGTGGGTCGGATACCCGACCTCGGAGAACTCGTGGGAGCCCGAGGGGAACCTGACTAATGCCAAGAGAATCCTAGAGGCATATAAACAGTGACGACACCTGTAGAACCCCCAAGACCAAGACACCCACCAAACAAACCACAAAAGAAACCACAGAATGCTCACCATCCCATCGACACTACACCTACCACGAACCCCAGCAAGGACTGGGCGAATGGTCATCGACCAACGACCACTGACAAACATACTCCCTGGCAGACCCGCATGGATATGCCCACATGGGATTCTCTTCTGGATTACAAGGGATGATTGGATAAGAAGGATGACCTCGACCTGTCTGAAATGCTGTCTCTTTGCCTGGAGAAGCACGAAAGCAGATTACAATTGGGTGAGGGCACAGTATGAAGAGTGGTGCTTCAAGGGAGAACTAGACGAGGAGGACTACTTCCCAGAGGACTTCTACATTGATCGAGAAGGACTTGCCCCTGGCAGAAGACCACTATCTGGGGTAAGTGTGCCCCTGTGGAGAGACCTGCAGTGGAATACCCACTATGATGACGAGAGCGGATATAGCCTGGCAAAAAGGCTCCTGCTCAGAGAACATGGAGAGTTGGGAACACTGCTGCGCTCC
This sequence comes from Tricholoma matsutake, assembly GCA_026075535.2. NCBI lineage: Eukaryota > Fungi > Basidiomycota > Agaricomycetes > Agaricales > Tricholomataceae > Tricholoma > Tricholoma matsutake. The sequence goes on along the minus strand of AP026540.1, from coordinate 10,549,995 downwards.
AACTGATTCCCTCAAACCCCACAATCCCACCCCACCTCCTGACTAGAGAGGAGAAAGAGATTTTGATCGAAGTCAGTGACTTCAAAGATAGAGAGAGGGTGATGTCACGATTTGTTATCTGGACCCGCAAGACCGGGCACTTCATTTTTCTTGTTCGATTCGACTCACTTCCGATGGGAGATGCTTTGACGCATGGTGACTCCATGCACCCGAACCCACTCCCATGCATGCTGCGATACGACAGCCCTTTGACATAGGTCTGTGACGTCGGACACTCACGATCGACATGCTGCGCCGCAGCACCCCGTAACATCGGACGCCTCATGCAAGGCATGAGGCCTGTCTTTTCTATTGTTCTTTCTATTTATACTTGATAACAATCCTGTATTCCGATTGGACAATAGATATCTTCAAACCGTATATAAGCTGTAGTAATACTGTCTGTATTCCTCAGCTTGACCTAATTCAAATAATGGTCTTAGACTCAACCAGAACACTTGACAGCTTAGGAAGCCCCTAGCTGTGATAACTCGAACTCAACAGTTGGAAAGCCTCCAACTGTGATACATGAACCGACAGTCTACTCAGAAAGCCTCTGAGTACAGATAGCCGTATCGACTTAGGAAGCACCAAGTCCTGAACAGAACCCGATACAGTAAGAAAGCCTCTTACTGCAAGAACTGATACAGTTGGAAAGCCTCCAACTGCAACATATGAAGACTAGGCTGAGTTAAGACCTATAGTCTTAACAATCTATACACTCGAATATTTGGGAGATTTTGTCTATTTTATTTGCCAAGCTATGGCTCATTTTATGAAAAACATTGGCTCGAGCTGAGACAACACTATGGACCTGCTCAATATGAAGCCGGTTTGAGCAGCCAATCACATTGCAAATAAAATAGCCCTCCTTGGAATTTATTCACTGTTCACTTCATTTGCATGTACTATCCAAAGGAGAAGTGCAGGAGGAGTGCGTAAATCTGCCGGTCAGTACAATACCCACATGTAGGGAGGTTATCAGAGTGACTGACTTTTATTTTTTGGATTCATGAAAACACCTCAATCTGTTCAAAGAACCCAAAGCAATTTAACCCTTCCTTCTAATTGAAATCATGGGCAGATGAGCAAAATCATTCACTGTCATTGATCGAGTCTCTGCTTCAAAGGCAAGGCAACATGTTACATGCACAATGGCAAGGTCAGCAGTATGTCTTTCACCACTGGTACTAGCACAAAACCATCAACATGGGCTTGCTACAGTGCTAAGGAACTCATTGCTATCCAACATCATATTACCTACAAGAAAGCTCATAGTCGCCAAGGAACATGTACATCTGGTGTGGTCACTGTCCAATCATCTGCACCTGACCTTCCACAGGCATTGGTAGCTGAAGCTCTGCAACTCAAGCTCCCCATCACATCAACTGTATTCCAGGATGCTGCAAAGAGTGCCAACCTTCTTGATGAGACAGGATTAGATATCTGGGACCTTGGACCACCATACATCACAGGGCCATCTTCGGAATCCATTGGGGAACTTGAATATACATGGCATTTACAGCATGTTATGCACGGGCGACATTTACAAATGCTGAGGGAAGCTGAATATACATGGCAACAAGTCAGTACCAAGGTGCTAACCGAGATGTTGGATAATGCCATCACATGGTGGGAAGTGGGGAAGTGTTTTGTAGCACAGTAGGAGGATGGACACCAGGAGTGTGCAATGGAGAAGCTGTGGCTGCAGTGGGTTGCACAGGAGGCCTCATTCCTCCTTCTCGCAGTGCATACTAGAACCCATTTGTTTGATATGTAATTCTTGATTTGTATGACTATATGTATATCTACATATATGTGGTAGCATGCAGAAGAGAAATGTAATTATATAGCAGTTCTCTGAACCCAACCATGTCCTCCTCATGCAGTGCCATCACTTGATAATCCTGCAATACTGCCACTATTGCAGCCAGTACCCATAAGCCACAGTCAACCCTGTTGGTCTGCATTGTGTATACCTGTCACAACCAAATCAGGCCCATGGTGCTTCAACATCAGAAAGCAAGCCCTTACCACAAGAGGATGGGCTGACCACCCCTCAGTGACAACAGGCAGGTAGTATCCCTGTTTATTTGTGAGAATAACCAGCTTGGTAATAAGACACATGATATCCTAGATCAAATGTTACATGGATGGCAGCGGTTCATTGAAGTAAAGGGACATCACCTTGGTATCATGTCTCCAGCCCAACTGGTCTGAGAGGCTGTCAAATAAAAAGAGTTGCCTAGTATGCAATGAGATACAGCAGAGCACCCAATGCAAAGACGGGTGAGTTCTATGAACAGGTAGGATCCAAAAATCTTTATTCCAATACTCTAGCTGGTGGAGCCGTCTCCAAAGTTTGTCATCCTTTGCATTGTATCATATCATGGGAAGGTCATGCATTGAAAATACAGCACATCATTGACTATGTGACATGGAAGGGGATGAAGCTTGGGAGAATTCTGCATGGAACAGAGCTGCGATGCCATTGAGACAGGTATTGTTCAGGCGGGCACTTGATGTCTGCATGATATAAAGGTCCTTACTTCAAACATGATATGTGGCCATTGTGTCAGGATAGCGGTGTGAGACCACAAGCACCAGAGGTTGTCAAGAAGTGTTGTGTCTCAAGTAATCCATTCCTGTAATCCTAGCATTAACTTGCACCCAGATCGACAATTAGGAACTCACCGGAACAGACCATGTTAGCAGTACAACTACCTGCTCACTGGTACAGACATCTGTATCTTCATCTGCATGGTCAGCTTCATCCTCATTGACAAGGATATCATTTAAAACCATCTCATCCATCATGAGATCAAGTAAAACATCATTGCACAGCATGTCTCGAGGTTCATTGTCTGGCATCACATTATCAACGTCATATATCTCCAGTTCCTCAGAGATTGATGGCATAGAATAGTCACCACTTTCGGCTCCAATGGCAGCATGAGAGTGCAACTGGCTCACAACTGACTTTGCTGAAGAGATATGCACATCAAAATGCAAACTCAATACCAGCATGGTAGCCCAACGTGGTTTGAGGCTGAGGAGGTGGTTGCGTCATTGAGTTAGAAGGACATACAATGACTGATCTGGGGGAGTTTAACCAGGTTAGTAGCTGGCAAACACTTGATAAAACCCTTACTTGATGGTGTAGCCAGCGCCACTTCAACTGCACTCAACTTGTGCCCAAACCACCTGCACAAGTTATTGGCTTCCAAACCAAGGCAGCAACACTCCTCAAGACACCAATCCATTTTGAGAACAGCATGGATACCCTCACGAACGTTGACATCCTCTAACCACCTAGGTACTTGACCATCCATTGGTGTAATCCAGATGTCCTCCATGAGAGTGGAGCTATCCTGCAGGACTGTGAGTTGGGTCAGGAGCAGCTCAGGCAGTGGTATGTCCCATTCTGGCTTGTATAGTGTCTCCAGTGTCATGCAATACTTGTTAAACTTGCAAATCACATTCATTAGTGCAGGTGTGTGTTTTGATATGGCTTTCTGCATTGTCTGATGTAGCTTTGTACCTATAAAACAGTTAATAAAGAATGTGGTATTAAAGTTACACCAACCAAGGGCTTGTTCACAACTGCCTGCTGCCTGATCAAGCTTATCCCGCTCAAAGAAACTCCCAATCACCCACTTTCAAATATTGATCTTGAGGTCACATGCCATGAGAAGGGTATGAACAAACTCAAAGTCCAGGCCTTGAAGTTCAGGAAAAGTTTCATGGACATTGAGTGATGCGTAGAGTGCCTCTACTTTCTCCTTCAAGTTCTCATGGGTCTCTTGGAGTGATGCAAGGAGATTGAGGGAATCTACAGGATGATCAGATTTTGAGATAAGTGCATGGGTCGATTGTATAGCTGAATCAACTGTGTCAAGATCAGCTTGAAGATTCAATACAATATCAAGTTCTTTCTTGAGATGTGCCAGTGCATCTAAATGATCAAAAGTGAAGTTGCAGAAAGTAAATGCAATGGACCACATACGAGCACAAAGAGAGAGCTGTGAAACTTGCTGTAGCTCCCACTGGACTTGCAGCTCTTCAACAGAAATGCCCACTTCTTCAAGAATGGCTTGAGCCTTCCCTCCCTGACCTTCAACACCCTTTTTCAACCGCCTTTGTATCCAGCCACCAAGGTCATCTCAATGATTGGATGCAATCGATCCTGTGTGTTGATCAATCAACCAAATCCATCTTCATCTCTAAAGGAACCAGTAAACATCACAGCATGGTTATGTCCCAGTGTATGCACTGTGGAGGACCTCATAATGCCAATTAGCTTTTGCATCTTTGACCACAGCTGCTCAACTCCTTCTCCATCACTGAGACCCAAACCTTTTTGCAGCTGAGGGTTGTAGACTAATTGACAAGACCATTGATGAGTGTATGCATGCATTGCACTTGTCACAAGCAGAAAATGTTCTGTGATATTTGAAGGTAGGATGTCATACTGTAACCAATTGTGAACAAATGACATACAAAAATTATCAGAAACATACCAGCTGAAGACTACAATCTAAAACACAGCCGACATCGTACAGACCCACTAATGTTGCATGGGATGGCATCAAACTGAACAAATGCTCAAACAGGGTGACAGAATACTTCTGCTGCTCTCCTGGCGTGTTGATGTTGGCAAGGAAAAGGGGAATATTGTGATGACAGACAAGGGCCATCTGACCACCATCGTCAAACTTCTCCATGTTGGTTTTTGACTTCGAGCCAGAGCTGGCCATATGGGAAGATTCACATTCATCAACGGCTTCATCAGGAACAATGCGCTGCCGATGTAAGAGTGTCTCTTACATCAGCAAACCTTATCTACATCCACACTCATTATCACATGTTATTCCAGTAGTATATAGTCTATACCTCAAGTACTTGTACTGTATCTTAGTTTCCTCCCCCAAAATATACTAAGTTCCTTACACATTTTGGTCTCCTTGAGTGTTGGTAGCTCCAGCTTCCTTCCAGCCAAGCTTTTGGAAGTCGTTTCCAGATGCTATCAATACAATCACCTACTGCATCAATTTGGTCCTTGGGTAAAATAAATTGTGAAGCATAAAACTCAGGGCATTCACCACCAGATCTGAGGTGACAATGATTGAAATTCCCATCTACAGCTATGTGAACATCTCCCCCTCTTCGCAGAACATCAGATTGACAGTGTAACAACCACAAAGTTTTTGCACTCACTCATCAAATGATTGCCCATATCGGGTGCCTCCAAAGCAAGCTGGACATCATTGTTGAAGAATTCGTGCACATTCCATGAGTGGTGGGGGTTGGAAGATGGGGCTTGTTGCTGGAAATGACGGTTCACTCAACGACAGTGACTGTGTTGATTGGTATGTGACTTCTTCATGTGGACTTTGGCCCTGAATTTCCACATTGGCTGATTCTAGTGCCGAGTTCACTCATTTCTCCAGATGAACTCCCAAGATGTCATACCACTGAATTGCATAGCCTAGATCTCTATGAAGAAATGCATCCTGGATGGACTGTTGCTGTTATATCAGATAAGTAGACTGGAAATCCATCACTTAGCGCATACTAGTACTTACCTTACGGTTAAGAAGAATAAACCCATGCTGCCTGTAGAAAGTGTTAAGTGCATTAGCCATCGCGGTAACTGCATCACATGATCATTCAAATAGTGCATGGTAGAGGTCAAGGAGGTGGATTAAAACTGCCATGCGAGGATATGTAGGAGCGGTAGGAAAGAGGCCATGCCCAATAAGAACTTGAAGAGGAATTTGGCATGGGCATGATGCAACGTCGAATGTAGTGAAGTCTAATGAATGCAGGAGATCAACTGAGAGAGAAGATACAGAAATCTCAAACTTACAATCTTGAAACAGATAGAGAACAGGGCTCGTGCTTTGGACACATGATATGCGACACATCAGTTGAATAGACAAAAGGGGTTGGTCAATAGTGCCTGTTGAAGACGCAATATAGGACAACAAAGGGTTGACCAAGGTGGGTATAACATCTCCCCATTTTTATATAGATTGTGTGCCTTTTCATTTGGTACAATCTGTCTTGACGTACTAGTAGGCGAGTCTAAATTGGATGGCGGGATATCAATATCTATGCCTGGAAGCACATCAAGCATCGATGGACCCTCATCTATGAGCAATGGTTCAGGTTCACATGGGCCCGGGGTTGGAGCTGTTGGTGGAGAATTCTCCGAGTCCCTTCAATGTTGCAGCCTTGAAAGCAAGTCATCCAGCTTTGACTGCAAACAATGACACTTTACCTCTGGTCCAAACTGTTGGACAAGCATAGTTGTCTTTCTCTTGTTGACCCATTTTATTGGACTAGTGAATGCCAAGCCAAGACCTGATCAACCATGCTGTTGTCCATGCGTAGGTTGCTTCAGTGGAGCCATGAATGGGAGGAAAAGAAAATGGTTATGTAACATTCACTACCATTGTATATCATCAAGTCCAATCATTGACCGTCTGTATTGAAGGTGTGTGGATGGTCGGTGCAAGGTGCAACCACCCAGAAGGTATACGGGCCCAAATCTAAAGATCTACAGTGATCTATTTATAGATAAGAAGGGGAGAACCTTCAAAGACAGGAACCTGTAAGGCCCATTGTCATCATCATAAAGAATGGGCCTTACAGAGTCTTAGTAAGCATCAAAGGTGCTGTCTAAGGTGCTTTTTACACCTTGTAAGGAGAGCAAAATTAATGAAGCTCCACACAACTTGGCACTTTGATATGGGGCCTAGGATACTTACTGTGTTAGAGCAAGTGCAAAGTGGCATAATAATATACTATGTTGTCATTGAGATAATGGGGCCATATGCTTACACTAACTAGCACCTCCTATGTTTGAGAGAATGAGCAATAAATGGGGACTTTAAATTTGACTGATGAGTCTGTGCATGTGGGGCTGCAGCATGTTAGGATGCCCATCATGATGCTTATGGGCCCCACTTATTCATTACTGGGACTTGGCAGGTAATGCTTACGTCTCAAAGGTATTGGAGAGAGTTGGAAAGCCAGTTTTAGTAACCTTGGTTGAGTTTAGACAAAATGGCTGAATCCATCATCATGATGTGGGCACAATCATTGGATGACCAGAGGGCGTACAATCATAGAATTCTCGTATTAAACTAAAATCTTCGCTGACTACGGTTGCTGTAGGTCCGTAGCCAGAGAAGGAGAGAATGCAATCTTATGGTGCAGTTCACCTAGTCACCACCAAAGTGTGACAGTGGCCAAATCAGCCAGAGGCCAATTTTTTTTCCATTTATGTACAATTTGAGTTCAATTTGACAGTAAGAATATTGAGCAAGGGTCAACTCTTCAGGGGTATGCCCACAAAGAAGAAGTACCTAAAAGAAGCAGCTGTCTGAGCTCATGCTGCAGCATTGGCAAAAAGACATGCAAAGGCTCAAAAACCTTCATTTTCCAGCACAGAAAACCCCACACCCCATCCTAATTTGAGAAACCTTGAACCAAGCCCAGATCCTTCAATGCAACCCTCCCCATCACCAGAACCACCTTGACCACCATCACCAATTTTCATTGATTTTGACTCTGAGTCTGAATGTGGATATCAGGGTGGTGTCAATCACAATATTACTGATGATGACAACTCACATCATGATGGGGATGGATCTGAGGGCTCAGATGCAGGGTATGAGACCTTGTCAGAATTTGATGATAGTGATGTGAAAGAGATGGAAAAACATGGGATCACCATGAGAGGGAGTCTGTACTCACAGCTTCTGTTGTACAAGCAAGCAAAGGAGTGGAAGAAGACTGAAGCAAATTGTGCTCTTGGGTACAATGGCCATTCATCGAGAACAATCAGGCAGCAAGTGATGGAAGCGCGCAAGTGAAAGGAGATGCGTGACATGGCGAGAATGTCGTGAGTTTGCTTTGTGATGGGGAATGATCACCGGAAACTCACCTTGAGAAGGTCAGATCCACAGATTGCCCTCATGTGCGACTCAGAGTGATGTCATCTGCTCGACAGTTGGTTGGCTGAGGGATGCAAGTCAAAGTCTGGAATATGGAAAAAATTATGATGGATATTGGACTGGTGAGCTGTTTGTCAAACATGTATGCTCCTTTCCATTATGGTAAATTCACAATTAGCTCATTACTATTTGAGTTGTGGGAAAAAATTATCCCTTCATTTGAGAAAGCTCATGGACCTGGATATCAAGCACTAATCATGGTTGACAACTTGCAAAGTCACTCTGCATATGCTGAAAATGCCCTTGTTGCCAGTCACATGAATGTGAACCCTGGAGGCAGCCAAGCCCACCTTCGAGATGGGTGGTATGAAATGGATGGCCAGAAAGTTATGCAGCCAATGATCTTTGCATCCAATCATCCAACTTATCCTGATCAGCCCAAAGGTCTTTATCATGTCTTTATGGAATGAGCGGTGTCAACTCAAGGGCTTTGAGGAAAATGCAAGAACAAATGTGACCCTGCTGCCACTGCGTGCTGCTGTCAGTGAATCATGGAACATCAACCTGACTTCCAAGAACAAAAGTCCCTTGTGCAAGAAGTAATTGAAGATGCAGGACACCTTTGCATTGTGCTTCCAAAATTTCATTGTGAACTCAATTTTATTGAGTTCTTCTGGGGTGTAAAGCAGTACTTCCATGAGCATTGTGACATGAGCTTTGACACTCTGAAAGCAAACATGCCCATTTAGGGTGTAGCACAGGTGACACCATGGGTTTCACTGGCAACACCACACCTGTCACCTGTGACACCATACCTGTACAAACACCATACCTGCAGGTACAGGTTATAAGCACAGGTTTTGTATGGTGTTTCAAAACTGCAGTAGCACTTGAGTAACATGGCATAAACTATGTGTAGCTAAAACAAAGATAAGAGGTAGCTATACTAGAAAGTTATCCAACTTTTCTATACTGCTTCAATACTTGAATCCACACATAAATTATGATATAATATTCAAATCTTTCACAAATCATCTGTCAACCTTTTTTATCCATCACAAAGAACACAAAGAAACTAGTAATTTGCTGCATTCTATCTGGGCAGAGTAGCTTTGGCCTGAGAGGAGCAATTTTTGGAAGGAACACTCAAGGTCACCATGCAAAATAACATCAACTTCACTGAATTAGATCATTGTATGTCTTAAGATCCCACAGTACTAGGCAGATACATGTCTTAACAGAGTGTAACAACAATTGATTCTCACAAAACTTGATAAAAATTCTTTTAACTCAAAGCAAAGAGCTCAGAAGAATTTTGGAACCACAAAACCTGATATGAAATATATCACAACTCAAACCTGTGACAACCTGCAACACCATGAGTACAGGTGTGGTGTTGCCACAGGTACAGAATACCTGCACCTGTGCTACACCCTATGCCCATTGCTCTCCCTTCAGTTGAGCTTGCAACAATACAGCGATGGGAACATCGCATGCACAGATGGATGGACACATACCATGAGGGCCTTGATACTCAAGAGGCACAAGCAAAGGTAAAAACCTTCAGTTTTACAAAATACAAATCCCATCGTTGTGTTCCAGACTCTTGCATGCACATTTGATACATAGGTTACATTTTTTACACAATATTTCCTATTTAGGAAGGCTTGGCAGCCTATATCCCTCAGAAAATTTATCTCCCTCAGTTTTGACCGTATCAAAATTCTGTCTTGGGGATTTATTCGCCTCATCAAATAGAGCATTTTGGCAAGACAACTAAGGAGCCTGAGAAAATTTGGAGGCCTCATATTCTAATATTCTTGTGGTGCATAGAATAGGTACAATCTTACATGACATCAATAACGTCTTTCAGTTGCGTCTCATCTAGAATTTCAAATCCTTTTGTCGTAGTAACCTGCGGGCCTTCATAAGCAAAAGGAGGATCTGACAAAATAGACAACCCACCTGAGCCAACTGAACGTTGTGATGATCCAACTTCTCCTCCATTACCTGCTTGAGTACACGCAAAGTCAATATTTGGGCTTCTCTGAGTGACATTTGCTGTCGGAAGCCAGTGTGGATTAACGCGAAAGAGGTCATAAAGATCGATTCTACGTACTTTGTGCCACTTGTCTTGCAGTTCGGTCTGTGCAGCTTCTGAACCTGACCCAATTGCTTTCGCTTCATACCGCACGAATGTTCCCGAGGGATCGGTGTGGTATCTATCAATGATGCATGATAACGCTACCAGAGGAAGTTTGACTCGTCTACTCACAATTGAGGACCAAGTTCATCGATACCAGCAATCAGCAATGCCACACCAAACGGTCTACTCATCACCGCCTCCTCATCATGCACACTCTCTCCGAACCGGAGAGCGAGATCACACACGGCCTGCGTCACACTCTCCACCTTGATCCTCTCATTGTATGTGAAAGCGTGATTCTGCGCCGTGACGCGTGCATGGTCAATCATGGTGCGTGCATCAGCAGTCAAGCCGGACATGGCGCAGCCCAGATGGGTGTCGATTTCCATTATTTTTTCAATAGAGTTAGATTCTAGGAGAGGAGATTGCACGCGCTTCTCCACGGCAAGAACGACGCCTTCTGGTGTTTTGATTCCAACGGTTGTTGAGCCTAGCTGTTCGGACCCTATGTTGAAACAAGACCGAATCCAGTGCGAACCTTTGAATGTACCTTGATCGCCTCAATAGCATATTCAACTAACATGTAGGTCAATAGCATGCCCAATTGGATTACTCAGGCTACTCACCTTGGAACAGACGTCCTTCCGGTGAGAAGGTGTTGACACCTCTGTCTAGAAGTTTAAATAAGCACTGTGAACTGCTTGCACTGTCGATTTATCCACCAACCATATTCTGAACGCGTCAAGAACATATCGAATGGCGGTTATAGGAGTGATATGAAAAGGAATACAATGTACAATTGCGTGTTCCATCTCGACGCGCGTTCAAGCCGTGGGAACAATGATCAAGATCTAATCTAATCTCTATTCGAAACTTTGCGATTATATCTTGATTATACCGTGAAACTGTCTCTCTCCTGGTTGTCTTGGGTTTATTTATGCAGGAAAAATGTATGCAACATTATTGTGTGTGGAAATTGATCGTGGGGATCACGAACGTGCCATGGCAAATCATTATTGATGTAAATCGATATTAGTCCGGGCGATCATTCGTACCATGCCAGCCCACGAACTTAGCTCTGCAGACCTTCAGGCCATTTTGCGGTTCACGATAACTCTCGCCAGAACTGCTGGTAAAGTCATCTTGGAAGGGTCCGCAGCAATTCAGTCGGCGTCTTCCAATGACGTCTCTGAAAAGACAAATTCTGTAGATCTCGTCACGGAGTACGATGTCAGGGTGGAGGAATTGGTGAAGAAGGAGATCAGGGACAAGTATCCAGAGTTTAGCTTGTGAGTTGCCCATGTCGTGAGGTTGTTGAATGTTGTAGCTGACAGGATCCAGTATCGGAGAGGAATCGTACTCAGCAGGCTCTCGGCCACCTCTGACGGACGAGCCCACTTTCTGCGTTGACCCCATAGGTATGTTGGCAGGTGGATTGCGATTCAGCATGAATGATGCTGAACTCGATTAGATGGCACTACCAACTTTATTCATGGTTTCCCTTTCGTCTGCATCTCTCTCGGACTGATTTATAAACGGCGACCAATCCTTGGCGTAATCTACAACCCCTTCCTTGACCATCTTGTGAATAACAATTTACTCGACGTGGTATCTGGTACTGAGTTTAATGCGACTTAGTACACCGGTATCAAAGGCCACGGGTCCTATCTCACCCGAGGTTCCAACTCTCCGCTCAAACTACCTCTTACTTCATCTCCCAAACCTCTTCCATCTCTTTCCCAAGCAGTGCTCGGTTTGTTCCTGGAACTATTTTCCGAGTATCCCCCTTGATTCATTGGGACCATGCACAGCTGTCGAATGGGGTTCGGACCGTTGTGACACAACCATTTCTGCCAAATCACGCTCATTTGGTCGTCTTGTTAGCAACCCCGCTCAAGGTGTGAATGGAGGCAAAATGGCCCATTCTCTTCGATCAGTTGGGAGTGCCGCGCTTAACTTTGCCATGGTTGCCCAAGGAGGATTGGACCTTTACTGGTGTTTTATTCCCCACATATAACAATTTTCATTGTGCTCATAACTTCAAAGGGAAATTGGATGCTGGCCATGGGATGTATGTGCCGGAATTGTGATTGCAGAAGAGGCAGGCGGTTTAGTTACCGGCTCTCACGATGTTTTTGCTGCCACCTCGTCCTCGAATGCATTTGGTGATGTGACGGAGGACATCTTGACCGGAAGGAAGTACGTTGTCGTACGAGCCATTGGTCCAAATCCGGTTCGTTTTTCCCTGGAGACAAGAATGACGGAACTGACGAGACGGATTTCCATAGGCAGAGACTGGTGTTGAAGCACAGAGGAGGATTATTAAAGAGTTCTACGACAGCGTTGAAGATGTTGCAGCAAATTGATCGTGTGCTGGAGGTGACTTGGAGAATATAGAAGCTTCCCGTTGCTCGTCAAAGGATACCTGAATGTACGAGTTGACTCCACCCACTTCTCATTTAGTTCGTCTTTTTCGTCCCACGGGGTTTGCATGTCAGGATATGTACATAGCTCCTTGTCCACACACAACCATGTCGTCTTACTCCCAATCTCGTTCTTCAACTTCGACTATCACAGAGACCATTGCTATATTGCAGAGCGTGGTAAAAACAATGCAAAATGGCTGCAAGCGGCAGGGATTCAAACTTACGATTTTCGTGTTGTTTCTCACCGTGCCAACTTTCCTGCTCTGATCCCCACATTATAGTGTTATACACCTCCCAGAAACCTGATAACCGTGTTTCAATGCACGCCATCTCTTATGGGGCGTCTCTACCCCAACCCTGCCACTCCTGACCTCTTTATCCTTGACTTTCTCTATAACAATGGCACACGTGTCCTCAGTGACACAGGACTCACCATCTACGACGTTGGTTATGTCGGCTTCATGGAACGCACTGTAATTCAGCGTGCAACCGAGGACGCAGTGGGACAGTTGATTTCTTCATGTTGAATCCTGGTCGGGTAGTGGAAATTGTTGACAGGGGGATCAGATGCTGAAGAGAATCTCTTTCAATTACACGGATACATCGACCGCAGTCCCGGTTTTAACTTAACGATCCAGGGTTCATAGCATACTTACCGAGAGACAAGCTCAATGAGGAATTTTTGTGTATGTAATCATGTTGTAATAAAAGGTTCGTCGTGAAGGCGGGTTCTGAGGGTAAGGAGCCTTTTCGTAGGCCTCTGCGCCACCTCATGATCACGCGTCTAGCTCCGCTATCCGCGCAGAGCCTTGCTCGAATCCCCCTTTTCGCATGGTCCGTGCCCTGGTGCTAGGGCCTAGCAGATGCCGGGGTATAAGACAGTTCAAGTGCGACTAGGGGCCTTTGTGTTGCTTCCTCTTGTCTCCCACCACTTGCGAGCAACACAGGTAAGCGCTTCGCGCTCGTACTGCAGACCAGCTTCTTATTCTCACAGTATCGTTACTTAAGGCTTCGCCTAATCGAATAATGTTTTACTTGCATTGTAAGAACCTTTGCAATTCCTCCAGGTTGATCTCAACTAGATTGTCACTTTCAGGATTCACCTGGCTTTTTGTTATAGCTTCGCTATTTGATCCAGCTGAATCTTGATAGTGAGTGGATACCTCTATCCATTTCTATCTGAGAACCTGACAGGGTCATATGACAGCATCGAATCGTTCGTTTAACGTTTGATTTTCTTGGCCCTCCCTTCCCTCCCTTGTTATTTCTCTTTCTTATCTGTGATTTGTTGTACTTTATCGTAGTTGTACTGTATCATAGGATAACTGTGCTGATCTGCTTAGACATTACAGAGGATAGCACTGTTTGTATTTATATCTGTAGTGCTTTGCTCCCTTGCATCTATTTTATTTCGGGGTCTGCCTAGGCAGATCTCGGTTTTCCCGCTACTACCACACTCCGAGCCAGCAGCAGAGGCACTTCTACCCATGCCCTCTGGAAGAGTCCATGATCGCTCACCATAGTTTTCATTCTCAGCTTTCCCGCAGTTTGATTGTCCGAAACCTTCTTTTTTGTAACTCTTCCAGAGGGCCTGGCATCAAACATTTGTCAATGGACATTCCCACCATTATGAGTGACTGATCAATGTCCATTTCAGTTGTACCATGTTAAACTTTTTTTTGCTTATGTAAACTTAAAGTTGGATTAATGTGTACAACTTGTAAGTTTGGTCATGTTTGTACTTTCAATGGGAAATCTTCTGCAAGTCATTCCTCAACAATCATGCCACATTTTGGCATGATTCTGTAGTCTATCTTATACTACTAATTGAACTCTAAAGTCTCACACAATTTATCTATTTTTTGGTTGATATCTGTGAAAGTTAGGTTGACACCTGCCAATTATGTGTGTGCAAGCAATATCTCAAGAACTAATGGTCAGAGAAATAAGCTGAGGGCAGTGCAGTGTCAAGGGTGATATAGGTGATGGCTCCCAATGCAAAAAATGAGCCCATGGCCCTTGTGCTGGCTGAATGCTGCTTTGAAGTGCAATTGACAATTTGGGAAGCTACATACTTGGCATTGACACCCACCTACTGGCCACAAGGGCTCATTTTTTGCATTGGGAGCCATCACCTATATCACCCTTGACACTGCACTGCCCTCAGCTTATTTCTCTGACCATTAGTTCTTGAGATATTGCTTGCACACACATAATTGGCAGGTGTCAACCTAACTTTCACAGATATCAACCAAAAAATAGATAAATTGTGTGAGACTTTAGAGTTCAATTAGTAGTATAAGATAGACTACAGAATCATGCCAAAATGTGGCATGATTGTTGAGGAATGACTTGCAGAAGATTTCCCATTGAAAGTACAAACATGACCAAACTTACAAGTTGTACACATTAATCCAACTTTAAGTTTTACACATTAATCCAACTTTAAGTTTACATAAGCAAAAAAAAGTTTAACATGGTACAACTGAAATGGACATTGATCAGTCACTCATAATGGTGGGAATGTCCATTGACAAATGTTTGATGCCAGGCCCTCTGGAAGAGTTACAAAAAAGAAGGTTTCGGACAATCAAACTGTGGGAAAGCTGAGAATGAAAACTATGGTGAGTGATCATGGACTCTTCCAGAGGGCATGGGTAGGAGGCTGGTCACTTTCATGAAATTAGGAAATGAAGTATTGACTAGTATTGATAATCTCCTTCACATGTGTGGTGGAACTTTCACCACTTTGGTGTCGGGGCAATGATGATGAAGCTGATGCTGAGATGGAAGATTTTGGCAATGAAGAGTCATCAAGCAAAGCCAAAGGAAGGTGGCGACGCGAGTGCATGCATCAGGAAAATCCTAAATGGTAAAATTTACATCAATGAACCAAATGTTGCAAATGAACAAAAAAGTAGTTTATTTTGATCACAATAGGTTCATTCAGAATACCATCAGTTCATTTGTATCATTTTTGTATTTTTCTGTAATTAAATGTAACTTGCAAAAATTAATGAAGTATTTGGTATGAATGTCTGTCCATAACAACATCAGCAAACCATACTTAGCAAATAGCAACAAGTCATCGACCAGTATTTACCCCTTTAGTATTTTCTAGGGACCAGAAAAAATTGTCACAATCCACCAAGTCTGATGGACCTGTCATTTCAACATCAACCCCTTGTGGATATGATTCTGCAGAAATCAACTGATCCCAGGAAAGACTGGTTAGTATTAGACTGGTTAGTATTATAACTTCAAGTGATTTTGGCCCACCCTCAACACATCACATGACAAATGTTGAAATTTGTGATGCATCAACAACTGGACACCCCACTCCTTCCCTCCCACCTCTACCTCTAAGTACCTCTACCTCTACCACCATCACCACTCCATCAACTCTCACACCTGCTCCTGCACCAGCAAGAGCCACCACTCACCCCAAACAACCCATTTGGATGCTATGTGGGCCCAAATGATGACTGGGTTGTTTGGGCAAGTTTTTTTTTCATTCATTTTGTGTATATGAACCACCTAATTATTTTTTAGGTTCTGAATGGTAATGAGTGGCACCAACATGAGATAGGCTATGCCACACCCCCAACCACACTATTTCCCTCCTCCCCCCTCAAAACAGGTAGTGAATGGCAGGGGTATGCAAAACCCTGGGGGTATTTGTCAAGGGTAGTTGAGGGTAGGGGTGAGGGTACAGAATTTTATACCCTCAGCCAACCCTTACCCTTGGGAGGGGTCTGAGGGTAGGTAGAATTCCTGGATGGGGGGCATATCATAGAGATAATTTGCACTAGGACCTATGCAGAGGTTATGCTAAATTTCAAGAGATTATACATTCCATTTACCTTAGAATGATGGTTTGATGTTATATGGTTTACAAACTATGCATAGCCATGGCCAATGGAAAATGTGCTCCTGCTATGATCCCAGCATGCACTCACTGACAATGAACAATTATAATATCTGTTCACTGCCATGTCCCTCCATCTCTGTCAAATTCTGTCCATATAAGAATCCCCATCATTATGCATCATCTCTGATGCCATCTCCCTTGTTGCCACTTGCAAAGCAATTCTGCACAGGCCACAATCAGTGAGTGAGCCTCTGAGCTGTTGAGTTCAGAGCATAATATGCAGCCCATGGAGCTAAAGCCAACTTGAAGTTTGTCTGCTACTTGTAGCTGCATATGCTAGTGTCATTGCTCTTTCCAGGATTGGCCATTTCCTAGTGCCACTCTGGTTTATAACAGTTACTAAACAGCACTCTTATACCACCAACTTAAGGAAGTGGCCAGAAGTCCTGTTTTTTGAAACAATTCATAGTAACAGTGGTTTGAGTCACTACCCTGGTGCACTACCCTGGGGGTATTGTGTACCCTCAATACCCCTCCATACCCTTACCCATACACCTCAAAACCCTGACCCTTTCAAGGGGTAAAGGGTTTTGGAGGGTAGGGGTAAGGGTAGCCTCAAAATACCCCAGGGTTACCCCTGCAATTCTCTAAAAACAGGATGTGAGGCTCTCAACAATGGATAGCAGATGGCAGAGAGGTGCCAGGAGACCCGTGGAGAAGGATACCCACCAGGTAAGCACCTACCAATCCCCTGCCCATGCCACATCACTAACAGCTGCCTAACTCCCCAAAGCAGGAAATCACACCAACAGAACCAACAACACACATGCCCCACGCCTATGAGTCACTGCTCATAGGGTAGAGGGTGAGTGCGACCTGCAACACTCCCACACAAGGACCAGCACTGGCTGCAAACAAGCCATTTCGGATACAATGTGGCCCAAATGATGGCTGACTGTAGGTAAGTTTTTTTTCATTCAGTTCTTACTTTTACAAAATAACTAATGGTTTTCTTTCATTTTTGAAGGCATCACTTTATGACTTGGTGCATCTTTTGTAGAGTCGATAGTCAGTTGTTTATCACTTGATGTTGTGTACCTCACAATATATTCATTCTTACCGCCCCGATTGTCCCAATGAATAAGAAATACCATCAATACAAAGCTGAAATATTATACAGGAAAATATTGGTTTATTTGGTTAATTATGCAAAATTTTATCCTGGACATTGCTGTGCCCATTCATTCTTGAACATTTGTAACAACTGGTTCATAGTGGTTCATTCATTAAATTATGCTCTTTTAGGCAAAATATTGGTTCATTTGGTCAAATTAACCATGTAGGGTTTTCCTGATGTGAGTGGAAGATGCAGACAAAGAAGGAGACTGTGAAGGAGAAGTGCATTGTGGTGTGCAAAGATTACCAACCTGCTCATGGAAGGGACATAGAGAACCATGTTGGAAACCCTGGGTCCATGATCGCAGAGTGGGAACTGGATGACCACAGTGTGCTGCTGGATGTGGTTGCTTATCTCTCAACAGCATTGTGACCCTGCTCCTCTCCTCATCTCACCTTGATGGCATTGCAGCTCTGTGCCTAACCTTCTTTGCTGTGTATATTCACCATATTCTCCACTGGATCCCTGCACTGTGCCCCTTGTCATGTGTTTCATCACACCTGGGCTCCATCCCATCCCATCACCCTAACCTTGAATATTTTTATTTCTGAAGCAGAGGTCTTTACACCCAGGTCTGTAAGGGGACTAGGGGATGCCCTGTGTGTTTTTCCTATTTTTTATGTTCCTCCTATATTTTTCCTCACTTCATTTGCACCTATTCTTCATTTTCTATAATTTTTCCTTATTTTATTACTAATTTTTCCTTCTATTACATTTGTGCATGTTGACAGTTTTATATTTAGAGGCGGAGCACCCCTTCTGACATCTACCCCTTGGTATGATGTCATTTGGCAGCCTTAATCTGCCTATCTCCACCTTTTCTATTTTTAGATTATTATTTGATTTTTGCAGTCTTCACATATATACTGGGCATTGGCAAAGGGGTCCTCAGAGTTTTCTCTTCAGATTTCCCTTTGCTAGGTGCGCCTCCAATCCCTGTAATATGTAGTATAATTTTAACTTCAGATTTCCCTTTGCTAGAGGCTGAGGTTGCCCTTATAGTAGAAAACTCTCTCCTAAGGCCCGAGATCACGAACGTGCTGCCCAAGATAGGCAGGTACAGAGTGGACGATGCTTCCCAAAGCTCCACAGACTTCCTACACACCGTTCCCAACAGTCCCACCTTTAGTGTGCTGCCATTTTCACCAATTGCACCCCCTAGCGCCATGGACACATCAGAGCGCCTCGATGCATTTGAAAGCAACATTACTGAAATATGTGCACAAATCAATTCGCTTAAATATACAATCAAAAACTTTGTCAGAACCCTTCAGACTAGCTCCATGACCAATATTCCCCCCATTGCAACTCCAAGTGCACCCAACAATGATGCACTGCCTAACACACCCACTAAGGAGCATGCCCAGATCAAACCATCTCCCCCCACTGAATTTAATGGCACGTGTGCACAGGGGCATGCATTCCTTAATTCCTGTGAGTTGTACATCAGTCTCCAGTCGCATCAATTCGTCGACAATGCTGCAAAAATTTATTGGGCCTTCACATGCATGAAATCTGAATGCACAGCTCTCTATGTGGACTGTATTCTGCATCAAACTAAAGAGCTCAGCTCTCTACCTTTCTCCACTTGGGGTGAATTTTGAGCAGAGTTTGTGTGCCACTTTTGTCCCCTCAATGAGCACCACTGAGCAGTGACACGACTCGAGTCATCCTCTTACCATCAGGCACATCAATCTGTGGACGATTATATCAACAAGTTTAAGGATTTGGTGGACATGGCAGGATATGGGAGTGGGCTACCAGTGGTGGTGAAGTTCCAACAGGGCCTCAATTGAGAAATTCAAAACCAGATTGCACAGATGTTGGAAGGGGCCCGGCGGACAATGATTTCTATGCTTGGTATGAAGCTGCTTCACTCTGTGATGAGAACTGACTCACGAATGCGGCATTTAATGCTGCATTCTGTGCTCCAACTACCACTACACCTTCAACCAAACCCTTCCCCACCATAACACCATTCCTGTCCATCAGACTCCCACACCAGCTGTCAATGTCCCGGTACCAATGGATGTTGATGCAGCCTGCAGCCATGCGCATAGGTTGGATCTCTGCTACCACTGTGGGGAAACTGGGCACAGGGCCAGAGCATGTCACCATTGTCAGGATATCCACATGCTCACCCCCAAGGGGTGAGATGAACTCCTCCAAGACCTGTTGGCACTTGTAGATGTTGAGGAAGCAAAGGATCAGGTTGCAGAGGAGATCAAGTCAGAAGTTGTAGAGGAGCAGGATTTTCCCATTGCAACAAGTGAATCATACACCCTCACTGCCTGTCCATAACCACTTTGAAGTTTTGTCAGTTGAATCCCTGGAGAATGAATCTATTTCCATGACTGTTCCCCTCTCTGACCCTTCAAAGTTGGCTGAAGACATACCTGCTCTTCCCATCTCTCCCTCTGCCCCACGAATGGGAGCACAAACTACCACACAAATATATTGTTGTATCCACTCCCTCTACACATTCCTTGAACATAGCAATTGAACTACAGACTACCAACACTGGACAGATACCCGGTGTCTCTCACTCCTGGACTCTGGTGCGACTGGTCTCTTCATTGATGCCCATCTCGCACAATGACATCACCTGAATACTTGCTTACTCTTGCATCTGATACCTGTTTATAATGTGGATGGGTCCCCAAATAAAGCTGGTGCCATCCGAGAGGTTGTAGACCTGGTCCTCTGTTACAAAGATCATGGTGAGTGTGCCCTTTTTGCTGTCACCCAATTAGGAAAGCAGAAGGTGATTTTGGGCTATCTGTGGCTTCGTGACCATAACCCAGAGGTCAACTAGCATACTGGGGAGGTTACAATGAGCTGGTGTCCATCTCGCTGTTGCACTTGTTTCATGGAAGCCAGACAAGAACACCGTAGACAAAGGGCCTCAATACAATGCACTCAGAAGTGTCATGCCAGACCCCTGCCTGTACCTGAAGTGGAGTTAGAAGGGGTTCCTGATCTGATGCCAGACTCGGATGATGATGATGAGGAGCCAGAGGAAGTGGAGGAAGGTGATCGGATCTTCTACACTGCGATTTGTCCATCGCACGAGGTGTGTGCTACATAGAACATATCCCAATGCCTTGCTGAGGCCTTCCACAAAAACAATGCTGCTAACTCCTCTACTGATTCCTTGCTTCCTTATCTCCATGAGCTCAGGGGTGTGTTCTCCAAGGAATTGTGTGACTCTCTCCCTGTGCGCAAGCCATGGGATCACACGATTGAACTCACCCTGGTGCAACCCCTTCATCCTGCAAGGTCTATCCTCTCTCTCCTGAAGAACAGTGACAGCTTGACCAGTTCATCAACAAGCACCTGGCCTCTGGACATATTCGACCATTAACATCACCCATGGCCTCTCCCTTTTTCTTCATCAAGAAGAAGGATGGCTCACTTTGACCAGTTCAAGACTACAGAAGGCTTAATGACATCACAGTCAAAAATTGCTACCCATTACCTCTCATCTCCGAACTTGTGAACCAGCTCCATGGAGCCTGATACTTCACCAACTCGATGTCCATTGGGGCTACCATGATGTAAGGATAAAGGAGGGAGATGAGTGGAAGGCAGCCTTTTGTACCAACCATGGTCTTTTTGAACCGCTTGTCATGTTCTTTGGCCTTACTAATAGTCCTGCCACCTTTCAGACCATGATGAACAACATCTTCCATGACCTCATTCTCAAAGGTGTTGTTTGTATCTATCTTGACGACATCCTCATCTTCACTCGGATGGTTGAAGAGCACCGTCACATCACATGCCTCATCCTAGAATGACTTTGACAGTACAAACTCTACCTTCATCAGGACAAGTGCAAGTTTGAGAAGACCATGATCGAGTACCTCAGCCTGATTATCTCAGAGGGTCAGGTGGAGATGGACCCTATCAAGGTGAATGGGGTCACAGCTTGGCCAATGCCCATGAACAAGAAAGAGGTGCAGTCTTTCCTGGGCTTCATCAATTTCTATCAGTGTTTTATCAAGGATTTCTCACATCATGCACAACCACTGTTTGACTTGACAGGAAAGGAGGCATGGAGGTGGGATAATGCACAACAGGAGGCATTCAAAAAGCTTAAGAAGATGGTCACTTCTGCTCCCATTCTTACCTTTGCTGATGATTCATGCCCTTTTTGTGTAGAAGCCAACAGTTCTGACTTTGCAACAGGCACCGTGTTGTCTAAGCAGTCTCTGGAGGACCAGAAGTGGCATCCTGTTGTGTTCTACTCCAAAAGCCTTAGTGCTGTAGAGCAAAACTACGAGATCCATGACAAGGAGATGTTGGCGATAATGTGTGCACTTGAGGAGTGGCGACACTTCCTTGAGGGTGCCCAACACAAGGTGGAAATTTTGATGGATCACAAGAATCTTGAGTACTTTATGATGGCCAAGAAATTGAACTGTCATCAAGCTTGTTGGTCCCTGTATCTATCCAGATTTGACTTCTCCTTGCACCACCGTCTGGGTCGCAGCATGGGGAAGACTGATGCCCTCTCCCGACGTGCAGACCATGGGGATGGCAGCAATGACAATCAAAACATTGTGTTGTTGCAGCCAGACCTGTTCACCATTTGGGCACTGGAAGGCATCGCACCCCAGGGTGAGGAGTGGGACATTTTACATGACATTTGTTGCACAAACCATAGCGGTTTACACGAGGATGTTGTTGCCCAAGCTGTTAAAGAACTGAGGAAGGGATCCACCCTTTCCTTGCATGTGGCAGAGTGGGCTGAAAAGGAGGACTTGTTGTATTTCAGGGATTGCATCTATGTCCCCAATGACCCAGACCTTCACCAGTGCATCATATTCCAACACCATGACTCACAGATTGCTGGTCATCCTGGATGCTGGAAGACCTTGGAGCTCACCTCACGGAATTATTGGTGGCCACAAATGTCACGACTCATTGGTCAGTATTGTCATAATTGTGACCTTTGCTTACACACCAAGATTCCTGGTTGCAAACCCATTGGTGAGTTACACCCTCTTCCTGTTCCAGAGAGTCATTGGGATGTTGTCAGTGTTGACTTTGTGGTAGAGTTGCCAGAGTCGAATGGGTTTGATGTGGTGATGTGCACAGTTGATTCAGTGGGAAAACATGCTCACTTCATTCCCACTCACACCACTGTCAGCACCCTGGGTGCTGCCCGACTCTATCTCCACCATGTGTGGAAATTACATGGACTTCCTGGCACTTTCCTCTCTGACTGTGGCCCTCAGTTTGTGGCAGAGTTCACTCGCAAGCTGTACTGACTTCTGGGGATCAAACTCCTTGCTTCAACCACCTATCACCCACAAACTGATGGCCAGACTAAGTGAGTAAACCAGGAACTGGAGCAGTACATCTGCATCTTTGTCAATGAGCGCCAGGACAATCGGGACAATCTTCTCCCCTTGGCCGAGTTTGGATACAACAACCATGTCCATGCTTCCACTCAACAGACCCCTTTCTTCTTAGACACTGGACAGCATCCATGCATGGGATTTGAACCTCGTCAAACCCCCTCACACATCGAGATGGTGAATGAGTTCACAGAACACATGAGGGATAGCTTGGAGGAGGCAAAGGCAGCCTTAGCAAAGGTGAAGGATGACATGGCGCACTTTTATAACCAATGCCATTCTCTGACCCCTCAATACAGGGTTAGTGATTGAGTTTATCTTGACTCCAGTGACATCTCCACTACACGTCTGTCCAAGAAACTCGCTCATTGCTTCCTGGGACCTTTCCCCATTGTCAAGTGTGTTGGAATGCATGCCTATTGTCTACACCTCCCAGCCTGCATGTCCAGACTCCACCCAGTCTTCCATGTCATCAAACTCCTTCCAGCTCCCCCAGATCCATTCCCAGGACATCATTCACATCCACCACTGCTGCTTACAGTGATTGAGGGAGAACCCAAGTATGAAGTCAAGTTGATCTTGGACAGCTGGTTGTGTCGAGGAAAACTCCAGTATTTGGTGCACTGGAAGGGTTATGGGTATGAAAAGAACTCATGGGTTGAAGAGTTCAATGTGAATGCTCCTCAGTTAGTCAAGGAATTCCACTGATGGCACACTGCTGCACCACATCGCATTTAAACCACTGACTTTGGTCATATGTGATTTCAAATGCATCAGGGTGATGCATCTTAGAGAGGGGGTGATGTAAGGGGACTAGGGGATGCCCCATGTGTTTTTCCTATTTTTTACATTTGTCCTATATTTTTCCTCACTTCATTTCCTCCTATTCTTCATTTTCTATGATTTTTCCTTATTTTATTACTAATTTTTCCTTCTATCACATTTGTGCATGTTGACAATTTTATATTTAGAGGTGGAGCACCCCTTCCGACATCTACCCCTTGGTATGATGTCATTTGGCAGCCTTAATCTGCCTATCTCCACCTTTTCTATTTTTAGATTATTATTTGATTTTTGCAGTCTTCACATATACTGGGCATTGGCAAAGGGGTCCTCAGAGTTTTCTCTTCAGATTTCCCTTTGCTAGGTGTGCCTCCAATCCCTGTAATATGTAGTATAATTTTAACTTTGGATTTCCCTTTGCTAGAGGCTGAGGTTGCCCTTATACCAGGTTTCCCTGCTGCACGATCTTGCTGATAAAGTCATTGAGCATAGTTTGCATGGAGTTTCCCCACTGGACTGATAGGTTACATCATTTGCATGACTGAGTATTCCTGAGTGCAGAAAACAAGTGTTCAACTTCTCCTGCATGTGGGACAATTGATAAGATGATTATCACAAGTGCTTTCAGCAGATTCTTGTCAGCTGTTGTCAGAAGGTTCTCCCACCACTCCAGTCCATTCTTACTTCCACCCACAAGTGGACCCTTGCACTGATAATACTGCTTCAAATCCTCTCCAAGATGTATCACCCTTTCCTTCATCCACTTCCACTGTTTTGCAATGCCAAAAGCTGTTTCCACCATCAGTTTGAATGACTGTCCATTTGCTGCTTGTGAGATTGTGAGTTTTCAGTGAAGAAAGAGGGCAAGCAAGTGGATGTTGGTATCCATAGAATGAAATTGTTGATTGAACACTGATCATGCATGCATCATAAACCCAACATCATCATCTGGTTCATTAGGAATGCAAATCATGGCTTGGGCACAGCGGATGAGTTCCAACATGCAATCAGCAAGTGAAGCATTATGAGCTTCAATGTTCCCAATTGCATCAACAAGTGGCTTGATGACCTTCATCAACTCTTTAAGATGTGGCCAAAACTCTTTGTCATGAAGCACTATTGAAACAACATCAGCAGCTACAGGTGCTAAGCCATTTATCTTCTTTTGGGCATCTGGATGAAGGGAGATACTGTACCAACACATTCAATTTGTCAGTCATGGGTCACAGGCCCTTAGGCCGGAACAAAGAGTCACGGTGGTCACAGGTCACAACGGGGATTGACGAATAATGAATAGTAGGCTAAATTTTCATTGTTTTTCCACCTTGGAATCCATTTTTCACCTCCCTGTGCCCTGGGAAGCATACTACATGACACATGTACAGTTTATAAGACAGTATATATATATAAAGTACTTCTAAAAGTCATGGTCACTCAATTTCTGCATCTGAGTCATTGTCATCATGGTGTCTCCAGAACGTCGATGAGCTGTACAGATTATTTGCCCTGTGGATTTGCTTTCCACGTCCCAACTCTGTGGTCTCGACATTCTCTGTGAGCTCCTTTGGGTCTTCAACATCAATGTCCAACCTCTCTGCATCTACCACTGACATAAGGCCACCTGCCAGACGAACAGCAAATCCTTCAGGACACTGTCCATCTGTGATAGCCTCAATAACGACACTGAGAGGCAGCTTGCTATTGTCTATTGCATCCTCGTCTTCATCAAGCTTATCCTCTGCCAACTTGACATGCTTGGCTGGTAGTTCTGGGGTCTTCACTGTCGTGAGCTCCTTCCAAAATTCTGGGTCAGTTTTCTTCATCTTTCAAAGTTGTTCTCTAGCTGCGAAACTTGTTAAACACTCATAGAAAATGTTCCATTCTTGGACGCAACAAAGCTGGAATGCCTTCAAGTGTTGAAGTTAGAATCTAGGTCTCAATCAGATTGTCTTGTGATATGACTTACCTTTTTAACCAGATTAGGTTTGTTGACTGCATTGAAAGCATCCCACAGCCATCGCACACTACTATCTCTCAGCATGCCAAGGGTCTCATTGAATATCAATGCTTCTGGCTCTCCATCCTCCTTTTCGTCAAATTGTGTCAAGAATTGATATACGACATCCTCGTGATACAAACACTTGAGAGATAGCTTGAGAGGGTGCTGGATACCTACATCGCAAGGCTGATGAATACCTGTACAGCCTCCTGGAACGAAATCGACAAGAATCATTGGATGCTTATCTCTCATCCAGTCCCGGAATTCCTGTGATCGATGAACCAACCAAACATCAATCTGCCATAGTGCGCACTGAGTCTTGGGCAAGCCTAGATCTTGCTTCTTGCCATCAAAGTAAGGTGCGAGAATCTTGTTCACAAAGCTTTGCATCATCTGCTGATTAGACCAATATGTTGTTGTCCCAGAATACTCGAATAGAATCCCAGCAGCCTTTGCTTCTGCAAGGTATCATGCTTTGGATGAGGGACATGACACTTTACTTTTTCCTTGGTAGATGGCTTGGAATGGCAAAAGTGTCCCATCACTTGTGACTGACACCATCACTGTGAACACGCGTTTCTCCTCACTACCGACCAATGCTACCTGCTTGCTCCCTTTCTTGGCCCATGTCATCTTATCCCCTGGTGCATATATGGCATTCATTTGGTCTGAATTGATGTATAGCGGTGCAGGTATGTTGTGCTCTTTTATTCGATATGCCTTTCGAAAGAATGATCTCTCACATTGATCTTCCCAGTCATCAGGAATATTTTGAGCTGCATGTGTTGCCTTCCTTTGAGACCACTCCATTGCACTGCCCAGCCAGATTCATACAAAAGTGTCTGAAGCATGGAACTTTGACCCATCACAAAACGTTAGATCGAGAATTTCCAGCTTCATCTTTATGATGGTTGCCAGCATTATGGCACAAGCTGTGATGAGACTAACTGGTGCTGAGGATTTTCAAAGTGTGGAAAGTCTTTTCTTAATGATGGTGACAACATCAGGGTATGGTGCCTAGCATGTAATCCCATAAGTGATTAGTATCATTGGATACACCATTAATAACATACTAGAATTCTGTGTCGTCCTCCCTTGTTATGGCCAGGATCATTCCCTTGTCCTACTTTGGCCAATACAGCATCACTCCATCGTGGTCAATCACCTGTGTGGTTGATCCACTTGTTCACAGTTGTTCTATTAATTTTTCCAAAAGTTTTGGGATTACACTTGCGCAACTCACAAACAATTTCTGTGGCACTCATCTTCCATCCTGTAACTCGAGCTGCAGTGTTGATCTGGGACCATAGAAATGGAGAAAACCAGTTCATATATTTTGCCTGCCTTGGAACTTTATGTGGCTTGGGTCCCTGTGGCTTCCTTGTTGCAACTTTGATTTTTTTTTTGATTTCACGTGCTGGCCTAGACAACTCGGGCAAGCCTTTCTCCTGCGATTTGAATGAGGATGGCCCATCTTCAAGTTCAAGCTCCTTGAACTTGCGCTTGGTGCCCCTGGACTGCAAATGCCTATGTGCACTTCCTTTTCCTTCTTTATCAGTCTTGACTTCTGCTTCCTCATCCTGGCATTTTCACACTCACAAGCCTCCTTTCATATGGCATCAGCCTCCTGCCGCTTTTCCCTCTCATCCTTTTCCAATCTCCTTTCTTTGATTTGCTTGACTACGGTCTGGTTAAATTCCACCTGCCATGTCGATGGGTGATAAAAATGTAACAAACCATGGGCCTTTTCTCCACTACTTGCTTCAGCATCCATCTCTATTGCCATGCATGTTGCTGATGAAACCTGAACTCTGGGTTTCTTCTTCTTTGGGCTTACTGGCGGAGAATTTACTGTGCAGTCACTATGGAATTGCTTGGATGTTGCCTGTAGCAATGGTGGTGTGGCGGATCGTGGTGGAGGTGGAGGTGTCGATGTTTGGGGGTCCAATGGGGGGCTCCAGCTCTTCTCTGATTTGTCAGATGAAGGTGTGTGATTATGAAGAGACTGAGATGATAACAATGGTGATCTTGGGGGTGTTGCAGCGATGCTAAAATCACTGTTTAGTGATTGGCGAGATATACAGGTGGTCTTGATATGTTCAACCTCTGATTCATTGGCTTCCGTTTCCTCAGTAGTGGCTCTGAATGTGAACTGAAAATCTTGACTTTCAGATTGAAATGTAAAACTCTATAAAACACATTAGCTGTGATAAATATTGTTTAGTAAGCACCTACTTGATCCTGATGTCGTTCAGTGATTCTCAGTAGGACCTTCAGTCTCTCGTCATCTACGTTTTTGGGATTCATCAACCTGTAGTTCTTGCTTTGAAGGAAGTAAACCATCAAGGCATTCCACGCGAGCAGTCCACAAGAATATCCATCCTGTTGGCGTGATATTGGTAGGTCTTCAACCATAAAGATGTGCCCAGTGTGAAGATGTGTCCACCATTTCAGAGCATGAATGAGTTCTTGATTTGGGGTATCTCGAAGAGAATCGCCATAAAGGATTCAACAGTTCTTAAAATTGAGGGTCACAGCTACCCAGTGATAGCGGTTGATATTAGCAATTATTCCTATCTTGTCCCGGGTTCCGTCTGCAAGCATTTTGCCTGTTGCATGTAGCCATCCATGGTCAGCACCTGTTCCATACTGCTCTTGATGTCTGTATGCCTGTCTCAGTTTTACTGACCACTGTGTATTCTCGATATCAGCAGAGCTGCTGATCCCACTCTCCATCATTTCCCACCATAGAAGATTGAGCATCTGATCCTCATGTTTGTCACTAAACCACTCGCATGTTACAAATACTGAGAGGAAGCTGGTGGGTATTGCAACCTCAAAGCCATGAATCGAGCCAGACCATGGGATGCATCGGAGTGCATTGTTAACTTCATCTATCAGTCTAGCTGACTCATCTGATACCTTGTAACTCCACTTGTTTTGTCTTTTCTCCATATATTCCTTTGCCTCCATCCAACTATGGCGCACTTTCTGTATACTTACAAGTTGAGACCAAAAGCTCACAATCCAGGGTGGAAATCGCTTGCCAGCCATGTTGCCAATGTGAGGACAACAGACTGATGTTGGATTGCTCGAACCGAGGCTTTGCGATAGGAGCTGGACTATTGCCACTGATGGAGATGGTAATGAACATATCTCGTCCACGTCATCTGTCGTGACCAAATCAGTAGAGAAATAATCTTCGGCCCTGACAAATTTTGTTGGGAACGCGACCAGAGGAAGCTTGAAGTCCAGAAAGTCAACAACTGACATGTTTCTATCAGGCAAGATGATCTGTTCGACATGTTGTGGAATGCGAGATGGATTGGGCATTTTTGAGATTGAAAGTTGAGAAGTGCTCCACAGTAAACATAACTGAGCTGTGTTTTGCAAATTCTATGGTGCCTACATTAAAGATGGAACAATTGTGAACTGCAACGTGATGCTATATCATGTAGGATGATCCACTACTCCTGGTTGATAGAACAGTTGAAATTCTGTCACACCTGACAAAAATTTTTGGAGGTCACAGGTCACTGACCTCATTGCTGAACTCAGATATTTGTCAGGGAGGTCACAGGTCACACCCCATGATGAACTGATTGCGTTGGTGCAGTATGCAAGAGTGGCATCCTTGAGTGACATTATTAGTGATGAGCATAAAGTAATGGCTGTTTACTGGCATGTACTGATTCCCTATAACACTTTGACATTGTAAAGAGAGAGCATAAAATCTGGACTTGCAGTTTTTCTTCAAGGTACAGTTGATCTTATGTGACTTTGCTTCTTTCTTTAATTGTCCTCCCCAGTAATGAGAAATGTTGAAGAATGTGTCAACTTGGTGACAATCTTTTTCATAGCAGGATAGCTACATATCTCACCAATCATTGTATTGAGCTGATGCAGGAAACATAGAAACACCTGACAATGACTGAGTGTCAGAAATAAGAATTGTCACCATGAGATTCTAATGCTGCACCAGGACCCAAAATATCTTTCTTGAAATTTATGCTGAAATGCCTGCATGATGGAAGATTGTCCATTGTTACTGCAATGACATTGCATCCATCCTCAAGCTCCATAGTCTTCAAAGCATCTGTGGCAGCCTTTAGAATGTTTTCAGCTGTTGCATGAACTCCTGTTATATCAGTCAAGCTAAGGACAGATGGATACTGGCCAACTTCTGCTGCAACAGAGCCACAAAGACTTTGTCTCAGAATATCCTCCCAACCATCAATTAATAGTGTAAGCCTTTCCTATTCTTCATAAGCATATTCTCTTCCAACTCAACTCTTGCTGCTTTGGCATCCATGATTGAATGTGAAAGCACATATTGGCTTGGTGTTTCATAAAGAGGTTGGATCTCATTCAGAAAATCACAGAAAAACCAATTTTCAGAGACTGAGAATGCCACATTAGCATGGACAATGAAACTTTATAAGTAATAGTGAGTACAACACTGTAAAGAATACTACAACCAGTTGATGCACTGAAACAATTCTACCTCAACCCAAGCTTTTGGCACTTCCAAAAGCAGATAATCCACCATCCATGCAAGTGTGCCAGATTTTCACTTCCTTATGGGGACAGCCACTGTCACATCAATGGCTGGCGCTGCATCACCACCTGTTTCAGCACTGGCAGATGATGTTGTGGGCCCAGTTGCCAAGACAAAAATAGTGTCACATGCATTTTTCACTGCTAAATAGATGAGGGCTTGCCTTCATACTTTGGAGGGGGCATTGAGACATTGTTTAGCATCTGCAAGGTGTTTTATATGCTTGTTGTCCCAGTTTTGCAGGTGCTCACTGTTGCCAGGACAATGATTGCACTGAAGCCTTTCTTCTCAATAATCATGAAGTTTGAAAAGACAATTGAGGGGTGTTTTCTGCCACTTAGAGCCATCTCAATGGAAGTAGTCAACAAATTTTTATAAGCAAAATTGTAGGTCTGTACACCATTACCATATTGATGGCTCAATGGCATCCATAGGGCATGACTCAGGTAACCCCCGGGTATAATTTCATGTACCTGTACCCATACCCATGAACACCATACCCGTTACAATTACAGGTGCAGTTTTACCATGGGTATGGGGGGGTTTTGGTCAAAACCCACAGCGAGTATGACATTAATAATTTATTATAACTCTAAATATATCTAAATACAATAAGGGACCACCCCCAACTTGCGATTGCGAGTGAGTGGTAGCAGTGATGTACCGGCCATTGTGAGTTAGAAAACTACCCCCAACTCATGTTTGCGAGTGAGGGGGGGTGGTGGAGGTGATGTGGCAGCCATTGCAAGAGAAACAGACCAAGAACCACCCCCACCTCATGTTTGCAAGTGAGAGGGAGTGGTAGTGGTGATGTGGCAGCCATTGTGAGAGAAACAGATGAAGAACCACCCCCAACTCGCATTTGTGAGTGAGAGGGGGTGGTAGTCGTGACATGGCAGTGCTCCCAAGTGAAACAAACAGAGAACTACCCCCACCCCGCATTTGCAAGCGAGGAGGGGTGGTGGAGGCAACATTGCGGCCATTGTGAGAGAAACAGACCAAGAACCACCCCCACCTCGCATTTGCGAGCAAGAGGGGGTAGTCGTCATGTGGCGGCACTCCCGAGTGAAAAAAACCCAGAAACACCCCCGACTCACATTTGCAAGTGAGAGGGGGTGGTGGCAGTGATGCCACAGCCATTGTTGACTAGAGGGGGCCGTTGTTGATGAGAGAGGGCCATCATTGACAAGAGGGGGCTGTTATTGTTGTCCAGAGGTGTTGGTTGTCGCCCAGAGGTGTGGAGGCAGAGAGTGGTGGTGGGAAAAGTGGCACATGACCCAATGATCGGACCTCAGGTACAGTACTGACTAAACCTGTAAAACTGTGGGTATGGGTGTGGTTTTGCCTTGGGTACGGAAATCCAAACCCGTACCCATACCCATTGATAGGTCCACCTTGTCGTTCAAGCTCGGAAAACACATCTACAATCGTTGGCAAAGCTCTATGAACCCATACAAACCCCTCCAAACCTCTACAAACCTCTACAAACCTCTACAAAGTCACGAGAATGCTTCGAAATTCTTTGCGACACCTCGAAATTCTTTGTATGCCTTCGGCCACCATAATACAATTCCCCCGACCTTTGTACAGCTCAGGATATACACTTGGAACATTGTCGATGAGTTCCGAACCGGTTTTGAGCAATATCACAGTGATATTGGCCTTCGAACAAGTCCGATATTTCCTCAACTGACTTCAAAAATCATCGAACATCGCAAATCAACATTGGACACTATATCGCTATCCGAATAATCATTGCACACATGCCAGACGTATCCCCTACCATTGTCGAACAATATCGCACCGATATCGGGCCATGAATGAAGTCCAAAGAATCTTCAAAAATCTTCAAAAAACCTCAAACCTCGAAAAACATCGTTGGACACAGTATTTCCTATTCAAACGATCTTTGGATGCATGCTGGACACATGGGACACTATCTTGAGTATATTGAACACATTTCAACTGCATGTGCACGCATACAATCCATTCAAAGCAGTTTCTGATGTTTTATGCAATTTATAACAAGGACAGTCTGCTTTTAGCTATTCTTTCTTATTATTTCTTCATCATGTGTTATATTCACCCTTGTGGTCTCGCTTTATTGTTCTGATATACTTATATTGTCTTTTTCCTCGAGTTTTCCACATGTTTGCCTGATGTTCTCTAGTTTTTTTAGGTAGTTTCTTTATTTTATATAAAAAGATGTACTAGATACAAAGAAAAACAAGAAAGTTGTCATCTTCCTCCCAGATCACAGTGATTTGAGAGTTCAGTTTAGTCTTATTCAGTCCAAAGTTTGGTGTTTTACTTGAAACTTCCTCGAAATTCCTTGAAATTCCTCGCATTATGGTATTTTCACTCTTGTTTCCCTCAATTTGCCTTTGCTTTGCTTCTACTACTTGTCTAGTCCCCTGATCTTGCGTCCGAACATATTTGCACACTCGAAATTCTTTGAAACTTCTTCAAAAAATATTGCAACATCTCAAAAATCATTGCAACACCTCAAAAATCATTGCAACTCCTCGAAACACATTCTTTTAGCTTCAAACTGCTTCAACAAGCAGTCCTTTTATGGCTATTTGACAGTTGATCTGACAGGTGATGTCTAGAGGGCCTCGCATCCTTCCTCTGACTCATGTTATACCATCTGAAGCCTTTTTGTGGGTTTTGTTTGGGTTTCCGGGTTGAGCATCATCACCATGTGTACCCGTAAGCAGAAACACATGGTGTTACCCATACCCGAGTCATGCCTTAGGCATCCATATGACGGCTACCATACCCATACCATTGGGACTTGAAAGGTATACTGAATGGTACAGGGTCCAGTATGGATCAACCCCATAAACAGCTATCATTATATGGCTGTCAATGTCATTGTATGGCTTGTATGGCTTATCACAACAAAGCCATGTGAATGATTAATCATGATTGACCAAAGCCACCTGCATTGACTTCAAGCTCATCTCACACTCTGGACTTTGGGCCTTGGCACTCTGGACTTTTGTACCATTTCTCTAACCCCTTGAGAGTCGACATTTGATTTGAATGTCCTCCCCTTTGGTTGTTACCCTTCCAGCTGGTTGGCATGGATTCAGGTGCATTTGAGGCCTGGAATTTCAAACATCAAATCTGCTCATGGTGAGGCTGTTTATTTTTCCCAATGATAAGCTGATAAGCAGCTCCTAGATTAACCCAGCCAAAAAATCAGATAGGAAAATGAAATTAAAGGGAGCCTGAGGTCTATAAAAAAGCATGATTGTTGAGTCAGTAATTTTGTCACATACCTTATTGCGATGTCTGATCAGTGTGCTCTTGACAAATCTGGCGGTCTCAAGGAGGCCAAAGACATCGAGTTTTTCTTCTCTGAGAGTAAAACAACACTCTTGCCATCCTCTACTGCTTCGTTGCAACAAAATCCTGGCAACACTGGTGAGTCTAATACTCATTATCTCTGTTACTTTAATGTAGTTAATAGTTATGTCACTCTCAGGGCTTCGATGTGGTCAATGGAAAAAGGATGTAGAGAAGGTGTATACCTCAATCGCAGCTGAACATAACGAGTATGGTGCCAATGTCAAGAAACATCCAGGAGCTGCTTGGTGAGCATTCTGGTGAAACATGGCTGAGGCTATTTGGGAGACTTTAGTTATGTATGGGATTGAGGGCAGGGTAGTAGTTGTAACATGCGACTCATCAAAATTGATTTGCTTACTGATGTATTCCATTTTTGGATTCTTGTGTTCATGCTAGACAATGCATTGAACAACAATATGTTTGTTGATGGTATTGAACGTCATGCAAAAAAAGCTGGAGTACCCTTCAATGCTTTTTGGGCTTGCCTATGTTGTATGCCTCATAAAATTCATCTAGCAGTAATCAAAGTATGTTCCTTGATGACTTCTACATCTGTTGGCTTATAATCATCCTGATTTATAGCTCCTCAAGGGCATTGGCACTGTTTTGAGTGCAGAGGGCAAGAAAGCTGCTTCACATGCTGGTAACTACCAAGATGCTTCCATGGCATCACTTGACCGCGACCTTGACAATGGTGCTACAACTCAAGACAATGGTGAAGGTGACCAGGCCAACCTTGCTGTATCAGGTCATGCTGTTGATCCAGATCAATCAAAAAGCATCCTGTCTTTGGTAGACAAGGTAGTGCCCTATTAATCTCATAGTTGTACCCTGAACTTCATGATAACTTGTAGCTTTCAAAAATTGTCTGTGCTGTCCAATCAAGCCCTCAGAGAAAGCAATGATGGCTGGACTTAGTCTCCCTATCATTCCAGGCACAGAAGATAATGGATCAATGAGCATTGATGTTGATTCTTGATGTCAGGACATGGTGATCATTGACACATCAAATGATGCATAAGTTAATCAACAACGCAACTTTGTTAACATTTGTTAATCATGGTACAGGACAAGCACTTGATTTCCTGGTGGAAATTGATAATTTCATTTTCCAAAATGAGGACCTTGCTAACCTCACACTTAGTGAGGCTGAGTGGGAGTCAATAACACAGGTGACATTTTGGTCTGTGACTACTCAGATGTCCACAACAAAACAACCCATGTTGTCGATGGCTCATGCTATCTTTTGTGGGTTTCAAGATGAAGTTTGCAATGCTCTCCATTCCCTTCCTGACTCAACATCCCCAATAATTAAGGATGGCCTTCTCACTGTGCACCAGAAGCTGAGCGAGTATTACTACCATTTTGATCTCTCCCCCTTTTACATTTGGGCTACCTGTGAGTCATACTCAGGCCCCCTTTTTATCTTTGTTTAAGCATTGACCTCTGTCTGAAGTGCTGGACCCTCACATTTTGTATGAAGGCTTGAAAGCAGATTATGCACAAGATGTTGACCTTCTCGCTGACCTCAAGAAACCAAAATCAGTGCTGCACACCTTCTATCATGACAACTACTCTAGCTTCACATCCAGCACTGACAAAAACCCTTTGACCACTGCACCAGTCATGCAAAACAGATCACCTCAAAAGCCTGACTTCACTGCCAGATACAAACAAACCAACTGCCAAGTCTCTGACAAACATGAAGATTACTTCAAGCTTGGGCAGGAGGATTTTGATACATGCCAACCACTTTGATTAGTGGTGGGGGAGATGCATCCAATTTCCCAATCTGTACCAATTAGTTACAATAGTCATTGACTTGTTTGTAGTTCTTTACATATGTGCTTGTTGAAGTCCAATACAAGCACAGAAACCTATCGACTGAGCGCTGTGTGGTCCTACCACAAGTCATTTCTATATCTCCACTCTGGCACCATCCATACCTTGATGCTGGTCAAACATTGCCTTCAGCTGGCCTGAGTTGCCATTTATAGAGCTCTTTGATACCAGTCCTGCACTGTGGACCCAGCACAGTAGTGATTTCAGCCATCTAAGTGCCAAAACATGAATTTTCTAATTTAAATGGCTGAATTTGCGGTGGATGAATTTGGGATGAATTTTCAGCCCATATATTTAAGCCATTTAGGGTATGGAATTCATGTGTATTATTTTACAAAATTTCCATATGTCAATGGGATGAATTTTCATTTCACAAAAGAATGAAGAGTGGGGGATGTTTTTAATCCAACAGGAAGGTATGAACTTCATCTGAAAGACAGGATGTTTTTGTATGTGATTTTCTGACATCTAGGGGATGTTTTTCATCTAGGGGGGGGTATGAATATCATCCAAAAGATTTGATGTTTCAGCTTGTGATTTTCTGACCTCTAGGATTAGTTTTCAATCCAAAAGGATATTAATTTCATCTGAAAGACAGGATGTTTCTGTATGTGATTTTCTGACATCTAGGGGATTAGTGGGGGTTCGTTTTTTTACAACTCTAAAGGATGTTTCCCAAGTCAGCTTTTCATACTTTAACTCTCTGTGTGTAGGGCTGTTGTTTGCACGTTGTTGCTGTTAGCCATTCACTGCCACTGCCACCTGTCATTGCCATCTGCTAGCACCTGCTATACACCCCACAAGCAGTGGCTCATGGCAGCGGGGGTGGGTGCTGGGGTCATTGCCATCATTGTCATTGCTGCTGATGATGCGCAGGCCATGAACACCATGAGAGTTTTCAGTTGCGATGGAGGATAGGAGAATATCAAGAACTTTGAGGTGGGAAATGGCAGATGGCAAACTGTGAGCAAGGTCAGCATGCCCCAGAGATAATGCAGAGATGCTGGACTCACAGCAGCGATTTTGACATGGAACACAGAAGCAAGAAACAAGCTTGTCTTATGAGTACAAGCCAACTATCAGCTTCACTGCTCCTCGCCAGCCCAAACAAAATATCTAACCCAATGTCAGTCAACCTTCATTCAAAATAGAACAAAATGTACCCTCACCCTCACACATTCTACCTGACCAAATTGCCAGCGCCTCTTCATCACTTCTCCTACCATCCTCTCCTCCCTCAGCCCATGTCACCATGCTTGCAACTTCACCACATTGTTGAGCCTCTTCTTCTTCCACTCACTTGTTCCACTGCACAAGGCACCCATTCCAAAACTATTTAAATGGCCTTCTCTGTGCACTCTCATGACTCTCATGACATAACAGAAATTTAATTGCCTTCAGCTACAGCCTGTGATAGTATTCTACTTTGGTAAATAA
This sequence comes from Tricholoma matsutake, assembly GCA_026075535.2. Classification (NCBI taxonomy): domain Eukaryota; kingdom Fungi; phylum Basidiomycota; class Agaricomycetes; order Agaricales; family Tricholomataceae; genus Tricholoma; species Tricholoma matsutake. The sequence goes on along the minus strand of AP026540.1, from coordinate 10,513,033 downwards.
TGGACCACCTCCCATGGTCCTTAATGCGCCCAACTACACATTTTATCTGATTGAGATCAACAAATTCCATAGGCCCCAAGTCTTCATAGTAGTTGATCCCACATCGATTAGTGGCTGGCTCCGAAATTTTGACCTGATTGATGAACACATAGATGAAAGAATTGGCCTCAATGTTATGTATAGGGGAGTGAGGGATATCGACAATGACAAAGCAGAGGATTTGCCCAAAGAAATCTTGCAGATCAAACTCTGGTGTTTGACATGGTAGATGAGCAAATTTGTCAATGGCAAGTTGATGCTGGAGGATGAGTAAGTTAATATGCACGAAATAGTGTAGTGGGAGGCTTACCTGGACAAATGACATATCTCGACTGTCAGATCTGAGTGGAACAAAGTCACGAGCATGCATAACATCACCACCCTCCAGCTGGCACACACGGCCATATTGGGCAAATTGAGTATAAGCTCCCGAATTATTGACGCAGACTTGTTAAAGTGAGTGGCTAGGGTGGCATTGAGCTTCATCCTCAGAGGAGTGGGGAGGGATTCCACAGGTTCCTTGGGGGGAGTAAGAACATATAATGGGTCTAGCTCACTATGATAAGGGAGTGGGTTAATCAACATGACTAGAGACTTACATGAAGGCAACTTGACATCTGTATCATGATGGACAGGAGGTAAGAGAATAAGTTGTTTGTGCAAGCCATAGAGGAGGGTTATGTGTGTCAACTGTGCACAAGAGGTAACATACTTGTTGATGTTCGCATAGGGAAACCATCAGCTCCTGATGTTATGGAGGATGTTGCCACAATGGTGCTCCATCGGAAATGCCCAATAAGCCCAGACTGGACCCATAGCCCTGATACTTGGTGCAATGTGAAGCAGTGCATGGATGGTGATGGGACAACAGGCTATGTGCAGCGGATCATTTTGGTAGTATAGACTGTTCATCTATCAGACAGCATCCTGCTGGCAACAAGAAACACATACCATTCATACTTCTGTACCCAGCTCTGGAAACCTCTCTCAAGGTCATTAACTTGATCTTGGGTGATTTCGAATTTGAGGCAGAGTGTTAGCAGTCAAACTAATTCCATGAAGTGCTTGGATGCACAAATTGGCCTTTGAGGAGAGTAGGGGCGATGTATAATGTCCAGATTGAATGACTTTCGGTGATCATCTGTGCCTTCTCTGATGCTATATTCAGAACCCTAGTGCCAAATGCTGCAGGGATAGTTTTTCCTGCCTTTGCGGTGGCCTCTCCAATAGCCTCCCATACTGTTGGTCCCAACACGTAGCCTTTGTTGTCACAGGAAATATTTTTAAACTCTCCAGTCCAGAAGCAAATCAAGTTGGGAATGAGATTAGCCCATATCAGATGCATGAAATCATAAGGGAAGGACACAGGAAAAGAGAGGGAGCTTAAGGTGCTGAGCAGCAGTAAACCTTTGATGCCATTGGAGACATGGAATGCTGTCGTGTAGTGATAGGATGAGTGACTACAACAGGTGTGACTACTCTACTGACTAAGTCATGTGATGACCCGATCACACTACTCCATCTGCCTGTCTCCCAAATGGTGACGTCCTCGTCGCCGCAGAAAAAGAGGAACAAGAACAATAGGTATAAAAAATAATGTAACAATGAAGCTAAGAAAATTCTATGGTTGATAAACAAGATATGACAAGAAACGACTCAACGTGGTGGTGTCCATCCCAAAGCACGAAGTGCCTTACTCAGGTCAGCAAGGCAGGGGTCTTGATCCCAGTTGAGCTTTGGGGCAAAAGGAATAGGAGCAGGTGTTACTCCAAGGGGTACAGTGATGACCAGCTTGCCTGGTCCAACGCTGGAGGGGTGATGTCGAGAGATAAAAGGCTGAGGTGGAATGAGAGAAGGCAGAGCTGAGTTAAAAAAATTCAAGATGGAAAATATTGCGGAGGGGCCCATCGTCACCTTGTACACTGTTGTAGAGTCCCAAATGGCTGTGCACAGCCTGTCTTCAGAGCCAAGAAATCCCACAGTGGTGGATACATGCTGGGTGGGGCTGGCATTGATGCGGTATCTTCTGCCCAGTCGAGATGAGTGGGTATAGGTGTCGAACACAGCAGTACAAGGCTCGAAGAGGGTGAGATGGGAGATGAGGGCCATAAAACTATGGTGGTGGGGAGTTCAGACACATCAGCAGCTGTGAAAGATGGGGGGGACAGCAAAATGGCTCTTTGAGGGCTGAGCTGGGGCAAGCTGGAGCGGATGGGGGGTGAGCAGGGTGGGGTGAACAGGGGGTGTCAACAGTGTCATTGGTGATGCGGAAGGCATGTAGGATGCAGATGGCAGTGAAATGGCTCATTTCTGGGGGGTTTGGTGTGAGCTGGGTGGATGGAACACATTTGGGGGCTGTTCTGGTGCGTGTAGGTGTGTGCTCTGTTGTTTCCTAGCTGTGGCCTGTGGTCCAGAGTGGGGTAGAGCAGGGGGTTGGGCTGATGTCGACAAACATGTCGACGGTGATGTGGCACTGGCGCTGCACATTTTGGGGTGTTCAACAAGGGTCAAGGGGGCGAGATGGGGGCAACAGGGGGATGTGGGAGGTGTTCTGGGCTTTTGTTTGGAGTCCTGGGGTGAGCAGGGTCATTCTGTTGAGTAAACAACATGTTTTGATGAGCACATTTGCTCATCCTCATGTAATGTCATTTGTTGGGCTATAGACCATTTATGTACATTGTTTGGGGCCTGGCACTTAGTATACGAGGTGGTAGCAGTTGTCTGGCAGCTAGTTGTCACCCTAGTAGTCATTCCATGGGTTGTTGCGATGGTTTTCATTGTCATTGTAGGTTGTGACATGGTGGCGAAACAGTGGGGCTCTGGGCTTGAGAGGATGGGCTGGGGAGTCTGCAGAGGGCCTATACGTTGACTTGGCAGGGTATAGCATTGTTTCAGAGGTGTTTGGGGCTGGATTGAAGTTGTGGAGGGTGTTGTGGTGGCTGTTGTCAATGATGTTGACAGCATTGACGACATTGATGGGGGTTGTGCAGGTGTTGTCGGCGGTGACAGCTCGGTGGGGGTCTTGTCAGTGAGGGGTGTCATTTGTGCAGTTGCACAGCTGTTTCGACAGTTGCAGTGGTGGTTTTGGTAGGTTCACCACATGGTTCTGTTGTCTGCTTTCCTTTGCACTGCTTGCGCCTGTCCACTATTCCCGCTCTGTATGCCTCATCCATTCTCTCCTCCACTTCTTCACCCCATTGCTGATAGGCTTTCCTGTAACCAGCTTGAAAACTGCAAGCGAAAGCATCATTCCACAGATCTTGGATGCTTGGTGGTAGTTGTTTGTCATCCAGGTGGTCTAAAATATAGTTTACCAGTTTTTTAAGCACATGGCTCACATCGTTCTTCAGTAGTCATGAACAATAAGTCGAGGGAGGCTGTGCCAGTGTTAATGATGTCCATTTTTCGGGTTCTGGGTACTTGGTTCTGGGTGCTGGTATAACTGATGCTGGTTGTGTATGACTGGTGCTGGTTCTGGTTCTGTATGACTGGTAGACTGGGGGACTAGTAGACTGTGGTTCTGTGGCTGTAACTGGGTGCTAGGGCTGGAGACTCGAGAGCAGTAGACTAAGAAGTATCACTCGTTGCGAGCTTGCTGCATTGTGATGTGGCACACGAGAATAAAAAGCAGAAGTGATGAAAATAGAGCAAAGCAGTAGTGTGTGCATCGAATCACGCTCTCATCACCAAGATGGAGACACGGAATGCTGTCGTGTAGTGATAGGATCAGTGACTACAACAGGTGTGACTACTCTACTGACTAAGTCATGTGATGACCCAATCACACTACTCCACCGTACTTGGTTGCAAGGCCTTCATAATCTACATTGGTTGACATGTACTGGACTTCCTTTGCTTGCTCCATGAATGACATGTGATTTTGTAGTGGAAGCGCTGATGATACTCGACCAGGAAACCCAAACAAAACCCACAATAAGGGCTCGAATGGTATAACACTAGTTAGAGGAAGGTTGCAAGGTGGTACTAAATATCACTGCTGTAAACCAAGGGTATGAAAATGACTCTAGAGGGTGTGCGATGAAGTCCAATGAGGTTCAAAAGTATTCAAAGCATTGCGATGAGGTTTGAGAGAAATTTGATAATGATTGAGAGTGTACAAAGCGCTGTGGTAGCGTTCGAGGGAATTTTAATGAAGTTTGGGAGTGTGCGAAGAGTGTAATGAAGTTCGAAGAGTGTGCGAAGAGGTCCAACAATGTTCGAAGAAGTTTGAAGAGGTGTGATGATGTTCAAAGAAGTTTGAAGGCCTTTATAAAAGACAAAGATGCTTTTGACAGTGGCTGAGGATAGACTATAAGGATGTAGAAAGGTGTCGAGAGAGGATAGACGATATGCGATAGTTTCAAGAAGCTAGTACAAGGAGTTTGAGGAAATTTGGCATAAAACACTGAACTTCAAGACTAAGTCGAGATGCTTGGACTCAAGAGAATGGCTCTTAAATCAGATGATTGGTGTGAGAGGACAATATATTCTGTTCTTCTAAGTAGCTAGTACAAGGCTATATATGTTTGGGAGAAGTGATACTAAAAAGGAAATAAAACATGAGGAATACATGAGGCAAGATATAAAACAATAGAGAATCTTTGCAAATCATAGAATAAATGAAAGAAGATAAGAAGGGAAACATCTAGAGGCATGATTTATTACTGGTACCTGTCCCCATTGATCCAATATATCATCAAGATGTCAAAGCGCCACAATTGTGTCCTAATATCCCGTCGTTGTGTCTCCTCGTGTCTGGTGGTGCTCGATATGCAATGCACTAACTCTTACAAGGTGTGCTGCATGTATCCAAAGGGCAGTGTGATAGGTGTATGGTGGCCGAAGGCATTCGAAGTGCTGCAAAGTCATTCAAAGTCGTTCAAAGTCATTTGAGATTGTTCAAAGTCGTTCAAAGTTGATTGAAGTAGTTTTGGAGAGGTGTTGTGGGGTTTGTAGGGGTTCGGAACTTGCATGTTGATGTGTTGATGCCTCTGGAGATGTTCCCAGAGCTTAGAGCACACAGTGGACCTATCATCCTCCCCCTTACTGAAATCCTGACTGTCCCAGTCAGCCGATCAGAGTCACATGCGAAATGCGTGATCATGTTGAAGCTGTAAACAAAACTCGAAAACTTGTTGCTCTCCTTCCTCAACCTCTAACTTCTCGATACTAGCTTTTTATTATGTCTCTCCTCACCAAACTCAATACTGAAGTCCTCAAATATGCCAAATCGATGCCAGATCGTGGTGTCACAGAAGACCTCGACTTTGAAGTGTGGGGGAAAGGGTTTTGTGAGAAGATGGTAAGTTTTTGATTCTTATTCGATATTTGGATTCTAATGCAATATGTTCAGGCAGAATACAATGAACTGGGAGATGACTTGGGTGAGGAATACGACTCGACTGTGCAGCAAGTCGTCGATGAGGTTTTCGAGCTTTTCAAACCTATGGCTCGATGGGAATGGCTTTCATGGGGGGGAGACTTTTTATTTGCAGATCTGAGTGAGCAGGTAGAGCGAGAGTGAAGGGAAGAGGAAGCGAGATGGGTTCAGGAGGAGGAGGAGGAGGCTCACAGGGCAGAGGAAGATGTGAAGAAGGCAAGGATTGAGGCTCAAAGGGGGGCATTAGTAGACACTTGAAATGCAGCTCTTGCTGTGTTTCATGCTAAAACTTTGTCGAAGGAGGAACTGCAGCGATGAAACGTGGAGCTCGCAGTGGAGGCGCAAGCAATCGAGAGGCTAGAGGCTGGAGAGGAGGATGAGGAAGAAGATTTGGGTGGATTGCCGATAATCAGGATTGGGAAGTGGAAGGCAGTGGAGATCGAGGGAGGCGAGGATGATGAGGATGAGGTAGAGAGCAAGCGGAGGAGGTTCGCTGAGGGCAGACTTCTCGATTTTGAGGGTCCGGTGAGTTTTCGCTTTGTTTTTGAAGGGTTTTTGGAGTGCTAATCAATGTCATAGTGTGATCAATGTGCTAGGATGATATCCCAGCCATTGTGCATTGTCAAGGAGGGAGCCCCGAAGTGCACAAAGTGCACTCAGGCAGCGCAGGGGTGCTACTGGGAAGGGGTCTTGAGGCGGGGACTTTGCAAAGGTGAAGCGAGAAGATTTGGGGTTGCGAAACCGGATTTGTGCCCAAAACCAGGTACAAAACTCATTTGATATAATCTCGTAGTGTATGCTAACCTATTTTCGGATCAAAAGTGCCTCGGATTTGCATAGTAGGCCCTATCGCCGATGTCGAATCAGTTGCAGGCCCTTCGAGACCATCGAAAGAGAAAAAGAGGTCGTTGAAGGGAAAGGAAAACACAAAAACGAAAGTATTGCGTGGTTTTGAAGAGAGTGAGAATGTCAAAGAGGAAGTTGTGACTTGTCATCGATATCTGGCAATGAGGTTGGTGGAGTTGAAGGTCAAGATGGAGGTTTTGTGCAGGCAGATAGAAGTGGTGGAAGAGATGTTGGAAGAGTAGAAGATTGTGTTGTTCTTTCTGTTTTATAATTTAGATTTTTTGTGAGTCTCAAAAGTAGTGATAAGAAAAATAAAAAGGAAAAGAAAGAAGAAAAAAAAAAAAAAAAAAAAGGAATAAGGAAAAGGCTCAGTAGATCATCATGGCCAAAAAATCCTTTTGGAGTTTGCATGACCATGCTATAATGCGATATCGTGACTTGTATTGTACACTAAAAGAAATCGAGGTCATAGGAAAGCGATTGCGAACACAGAAAGGGGATAATTATTTGTCTTCGAAGTCCGGAAGGTCTTTGGGAATATCTTCATCAACATTTGAAGTGTTTCGAAGTTTTTCGAGTCTTTTGGAGTCAATATCGAGGAAGTTCAGCGGCAGGGGAATTGATTTTCATGCAAAATAGGGAAGGAGTCAGAAGGCTGCGACTGGTCAATGAAATACTGATCCATCGAGTTCGCAGATGATGTAGGCTCCTCCATAGTTTCAATCAATGACAATGAGCGGACCTAAATATTGAGGTTGCATCTTGCGATTGAGGGATTTCTCGATTTGCGTGTTGCAAAGTAGGACCAGGTTGCCTTTCTTGAAGTTGTAGTCATTCATCGTTTGTTTGTGAACAACTTCGAAACATTTTGCAGCTTCGAGTCGAGCAGTATAGACTTTCGAATAGAGAATTTTGAGGTCGGATGATCATTTCTGCAGTGCTATTGCTCTTCGAGTGATGAGATCAGTTGTCGATAAGATAGAATCATGAGGGGGTTGCAAGTATGTTGCTTCAGAGATGTCAAGCGGGATTAGGGGATGTGATCCTGTAATTGCGAAGTAAGGAGAGCAACCCATGTGTCTATGAACCATAATTTATTCTGCCCAAAACACCAAGTGTGCTCCAGCTGACCATTTGCTCTGATCTCCATTGACTGCTTTGAATAACGATTGTCAAATATCGAAATGAGCTCGTTCAACAATTCCGTTTGCACGAGAGTTGTAGCCACTAATTCAAATGTGGATAATATGATATTGTTTCAAAAGGTACTCCAACGCTGCAATGAATGCTGATCCGTTATCGCTCACGATTTCATATAGTGAACCCCATCTACAAATGATATCTTCGAAGATCCAGTCCCTGAGGGTCATGGCATTTTCTCATCAAAGGTTTCGCCACTCAGGATAAGTCATTAGTGAACATTGACCTTGTACAATATACTTGAATCTGCTCGAGGGAGGCATTTGCATGGTACCAATGTAGACTTTGCCGAATAAAGGTGCAGGTGTGGCAATGGTAGGTGGGATAAGGAGATTTCAAGTTTGTCATACCTGGCACAGGTGGCAAGTGTGAATATACCATGCGATGTCTGCTTTCATGTTAGGCCACCAAAATCATAGGGAAATAACAGCTTTTGTTGTGAAGACCACTTTGTGTCTGATATTGTCGTGAGCTGCACGAATGACTTCGAGATGACGTTCGGGAATTGCAATGATTTTGTGAGCTCCATGCGAGTCTTTCCTCCAAAGTTTACCGCAATCTAAGAAGAATTCGGTGCAGTATCGAATGAAGGTAGCGTATTTGGAATCTGATAAATTGGGAGGTCGTACCAAATCCTCTAACCATTTTCGAACATGAATTATTCTTTCATCTTCCTTTTTTGCATTGTTTGTTTGTGGGACATTGTTGTAGGTTGGATCCTCCCCCTTACTGAGTTCTGAAGAGAGGGAGAGTGTTGAAACTCAATAGGAAGTGAAGGGTCAAGTCATAATGGGATTGATTTGGTGTACGAAACTGTGAAGATGGTCAATCCAGTCTCTGAAATAGTTTTTGTTATTGAACTGGTCATCTTCATCTTGTGGAGGACATCTCAAAAGTCCATCTGGACCATGATGTGTACCTGCGACATGAACTAATGTGAAGTGAAAAGTGAGGATCGAGACGATCCATCAATTGATGCTAGCGCTAGGTGTGATATCAGGGTTTGAGAGCATGCCTTTGATATACCTTGCATCGACTTTGATGATGAGGTTTCGGACCCCTATTAGGTACAATCGAAGTGCTCTGAGAGTGCGATATAGACCGTAGAGTTTGAGTTTCACTTGCAAAAACTGGGATTCATGGTCATTAAGCATGATCAAGCCAAATCGACTGTAATATCATTTTCAAAGGTTGTCGGGATCACATTGCATGAGAAAGAAGCCAATAGCAATGTACAAAGTATCGACTGATAGGATAACTGGGGCATCAGATGAGTAGTCAATAGCGTGAATTGCTGGGGAATTGATCAATGCTTGCTTCAGGTCTTCCTGTGCTGCAATTTGTTTCAGTCCGAAATCGAAAGGGACATCTTTTCATGTAAGGTGTATTAGAGCTGTAGCATGTTGAGCAAAGTTTCAAATAAAGATACGACAAACTCCAATAGTTCCTAGAAATGCCTTGACTTTGGTAAGGCTTTGACAAGGCCCCCATTTGCTAACCACTGCGATGTGAGTGGGATCAGCCATACAACCTTCAATATTGCATTGATGACCTAGAATGATTATTTCGGAGATGCAAAGGTAAAGTTTCGGATCGTTTGAAGTCGTTTGAAGTTGATCGAAGTAGTTTTGGAGCGGTGTCATGGAATTCATAGGGGTTCGGAACTTGCATGTTGATGTGTTGATGCCTCTGGAGACTAGGGCACGGCACCAGTACGGGTAACACCATGTGTTTCCAGTCATGGGTATGCATGGGTACAGGTATGGGATTGCCATACCCAGGCAACACCGTACCCTTTTCCATGGTGTTACGGGTATGTATGGGTATGCTGGTACCCAGATTTTGGTCAGGTGAGTAATCATCTGACCTTGTTGAATACTCATGACACATCTAATTTTAAACTATAGGATGATCCAACCACCACCATAGCATGGCCCAAACGACGCGAATTGTTGTTTGGGCCTATAGTAAGTTTTCTTGTGTTTCATTTCTTGTTTTTGGTAAACTAACTGATTATGTTTCTTCATTTTCAGGTTATAAACTACTGATAACGACGGACAATGACAGCTAACAACACACACCCAACAGTGCCATGTCACCCAGGCCCAAACAACATGATTGTGTCATTTGGGCCCATGGTAATTTTTTTTAGTTTGTTTCTTTTTTTCATAAACTAACTATTTTGTTTCTTTCATTTCCTAGGTTGGAACTCCCTCGGAACGAGGAGCTCACATGGAATGACCCCATGCCAACGCCACCACATCACAATGGCACACCACCTGCCCCAGCCTCACGAGCAACTGCTTGTGGGGTGGATAGTGGGTGGAATGATGATGATGACCAGGAGGAGGACCCGAGGACCCAACTGCCGCCACGAGCAACTGCTCGTGGGGTGGATAGCGGGGGGAATGACAACAATGACCAGGAGGAGGACCCAAGGACCCAACTGCCACCATGAGCAACTGCTCGTGGGGTGGAAATGGGGATCGACGACTACAGGCAGCACCCCCCCCTCTTGCTGCAAATGTATAAGGGCAACCTAAGCCTCTAGCAAAGGGAAATCCGAAGTTAAAATTATGCTACATAATACAGGGATTGGGGGCGCACCTAGCAAAGGGAAATCCGAAGAGAAAACTCTAAGGATCCCCTTGCTGATGCCCAGTATATGTGAAGACGACAAAAATCAAATATAACCTAAAAATAGAAAAAGGTGGAGATAGGCAGATCAAGGCCGCCAAATGACATCATACCAAGGGGTATGTGTCGGAAGGGGTACTCCGCCTCTAAATATAAAAGTGTCAACATGTACAAACATGATAGCAAGGGAAAATTAGTAATAAAATCTGGAAAAATCATAGAAAATGAAGAATAGAAGGAAATGAGGTGGGGAAAAATATAGGACGAACATAAAAAATAGGAAAAACACACAGGGCACCCCCCTAGTCCCCTTACATCACCCCCTCTCTAAGATGCATCACCCTGATGCATTCGAAATCGTATACGACCAAAGTCCGTGACTTGAATGCGACGTGGTGCAGCAGTGTGCCGTCGGTGGAATTCCTTGATTAACCGAGGTGCATTTACATCAGACTCTTCGACCCATGAGTTCTCCTCATACCCATAACCCTTCCAATGTACCAAATACTGGAGTTTTCCTCGACGCAAACGGCTGTCCAAGATTGACTCGACTTCATATTGGGGTTCTCCCTCGATCACTGTAGGTGGTGGTGGTGGGTGTGAATGGCGTCCCGGGAATGGATCTGGGGGAGCTGGAAGCAATTTGACAACATGGAAGATGGGATGGAGTCTGGACATGGAGGCTGGGAGGCGTAGACGATAGGCATGTGTTCCAATGCACTTGACAATGGGGAAAGGTCCCAAGAAGCGATGAGCGAGTTTCTTGGATGGACGTGTAGTGGAGATGTCACTGGAGTCAAGATAAACTCGATCACCAACCTTGTACTGAGGGGTTGGGGAGTGGCATTGGTTGTAAAATTGCGCCATGTTGTCCTTCGCCTTTGCTAAGGCTGCCCTTGCCTCCTCCAAGCTATCCCTCATGCGTTCTGTGAACTCATTCACTGTCTCGATGTGTGAGGGAGTTTGGCGAGGTTCAAATCCCATGCGTGGATGTCGTCCAGTGTCTAAGAGGAAAGGGGTCTGTTGAGTGGAAGCATGGACATGGTTGTTGTATCCGAACTCGGCCAAAGGAAGGAGATCATCCCAATCGTCCTGGCGTTCATTGACAAAGAGGCGGATGTACTGCTCCAGTTCCTGGTTGACTCGCTCCGTCTGGCCATCAGTTTGTGGGTGATAAGCAGTTGAAGCAAGGAGTTTGATCCCCAGGAGTCGGTACAGCTCACAAGTGAACTCTGCCATGAACTGAGGGCCACGATCTGAGAGGAAGGCACCAGGAAGTCCATGTAATTTCCACACGTGGTGGAGGTAGAGTCGAGCGGCACCTAGGGCACTGACAGTGGTGTGAGTGGGAATGAAGTGAGCGCGTTTTCCCACTGAGTCAACTGTGCACATCACCGCATCAAACCCGTTTGACTCTGGCAATTCCACCACAAAGTCGACGCTGACGACATCCCAACGACTCTCTGGAACAGGAAGAGGGTGTAGCTCACCAATAGGCTTGCAACGAGGAACCTTGGTGCATAAGCAAAGGTCACAAGTGCGACAATACTGACCAATGAGCCGTGACATTTGTGGCCACCAATAGTTCCATGAGGTGAGCTCCAAGGTCTTCCAGCATCCGGGGTGGCCAGCAATCTGTGAGTCATGGTGTTGGGATATGATGCGCCGGCAAAGGTCTGGGTCATTGGGAACATAGATGCGATCCCTGAAATACAACAAGTCCTCCTTTTCAGCCCACTCTGCCGCATGTAAGGAAAGGGTCGATCCCTTCCTCAGTTCTTTAACAGCTCGGGCGACAACATCCTCATGTAAACCGCTACGGTTTGCGTGACGAATGTCATGTAGGATGTCCCGCTCCTCGCCCTGGGGTGCGATGCCTTCCAGTGCCCGAATAGTGAACAGGTCTGGCTGCAACAGCACAATGTTTTGGTTGTCACCGCTGCCATCCCCATGGTCTGCACGTTGGGATAGGGCATCGGTCTTCCCCATGCTGCGACCCGGACAGTGGTGTAAGGAGAAGTCGAATCTAGATAGATACAGGGACCAATGAGCTTGACGACGGTTCAATTTCTTGGCCGTCATGAAGTACTCGAGGTTCTTGTGATCCGTCCAAATTTCCACCTTGTGTTGGGCACCCTCGAGGAAGTGTCGCCACTCCTCAAGCGCACGCATTATCGCCAACATCTCCTTGTCATGGATCTCGTAGTTTCTCTCTACAGCACTAAGGCTTTTGGAGTAGAACACAACAGGATGCCACTTCTGGTCCTCCAGAGACTGCTGAGACAACACGGCACCCGTCGCAAAGTCAGAACTGTCGGCTTCTACACGAAAAGGACGTGAATCGTCAGCAAAGGTAAGGATCGGAGCGGAAGTGACCATCTCCTTAAGCTTTTCGAACGCCTCCTGTTGTGCATTATCCCACCTCCATGCCTCCTTTCCTGTCAAGTCGAACAGTGGTCATGCATGATGTGAGAAATCCTTGATAAAATGCCGATAGAAATTGATGAAGCCCAGAAAAGACTGCACCTCCTTCTTGTTCGTGGGCGTCGGCCAAGCTGTGACCCCGTTTACCTTGATAGGATCCATCTCCACTTGACCCTCCGAGATAATCAGGCCGAGGTACTCGATCTTGGTCCTTTCAAACTTGCATTTGTCCTGACGAAGGTAGAGTTTGTACCGTCGAAGTCGCTCTAGGACGAGGCACATGATGCGATGGTGCTCTTCAACCGTGCGAGTGAAGATGAGGATGTCGTCGAGATAGACGCAGACAATGCCTTCGAGGATGAGGTCATGGAAGATGTCGTTCATCATGGTCTGAAAGGTGGCAGGGCTATTAGTAAGGCCAAAGAACATGACAAGCGGTTCAAAAAGACCACGGTTGGTATGAAAGGCTGCCTTCCACTCATCTCCCTCCTTTATCCTCACATTATTATAGCCCCAATGGACATCGAGCTTGGTGAAGTATCAGGCTCCATGGAGCTGGTTTACGAGTTTGGAGATGAGGGGTAGTGGGTAGCGATTTTTGACCGTGATGTTGTTGAGCCTTCTGTAGTCTTGAACCGGTCGAAGTGAGCCATCCTTCTTCTTGACAAAGAAAAAGGGAGAGGCCATGGGTGACTTCGATGGTCAAATACGTCCAGAGGCCAGGTGCTTGTCGATGAACTGGTCAAGCTGCCGTTGTTCTTCCGGAGAGAGAGGATAGACCTTGCAGGATGAAGGGGTTGCGCCGGGGGTGAGTTCGATCACGTGATCCCATGGCTTACGCGCAGGAAGAGAGTCGAATGACTCCTTGGAGAACACGTCTTCAAACTCATGGAGATGAGGGAGTAAGGAGTTAGTAGAGGATTTAGCAGCGTTGTTTTTGTGGAAGGCCTCGGCAAGGCGTTGGGATATGTTTGATGTGGCACACACCTCATGCGATGAGCGAATCGCAGTGTAGAAGATCCGATCACCCTCCTCCACTTCCTCTGGGTCCTCATCATCATCATCCGAGTCCGGCATTAGGTCAGGAACCCCTTCCAATTCCACTTCAGGTATAGGCAGGGGTCCAGCACGACACTTCTGAGTTCATCGTATTGCCGCCTTCTGTCCACGACATTCTTGCCTGGCTTCTGTGAAACACGTCCGACAGCGGGATGGACATTGGCTCATGGTAACCTCCCCGGTGCGCCAGTCGACCTCTGGGTTATGGTCTCGAAGCCATGGATATCCCAAAATCACCTTTTGCTTTCCTAATTGAGTGACAGCAAAAAGGGCATGCTCACTATGATCTTTGTAATGGAGAACCAGGTCTGCAACCTCTTGGATGGCACCAGCTTCATTTGGGGATCCATCCACATTATATACAGGTATCGGACGTGAGAGTGAGCGGGTATTTAGATGATGTTGTTGTACCAGGTGGGAATCGATGAAGAGACCAGTCACACCAGAGTCCAGGAGCGCAGAGACACCGAGTATCTGTCCAGTGTCGGTCGTCTGCAGTTCGATGGCTAGGTTTAAGGAATGTGCAGAGGGAGTGGATGCCACAATATACTTGCATGGTAGTTTACACTCCCATGATTTAATTTTGGGAGGTGGAGTAGAAGGAGAGATGGGGAGAGCAGGTACGTCTTTAGCCAACTTTGAAGGGTCAGAGAGGGGAGCAGTCACAGAAATGGATTCATTCTCCGGGGATTCAACTGACAAGACTTCAAAGCGGTTATGGACAGGCAGTGAGGGCGTACAATTCACTCGCTGCGAATAGGAAAATCCTGCTCCTCTACAACTTCCAACTTAATCTCCTCTGCAACTTGATCCTTTGCTTCCTCAACATCTACAAGCGCCAACAAATCTTGCAGGAGTTTGTCTCGTCCCTTGGGGGTGAGCATGCGGATATCCTGACAATGGGGACACGCTCCAGCCCTGTGTCCAGGTTCCCCACAACGGTAGCAGAGATCCAACTTACGTGCACGGCTGTGGGCTGCATCAACATCCATTGGTACTGGGACATTGATGGCTGGTGTGGGAGTTTGACGAACAGGAATGGGGTTAGGGCGGGGGAGGCTTTGATTGAAGGTGTAGGGTGTATGAGTGGTAGTTGGAGCACAGAATGCAGCATTAAACACCGCATTTGTGAGTCGGTTCTCGTCACAGAGTGAAGCAGCTTCATACCAAGCAAGGATATCATCGTCCGCTGGGCGCCCTTCCAACATCTGTGCAATCTGGTCCTGAATTTCTTGGTTGAGCCCCCGTCGGAACTTCACCACCACTGGTAACCCACTCCCATATCCTGCCATGTCCACCAAATCCTTGAACTCATCGATATAGTCGTCCACGGATCGACGTCCCTGGTGGTAAGCGGATGACTCAAGTTGTGTCACTGCTCGGTGGCATTCATTGAGGGGGCAGAAGTGGCATACGAACTCAGCTCGAAAGTCACCCCAAGTGGAGAAAGGTAGAGAACCGAGTTCTTTAGTTTGACGTAGGATACGGTCCACATAGAGATAGACGCGTTCAGATTTCATGTATGTGAAGGCCCAATAAATTTTTGCAGCCTCATCGACGAATTGATGCGACTGGAGACTAATGTATAACTCACAGGAATTAAGGAATGCATGTCCCTGCGCACGTGCACCATTAAATTCGGCGGGGGGGGACGGTTTGATCTGGGCACGTTCCTTAGTGGATGTGTTTGGCAAAACGTCGTTGTTGGGTGCGCTTGGAGTCATGAAGGGGGAACTATTAGTCATAGGGTTAGCCTGGAGGGTCCTAACGAAGTTTTCAATCGTAGATTTAAGCGAGTCGATTTGCGCGCGCATTCCGGAAACGTCGCTTTCAAGCACGTCAAAGCGTTCTGATGCATCCATGTCGCTAGGGAGCGCGTTTGGCGAAAATGGCAGCGTAATAAAGGCGAGATTATCTGGAACAGTGTGTAGGGACTCTGTGGAGCTTTGGGAAGCGTCGTCCAGTCCGTACCTGCCTATCTTGGGCAGCGCGTTCGCGATTTTCGGGCCTTAGGGGAGAGTTTTCTACTATAAGGGCAACCTAAGCCTCTAGCAAAGGGAAATCCGAAGTTAAAATTATGCTACATAATACAGGGATTGGGGGCGCACCTAGCAAAGGGAAATCCGAAGAGAAAACTCTAAGGATCCCCTTGCTGATGCCCAGTATATGTGAAGACGACAAAAATCAAATATAACCTAAAAATAGAAAAAGGTGGAGATAGGCAGATCAAGGCCGCCAAATGACATCATACCAAGGGGTATGTGTCGGAAGGGGTACTCCGCCTCTAAATATAAAAGTGTCAACATGTACAAACATGATAGCAAGGGAAAATTAGTAATAAAATCCGGAAAAATCATAGAAAATGAAGAATAGAAGGAAATGAGGTGGGGAAAAATATAGGACGAACATAAAAAATAGGAAAAACACACAGGGCACCCCCCTAGTCCCCTTACAAAATGTGAGTGGGGGGGTTACTCATTCTGTTCTCGGCAACTACAGGCACCACCCCCCTCCCTCGCTCCAAACGTGAGAGGGGGTGGGTTTTGTTTTGTTTTCATTGACTACAGGCACCACCACCCCCTCCCTCACTCAAAATGTGGAGGGGGGGGTTTTCTATATTAATTTAATGTAATTTATTTATTAGAATAGGTCCACCACCCCCTCCCTTGCTCCAAACGCAAGTGAGGGGGTTTCTATTAACTTAGTTTAGTGTAATAAGTTATTAAAATAAGTATTCTTCTCGAAACCCGTGAATAACCATGGGTTACCCGTGCCATGCCCTACTGGAGATGTTCCCAGAGCTTAGAGCACACAGTGGACCTATCAGTGCACATGGGTCATATTGCTCCTGTGAGCCTGGGAAGCCATCACAGCACAAAGGAACATAGTGTGTCATCACTCACGAGGATGGAATGTGGACTCCTTTGATTGTACACATGCGGCATGGAGAGATTGCATTATGGCCCTTCATGTGCATAATCATCAAGACAGCTGGTATATCGCCAAAGACAATGATCAGATATGCATGTAAGAGGAAGACAACCTTGGTGATCGCATCGAAAGCAGAAACACCAATCTTGAGCTGCAGAAGTTCCTGGACTAGGGGCCATAAAAATGAATCAAAATCACAGGGTTTCTTTGGTCCAGGAACCACTCTGATTGAGATAATGTTCTGCTTGAGAAACCGCTCTTTGGGAGGGAGGTTATAATTGAATAGAATAATTGGCCATGCAGTCTTGGTACGGCGCTTGAAGGGGTCAAAGCCATCTGTGGATAACCCAAGTGCGATGTCCCGAGGATCGGAAAAGAACTACGTTGGGAGCTCTTCAGTGTCAATTGTGATGAGGGTCTCTCAGAGTGAATGATAATGAGTGCCATCAAAAATATCGGTTAATTTTGTTGGGTCAGCTTCGTGTTTGGACCGGTACTGCATTTTCATTGCATAGGAAGTACTTGCAAGCATTGCGCAGAGACGGGGAATAATGGGAAGATACTCAAAGATTGCCTGTGGTGTTGTCCCATCAGCTTTATAGCAGTCAGTGTTGCATTTTGGGCATTTCTTGAGGGTTTTGTATGGGCCAGTATAGCAGACGCATGTGGAGGGGCAACAGTGATAGTGCACAGGCTGGAAACCAGAGAGAAACTGAACACATTTCTCTGTATTCTTCAGGGAGTCTATTGGAGACTGAGGGAAAATGAAGCGAAGCTTGTTGAATGCTTTGTTGGTGAGGCATTCCTCAAGTTTGAGGGCATAGGCACGGAGGAGGGTCAGGTCACTCTCATCCAGGATATTGCCCTCTGTAAGTACATCTGTCAGACAATGGTAAAGGTATAATTTGATGCGGACTCACCTAATTGTGAGGCTTCCTTCAAGAAGCTTTCACTGAGGAGGTCCCATACTGAGACCCCTTCTTGTCCCAACTCTGTGCTTGGCATTTCATATTCACCCTCGTCTTTCTGGAAGTCTTCATTGCTGTTGAAATCCTCATCCTCCATGACCTGATTCTCTTCTGTGACCTCATCTTCCTCATCTTCCTCATCACTCTCCTCGACAACAAACTGCCACACATGGTTATGTCCCCATCGTTGTAAGCCAACTTGCTCAACACAATGGGCAATGCGAGAGGAGTGGCATAAGTTGGTCAAACTGTACTCATCACCAAGGGGTGGCACAAATGATGGCAATGGTTCGGGGGAGCCATTGTTGACTCCAGATGGTCCTGCCTCACCCATCTGCAAGTCCGGATTTGCTTCTGGAATGACCTGCAGCAGACAACCTTGATTGTCGACATTTCCTGGGAGATCATTAGACATATAGTTGTCAAAATTCTCACCCATGGTAGAGTTATGCATGGGGTCCTCCACTAACAAAAGGGCTCATTGAGCAGGAGCTCGGTGTCCAATGACCTGTTGCTTCAGTGAAGGGCAAGATGATTTCTTTTGTCCAGTCTTATTGAGGGCTGGTTCTGTGCATGTATACTTGACATCACAAGTGAAGGACCTTGCCCTGCCTCATGATGCCTTTCAGTCTTCCGGATGACCAACTTGCCACAATTACATGCACAGAGATGCTTAGCAGCCATGAGTGAGGAGCGGATGTTAGTGGGCATGCTCATAGGGACATGGGGATCAGCTCACCAGAATATACCTCTCCACACCCATTATCGTCCTCCTCGTTGTCAACTTGAGCCTTGATATCAATGAAACAGCAGAATGCTGTGCGTTGTGCCTTCAGCAACATTCCTAAGTTTCCTATGAGCAGATATCAGCATTTTGTATTGATTTTTATTGGATTCTTAGGCTTATTTTTTGTATTATCATTCATTTGGCATGTACTATGTATCTACTTTACTGACTAGCAAAATGAATCAAAAGGAACTTACTCAAGGGGGGCAACAAGGAGGACGGCGGGAGCACCAAGAAAAGTTGAAGGTGGTGGTCGAGATAAAAGCAAGAAAGTGTGTGAAAGCCAGCAAACAAATGTTGATATTGTTCAGAATGTTCGATCCTCGGCTATGCGGTTATGTTAGGGTAAGGACATAACCGGATAGCTGAGGATTGAACATTCCAAACAATATCAACATTTGTTTGCCAGCTTTTGCATGCTTTCTCACTTTCTCACTTTCATCTCAACTACCACCTTCAAATTTTATTAGCGCTCCCACCATCCTCCTCATTGCCCCCCTTGAGTAAGTTCCCTTTGATTCATTTTGCTAGTCAGTAAAGTAGATACATAGTACATGCCAAATGAATGATAATACAAAAAATAAGCCTAAGAATCCAATAAAAATCAATACAAAATGCTGATATCTGCTCATAGAAAACTTAGGAACATTGCTGAAGCCATGATGAGCAACATCCCAGATGCGGTCTGCCATTTCCTCAACATTGAGGCTCAAGTGGGCAATGAGGAGGACAGTGATGGGTCTGGAGATGGACCTCCTGGTAAGTTGACTCCAGCACTCCCTATGAGCACTGTTAATCTGTTTACATTCTAGATGACTTTGTTGATGATCAGGATTGTGGACAACCAAAAGATGCACCAGGGCTCCTGGAGAACAAGCTGCCTGACTGAGGCGAGGAGGATCTGAACAACTTCTTGTCAGGAATCTTGGAACGGTTGTGTAACCTCAATGCACAGCGGCCAAGTTATGATGATGATGTCAATTCCAATGACTCAGACACCCCAGCTGCCATCACTTCACACATGCCAACTAATGCAGACTATCCATTACTGAGGGTCTGCTGCGCTGTGAGCCTCAATTGTTACAATTTTGTGATAGCCTACTGACTTATTATATCTAGCTAGAGAAGGAGAGTGATGCCATAGCCTACCTGTTTAGGGTTGTGCAACCAGAACACAAGTTGAGGTCTGCATTCTTGTGGGATTCAGTTCATGGGTGGTTTTATATCGAGGCCTTCATGAACCCCATGCTGTCTAAGCTGCAACATTCTAACCCACAACTTATTCACCCACAAGAGGGTTTTGGGGCAATTGACATGAAAGAGTGGACTATGCTATTGGATATGGATGATGAAAGGTACCTCTCTGTTGGAGATTGGGTTACCATCCACTGTGGGTTGTACAAAGGGGATGTAGGCTACGTTTGGTCCACCGAGAACTGGGGTCAAATCACCCTTCTTTTAGTTCCTCGCCTCCCTTCCCCTCCCTTGGTTGGTTCTTCTTCTGGGAAAAGGAAATGATCTGGTACCCATACTGACCCCTGCCTGTTTACCAAGGACATGGTGATGAACTTTATGAGGAACCACAGCATCACACAATTCCAGAAAGGGGAGGACGATTCATGGTGGACCATCTTGGGTTGTAAGTTCAAGCACGCTCTCAAAGTTAGGACATTCCACCACCATTCAGTCTCGTCTACCTCTGTCTCCATGCCTAGTAGTACATTTTACAAGTTTAAAAAGGCCCCTCACCCATACATCATGAATGCAACATTCCCTTGCCCTTCAGAATGGAAATTTTCTGAAGGTGAATGTGTGGTAGCCATTAAGCCCTCAGAAAAGTGAGGCATTGTTAAAGCCATGCATTCTCATTCAGTGGAGGTGGATCTTGAGGATGGCAAGGGCATAGCAAATGTCCCTTGGTCCAATTTGAGAAAGTATGTTGCCATCGGTGACTTTGCCGAAGTGATAAGTGGAGCTCTCTGTGGAGAAAAAGGATGGGTAGTAGAAATTAGTGGTGATGAATTTGAAAGTGTTTGGATTGCTGAATGGTTTGAACACCAAGAAATAAGTGGTGGCATAACAGCTGTTGGAAGGGGCAGCATACATGGCAGAGTGCTTCACAACATCCTAATGGTAGGTACACAGCCAAACTTTTGCAACCAACCACTAATCAACCGTTACCAGGGACACTATGTCCATATAAATTGGGTCAAGGTTATCGACCCACCACTCACATTTACAAAGCAACAGTCTACATCAAGCAGTACATCAGCAGATCCGCTCATTGCCCACCCAACCCGTCCATTCACATCGGATCCATCAGAGTGCGCGCCATGGATCAAAACGGAAGTCATTGTCTGCAAGGTCAAGATCCAATGAAGGGTTATCATGCAATCATCAAGGATGTTCTGCCTCTGCAGGACAATTTAAGTGGCCTCAGAATAACTGCTCAGTTCACCCACATCAACCCTGCCAATCCTTCCAAAACTGAGGTTTTGGACTATGACGATGTTGTGGAAGTATCATATGTTACTCTAATTTCTGTCGGCGGGCATTGTGACTAATTTCCTTTGAGTTCCAGTCTCCACTTATATGATTTTGCCCCATCTTCGAGTGACCTCTTCAAATCTCTTCTGAGACATCCTGTGAGGGCTCCAGCACCCCAGCAAACCCCAGCTGATGGTGGTAGTTGTACCCCCATGCTGAATTACATTCTCTCATCGCCCACTTGGAATCCATCATCATGGACTCCATGGACTCCCCTCCCTGATTTCCCAGAGATCGAGTTGGCTTCCTCTTCTCATCAGCTGCCTATCTCCCCACAGCAGCAACGTCCAGTGCACCCTCTACTAGACTCGTGACTTACTGGTGCAAAAATGAAGGTATCGGTTATGGGTGGAGAACATAAAGATAAGGAAGTAGCTGTTACAATTATGCAAGTATCTGGGCAATTATCCATCCAGTTCTTGCACTACAAGACATCAGGATTCTTGCCTCCAGAACAGGTTTCTCCCAAGCACCCTCACCTGATGTGTGACAATGGGCCACTTGTTGTGATTGATGGTGAGCACTGTGGCAAAAATGTTCACTGAATCCACCATCGATACGAAGATGGTCAACCAATTGTCATGGTGGCTGTTATCCATCAGATGGAGGATGGTCAAGGAAGTCTCTCGGAGGAATGCTTGGAGTTCAGTCCTGATGAACTGTGTGTTGGCCATGAGACGAAGGAGGAAAAACAATGGAACGGTGGACTGATGTCTGGTCTTCGCAAGGAGGCGAGGAAGATGCGTGCAGATAAGTGATCAAGTTTTTACGAAGCATAGAATATTTAGATACTCTATAATTTATCCTATGTGCCTGTTATAATTACTTTCCGCCACTTATTCTGCCCACCATCGTCGTCTTTCTTTCTCTCGTCCCCTTGCTTTCTGCCCTGCTTCTTTACTCATTGGACATTCATGTTGAAGACTGGGTTCACTAGGTGGCTATTATCAATGTAGATCTGGATTGTGATGTTCTCCTGTATTTCTGATGGTATGTCATGGCAACCTATCAAGTAAGTATCTTTGCATACCTTTTGTTCTGATGGTTGGGTACTGACATCTACATCCCCGTTAGGGACTGGGCTGGCTTGTCTGGTATCTATGTGGAGTCTTCAGCTTCCATTTGCCTGCAGACAAACCAGTGCTTACCCAAGACATTGGAGGCATCAGGATGGTCAACCCACACCCTATTCTCCAGTAGGCCAAGTTGGTTCTCCACCATATAACTTTCAAGCTCTGTGTCTGGTTCCATCAGACTTTCCTCAACATTTGAGGTGCCATCACTGATGCTACTAATGCTCCCAACACAATGGTGAATAGCAGGGTGAATGTGGGGATTTCTGTTTTGTGGACATTCTATTGTGCTGTGGATTTCCTGACTTGTAACCTACTTTATATATTGCAGGTTTTGTTAGTCTACCCACGCGACCACCCACACCAAGTTCAAGATCCGGAATGCTAGCAATGTAACATCTCCCTGTGCATTTATGTTATTTGCATCTGTTAGCTTCTGATACCATCAACTAACATTGTTCGCCCAAGGTCTGGCCTAGAGCAATGAGAGTCACCGTGTACTTTGAGCCCAAATCCAGTCTAGCGAAATGCATCC
This sequence comes from Tricholoma matsutake, assembly GCA_026075535.2. NCBI lineage: Eukaryota > Fungi > Basidiomycota > Agaricomycetes > Agaricales > Tricholomataceae > Tricholoma > Tricholoma matsutake. Next base: position 10,490,607 of record AP026540.1, on the reverse strand, counting down.
CCTGAACATGTTAATTACATCCCTGGATTTGTGCCCACTCCCTTACCCAATGCCCAAGCTCCGGCCTAGAGCAATGAGAGTTGCCATGTACTTTGAGCCCAAATCCAGTCTAGCAAAATGCACCCCCTGAACATGTTAATTGCATCCCTGGATTTGTACCCACTCCCTTACCCAATGCCTGTTAGGGTGACACCCACTATCTGCTAGCTAAGACCGTGCAGGTTCTCTCTACAAGAAGGGGGCGGGATCCATGCGCATGATGGGGAAATTGATGGTTTTGATGTGAGGGGTTATTAATAGGTAAGTTTGTTGAGATAGGCCTTTCACACCAAAAATGTAGGTGGAATACCTAAGAGAACACAACTGGGGTCCCCTAGGCATATATTTAGGGTTTATATACTATGTTACATATATTGTACATTGTTGTTACCAACACGCGCATACAAGTGCATACATAGTGATGCGTGCGAAATAATATTCTCATGCTATCAAAGTGTAGCATCATTTGGCATCATTTGGTGTAATGAAGTGTAATTCGACATAATAAAATGAAAATGAAATTTTATTAGGTAATGGGGCTGTTTCTTAACATTACCCCCCTTTTATGCCTCAACTTCCAGGCGAGAAAATACTATGTTTGTCCCCTCTGTGAAATTTTGGTAAGGCCGGAATTTCATCCCCTCATACACCATTCTCGCAATGCGATGCAGAGCATTCGGATTACGTTTAAAGAATTGGGTGATCGCATTATGTGCTCGCTTACAATTCTCTTCGGGTTCCCATGAATTATTTTCGTCGGTATAGTTTTTCCACTTTATTAAGAACTCCAATTTGTTCCGTCGAAGACGTGAGTCTAGAATTTCTTCAACTATGTATTCTGGAGCACCTTCTACTATTATCAGAGGTTGCGGAGTAGTTTGTTGGCCAGGAATAGTGGGCAGACAGTAAGGGCGTAGGTGGGATACGTTAATCTCGGGATCAATCTTAAATGATGGGGGTAATTTTAGCACTACCGCATTAGGCGAGATCACTTTAGAGATCGCATATGGGCCAACTTGTTTCTCTGTAAGTTTCTTCGAAGGTCATGGAATATTCAGGTCCTTGGTACTTAGCCATACCAAGTCACCAACTTTGTACTCTGAAGCGCGTGCTCGAGTACGATCTGCATGTCACATCATGTCATCACGTGCTTTCTTCAATGCCGCCTCTGCTTCCTCTTGTACCCTTTGCATCTTAGATACAAAATCTTCTACAGACTGTACTTTGACTTTCCTTCTGGGTTCTACTCCCATGCGAGGATGATATCCATAATTCACAAAAAAGGGTGTCATACGAGTAGCCGAATGGAATTTATTATTGTGGGAAAATTCAGCAATTGCCAACCATTCGGGCCAGTCGGTTTGTCGGTAGTTGACAAACATACGTAGGTACTGCTCCAACTCCTGATTCATTCTCTCTGTCTGCCCATCAGTCTGCGGGTGATATGCTGTAGATAATTTAGTTTGAATTCCCAATATGTTGTTTAGTTCTCGCATAAACACGGAAGCAAATTGTGGTCCGCGATCGGAGATAACGGTATCAGGTAACCCATGTAACCGCCATACCTGATTTAGATAGAGGCATGCCAAGCCCAATGATGAGGTTTCTGTAGTAGTAGGAATAATAGGGACCTCCTTTGTAAAGCAGTCGCATACTACGAATATTGCATCGTACCCTTGAGCCTCGGGTAATCCGGTAATAAAATCCACAGATATATCTCGCCACGGCGCTTTAGGTATAGGGTTCGGCATTAATTTTCCTGCAGGTTTCTCTGGAAATTTCTTCCCCCTCATGCACGTATCACATCCGTCCACATACCCCAACACATACTTTGAAATTCCGGGCCACCAATAATTTCTCATTACTAATTCCAACGTCTTCCATCTTCCTGGGTGTCCAGCAATCGGTGTATTGTGATGTAACCGGACAATCTCCCTTCGCAAATCCTGATCCTTCGGTACATACCCTTTTCCTCGAAACAACACCAACCCTTGTTCCTCAGCCCATTCATCTCCTTTGATATTACCTTTCTTCTCTCCCTTCAGAGCTTTCATGGCTTCCACTACTTCATTGTCCATTTCCGAGCATTGTCTAATTTTAGACAACATTTCCGTTTCTGAGCTATCTATTAATAGATGCCCTTGACGCATAGCGCAAATGCAAAAGTATTCGGGTTTGAGTAAGGTAACATTTTTATTGTCCTTCTCCACCCCCCTTTTATGATCAATACATCTGGATAAGGCATCTGCTTTCCTCATTAAGCTTCCCACTTTATGGACCAAGTGAAAGTTGAAACACGATAGGAATAGTGCCCAACACGCTTGCCAGCGATTAAGCTTTTTAGCGGACATGAAGTATTGCAGATTTTGATGATCCATCCAGATCTCAATTTGATGTGTACATCCCTCCAAATAATGCCTCCATGCCTCCAATGCTCGTATTATCCCCAACATCTCTTTGTCATGCACATCATAATTCCTCTCCACATCATTCAACCCTTTTGACAAGTATGCACAAGGATGCCATTTGTCGTCTTCGCACAGCATTGATAATACCACTCCAGTAGCAAAATCGGATGCATCAGATTCCACTCGCAAAGGGTGTGTGAAATCTACTGGGGCTAATATTGGTCCCTCCACAAACTTCCTCTTCAACTCCTCAAACACTGTCTGCTGCTGCTCTCCCCACCTCCACACTACTCCCTTCCACGTAAGGTTATGTAAGGGTGCGGCAATTTTAGAAAAATTGTGCACAAAGCGACAATAATAATTTGCGAGTCCCAAGAAGGCTTGAACCTCCTTGACACGGGTGGGTGCAGGCCAATCTGTGATCACCTGTACCTTGATCAGATCCATTTTGATCCCGTCAGGGCCAATCAATAATCCTAGGAACTCGATCTCGTTTGCCCCAAACACACACTTCTCTGGTTTCAAAAATAGATCGTTCTCTGCCAACCTCTGTAACACCTCTTGCACTATCACTTCATGATTCTCTTCATCCTCCGTGAATATCAGAATGTCGTCAATAAATATTATTACCATGCCTTTGTCTATTACATCCTTGAAAATGTCATTCATCATATTTTGAAAGGTCGGGGGACTATTAGTCATCCCAAAAAACATGCAAGCAGCTTGAAGGATCCTTGATGCATGGCAAATGCAGCCTTCCACTCATCTCCTTTCTTTATTCGTACATTGTTGTATCCCCATCGTAAATCCAATTTTGTAAAGACCTTGGCTTTTCCCACCTTATCAATTATTTCTGAGATCAACAGCAGGGGGTACGCATTCTTCACTGTCCACTCATTCAGATACCTATAATTGGTACACATCCTCTTCCTTTGGTCTTTTTTGGGCACGAAGAATATTGGTGATGTCTGCGGTGATTTCGAAGGTCGTATGTATCCTTTGCGCAATTGCTCCTTCAGGAATGCATCCACTTCTTCTTGTTCCATCGGAGATAATGGATATACCTTCGACTTCTTTGGCACAAACCCTGGCTTCATCTCAATCGCATGATCCCATGGCTTCCACACCGGCATTCGCTCAGACTCCTTCTTTTGGAACACTGACAAATGTTCATGATACACTTTTGGCACCCATTCCTCCACTGGCTTCTCCACCTTCACGATATTCTTGTCCCATGACTGTCCTCCACAAACTGCTCTAAAGGTTTGCTTCTGCTCTTCTTTCTCGATCATGATCAGAACTTCCCCATTTGGCATTTCCTCATCCTCCACTTCCTCCATCGTAACAGAATACTTCCTCGGACGTTCTTTCTCTTTCTTTTTCCTTTTTTCCTTCTTCATCTTCCTCCCATACACATTACATTCCTTAGGACAACAAGTCATTTGCACTTTCCCAGTTTTCCAATCAATTTCGGGATTATGCTTCCGTAACCACGGACATCCTATTATTAGATTGGTTTTCCCAAGATCGCACACTTCGAATATGGCTCGCTCCTGATGCTCCTGATACTTTAGTACCATAGTCACCTCCTCCTTGATAGTTCCTCCACGATTGACTGTTCCGTCAATATTGTACACCATTATAGGTTGCGCCAGCTTGCGTGTGTTAATACTGTTTCCGGTAATTAAGGATCAATTAATAAATAATCCTGTAGCACCACTGTCAAGCAACGCTTCCACATCAATAGCTGCATGTGTGTCCACTGTCTTCAGTCCCACAGTCAAGGTGATTTCGGGTTCTATTCGCGCAGAGCGAATAAAGAATTTAGGGGTTTTCAGAAATGACATGTGACAATTTTCTTTGTTGCGTGATTCGCAACAGTTGTACTCCTCCTTGATTTCCTTTTCTGATTTACTCTGGGTTTCCTCGGATACTAATACATTGTAACGATTCTGGGTCACCAATGGGGAAACCTTCAAGGGACTCTTCCACAAAATTCTCCTGCTTGCCTTCCTCCTGCTTCACTTCCTCGATTGTAGCTCCCCTGATCTTTCTCTTCTGCTTGCAATACTTAGAAATGTGTCCTAACTGCCCACAGTTAAAACATTTAAGTGGGGCTCATCTCCCCACTTGATCAACCTCCATTGCCTCTGCTGGTGCTGCTGACTCTGTAACTATAGGTGTCACTGCCATGGCCAGTGGCTGTGCCCTCGGAGCTTGCGCCTGAGGCACCTTTCCTTTCTCGGACTTTCCTCCTGATGACTTTCCAAATTTACTACTTCCGTACATCAACTTTGACTCCGCCTGTTCCTGCCGATATTGCTGGTCAAGGCGCATTGCCCAATTATACCACTCATCCAACTTCTCTGGCATAGAAGGTAGTCGGTAGATAGACTTGAATAAAGAGGGATTTAATCCTGCTTTCAAAAACTCTACCAATGCGGCTTCTCCCATGTCTGTTTGCGAAGCTTCTGCTTTGAACTGCAAAATAAATTCATCCGCTGTTAAGGAACCTTGGCGCATGGTCTTTAATTTAGCATTAGCTGTCGCCTTTGGATTAGGGTCTCCAAACTGTGCCTCCAATCTCTCCAGAAATTCCTTGAAGGTTGCAAAAGGTTTATTTCCCGCAGCAATTTGATTAATAGCCTCATTTCTCCAGAACTGTGCTTTCCCCCCCTGAATGTATGAGAGAGCAAACATAATCCTAGACTCGGCTGTACGAAACTCGGGCTTCCTCCCATGGATGTACAATACTATAGAGCTGATGAAGGATTTTGTATTCTCCATGGTACCATCAAAGATTTGCGGGGGCGCGTACTTAGGTAAGCGCGCTTTTCCATTTCCGGATTTCTCCACCGTCTCATCCTCCTGCGATATCCACTCCACCATCTCCTCCATCTCATCATCTCTTTCTCCTGTCGTCTCTGGCTGTACTTCCACTTGTCTGGGCTGTGATGCTGCCAATACTGACACTAATTGCGACATTTGCGCTGTGAGTGCATCAATTTTCGCCTCTAGTGCTGGTATGGGAACAGGATTAGGACCGGGATTAGAAGTTGAAGGTTCGGACATAATTGTAGAATCTGTGATGAATCACTTCTTCGACAAATTCAAAATTTTTCTTCGAGACCTCTCCAAACATCTACGGGTCACGTGATAAGGTTCGTCGAGGTTCGTCAATGGTTTGTCGTTCGTCGGGCGCCTATTTTGACACTTCAGATCAACAACCCTTCCAACAGTGCCTGATCTCGGAGATATCACTGAATTTGGCTTGTAACTAAAATAGTCGTCCAAATAGAGTGATGTAAATCGTAACTAAACCAGATCTGATCGGTTGTCTGGTTGCAGCTGTCCTAATGACGAGTGCTGCCTCTCGATCACTGGCAGTCGCAATGTAAGGCGAGGCCTGGCGTCGGCTTACAAAAGAAAAGGTAGATTACATATATACAAGTACTTCTGGCTCATGCCGAAAGGATGAGTAATCAGATGTGGTGCGGTGAAACAATGATGTATGCGCAAGTAAGAGAAGGCGCACTGATATGGGAAGTTGTGTTCTTCTGTTAGGGTGACACCCACTATCTGCTAGCTAAGACCATGCAGGTTCTCTCTACAAGAAGGGGGCAGGATCCATGCATGTGATGGGGAAATTGATGGTTTTGATGTGAGGGGTTATTAATAGGTAAGTTTGTTGAGATAGACCTTTCACACTGAAAATGTAGGTGGAATACCTAAGAGAACACAACTGGGGTCCCCTAGGCATATATTTAGGGTTTATATACTATGTTACATATATTGTACATTGTTGTTACCGATGCGCACGTACAGGCACGTACATAGTGATGCATGCAAAATAATATTCTCACGCTATCAAAGTGTAGCATCATTTGGCGTCATTTGGTGTAATGTAGTGTAATTTGACATAATAAAATGAAAATGAGATTTTATTAGGTAATGGGGCTGTTTCTTAACAATGCCCAAGCTCCAGCCTAGAGCAATGAGAGTCGCCACGTACTTTGAGCCCAAATCCAGTCTAGCAAAATGCATCCCTTGAACATGTTAATTGCATCCCTGGCTTTGTGCCCACTCCCTTACCCAACGCCCAAGCTCTGGCCCCAAGCAATGAGCACAATTTCCACCCATATGTTAAGTCTAGTCTATAGAAATTCATCGCCCTGAATGTGTTAATTGCATCCCTGTCTTTGCAGTGCCTCCTGCTCCCAACACACATGCTCTGGCCTTGAGCAATGAGCCGCCGCATACGTTAAGTCCAGTGTACATGAAATGTGTCCCCCTGAATGTGTTGATTGCATCCTGTCATTATTTCCAGGAACATTCAAGTTGTCCTCTGCGCAAAACTTGGTCCTCAACTTCTGGTTTTTCTGACCCTTGCACCAGAAGACTTATCTTGTGGTTCGCCTCTGCAGTGCATAGACTATACATGGATCTTATCCTTTGTTGAGTCCTTAAGAGTGTGTTGTTACCTACCAATCCTCATGGCAAAAACTTCAGTGTCTAAGAAATCCAAGCAAGGTGGTAAGGCGAAGTCGGCGTCAACCTCTCTTGCAAAGAAAGTGGGAGGTTAGTGTTTCACTATTTTGCATTGAGACGTTATCGCTTACTGTGCTGCACTTGACTAGGAACAGCAGCAAAAACCTTTGAGGCTCAGTTGAAGGAACTAAAGGGTGCAGTCACTGTTTTTCTCCTTCATACATTCCTGACACCATCATCAGCTGAGAACGATGCCTTGTGCAAGGCTGCAGCTGCTAAAGAAAACACCGTGATGATGATACCACAGCCACCCAGAGGAAGCGGTGTTGCCAGTAACAGATTCAACTTACAAACTGTGATGCGCCTTGAGGATGATACTGACTTGTACACTGCCCTTCACGTAAGTTGATCCCTTGTGCACATAGCCTTTCTGAGGATTAGTAGCATTGTGTCTGGGACTTAACTGCCACAGCCCAGCTTGACTGTTCTGTTATGTGGCACTGCCAACCAAAGCCGGTCATTGCCAAAATCATTGCAATGGTACATTCTTATCTGCTTTCTTACCTCATTCTTAGATGGATCTCCTAGGCTTGAGAGCACCACCACTACTTCAAGCATTTCCCACACAGTTGGGTGGTTGAAGAATTTATTAAGTCCAGTCTGAAGAACAAGTGTGCCTATGCCCATAAACACGGATATTTTGCTGTAATAACAAACTTGGATGATGTAGTGAGTACTAAGGATGAGGATGAGAATGATGGGGACAACACAGAGGATATGGATGATGCAGAGGATGATGTGGAGGATGCGGGGGATGTGGAGGATGCAGGGGATGTGGAGGATGCGGGGGATGTGGAGGATGCGGGGGATGTGGAGGATGTGGGGGATGTGGAGGATGTGGAGGAAGACACGGAGGATGAAGGTGACAAGGGCAAGGGACTCAAAGAGGATAGGGCCCAGGGTAGCTCAGATATGGATGATGCTTGAAATGTGATCATGCTCTGTATGTATGGCCTGAATTTTGGCCAATAACAAATGATTTCCAATGGGGGGGACCACTACCCATAACAGTTGAAAAGTCACTGCTAGCAGTATGAAACCTGTTGATAAAACTACTACATAAAGTGGATGAATTCTTCCACTCTCAAAGAACCTGGAAAGTTGATGAAATTCAACCTGGGTAGAGGTTGTTATTCTTGCCCATATAAAGATGAAAACAACCCATGGGATGGATTTGGTACAGTATGAATTAGGACAAATTCTGTGAGGAATTCATCCCTTTGACACCCTTAAATGGGGGGGGAAAATTCCTTCTTTCATTCCCCTTACAGATGAAATTCAGCCCATGTAGAGGAGGGTTATTTTTGCCCATATAAAGATGAAAACCATCCCATGGGATGAATTTGGTGTGGGATGAACTGGGGACAAAATTTGGGAGGTTTTCATCCCATTGACTCATCCCTTGCATATAGAAAAAAACCTCCTTTTCACCCCTCTTAGGGGTAGATTTTCATTCCAAACCCTGATGAAACTTATGCCATTCTGAGGTTTATCAATACATGAAAACTATACCATAAATATATCAATTTACACTATTCAAAGGTATGAAATGTGGGATGGGTTTCCTACTCTGCAGGCCCCATAGTGCTGATGTCTCATTATCATACCAGAACAAAATTTAGTGATTTGTCATATTCCATACACCATATAATACTGTTTACAGCTGTACAGACTCCCATACCATGCTGTTGAGGCTCAGACTTGATGTTTACAGTTATGGTTTATGGTGATCCTGTTGCCATACTAGTGCTGTAATTGTATGGCTGTACACTGTATATGGTACGCACGGGTAGGGATAACCCATATGGGTTATGGGTATGGGTATGGGTCATGGAATACCAACCTGCAACCCATGCCCTACCCATCACCAAAAAGGAGGTAATGGCTCAAAATATAATATCTAAGTCTATTTAAAATTATTAACTACATATTAAAAATGAAAGTGGGGTGAGCCCAGCTCCAACAGTAGAAATGGGAGGGTTTATATACCCCTGGGATGTGCACGGACAATTTGGTCTTGTGTGCACACAGTAATCATGTCTTCATTGATTGTTGATGCATTATTTATATTTATTTGTAATCATTGTGATGATGACTTGAGTCTCCATCCCCGCCCACAATAAGGATGACCAGGATGACCAAACAAGGAGGGCCCCCACCCAGCAGACCAAAGCAAGGGCCTAAGAAACGTGGACGATGTTTCTTGCACTGTATGTAAGTCTTTTTTTCTTTCTCTTTTCATTTTATTGTTACTAACTAATGTTACTAGATCTGATGACAACGATGAACCCCACCCTGCCACTGCCACAAGCCCCTGCTTGTGGGGTGGCTGGGTGGTATGAAGCAACCCAGATTGATGATGGACGACAAGGATAAGGACGGGACAACAACAAAAGCAAAAAAAGGCCCAAGAGACATCGTTGACATCTCTTGGGCTGTTGGTAAGTCTTTTTCCTCCCCATTTCATTTTTTTGTTACTAACAATCTTTTTTAGGTACTGACTAGTTCTGAACTACTGACAACAACAACAACAGCAACAACTGACAACAGCAACAATGAGGGAACAACAGGCTTGCATGGGGGATTGCAGCTGCTAATGGCAACGATGGGAGGGAGCACGACTTGATGGCAACAATGGGTGTGCACACAAAGAGCCCAAGAGATGTTGATGTCTCTTGGGCTGTAAGTTTATTATTTCTCTTGCCTTTTTTTTATTCCTACAAACTAATGTTACTGGCATGAAGTCATGACCACAACCCCCCTCTCGCTTGCAAACGCAAGGTGGGGGTGGTTTTTAGTACACTTAAAATAGTTAGTTTAGATACAATTAATTTATATAATTTATATACCTGGCCCGGGGGTGCTACAAAACCCATGCGGGAATCAACACCTGCCGGTACCTGCCTGTACCCACCGCATATCAACCCCCGGGTCGATGGGTTTCTACCCATGCAGGTATGGGTACAGGTAGAGTTCTGGGTACCCACGGGAGTACCCGTGCTATTGCCTAATGGTATGGCATACAGCCCTACAAAATTGTATGATATACTGTATTTTCTTTCAGGCACATAGTAGTTCTGCCAGGCAGTGGCAGAACTTGGCAGATTGGCAGGGTTCTGCCAGAAGAAACCCTCATGCAAAATACCCTATAATTTTACTCTAATCAGAAGTCTCTTCACACATACAAAATTTTGCAAAACCACCCATATTGCCTTTCCATCCAGAACTAAGCCTTGCAAAAAACATTTCCCTATGTCAGAATGGCATCTCAATAAAACATTCCTTATAGCCAAACTGACCCAGCCAAGCCAGCTGAGTGCCAAGCAAATTTATCAGTTGTTGTGCTTAAGTAATATCACCACTGCGCAAACTTGGCGCAAACCTCCTAACTGTGAGTGGCGGTAAGTTCTTTTTGCCTCAGTGACTGATGCCCTATGGGAAATGGACTAAAAGTGTGCTTTCCAGGCATATATCATACTATCCTTTCCTCAGAAAAGTTTTCTGCTGCGAATGTGTGAAAGAGCATTTTGGAAAAAGAGAGAACAACAGGAGCGGCCGGTGGTTCTCGATTCCAGACCACAAACCCCAGTTTTTCTTTTTCGCACTCCGATTCGACCTCCCTCGGATTCATCTGCCTGTTATGGAACGTCTGGAATCGAGACTAGTTCTGTTTGACAGTTCCTTTGTACAAATATTGTTTTCCGCGCGCGAAGGGATTTCCCGCATGCACAACAGTGTTGTCCTCATCTAACATCATGCATCATGCATCATGTCAGATCAGCCCCCATGTGCCTGTTGTTGGATTATATAATCTGTCACTGCTTAATCAGTGCTTAACAGACCATAGTTTGCACACACACACAAGTGATGTGATAGTTGTAGCAATCCGTGTCTGGTTATATGGTATCCTTGTTCTGTTGAACCCTATAAGACCTGATAGCTCAGTTGGTCAGAGCATCTGGTATATGTCCAGGAGGGCCTGGGTTCAATCCCCAGTCTAGTCATCTTTTCTGTTTAACAGGTTATGGGCCCTGGCGCTTTGTCAGCCAGATTACCTAAGCAGATTTAGATGTGCCAGATTAAGGGGGTGTGTTGGATTATATAATCTGTCACTGCTTAATCAGTGCTTAACAGACCATAGTTTGCACACACACACAAGTGATGTGATAGTTGTAGCAATCCATGTCTGGTTATATGGTATCCTTGTTCTGTTGAACCCTATAAGACCTGATAGCTCAGTTGGTCAGAGCATCTGATATATGTCCAGGAGGGCCTGGGTTCAATCCCCAGTCTGGTCATCTTTTCTGTTTAACACCTGTTTCCCATCATCATCGATCATTCATCTGCTGACCGTCTCCCACGGTCCATCACCATGCGCCACAGCATCCCGCTCATCGTGTGCGACGACGAGCAAACTATTCAATGAAGTACGAATCATTTCCGTTCACTTTTTTCATTTATTACATAATCCTACATAATTTCCAATTGAATTATTACCTTACACCTGCTTGAAAAGATGGATTATGCCATTCCAACTGATAATAAATATACATTTTCAATTTTCATAATACTAAGTAGTACAGTATATAACTATTAGATACTTATTAAAAAAGCAAAGATAATTTGCAGTGGAAACGACTTCGAGCATCGTTCGATCAATGTTAACCGTGCACGTGGGCTGAAATGATCGATGATCGATGCCTGAGAAGCAACAAGAATTTGCTATTCAGGATCCCACGGTTTCTTTGTTGATTCCACTACTATATCGCCCAATTGGTCTGAAATCTCCCAGGGAGTCTGAAATTCAATTTCTACATTTTATCTGCTTGCGCAATCCCCCCGGAGTTTTACGGGATCTAATTGACCAGTAGTAACGGATGTATGTATGATTTCACTAAGGAATACAAGCTGTGGAAGCAGTCGAGAAACAGTAGCCGGAGTGATCAAACAGTGATACAAATGAAAATGTCTTGTTCACCATGGCAAAAACCACTCCCAAAGCCCGAAAAAATTTGACAGGACACCTACACTATACCAGACTACGGTAGTATGCTCTCTGCAAATCTCCGGGGGTGTTGTGCCCATGTTCGAGAGCGATGAAGGGACACTGTCAATTTTGTCACACTTTGTCACGGTAAAATTGAATGTCCACTGGCCGGCTCAACGGCAAGTGGCTCGAGATGCTTGAGGCACGAGAAATCACAAGCAAATGTAAAGCGCGTGCACTACATACTGTTTCTGGGCGGACCTTGAATTTCGATGAGTTTTGTCACGCTGTCTCTCCTCGCTCTTGAACATGGGCTCACCACCCCGGAGACTTGAAGAGAGTGTGTTACCGTAGTTTGGTCTAGTGTAGGTGTCCTGTAAAAAATTTTCGGGCTTTGGGAGTGATTTTTGCCATGGTGAACAAGACATTTTCATTTGTATCACTGTTTGATCACTCCGGCTACTGTTTCTCGACTGCTTCCACAGCTTGTATTCCTTAGTGAAATCATATATACATCCGTTACTACTAGTCAATTAGATCCCGTAAAACTCCGGGGGGATTGCGCAAGCAGATAAAATGTAGAAATTGAATTTCCGACTCCCTGGGAGATTTCAGACCAATTGGGCGATATAGTATGGCCTTACTGCCAGCTTTCTGCTCACTCAATCTTGCCCTCCACCCGAACTGGCTGATGGCATTGTCAGTACTCAGTTACATTAGAGGTACATTGCAGCCTGAGAGGACGAGGTCGGAGGGCACGCTAGGACGGGGCTTGATATTAGGTGGAGATAAATAGATAACAACAATTGTGCGCGCGCGGGAAATCCCTTCGCGCGCGGAAAATAATAATTGTACAAAGGAACCGTCATAGTTCTGAGGGAGTTTCTGTGCTCTGCAAGTTCATTGTTCGGAGTGTAAAAACTAACTGGGCACAAGGCACTCAAGAAAAGATTTTCTGGCCCTCAGCTGCTTGTCGCCAACTTGTCGCCACGCGGGTGGTACGAGCAGAAAACACCTTTTGGAGCATAATATGCGATGAGTCGCATATTTTTCTACTTAATCCGGACGGGCCGTAACCTACTTACGCCCCGAGACATCGCTCAAGCGCTCATAAGTCACCTGCGCCGGAGAGGATATTAATTCGACACTTAAAGTAACAAGACTACCTGCCATCTGGTTACTAGACTCAGGAACATCTATGTACATAACTTCCTGGCAGAATGGTTGGAGGCGCGCATGACGGACCGATGGACGGACCGTAACATCGTCTGACAGAAGAAAATTTGGGATCGCATGGTTGCCATAATTTGATCATCGGGGATGAATTGGAACTTAAAACAATCTACGAAACAACCAGCAAAGCAAGAAAATCACATTCGCTGATTCTCTTCTCTCCAGTTTGTACCGAGTAGTTCGACCTGGTTTTTGTATGGCGAGAGCGATTCCTACCAACAAGAGGGCAATTCAGCTTGCCATTTTCATTGCGTTTGGTACGTTAATACATTCTTTTCGCATTGTCTTCTAACGCAATATCTTGCAGGAGGTATACGTAACAATATGTTGAACAATGATATGCATGCTGTAAGCATTCCGTCACTCTCGTTATATTCGTCGCTAATTTCATTGTGCTCCATGCAGGACATAAGCTCTACGTGAAGGTTTTCTTTTCGGATATGATATTGGTGTCATTTCAGTAAGTGTTGGTCGCGTCTTCTGATGGGACTTACATTCATGCATGAATTAGGGATGTCTAATCATGCCAGACTTCATCGATCGATTCGGTGAAATGGGCGCGGATGGGAAGATGTTCTTGTCGAGCTCTAGACAGTCGATTATCACTTCATTGTTGTCTGCAGGGTGAGTGGCCTGAATACTTTAAGGCGTTTCAATCATGGTCGCGATCATATGCCGTAGAACATTCGTGTGAGTACAATCTTCTTCTCGCCTGTGTTCTTTTCTTACCGGATCACAGTGGGGCTCTAGGTCAGGCGTTCACGTCTGACCGATTTGGCCGTCGTGGTTCCATTCTCATTTGGGCGGCAATTTTTACGGTTGGTGTGGCCATCCAGACAGGAACACAGAGGTCTGTTCCACAGATCACAATAGGCCGTTTCATTGCTGGGCTTGGAGTAGGAGCACTCTCAGGCGAGTCTATGGTTTGAATATCGCGAACCTGTTTTTGATATCCAATTATAGCTATCGTTCCGTGAGTACAGGAGCATTTCCTATCATGTTAAAACCTGATGTCGCTTGCGGCGAAGTCTTTACAATGGAGAAACATCCCCGAAAGCCTTAAGAGGTACTTTCCTGGTGCTCTATCAATTACAAATCATCGTTGGGTGCGTACCAGAGGCACGTTTTTGAAATCCTCAATGTTCACTTCCGTCATCTCTAAATGTTAGCATTTTCCTGAGCTACGTGTTTGATCTTGCATCACACCACCTCTATAGTGCGGCATCGTGGCGCATCCCAGTCGGCCTCCAGTTGGTTTGGGGATTCGTTCTCCTTTCTGGAATCTTTTTCTTGCCCGAATCACCGTAAGTGACACATTGAAGTCATTCGACGTATGAGAGATAAACACTCAATTCAACAGACGGCACTTGCTTGGAGCTGGCAGACAAGAAGAGGCACGCCAAGTTGTCGCTGAGTTGAACGGAGTACCCTTAAATGATGGTCTTGTGAATGAGATTATCGAAGAGCTTGAGTTTGGTATAAAGGCAGAAAATGAAGGCGGAAAAGCCACTTGGATGGAGTGTTTCTCCTCGAGAAATAATCTGTGGAAGCGTACTGTCAATGGGATGATGTTGCAGTTCATTCAACAGCTAAATGGACAAAACTTCTACTGTATGCGTTTTCTACTTTGATGGGCATTTTTCTGATAGAATTGTCCCCAGATTACTATGGAGACACCTTCTTTCAGAGCGCAGGAACCACGTACGTCACTCTGCTATCGTCGTCAAAGAATTCCCTGAATCTCACCCACCTCAAGCCTTGACCCCTACACCATCCAAACTATCCTCGGTGCCGTTTCTGTTATTGGCACAATTCCTGCACTGGCTAGTCAAATTTTCATATATATTTACATCCACCAATTTTTATCTTTACAGTATTTGATCGAGTCAATGGGACGACGTCGCGTGAGTGCGCTAACCTGTTACTATTGGGCCACCGAATAACCGAGTTTGTAGTCCCTCTTGGTTGGTGCACTCCTGGAAGCGACATGCGCCATCATTGTAGGTACTTTTGAATGGGGGATCCGCGCGTATAATTCAGCTTCCTTGCAGGCGGGTCTTGTTGGACACTTCACGTTGGCACCTACCGGTACATTAAAAAATTTACTCACCTCTCGCAATAAACAAGGCGGTACGTTGTACAGTTCCAGAAATCAGGAATTCTAGGTCACGAATATGGGGAAGGTGACACGCTCATTGCCTTTGCTGTACTCCACGTCTTTTCGTTCTCACTCTTCTGGGGTCCCACTCCGTACGTCCTCTTGATGAACAAATATGATATATGTGATTTGCCAACATGATCATTCTTCTAGATGGGTCTATTTGGGTAAAAGCTGTCCTTTTCAGCGGTGTATCGTAATGTTTAATACTCTTTAGGCGAATCATTCCCGCTCCGCGTCCGCCCCAAAAGCATTGCTTTGGGCAGTGCAACGAATTGGTTACCTTACCCCTTCTCTCTGTCTTGTCCGATACTAACAGAAATTTGATCAGGATCTGGAACTTCCTTCTCTCTTTCTTCGCTCCAAGGATCGCTCAACGGTGCGTTACGAGCGTCTCCCATAGCATGCTGTTGTAGTAGTATTAAATATTTTTTTAAATATTTTGCAGCATTGGCCCCCTTATTCTGCTTATATTCTTTGGCATGCTACTATTCGGATGGGTCTATGTATATCTCTTCATTCCTGAGACCAAAGGCCTTAGTTTGGAAGAGGTAAGAGGAAATCTAGGATTTCGTAATTATTCAATTGACTTACGCACCCAGGTTGATGAAATGTATCGCTCGGGAGTCAAGCCTTGGAACTCTGCGAACTGGAAACCACACCTAATGGACGAGCTGCACAAAGAAACAGGCGAGGAAGCTAAAGAAAGCGACGAGAAACGTTGATAATATTAGATTTCTATAATGATATTTTACAACTCTCATTTGTCATACGCTTGTATAAAGTTATGGAGCCGTACTTATGCCGAATACTATTCAGCCAGTATGTGGTGATAGCAATCTCAAATGCACAGAGGGGCGGTGGTTATTTCCGTACCCTTTTTCCATCAAAGTATCGTACGATCTTGCAGAAGCAAGTGTCGATCCTGAAAACTTCGGCTCTGCCATCGCTTTGAACTCATACAGGAGGACCTGAGGAGGGCTTCTTCTCGAGAGATAGAGAACGCCACCGAGCAGCCGCTGCGAAGTGATTCTGATTCCAATAGCGGTACATCTAGTTGTAAATGGAGATATGGCGAAGGAGGTCAAACGCAGGAGAACTCGACAGTCGAGTATCGCCGATCTGCTACAGTCTGGACGGAAGATCCAATGGCACTGGTCACGCAGTAAATACTTACATGCCACCAGATCCTGCGAGAGTGAAGTATCATTTCCCGATGACTATATCACAGTATCGGCTGTACATGCTTCTGAATAATATTTCTGTAAACTCTCCATGCTTTCCCCACAAAGACAATAGGGCTTGTAGAAATTGCCATGGTGATCTATGATAGACTCGTGACCATTCCTTATACATTCTCGGTCCCTGAACATCGCCGTGCTTGCCCACGTACTAGGGATCGGTCATCGATCCAGGGGTGACCGTCGCCTGACTCAAAGAGCACGGCGAGTTACTACTGCGCTGAGCGTCAAGCTTGTCAGTTTCAATTTCGTGACACTGGAGAAATCGCCCGTTCAATGACTAGGCGACAATCCGGAGCGCCTACAGCGCCATGGAGAGCAGTTGAGATAGTGGCAACTACCCTCCGCGCACTTGGGTCATAAGTGAGCGTCGAGAATGCGCCTACGTGGAGAGTTAGGAGGTTCGCCAAGGGGGAGAATATAAACACCACGACAAAGGAAATCGCGGATTTAGACCTGAACGGTAGTAAAGGACGTTACCTACGAACACCCAGCCGAAGTCTGGATGGTTGATGATGAGCGTCCCCTATGATACCGTGTGTCTAGAAAGCCGGGACCGTTAGTGTCCAGAACATCCCATGATTTGGAATGAAGCGGAATGAGGGCGGGCCGCTCACTATATCCGAGCCGTGAGACGTAAGGATGAGGATAGAGATGACTCAAACGCCGAGATAACAGACTCTGTACACATTTAACATAATTGATCTGACGCTCCATAGGCAGGAGTTTGCCGCAATAGATGTTGCTCCTGTTGGATGGATCTCATATGAGAAAGCTTACCAGTAGCGGCACGCATCCCCAATGAGCAGTCAACGGCTGATATGCAAGGATCGAATCTAGCATGTTGAGGGTTGTAATATCGTCGTTGGAGTACTTGGCCCAAGTGAGGAGAGGAGAGGCGTACGCGAGGAGTCGATGGGAGAGGGAGTGAGCGTAGCAGCAACAACTTGACAATCCGCCATCTAATAAACAATAGGTACAGCATATCGCTTCCTTTGGCGGGGATGTTGGCATGTGGAGCGTTTGTGGTTCTTGGAGGGAGGGTGTCGTTATGCGCGCATGGGCGGGTGCACGATGCACGTATTGTGCACCAGGATACGCCGCATGAGGGCGATTTCCTACGAATGAGAGTGCGATGGTTGGGATGGTTCCGTGAGGTTGTGGGGCGTAGAGGTGGTGACGAGGGTGAGAGCTGTTTCCAGAGGAGAGGAGGCTGTGCGTATGGGGTCGGTTGTCTGAGATCTCGATGAATGATGATCGCGCAATTCCTGTACTGCTCAACGCTCGGCGCTCAGCCGCAGAGGTTTCAGCGCTCACTGTCAGCTGTCTAAAAACATGTGTTGTAACTGGTTTTGGTTTGAGTGGGCCGTGCTGAATCCGAGTTCTGCTGAGCGGAGTTTGTCAGCATGACGTCATGGTTCGGACGAAAAGCCCGACAACCCGACAATCAACTATTAGGTCAGTCGGCCATTGCATAGCGCGCGTTGAAAAATACACAGGCAGGACACGACAATTCAGAGCCTTACAGACATCTCGAACATCTTGAATTTTCATAGCACTCTTTTTTTTTCGTCCACGAAACTCGCAGTTCAACCGACGCGTGTTTATTTTGACTCAAGTCTCACTGCCGCATTCACAACATCTGGTTTTTGTATACGTACGTGAATTTCATGTTAGGATTAACACTGTGACTTCTGACATTTTTAACTGTAGGCATGTCTGCCAATATACTGCCGGTAGAGCACGTAGTGCTTGGAGAAAGTGACGAGACAATGTCTCCCACAACAGCTGAACAGTGAGTAATAAATTTCTGTTAGTGGATGACTCAGGCACCTAACTAGAATTGTGTGGCAGTTTACCGTTCATTCTCACTGCTCCCATAACCATAATACCATATGCGAATATTGACGCCCCTAAAGGCAGGCAACATCACGTATCTGCGGAAACAGCAACAAGTGGCTCGACGCGTGGCGAAAATAACTTGGAATGTACGCTAGTAGCTGCAGCTGAGACTCCAGAAGCTGTGGAACAAGACTACCGTGACAGTCACCCAGAGAAGAAGAAACGGAAGGAAGGACCACAGAGACCACTAGGGAGGCCAAAGGGAAGTGGTCCGAAACAACGAGCGGTGCAGGAGAATAAAAGAAGCACACCGACGTTGCCCAAGCGCCCAGTTGGACGTCCACGGAAGGTGATGATGCATGGCTCGGGCACATCAACACGTGCAATTAGCGGATTGGTGAGCATCGATACGTGCTGTTTTGTTGCGTTTGAGTTGAAAGCGGTTATTCACACAGCACGTTCCGCGAACACCAGCCTTTGGGCCGTCCCAATGTGATCGTTCTTTGGAATCACAGGGCCAATCTTCAATTTCGAGTCTTCCCTCACCTGCAGCTAGCGACCGAACTCCTGATGTACCACTGCGCTCTCCCTGGTCAACGGCCTTGGGAACTCCTTGTCTCAGCACTGTACCTACTGTTCCTGACAGTGAGCGCGAGATCAGAGTGATCCTGGATGAGGATCTAGCACGTGATATTGTCTGGTCAGAAGATGAAGATGAAGACGATGAACCGGAAGTCTCAGGAGAAGGTGTCGGTGAAGAAGGTGGCTTCAATATGGGTGAGGAAGGTGAGAATGAGGAGGACCCTGAGTTAGGAGATGAAGGGATGAGCCATGCAAAAGCAACCCAACGTGGTTGAAGGAGGACTTTGAGCAGAAAGTCGGGGAATCCAAGATCCGAGGAAATGATGGTCTTCCAGCACTCTACTGCAACCTTGGAACATTCTGGTTCCCTCGCAAGTCAAATTTCTTCGTGCTCCGACAGTCTTCGGTCCCGTCTCCTTCAGACCTGTACACCTATGATATGTTTCTGTGGGATCCGGAATCACTTCTCCCACATGGGTTGCCATGCCCAAACTGCAAAACCTGGCTGTATCGACATGGCCGCATTGAAAAGCCTTGTCGATGTATCGATCTTTCACGGACATTCTGGATGGTTGGTTACCGATACTGTTGCCCAACCTGCCTTCATCCCAAGTCAAAGAAGACCGTAACTTTTGTAGCTGGGATTCATGTATTCTAGGTATGCTTGATCATAATCTCTGAGCTGAATTTCCAGCACAGTTAACTTGCCGTAGTGGAATCTCTCGTCATGCTCTTGCTTTCATGTGAACATGCTTCCAACATGGCTTAGGATCCAAGCAGTTTTCTAATGCCCTTTGCATTCAACATCTCCAGCTTCACAATGAGCTGCATTTGCAGTACTTGCATCATCTTGCACCTCAAAAGGACTTGTCAGTGTGGCAGGGGAAAACTTTTAAGCCTTTCCTTGCATTTGATGATGAGACAGAAGATGGGTTTCATGGATTCACACCAAATGCACAGTGGCTCTGGGATGTATATGACCACTTTATTGAGTGCTACCAGAATGACTCAACATACTGCGATGCTCACAGGAAATGTATGTGCAATCGATCATAGTTTCAAAGTTTGTACCAAACTTAAACATGCTCCAAAAACCCTCGCTAATATTGTATCACTGTCATAGCTCACCAAACATGTTGCAAAAGTCAATGGTGTTCAGGTCTTCACTGCTCTTTTGACTGTCACAAATGAAAAGGGTGAGATTTGGGTTTGCAACCTTGTTGCATCAAAAGCTCACTCTCGATTTGAGCTAGCATTGATATGAATGAAGGAGTCCCTTCATCTCTATGGTCACAATCAGCCTTCTGTCTTCTACACAGATAACATGGCAGATAAGGAGTACCTTCTCGAAAAATGCTTTCCTTCATTGTGGGAGGACATTGTACCTGTAGAGAAGTATTCCAGTCTTGAACTACTCACCATTCCTTCCGATGTTCATGTTGCAGTCCTTCGATCTGTGGATGAGATAAATGCCACAATGCAGTCAATATTGCAGCTTTTGCTGGACAGTGACACTGAGAGAGTTGTTGTAATTGCGCTTGACTCAGAGTGGAATGTGGAAGTTTCTGAACGTGGTATGTTACTGGGTGGGGCCAAACAGCTATATTGCAAATTGCATTTGGAAGGCAGATCTATATTATACAGGCAAGTCACTCCTTTCACAATCATTCCCTTCGGTAACCATACCTCAGATTGGTCAAATACTGGCTGGAAAGCAACTGCCTCACATTCTTGTGCAAGTCATATGCAATCCAAAAATCTTGAAGGTTGGGCAGTGTGTAACTGCTGATCTGAAGTATCTCCAGCAAGCGTATGGATCAGCTTCTCCATTTCTTGGTGGGATTGATCTGGGAAAGTTTGCTAAAGATCGGCTTGCTGTCAAGTCAGCCAGGATTGGCCTTGCAGATCTCCGTGCAGAAGTTCTTGGAAAACGACTCAACAAGAATTTTTCAGAACATGTTGGTACCTCATGGGAAGCAGATATCCTTACTGATGAACAGCTGCAATATGCCACACTAGATGTCTATGCTTCAATTCACATCTATGACACACTCTCTGCAATTCCACTTCCAGCACCTTTGTGTAAGGGGACTAAGGGGGTGCCCTGTGTGTTTTTCCTATTTTTTATGTTCGTCCCATATTTTTCCCCACCTCATTTCCTTCTATTCTTCATTTTCTATGATTTTTCCGGATTTTATTACTAATTTTCCCTTGCTATCATGTTTGTATATGTTGACACTTTTATATTTAGAGGCGGAGTACCCCTTCCGACACATACCCCTTGGTATGATGTCATTCGGCGGCCTTGATCCGCCTATCTCCGCCTTTTTCTATTTTTAGGTTATATTTGATTTTTGTCGTCTTCACATATACTGGGCATCAGCAAGGGGATCCTTAGAGTTTTCTCTTCGGATTTCCCTTTGCTAGGTGCGCCCCCAATGCCTGTATTATGTAGTATAATTTTAACTTCGGATTTCCCTTTGCTAGAGGCTTAGGTTGCCCTTATACTTTGGCACCAAATGCAGCGCCACTTACTTCAGTCCTTCTTTTTAACTGACACACCGCTTTGATAATGTTGCTATCACTCCTACGCACTGTCTCATGGAAATTCATGATGTTTATATTCCTGGCGCTATCATCACTACACATTGAAAATGTCTTCTTATGGACTTTGTCCAGCCACCATTCTCTGCTGTTTGTCTGTGCAGTCATCTTTGCACAACTTCATCCCAATATCTGATCATATCAAATCCTGCAAGTAGTGGAAGGGCCCCTGATCCGAGTCCAGACAGCATGTTGGATATTGCATCCAAGTTTCTCTTTGATCGACCCCCAGATGCATCTACTGTTGACCTGCAGATTCCTCCTGCAGATGTGAACATCGGTGATATCATGCTGGATACTGTTGACTCAATGGCTGGAGGAGAGAGGCCTGATTTGCCATTGTTTGATGTAGATCTGACAAGTCAGCAAGAGGGCGAGTGAATATTGGGCCATGAAGATAATCAACTTGAACGCTGGATTATGTTCATTTGCAGTTGAGTTGTCAAAGATCCTTTCCATGTCTTCAACATGTTCTATATCTTGGTTGCTCATGGGCTGTGCATCAACTTTGCTCTGTCATTGCATGATGCCATTTTCATTCCTGATCAGAGGGATAAAATGTGCATCATAGCATGGGGTGCAGCCCAGGACCCAGTTCTTACATGGGATTACATGCTTTGAGCACAAGCCAAATGGCTTTGGTGCCATTGTAAGTGGAATATCCTGCCTCCTGAGCAATTGTACCCTCTCGTTGAACATGTCTTTCAAATGTATGGTCCTTTAAAAGATGCCAAGACAGGTCTTCCTTTATTCAACTCAGCAGTGTGGACAGTTTCAAAAAACATTCTGGATCTTGTTCAAAAAGGGTTCCTCTCCAATCTGCCTGGAATTGCCTTGTACTATCAGATTGGTATTAATATGAAGGTTGGGGGACTACCATTATATTGATGTATCCGAGGCACAAACATGACAGAAGGCAGTTGGAAGCCGACAAGGCTACACTAAAGATGGAAGGGAACAAAACTGAAGAAAAGGCAACTCACTAATAATCATGTGGATATAACAAGATAATGTCGTGGTATTGGGAGCGAGAGTCTATACAAAAGCAGAGTAGAATAATGAGAGAGTAGGAAGGGGGAATGGGGAAGGAAGAAGAGTAGTCGCTAAAATGTGGTAGTCTATATTCGTCAGAGCAGGATGATGTACAAACAAGTATCAATGAGATGACGTAAGATGATGTAAGCACCTCCAGGCTTACACCCTCCCACTCTTAGAGAATTGTATGTCAGTAGGAAATCAACCCAACATCAACATAACAGCAGGTGCCTTAAAAAACCCAGTGGGAAAAAGCTACCGTGTTCCCTGTGCCTTAACAGCCTTCCAGCGATCCAGAGCCTCGCAATCTTCAAGCTCACGTTGCGGTAGCCACAGGTCGTCACTCTCGGAGTAGCCTGACCATCATACGAGGTACTGGAATCCATGGCCACATTTATGTTCATTGATAATCTTCTCAACGTGGTATTCTTCTAGTCCATTTTTGGTCATCACAGGGCCCGGTCGCTTGAGTTCACAGGAAGGGAAAAGCTCAGCATCGTTATCAACGTGTCACTTGAGCAATGAGGCATGGAAAGTGGGGAACACGTTCGGAGAGTTCAGCAAGAGCAGAGCATATGACGATGTTTCAGGAAAAGCTTTTGTCACAGAGAAGGGTCCATCGAAGTGAGGAAAAAATTTTGCCACTCTTGACTTGTCTCCAGCCTTAAATTCTCGGTGGCGGTGTAAGGTTGCGAGCATTACTTTATCGCCAATGAGGTATGAGTCCTCTTCGCCATGCGATTTATTAGTAAAGAAAGCTTGTAATATTTTTGCACCAAGCAAGGCATCCTTGGCTTCATCTACGTCGCTCTCAATCCGAGCGATAACACTCTGTGTGGCAGCGTCCTCCGAAGTTTCATCAGGAATTGTACCTGGTACTAAAGGGGGAATGACTCTAGGGCTGCGACCCATCCAAATCTGGAATCCTGAGAATCCTGTTGATCCATTGATCGAGTTCATCATATGGAAACGGATAAGTGGTAATGCTCGCGCCCAACCTTTTTGGTTTTGCTCAACATGGAATCAAATACATTGGTTCAATGTTTTGTTGGTGCATTCACTTACACCATCAGTTTGAGGGTGATATGCAGATGACATTTTGAGATGAACTCCGGTGAGAGCATGTAGCGCTTTCCAGAATTTGGATAAGAATAACTTATCATGGTTGGAGATTAACTCCAAAGGTAAGCCGTTTTCACAATACCATTCATTGAAAAAGACTAAGGCTAATTGTGGTGCAGTGATATCAGTTCGCGTGGGGATAAGTCGGATGTCAGACCCCAGTCTGTCTGTTATAGTCAGAATGCAATTGTAGTTTTCATCTTCAGGCAGAGGTCCTACAAAGTCAAGGCATACAGAATTGCCTCTCTTTTCCGGAATTGGCAGTGGGTGCAATGGTCCGTTCGCTTTTTTCGTTCCGCTTTTATTGTGTTGACAATTGGAGCATGCGGGAATGTATGCGGTTTCAAGATCTCGTCGCATATTAGGCCAATAATAGCAGTGTCAAATGCTAGTGTAAGATTTATCTGCCCCAAAGTGTCCCAACACATCATGTGCGAGGTGAAACAAGTCTTTGCGAAGGCTTCCGAAGTGGGGAATGACCAAGCAGTCTCCCAGGTATCACAGGTCATTGATTTTGCGGACGTTAGGCATACTGTTCGCCACATTATCAAGTTTTTGGCAAAATTCATCATGTTTGTAGCCTTCTTTAACATCATTGAGAAAACTTTCATCAGCGTTGATGGTTAGGACCGCATTGCAGGAACTTTGTTCTTTCAGCCACCGCTCCCATCGTAACGGGGAGTCACCAATGTCAACATCTTCAAGTGTTTCATCTGGCATTTCAGGTGGTAAGCGGGACAATGCATCTGCAACCATGTTGTCCTCGCCACGGATGTAACATATAGTCATATCAAATTGTGAGAGATGCTCCATCCAACAAGCTTGCTGGCATGACAAGTCTTTTTGTGTATCAAAATTTTCAAGAGTGCGATGATCAGTATATACTATGAATTGAGATCCCAGTAAGTCCAAACACCATTTCTTAAGTGCGCGAACGATCAATAACATTTCCTTTTCGTGGACAGGATAATTTTTTTGAGCATCCTTAAGTTGCATCAAATCAAATGCTACAGGCTGTGCGGATTCCCAAGTAGGTCCCCAGCTCAGTACGGTGCCAGTTCGCCAATCGCTCGCATCACAAGTAACAAAGATTTTATTATTGCTCAGAGCTGAGTGGTCGATGACCATCAAACATTCATGGCTAACTACCAGTGCCTTAATAGTGTCAAAAGCAGTTTGTTGAGGTAAGCCCCATGCAGGGAAATTTTTCTCACAATCCTTAGTAGTCAAAGGGGTGAGAATGCTAGTGTGATCCGCAAGATGAGGTAGAAATGCAGCAATGTACTGGACAAGCCCCAAGAAACTGCGAACATCACTCGCCATTTTTGGTCTCGGCCAGTTCAAGATTTTGTCTACTTTAGAAGAACACGCTTCAATCCCTTGTTGGGAAATCCAATGACCCAGGAAAATCAATTCCGTTAGGTAAAATTTTGATTTCTTTGTGTTGCAATAAAGTCGTGCATTTTGTAAGGCCTCCATGATTTGTTTAACATGAAGTGTGTGTTTGTCAAGGGTATTAGACCAAATGATAATGTCATCCAAGTAAATGTGAGTGAAAATGCCCAGGAATTGGCGTAATGCAGCTGTCACTCAATGCTGGTGTACAGGCAGCGCGTTGCATAATCCTTGAGGCATTACCATCCACTCATAGAGGCCAAGTGGGGTTGTCACTGCCATTAAATTAATACTATCAGGATCCATTTTTGTGTGAAAGAAACTGTCTGTCATGTCTAGCTTGCTCCAGATTTTGCCATGGCCTGCGTCTGCAAGGATATCATCTATGCAAGGCAGCGGGTGGCAGTCTGTGATTGTGTTACTATTCAGCTGTCAATAATCATTGACCCAACGTGGTAAGTCTGCAGCATCTGCTTTAGGGACTAAAAATGCAGGTGAAGCATGTCCCGATGATGAGGGACGTATACGTCTGGCATCTAGGTGTCATTGAATTAAGACACTCCATGCTTCTTGGTATTTGCGAGGGCACAAGTAATTTCTGGTCATAATTGATTTCCTGGCCTCTTTTAGTGTAATTTTGCAAAGCATGGAATCCAGCATCTCATCTACATGAGGGATTGGTCTGAAGACGTCCACGTACGATTTTTTTATTTGGTCACCCAGCTTAAGCAGCTTTTCATCCAACACTAATTGTTCCATGTGAATGCAGATTGAGGCAATGATGTCCAGCCCATTCACATGTTCGCAACTTGCGTCGATCAAGGGTCGTCGAGTTTTACAGATAACTTTTAGTTCCTGTATCATCAGATTTCGATGCAATTTAACTTGTGCAAGTCTTTCATGGACATCTATTTGTTCAGGAAGTATGCGTTGTATGGGATGTAGTAGGTCGAAGTCATTTTTCTCATCTATAACTGTGCTATTTCGTGTGTTAACTATGATGTTGTTATGCGAGAGGAAAGGCAAGCCTGAGATAATGGGGTGGCATAATTTTGGAGCTATGAGGGCGCGAATGGTACGAGCAGAATAAAAATTGTTACGATCATGCAGTTTAAGTTTCACCCAGTGGGTCAATGCGACATTTGATAAGCCCGAAGAATTGTTGAGAAATGCACCAGAGACAGGGAACGGGCGAGGTAATAAGCGAATAGGCAGAGCAAGGCGAGATACAAGTGATTTTTCAATTAGAACTATAGGAGAACCATGGTCAATCAGTGTGGAAACTTCGACACGAGATATGGCAGAAGTGTCCAGGGAATCAACAGAGCATGCCCATATGAGATGAGGTGTAAAAAAAGGAACGCGGCTGCTTACCGAGTTGTTCAAGTCACGGGATAGATCACTGTCACCCCCACCCAGAATGGAACTTTCATTGGGGGGGTAGATGGTGGCGCTAGGGTATGCGGTCATGCCTAGCACACTCGCGACAGGAAGGGCAGGCGGAGCAGTGGTGGGTTGGGTAGGCCCAGAGGTTATGGAGCTAACAGGCATTGTTTGTTCTTCTCTCAGAACAGGTAGTGCAGGCAGTTTGATACGTTTCCGTGCATCGTTAACTGTGTTCATGGATTGTTCGATGTATCCCTTGCCGTTAGGAAACTTGCATGCGTGGTTTTCGGGCATATAGAAGCCACAACACTTTTTACAACCGTTATATGCTTTGAGGTACTTTCATTCTTGATCAGTTAACTTGGGAGGTTGTGAAGTGGAGGTTGAGTTTTGAGTTCGCAAAGAGTTACCATTCTGAGATCGAGCGAATGGTGCTTGTCTAGCGTTATCTGCAAGTCCTACAGTGGAGCTAGATCTCTTCAGGCTTCTCGCTGCATCCTCAGCGTCGTGTTTACGAGCATTTCTGTCTTCGACAAGCTTATGGTCAAGTTTAGTCAAGGTATCAACAAAACCCTGGAGTCTTTCTTCTGATTTCAAGGTGGTGGTAGCAGCTGCAGCAGCAGCTGTTACAGCCGCATTCGCAGGGGGAGCAGTGTTAGCTTGAGGAGTAGCGTTCTCAGCAGGGGCAGCTTCGTCGTTGGAACTTTTGTGGTTATCTTTCCATCAATCGAATGCTGCGGCGAGCTCAGAAGAGATGTTGGATTTGATTTGCATACGCAGTTGTGCAGGCAATAAATGAAATTGCAAGCCTTTGAGAAGAAGGTTGTTGCAGCGGAGAGAATCGATGAACTCTGAGAAAGGTGTTTTCCCTTGCTTTGTTGAGTGTACCTTGTGGGCAAGCTCTTGCTGCCAGCATTTCAGTAACCAACGTGCTCAGATCTTCACCATGAAATCGTTGAACGAGAGTTTGGAGAGAATTTCCTGTTGCAATTGGTACCAATCAGAAAACAATGGATCCTCAAATGAGTAGACGATATGGGGAAGTGGAGGATCATCTTCGTCGTTTAGGCAGTGGGACGGTGACTATATGCGCGTCGTTTGCTGCGACGGAGGCAAGATCGTTATGTGGAGTAGGTATATGCACATTGTTTGCTACAACGGAGGCAGAGCATTGCAGCTGTGAAGAAACAGCGGCTTTGGGAAGAAGATTTTGAGCAGGAGAGAGCACGGCGTTGGTGGCATTTGAAGGTAAAGTGTCCCTCGCCCTACTACGAGTAGTGAGGGGAATTGCAAAGGAAGGTTTTCAAGACAGCATTCGACTGCCGTTATCAAGAGTTTGTAAGCAAATACCACAACATTAATTGTTTGTTAAAAAAAAAGTGGAAGCTGACAAGGCTACACTAAAGATGGAAGGGAACAAAACTGAAGAAAAGGCAACTCACTAATAATCACGCAGATATAACAAGATAATGTCGTGGTATTAGGAGCGAGAGTCTATACAAAAGCAGAGTAGAATAATGAGAGAGTAGGAAGGGGGAATGGGGAAGGAAGAAGAGTAGTCGCTAAAATGTGGTAGTCTATATTTGTCAGAGCAGGATGATGTACAAACAAGTATCAATGAGATGACATAAGATGATGTAAGCACCTCCAGGCTTACAGCAGTGTTCATACACACTTGCGGTCTCATCTTCCTACATCTGGTGCTTCAATTCGCCATGTACAAGCCTGTCTCTTGGATTTCATCTTGCAACATAACCTCCTGGTATATTCTTCATCTCTCTGGTATAAACAGTGTCTCACAGTATAACAGGTGAGGACAATGAACAGCACTGGGAAGTGCTATACTGGGCACTATAACATCTGGCTCACAAATGAGCTCCAAGAAATGCTTGTGTATGTCCACGATCTGGTCCCTGAAACCCATCTCATCACTGGTTGGGGGAACAGAAATCTATATGTGCTGAGTAATGAAGTTTCTGGGGTTCTTCCAATTCCTGATGATGTCCAAGTGAAGTCAGGAATGGGAGAATATCAGCCCCTTCTCCATTCTAACCAACCACACCACTTCTTGGCCTCCAGGCAGGGAACCTGGAAACCCCTGCTTCCCATTCACGATAGTAATGAGCACAATCTATTCCAGCAACTTGTAGCTGAAAATATCATATTCATGTCTGCACACTGGGAGACAGCTGTGAAGATATGGAATGGGTATGCAGATGAGTGCAAAGAAATTTCATACAAGGTGTGTAACATGAGTTGCATATGATGCAGCACATCCTATCCAAGTCAAGATTCATCTCACCAACTCACATGTCAGTTAATTGAGCACCTGAAAGGGTACTTCAATGGGGACTGGAAAACTCAAGCAAACATCAAGCAGACGATGGCCATAATGGCTAAGGACCACATGCCACTCAAACAGACACTCCAGGATCCACATTGCTCTGTAACTGCACCCCTCACATCTGAGAGCATGATCCAGCTCCATTCTGCTCCCAAAGGATTCCTTCCCATAGATCCTTCACCTTCAACTATGGATGTTGATCATACTATCTTGACACTATCAGCCATGCCATCCACCGCAACTTTAGCACCTGGAGATCAAGCCTCAAGTTCCACAATTGAAGTATCACATGCACTGTCAAGAAAGTGTGCAGCTGATGCGTCCATACAAGTACAACCAACCAAGAAACCAAGGCAAGCGCAAAGCTGCAGAAAGTGTGCTAGTGGAGCTGAATGTTGTGGGAGGAAGGAAGTCAAGTTCTGCCAAAACCCATGTAAAGACTGTGGAAAGGTCAACTGCCAAGGCCAAAACCCCAAGAAGCTGAGATTACCCTGCAGTGAGGGATGGGAGTAAGTATAGATCATTGCCCCAGGATGGAACAAGACCATAGGCTTGTGGACACAGGGGAGGAGGAACTGCACTCAGTAAAACTGACACATGGTGTATTGATTAAGAAAAGAGATACGCAGAAGCAAGTCAGATTGGAATTGATAATCGGATGGGCAAGCTTTGAGATTATACAGAGCCAAATAGTCCTCCTTCCTTTTTAGTATCTGTCCACTTTATTTTTTTATTTTTTTATTTTATTCCACATCAATCAGTATTGAGCCTGAGTTCTCTACCCCAGAGTGTATCACGTAAACTGCACATGTTGCAATGCATGACTGACATGTCCCAAACTCATGTATATTATCACTGATGTTGCCTTCATGTTCCATCTGCTGTCCAGTGGACAATCCATCGTGGTACCACACAGAACCTGATTCTGTGATGAAGCACAAGGTGAACTGATCTTCCATATAATACATCACCCCTCTTAGTTTGTAGGTTGTATTTTGCCCATTGACTGTCACAATAAATATGCTCTCCAGCAACGAGGTCTGGTGCTGTGACATGTCAAAAGCAATTATTGTGGGTGACTCTTCAAAAACATATCATCTCATAAGATGTTCTCTGCAAATGTGGCAGTGTGATGCACAGACAACATAATGATTATCGACAAATGCTTGTATAGTGGAGCATTCATGCAAGAGTATAATTTGACAAGAAGAGGTGAGTACATTGGCTCTATCCACTAGATTGTTATTTGGACAGTGGCTTGACGATGACATGATAGGATGGTTTGCAGAAAATAAAATATCCAGTATACTTTGGATGCCTGCATAGCGACCCCAAGGAAATATTGCAGGGTTTACTCTCTGTAACCAGCACTGTATGTAATCACAGACTTCTTCAAGACTGTACATGGTGCCATGAGGTCATGTTTATGAGAAGCTGACTGCAATCTGGCCCAGATACTGATTATTAAGGTCCTTTAATTGGACAGTTCGCAAAGTCATGTCATCCAGCCATATGTTGTACAGGACAGATATAACGGCATCATATGCACAGCTATTATTGTTCTACTGTGACCCTCTTGGATGAGTACTTTACACTCCCCCACCTATTCCAGTTGGATTCTGGTTTGTCCAACCAGAATTTCTGGAATTTCTGGAATCCAGTGGAATTTATTTAGTATATAATTGTCCCTTTGTGGAAGTATTCTGGCAGGACAAATTACTAAATTCACACCCAGAATCCCTGGAATCTGAATGGACCTAATCACCTGGATTCACTGGAGTCACACGGATGTATGACCAACTGCACAACTGGACTAACCGGACAGCACATGCTTTACCAAATAAAAGTTTCACATCCAACAAGAATTGAACACTTGACCTTGGGGTCCATAAATAGAACAGCACGCTTAACCACTTAGCTACCAAGCCGTTCTCTTTACCTAACATTTGATACTTTTATTACCTAACCAAGGTGTGTGTTAACAAATCGTCATCAATCACAACACATCACAGCTGTGTGACATGTCATCACAAACACTCACATGCAACCACACCACATTAACCAACCCACTGACCCATTGCGACCCCATCCACCAACCACCCCCATCAAAAACCATGCCAACCACCTGTGCCAACACATGCAACAAGGGATTCAGCCCATCGCCAGTGAAATCCCTGCCCAAATCAGGATTGCAAACCCGCAAACATGCCATGTCAGCACTCAAAAAGGATGGCTCAAAGAAAGTGAAGTGAGACGAGGAGAAGGAAGAAGAGGAACAGTCTGGGAAGGGGAAAGGTAGTAAAAGGTAAGTAACCCAGCTCTTTTATCCAGTCATTATGGTACTAACATTCTGTTCCTTTTTACAGGACCTTGAAAAAAGGCTCAAAAGGACAGGGTGTGGCTTTGGCCGCCCCTTTAAGGTATGTTTCTTTTTTATTAATATCTTTTCTCATTCTTTTTTTCTTTCATAGAGCCAAACTCGCTCTCGAGGTGAGCAGAGTCTCTGTTGCCCCCCCCCACAAATGTGCTTAATCAGCCAAGGCAAGTTTCCTGCCCCCTCCTCCTGGTCAGGGCAGTGCTGGTCAACCCTGAGCCCTGCAGGCCCCCTCCAGTGACAGCAAGGAGAGCGAAGAGGAGACCAGTGACAAATACAGCAACAACAATGGCAGCAATGACTAGTGCTTAAAGGTCCAGTCCATGTGACTAGAAAATAACCGGAACTGGACCGGACCAGGACCGGAAAAAACCAGACCATCAGTCCAGTTTTTTCAAATTTTAAGTTAGAAAACCGCAAAGGACCAGTCCTGACCAGTCATAACCGGTTAAGCACAGCCATGCAATTCTCTTGTAATTACCTTGAAACTGGTCAAAAAATTAAGCAAATCAGTGAAGAATTGAGTGAGATATCACCAAAAACAAGTTTCCCGATCAGGTTTCAGGTTGTGAAACCCATCTTTGGTGATATCTCACTCAATTCTTCACCAATCTGCTTAATTTTTTAACTGGTTTCAAGGGAATTACTATTGGTAGGTTCCCCACAAGTGGTTTTGAGCAGTTATTCCCACTTCATACATCAGTCTTACTGGCTTTTAGTAAAACCAGTCACATTGGAAAACTCATTTTTGGTGATATCTCACTCAATTCTTCAGCAATCTGCTTAATTTTTTGACCAGTTTCAAGGGAATTACTATGGGTAGGTTTCCCACAAGTGTTTTTGAGCAGTTATTTCCACTTTGTACATCAGTCTTACTGGCTTTTAGTAAAACCAGTCACAACTGGTTAGGACCGGTTTTTTGCAGTTTTTTGTGGTTCTGGTCTGGTTATTTGGTTATTTCCTTTTATGGAGGACCAGTCTGGTTCCGGTCTTGCCAAAAATAGTGTGAGAACTGGGACCGGACCAGACTTTTAAGCACTAGCGATGACAGTGCGAGCTGTGGGGAGCCTGCAGCCAACAACGACAATGACAGGGAGGCTGACAACAAGGACAACAGCAAGGCTGACAATGGGAACAATGGCAAGCCTGCAAATGACACCAACACCAACACTGACAATGGGGAGCACCAGGATGACAACAACAAGGAGGCCCAGGACAACAACATGAACACCAATAATGATGCCAGCCATGGGGAGGGCCAGGGCAATGACCACAACAGAGGCCCCAAACCCTGCGACAACACCACCAACACCAGCAGCAGGAAGGCCACAGATGACAATACCAGTGCCAATGCCAACGATGGGGGTGCCAAAACCACTAGCAAGCCCCCATTTTCTTTTTCTTGTACTGGTTACATCCTGACCATCCCTTGTCTCTGTAGTAGCCCTTAGGTCCAAAGGTATTTTAATTTGTTGTAGTTGTAATTTAAAATCTAGAATTAGTATTAGATCATTTGCTGGGTGGCTCCTCGATGGGTGACACAGGTAATGAAAAAATAATATTACTTGGTCTTTTTAATATATCATCATAGTTGTTCCTAGTGCAACATCCATGGTCTGAGCCAAAGGGTTTCAAGATCCAGGTAGGAGGTCTTTACTTTTGCTTTTGCTTTTTAGCATTGTAAAACATCCATAGATGTTCATATGACTAGTCCATCATCCAGTCCACCACCTGCTCTCCATGGATCATCCTGCACTACTGGTGGACATATGTGTGGATGTGCCACTGGGAATGTCTTCAATTTTGCTGATGCAGGTGATGACAACAATCTCAAGACTCCAGTTTTGAGGATGGGAAAAGTACATATTTATAACTCCCTAGTTGATTCTATCGAAGTCAAGCCATTCCAGATTCTCAAAGTCGATGTTCAGTTTTCTATGGCACCCATACTCAAATCTATTGCTGCAAAGTGGTCTCCAATTGAAAGTATGGAGCCTTCATGCATACCTATTATCATTTATAATAATCCCATGATAGAAACCAACCCTCAAATATCTGTTTATGAACAAGGAGACTGGACTGACAAAGGCCAATATGATGCTGCAGTATCATTGAGGACTGGGACCGAGACCGGTCCTTATATTTCATGTACACTAAGAAAACCAGACCGGACCCTACAGGACTGGTCCATATCAGTTATGCATCAGTTTGTAGACCAGTCAAGACCAGTCTATGGACTATATACTGTACAAAAAAAACTAATAAAACAGAAAAAAAAAAACTGAATCCACCCCATGAGCAGGGGCTCATGAGGCTGGACATGAAGCTGAAAAGGGGATCATTAGTAGAAAATAAAATAACAATAAGAAAAGAAAATGGCCCCCTCCATCTTGTGTTTTGAGGGGGGGGAGTTCGGTTGCGGTTGCCCCATATCTGGGTCAGTCTGGTTGCGGTTGCGGTTGCCGGTTGCCCCTCTTGGGGGTCAAAAAACTGGACTGAACTGGACCTTTAAACACTAGTTACAAAGAATGTAGGCATTCCAAGCTGAGTGATCATCACACAAATTTGATTGCGCATGTCAATCCATGCCGCAGAAGATCCAGGGACATGGCTATTGATCACACGAACCTCTTGCATTAACTTTAATACTTGGTGTTCCTCATTATTGTAAGCCATCTTGAAGTCTCCTCAAACAACTCTTTCCAGGACTCAATGAATGACATCCAGAGATGCAGCAGCAAATGTGTTCGCTACAGACAAGAAATTTCTGCACTTTGTCTTCAAGCTGGTGTGTAATAGCAATGTTCATCTCTGTAAAATATTAAATGCTGTAAACAGAAATGAGGGGTGCTCTTGAAATCTGCAATCTGTCAAGTTCAAGAAGTGCTTAATGTGCTGCTTAAATGATATCAGTTCTTTGCATCTCGGATCCTCGGGTCCACCAACTCCAAATTGGTACAACATCAGATACAGTCAAGGATTAACAAACTCATTTTCAGGATTGGCTTCATGAGAAATTTGGAGATAGCCTTCCTTCTTCTGGATGTGTGATAACGCCACTGCTCACAGCTCATTGGAAGACACATGACCATTGAATATTGGATATCACCACTTTTTGGAATGCTATCTCAGCATTGGGAGGTGGCTGCTGATGCACAGTCGACATGGTAGAAGGTGCAAGATCATACCGTGAGGTTAGAACATCATCATCTGTGTAAGATTGTACATGTTCTACATGAAATAGTAGAAGGTCATTCATTGGCAAGCTGTTTAAAACATCGTAGTTGATGTCGATGTCAGCATACAACGAATTATGGGCTTTCAGCCATATCAATGCTTCTCAAACTTTATGAGCATGTACTGCAAGAGGTTTTGCTTTTTTGCAAAGCCATTCACGAGAAGGAGGAGTCAAGCCAACAAAGATGACACATATAGGAGATGTGATTTCTTGTACAGAGGGTGGAAGCACTGTGGCTACTTGTTGAGGCTGCTGAGGATAGATGATTATGTTGCCATGAAACCCTTGTTGAGTTTGGGGAAAGGTGAGATTAGAGTCTTGCTCGCTTAATTGAACAATCCAACATTTTGTGTGACACAGGGCGATCATGGATTCTTCGATGAACATCAAATCTTGTAACTCAGAAGGTACTGATCCAAGAGCAGTGTGGTTCACTAGTGCAAGGGCAGGCAATTTGTGGTTTTTAACTGAGTTCCAACATGACGAACAAAGATTGAGTTCATATGTTGTATCATCTCCATTCTGACCATGATCAACCTGCATTCGATCCACTTGATGCACACCTGATGGATCCAACAGTGCATTTCTCAGAATTCCTGTAGTGAATGGATGAGATATTGCAAAATTGGAATCAATTTCAGACTGAGCAGAATGAAATTCATCATCTGAGCAACAAAAGCAGTTCAGATCTACAGAATCAGCAGAGAACCATTCACAATCTGATACTGAGCATGATTCTGCACAGCATGCACACATCATATTCTGAATAGCATGACTAGAGACCATTTACATAGTGCTTCAAACAATGGTGCAAAATGCTGGTTGAAGATTTAGGATCATGTTGTATGTCATACAATTGGAGCAACCGACATAGAGGCCAATGACGAACATTGCTACCTATTTGAGATAAGAAGAAGATGCAGAGCTCGTTCTGATTATCAGGTATCTGCAACGACTCAGACAGACAATCTTCTCGCAATTTGATGCATGCCAGAGGAAGCACTTACTCAGTTGAGTACATTCTGCTTCGGCAATGTGTGCAACCACTGAACTTATGATGTCATGCACCATCCCAAGAGGAGATAAGCCATGACTGGCAGCAACAGCTAATGCTTCTGGTCTTGGGAACTTTTCAAATCTGTCAAACAATGTCTGAAAGCTTGGATGCTCATTTTCTTGTAAGGAATGATGTTGTGCTTGCAACCAATGTATTAGCTGAGAATGCTCAACAAGAGCAGACTTACAAGAATATCTGAGACTACTGCATATAGCTCAAAGGATATCAAGAGGAGCTTTGAGACTTTGATCCTACATCCATATCTATGAGCTGAGTGGTTCAAGACAATGGCACCAAAGACAGGAAGCCCTGCTGACATAGTCCAGGCACAAAGGAATGCAACTGAGAGGGCTGAGTCCCTATTTCTCCATGTTGTGCAGACTTACTATGAAAATCCATTACCATCCAAGACCCTGTCAACTACCCAAAGTGGGATGGTATCAACTCCAATTTCACCAGACTCAGATGCATGGCTTGCCAAAATCTGTGAATTTGAGCCCTCGACAATGACACCTGTTGCCCAGTCAGAAGATTTTTTCAAAGAGGAGACTGGGCAGTACTTACACTTTGAAGGAGGTCATGGTGAACTCCAGAATCCCTTGGCTTGGTGGAAGGTCCATGCTGGCTCTTTCTTACTCAACTCACTGAAGTATCTTCCTTTGATAGAAACACAGTGCTTCCTTCCTAACCATCACGCACATGGCTCAAGACTTTCTCATGATCCCAGCAACAAGTGTTTTAGTCAAGCATGTGTTTTCAAAATCTTGACACATCTGCATGGACCTGCATAGCTCATTGAAGGTAGAGACAATCTCACAAGCACTCTTGACAAAATTATGGATTTGAAGTGGCATGCTGGATGTAAATGAGCAGATCATGAAGTATAAAAAACAGAGATTTGTTTGAACCCTATACCCTAACAATATAACCATATTTATAGTAAATAGTGTATAAATAACTATATACACCATTGGTCCTATATATATACTATATGGTTGGAGCCTTAGATAATATAATAAAGTCATGTCAGTCAGCTGACCCTGAGAAAGTTTTAATGTTACGTAAATTTTGACTAAGCAGACTGTGCTGTTTTATGCCGGCAAAACCCGTGCCAGTGCATCACACATCAAAACAAAATAAAATATTTGTCATGCATGACTTCTCTTCTTCCCTGCCTTTCTCCCTCTGCGTTCTGCCTTCCACAAAGGTAGGTTTAGGTGTCATTGGGTCCTGCTAACCATCTGACACTGTTTTGGGGCCCGGGGGTTCTGCAGCCCGGGGGTTCTGCAGCCCCTGGCTTCTGCCATTTAGAGGGTTTTTGCTGTCTTTTCAGTTTTTGGCTATCCTTCTTTTGGTGAGTCAGCTGCCTTACCTCTTGGTTTCTCATAGTATCTGTCCCTCTAGGCCTGTTTGCACCTGGATTTTTGTTGGGTGTTCCCTTGCCATCCTCTCTTTTTTGCTGATGGCCTTCTCTTCCCAGCTTTTGGCCTGGACCTGGGCCTGGACCTGCCTTTTGAGTGAGGTGAGTGGGGTTTGGTGTTTGCTCTCCTCCAGTTGCCTTTTCAATTGGGTTCTTGAGGAATCAGTAGACCAAGGTAAAGCCCAGTGAAGTCCTGCCTCCCTGGCTTCTTCTTTTCAACAAAGGAGTGTCTGCCAGTTGATTTTGGGCCCAAATCCCTGATTTTGGGCCTGGACCTCTCTCTGGGCACAGTGTGTAGGGAGATTGGGCTGGCGGGTATGCAGTTGCCTCCTCTTCCATCACTGGAAGTTGCTCCACTGTCAACTACTGATGTTTGCACTGATTTCACTGCTTCCTTTAAGAATCTGAGCCACAGCTGCAGCAGGAGAGTGCTCCATCTCCATTCACCTGGGCTTCTTAATCATGTGAGTACATTCTGATTTCTTTCCTTCTTTTGTTCTATTCTCATCCTTGCCTCTGCAGGGATCAAACCCCTCCCAACACTCCTCAGTGGATCCATATTGCTGCCCAGCAAAGTGAACGAGACCGGCATGTCCTGGATAGCCCTGAGCATCACCACACCCCTCATCATGCCTGCTGACTGCACTTTGCCCCTCCTCCAATTGGCCTCCTACTCCCTCCTCCTCCTCCTCCCATGGTTGGTCCACCTGCTAATAACTCTGACCCTTTTGGTGTTCCCCCACTCCAGGTTCCTGCTCCTGCTCCCCTCACATTTGCAGATCTCATGGCCCAGTATACTACTCTTCCACCGCTTCCTGTCAATGCAGGACAAGGTCGTGGTCATGGAGCTCAAGGTCATGGGGCTCCTGCTCCACTGCCTATGGCTGATCTCATGGCCCAGCATGCAGCTCTTCCACCCTTGCCAGTTGCTCCTGTGCATGGACGTCAAGGTAGAGGTAGAGGTAGAGGTAGAGGTAGAGGAGCTCCTGTTGTTGTGGTGGGTATTCTCCTTCTACCATTTTGTATGTACATTTCATGGCTGATGCTTGAATAACCAGCCCTTCCCTGCCATGCCTCCTTTGAATCCACTCCAGCCACCTGCTCCTGTCCCTGCTCCTGCTCCTGCTCAGCCTCCTGCTCCTGCACCTGTTCAGCCCCTTTCTGTTGCCCGCCAGCCATTCAATCTCAACTGGCCTGTCCACAGTCTTGGGAGTATGGATATCCAATGTCCTTCATGCCATGCACTTCATTGGATGGCAGAGAAAACTGCCAAGTCTTCTCTGATAAATCCCAAGTTTGGCATGTGCTGCTTCAGTGGAAAAGTCAATCTCCCCCATCTCCATGAACTCCCCCATGAGCTGTCTCAACTCTTCAATGGCCAGGATCATCTCAGCAAAGAGTTCTGTGACCACATACCCAACTACAACAATGCACTTGCCATGACCTCCATTGGCTGAAAGCTGGACAACTCCATGAACAATGGCAATGGGCCCTGGATCTTCAGGCTCCATGGTGAGCTGTCCCACAAAGCAGGTTCCCTTCTCCCCCTTGCAGGCAAGAATCCTGTATACTCCCAGCTTTACATCTATGATCCTGCTCAGGCACTTGACCATCATCGCAACCACAGACAGAACACCCATCTGCAACCAGACATCTTGAGCAATCTTCAGGACATGGTTCACAACCACCATCCAGGAGTTGTACTCTACAGACAGGCCTTTGAGCTCACCCAAGACTTGCCACCTGAGCAGCAGTGCAAGATCGCTCTTCACTTTGATGAGGGCTGTGATCATCATTGGTACAACCTTCCTGATGCCAGCCAAAATGAGATCGCCATTATTCTTCCAGGGGATGGAGACCAGCCAGGGGGCTATCGTGACATTGTCCTCAACCATAAGCATGGGAATGGCCTCCAGTGCATTTCTGAGTGCCATCCTTTCTATCCTGCCCTCCACTATGTGCTGCTGCATCCCACTGGCCAGCTCTCATGGCATCCCCAGCTCGAGTACAGAGGTGGTGAGGAGGTCGACAATCAGGATGGTGCTGTGGAGCCTCCTGCTGAGGGCCAGCCTCAAAAGCGCAAGCATGTCACCAAGTCAGAGTTCTATTGCTATTGCCTTCATCCACGCCCTCCCAACATTGAGCCCCAGCATATCTTCCAGGCAGGAAAGCTCTTTCAGCAGTATGTGTGCGACCATTGGGCCACCTGTGAGCAGGATCACCTGATGTATATCATGTCCAGCCAGGGCAAGCTTCACAGTGAGGTGTATTCTGGGCTCACAGATGCTGTTGCAGCCAACATTGATGCAGACCCCAGGGCTCTCGGTCAGAGGACTATCTTGCCATCTTCCTTTGCTGGAAGCACCTGCCACATGCAGCAGCTCCTCCAGGATTCATTGGCCATCAATCGGTACTTCAAAGGTGGTGACCTCTTTCTCACTATGACTGCCAGCCCCAACTGGCCAGAGATCCAGAATGCCCTATTGCCAGGTCAGGATCCAGCAGACCATCCTGACTTGGCAGTTCAGGCTTTTGAGGCAAAGTGCAGGGAGCTGATCAAGGACATTGAGCATGGCATCTTTGGCAAAGCTGTTGGTTATGTCTTTGTAATTGAGTTCCAGAAGCATGGCCTTCCTCACATGCACTGCATCATCTTCCTTGAGGAGGCTTCCAAGCTCCGCACCCCAGAGGATGTGGACAGCCTTCTTTCCTGCGAGTTCCCTGTTGATGATCCTGAGCTCCTCGAGTTGGTCAAGCAGTTCATGGTCCACAAGCCCTGCAGTGCTGAAAATGACAATGCTGATGCCCCATGCTTGGTCAATGGCAAGTGCTCCAAGAACTTTCCCAAGCCCTTCAGAGAGCACACTACCACCTCTGATGATTCTTATGCCTCTTCAAGGCACCCCAACACTGGCCAGACCTTTGAGGTCTGGGGGAAGCAGGTCGACAATTGCTGGGTCGTCACTTACTGTGCCTATCTTATATGGAAGTATCACTGCCACATCAATGTTGAGGTCATTTCCTCCATCAAGGCCTTGAAGTACACCTACAAGTACGTTTACAAAGGCCATGATCAGGTCACAATGCAGTTTGGCACCTGTGATAATGAGGTTAGGCAGTACTTGGATGCCCGCTTTGTTTCTGCCTGCGAGTCCTTCTGGTGTCTCTTCCACTTTGTCATGCATGGTGCCTCTCCCAATGTTGTTCACCTCCATGTCCACCTTCCAAATGAGCAAAATGTCACATGGAGTGAGGATAGAGTGGAGACTGTGCAGCAGGTCATCGAGCAAGCAGCCACAAAAGACACCACTCTCACTGCATTCTTCAAGGCCAACCTGGAATATCCAGAGGTTGGTGGTGACCTTCTGTACCAGGACTATCCCTCCAAGTTTGTGTATCACAAGAGTACTAGCAAGTGGAAACCCAGGCAACATGGCTTTGCAGTTGGCAGGCTGTATTATATCCACCCCACTGCTGGCGAGCACTTTTATCTCCGCCTTCTCCTCACCTCTGTCAGGGGCCCAACATCATTTGAGAACCTCCTCACCTTCCAAGATGTGCAGGCACCATCTTTTAGAGAGGCCTGCCTCACCCGTGGACTGTTAGAAGATGATCAGGAGTGGCATCAGTGTCTAGAGGAGGCCAGGTCCATGCAGACAGGTCAGCAGCTTCACCATTTGTTTGTGACCATCCTTCACGACTGTCTGCCCTCTGACCCTGCTGCACTCTGGAACACCTTTTGGATTCACATCTGTGATGACCTGCGCTACCGCCTTCAGCATGACTACAACTGCCTCAATCCCACTGATGATGATGTCCAGGTCTATGGCCTCTTCCTCATTGACCAGCTTCTCTCACACACCAACAAGTCCCTTGCTGATTGGCCCACTATGCCTCAGTATACCCAGGACTGGCAAGCCATGGTTGGCAACCACCTCATCAATGAGCAGAGGTTGTACAATGCTGAGGAGCAAGCAGTGTTGGCAGCTGAGCATGAGGCAAGGTTGAATCAGGATCAGAGGGTGGCATTTGATGAGATTCATGCTGCAGTCAATGCTCAGTCTGGCCAGACCTTTTTCCTTCATGGCCCTGGAGGCACTGGCAAGACATATGTCTACAATACTCTGTGCTACAGGCTTCGCTCCCAGGCTAAGATTGTTCTCTGTGTTGCATCCTCAGGCATTGCTGCCCTTCTTCTCAAAGGTGGTCGTACTGCACACTCTACATTCAAGATTCCCATTCCCATCCATGAGTCCTCCACATGTGGCCTCTCAAAGACTTCTAAGCATGCAGAGCTCATATGTGCAGCAGACTTGGTCATTTGGGATGAGGCCCCCATGCAGCATCGTCACATCCATGAGTCTATTGATCGCACCTTCCATGATGTCCATGGATCAGACAAGCCATTTGGTGGCCTCTCCATCGTCTTTGGAGGGGACTTTCAGCAGATTCTGCCTGTTATCATCAGAGGATCACATCCTCAGACTGTCAGTGCCTCCACGCAGTGCTCTGCTCTTTGGGGGAATATCCAGGTGCTCCATCTCAAGCAAAACATGCGTTTGAGTGGAGATGTTGCAGAGGAGTGCAACTTTGCAAAGTGGCAGCTGGAGGTTGGTCATGGAATGCACACAGACAATGAGGCCAACATCCATCTTCCTGACCATTTCGAGTGCCCAGAGAACTCGGTCCCCTCCCTCATGGATGCCATCTATCCTGACATCCATCATCCACAACAGCACTCAGACCACTACTTCTCAGATCGGACAATCCTCTCAAGCCACAATGATGATGTGGATGACCTCAATGCTTATATCCTTCACAAGTTCCCTGGACAGCAGAGGGTGTTTCACAGTGCTGACTCAATTCCAAACAACACACAAGACCAGGGAGAGCTCATGTACCCTGTGGAGTACCTGAACTCGATCAACTGCTTGGGACTGCCATTGGCTCAGACAGCTCTCAAGATTGGTTGTCCAGTAATGGTGCTTCGGAACCTGGATCCTGGGCATGGTGTCTGCAATGGGAGCAGAGGAATTCTCACAAGGATGAGAAACAGGGTGTTAGAGGTATGGCTTCTTACTGGGGATCATGCTGGAGAGACTGTGTTCATTCCAAGGATTACACTGCGACCAACAGTTCACAACATCAAAGCCATCTGGGCAAGTATGAGTGAGGAGGCAATAACAAAAAATATTGTATATAATGAAGTACTACTAGATAATGTATAGATAGAGTGCACATAAAGATGGGTACAATAATGTATCATATATAATATAATGTATCATAGCACATATATAAAGATGTGTAGATATAAATATAAATATCACCCGTGTGCCGAAGGCACATTCAAAAAGCTTGTCAGAGACAAAATCCATGGATTGCTTATGAAAACCACTTATCAATCCAAATCAGGTGTGAGAGCCAATGAGAACTGAACACATAAGTGTTTTGCATCGGGCATTTGCATCTCGTTTTTCATCCAACCCTAAAATCCACTACTAAAGTAGTGGGAATCTTGTCACAGTTGCGTCCCGTCACACAGTGTGACTCCACGCGCTTTCGGATCGACAAGCTAGAGAGGGTTGAACGTTTGGAAATATGGCAGATCCGCGTCGAAAAATTCCACCTAACCCCCCTCGATGGCAGCCAAATCCAGATCCGGCTTCCATTCAGGTCCCAGGCCTTGACACCGATGCACCAGTGCTTGACCAGATCGAACAGATAGAGCAGCTCATTACAATTAAGCTTCAGGTCCGTCCGTTCAACCATGTTTACGTGACTAGAATCGATGAATGTCTGTAGAACATAGATGAAAATTTTTCAAAAATACACCATCTTCTAGCAAACAAGCTTCTGCCTGCCGTCAAGCGCTATGCTGTGGGAACAGAACCAGTAAGGGAGGCAGCAAAAGTGTGTTTTGTAGTTTTGGAACGGAAACCATTGCTTCTGAATCCTTTTATCATCTTGTAGTTCTGGACGTCATTCTACGAACAAGCGGCGCAAATCAAAATACCAACATTCGACGACTACTCAACAGTGAACGAGGTACCATCAAAACGAGAAGAAGGGCAAGAGGAGACTCCTGATACCGTTACCCAAGAACAGTCTCAGGCTCAAAATTACGAGTCAAGTGTTACGTCGAGCGAAAATTCGTTCTTGCCTGGTCAGGCTGCATTCTCATCCACTCCCACTACAGCCCGTGCTATGAGGACTCAGGATAGCTTCGCGAGTGGGACTTCAGATGATCCTTCTTGGACTGCTTCTATGGAGTCTCCGCTCGTCCGACTAGACAGAGGGCTCCGCGAGTTCTCAAATGCTGAGGATGAAAGTCTACTACCAACCAATTCGAAGCAGATATCATCTCTGCGCTTTGACGAGCCGATGCCCCATACCAAGCAAGATGAGCGAAATATTCATACGATTCGTTCGAGCAAGGGCAAAGAGAAGGAAGCTGACCCCTTGCTTCGAAACGTCCTTCGCCACAACCTCCACTCCATGAGTGACGCATCATCAACCACGGTTTCACCCGTTAAATTCCAGGGAAAACCCAAGACACCGATCCCTAAAAAATTCAACCCCTACCTTCCTCCGAACAAAGACCCGGCAGACTGGAATGGCGTCGTCGACCTGCGTGATCCATCTGTAAGGACCCCGCGCCATCGTCATCGCACCAGAACGCCCTCTTCGTATCGAAATCCCACTGCCCCAGAGGGAAAATCAGACGACGAGGATTCATTCGATGGTTTACCGCCTGGCATGTCACCGCCAGTCATGATGTCTCCCGCACGTCCGCCGCGGTCCTCCGCCGAGCTTGGACTACTCGGGCAGACACCGACGAGAGAAGCATCTGCGAGGATCACAAGAGATCTCGTAAGAGACATACAATATAGAAGTGTCGGGCAGGTTCGACATAAATCTAGTGGGACAGAATCCAGTATGAGCACCATGCCTACCCCTCCTTCCTTATCACGGTATAATCGACACGACACGACTGATAGCATCGACATCGACTCCAGTTTAGAGAGCATGATGAGAAGGGTGGGTTTGAGTGTGCCATCTAGCATGGGGACAACGTCCACCCCAGGTCTACGTCTACGCTCAAACGCAGCGCAAGCTGCTCCTGTCCTGCAGATGGAAGACATCCTGAACGCTTCGGTTCCCACTGCCCCAATGACTCTGTTTGAAAACGACGAAGACCCCCACGCAGATAACGACTCCGACTCCGATTCCCTCGATGACGCAGAGATCAACAACACCGCTTATCCCTCTGCCGCATTCATGATGGCCTCTGCGCAGTCCTCGCAGGATG
This sequence comes from Tricholoma matsutake, assembly GCA_026075535.2. NCBI lineage: Eukaryota > Fungi > Basidiomycota > Agaricomycetes > Agaricales > Tricholomataceae > Tricholoma > Tricholoma matsutake. Next base: position 10,446,285 of record AP026540.1, on the reverse strand, counting down.
ACTCCTTCGGGTCCTCCTCGAGCCACTCCGGGGACTCTCTGACAGCGGAGGACCACGCGGACCTTGGTGTGGTGCCCATACACCCCTTTGCGATGGGCGTCGAAGATACAGGGTCTGATGACTCATTCGACGATGACGAGACTGGGGTGGATCAGCCGGATGAGGCAACATTGTTTGGAGTGCCGCCCCAGCAGCGGATACGTGCTGCTCAGGTTGGCCAGGGACAGGGACAGGAACACGTAGGGTTGCGGATGCTCGGAGAGGATTTGTTGCAGGATACGATTGGCATCGGGGCGCAGATTGCGATGCGGGGGAACGTTGAGGAGAGTCCGACCCCTGCACCACACGTAACGGGTCCCTGATGATGAGGCGTGGACTGCTATCATGTTTGCAGCACTGGTTTCCCTTTTTGCCGACGTGCTTTTGGACTAATCACTACCTATATAGTGACGATTGATGAGGACGGACTTTTTTGCATTCCTATATGTACTGAGAGGCATAGACAACATCAATCCTGAGGGTTGTGATAAGGTGGGTGAAGAAACTGACAAGTATTCATTGTGACTGCATTGACCACCCGGACAAGCACGTATTCATTCATATGGAGCAGTGTGGGACTTCGTCCTGTAGCATGCAGTGCACCACTCAACATGAGTATCATATATCAGGCATTTTGAACCAGAGAACCATTGAACCGAGTCGATGTTCACTTTTCAGCTTGCAATCTAAAATATGTACAACATTACTTCCTGCATATGAATACTGGGTCTTGCAGATATGAAGAATCTGCATCTGCACTCTGGCACTCTGGCTGTGGCTGGGCGGCATACTGGAGTGGGAGACGAAAGCACAGAAAAACGGCAGCTCTAGAGATGAAGCCGTGATCATAAACAAGTACCTCGAAACGTACAACAACACTGTCAATGTCAACCGACGAAACGAACAGAGGGACTGGATTGTACGCCATCTGTTGTCACGAATGGATATCACAATTTGGCCTGATGCCCAGGTCTAGCGGTTGTCATCTTGATGACGATCTTCCCGAACTGATCCCCACGCCGCATGATTTCGAATCCTTGTTCAGCGGCTTCCAGACCGTCGAGGACATGTGAGACGATTGGCACAACGTGATGCTCTTCCAGAAATTTGGTGGCATCTATCAAGTCCTGGTGGGATCCCATTGTCGAGCCTGAAAAAACGAGTTATGAGTTAAGGTCCAGTAGAGATGAGGTGTTCACATGAGGATGTACCGATCAACTGTTGGTTTTTCAGGACTTCCCGCATTGTGAATGTAATTTTTGGGCTGGCAGTCCTGGATGACAAATCATCGGCAAATTGTCTACGGAGATTAAGATTACAAGGTACGCACATTCCGTAGCACACGACTCTTCCGCCATTCTTGAGTATCTTCCTAGTCTGGGCCATAATTTCGGCTCCGCCAGAGTCAATAACGACATCAAGGACACTACTCCCGCACTTTTCTTTCGCAAGCATGGCGCCAATATGAGATGGCCAGTTTTCTGCATGAAATCATCAAACAGTTATAGCAAGAATCGACATGAGATGCAGTCGTACTATCTTTATAATTGGCACCACCTATCGCTCCGAAGGCGACGGCTTTCTGAATCTTTTTCTCTGTTCCACTAGTTACATAGACAGAAGCGCCTTTCGCGATGCATATCTGCATTGCTATCAGGGCAACCCCACCGCCGATCCCAGTGATAAGGACGTTCTGGCCTGACTGGACGCGTCCATGTACAATGGCGGCTCTGAATATGCGAGGTGAACGGAGATATCTGAGATGATTCTATGTGAGTTACCTCCATGCTGTGACGCCACCCGTGGGCCAAGCTGACATTTGCACATCATCAAGGTATGTGGGCGAGAGAATGACCTGATCTCGTCCTACGACAAGGTATTCTGCAAAGGTACCAAGTGGGGGCAGGCTTCCACCTCCAAGGATACCAAAGCTGTAGGGATTAACAGTGAACACTCATATTTGAATAATGACTGCACATTCTCTCACTCTGATTCTGGTGTATATGGATCTTTCTCCCAGCCCCGCATTGGCGTGAGGAAGACGCGTTTGAAAAGTAATGGATCTCTGGCGTCACTAGACGCGATTACGGTGCCTACATTAAAACATGATAACCGTCTGAGAATTGGCATGTTCTATGTCCGTCGAACGACTCGAACGGCACTTACCTGCGCCATCACTACCAAATACGCTACCCATAACAATACCCGGGTATTGGTCCTTCCTTATCCAAACCTACAGACACATAAACATGGTATGAGACCAGGGGACGAGTGTGAGATGATACATGAGCAGTACGTCTCTGTGGTTGAAAGCCGCTGCCCCGATTTTCACGAGCACTTCACCATCTTTCAACGCTGGAAGTGGTCTTTCGTCGAGAACTGCTTCATGATACACAGGTTTAAGTTTCGCAGTAGTCGGTTTTAATGTAAGAGCCTTCGTAAATTTTGGAATCTTTGAGGTAGTCATGTTGAACGCACCCAGCCTCAGGTGATCGGTCCCCCTCATAGATAAGATTAGATTACTTGCAAACCTTCGTTTGATTTATTTCCATTTGTTCGCGCCATAGGATGTCCCGAGCCTTGCGCCCACGGAGCTCCAGGCCAAGCTATATATCCATGGCAGGCTATGGGTCCGAAGGAGACAATGACGGTCTTCCAGAGGCTGGCCCTTCTTCAAGTCCCAAAAAACGACCTGTTGTCCTCTCTGATATGGATAGTGGTAGCGAATTTTCTCCGGAGAAGGAGGGACTTAAGCTGCTGGAAGATCAGGATAAAGAGCAAGACGAAGTTGTGCAACCGGTCGCCGATGAAGACGAGACTTCTGACGCGGACAAGAGAAGCTTGCCACCCTCAAACAAACGACGTGCAAGGACCACTGCCGCGCCAAAAAAAGCGAAAACGAAAGCGACGGTTTCGGTCGTTATCAAACCATCTATCAGTGGACCTAGCCTTTCCCGTACTTCGAAACGCCAGCAATACATCCTGCCAACCCCAAGTGTACACCATCGTCATAGGGCCGTACCTCTCTACTCTCGTGCCGGTCGCGTTGAACGTCTTGCTTCACGTCCTTCCTTATTTCGGTCCTATGCCGTTGTGATGACAAATAATTTTACTCATAACGCGAAGGTTACAGAGCGGGTCAACAAGTCGTGGGGATATAACGTCGGGTGGGGACCCTTATGGGATTTGGTGGAAGATAGAGGTTGGTACAAGGAAGCTGTGGAGGGGATATCTGACACGGACACAGAGGCAAACCGGCGTCCAAAAGTTTACAAAGATGTCCAAGTGAAAGACGGTTGGGAAATCTTGAACCAGACGTATGCTGGCCGGTTGCCTCGCTGTTGAAATTGGCTCACATGCTCATCAGCGACGTGTTACCGTACTTGCCCACCGATATTGAGATCACCGAAGAAGGAAATCTCAAGCCACCACCACCAATTCAATGTCTTTTTGGTCCGATTGAGGATCAAGTTAAAATCACAATGAAGATGTTCCAGGCGCACAAAATGTGTGAGTTATTAACATCGCTCATTGTGACGACACTATGCATGTAAATTTACAGCCGACTTTGTCCCTGGGAGCACAGGACATGTTTTCAATGCAGGTGCACAAGCATGGGGTCTAGACTGGTGTCCGATACACGTCGATGACCGTCCAGGTTCGCTTCTATTAATCTCGAAGCATGATTCGTCACGATAACCTTCTGATTATAGGTCATTCATACAAACAATATCTTGCTGTGGCGCCATTCCCCACGAATTCTCACTCCCCTGATGTTGGTGTACGAGTTGCCAGACCGTCTTTCGCCTGCATCCAAATATGGTCACTTAGCCCTACCAAATCTCTTCTGAGTTCTGAGAAGGATTCAGGCGAGATGAAGTGCGATATGGTGCTGTGTGTGGATCCAGGTCCCGCCCATGATCTAAAATGGTGCCCATTGCCTTCACACGACGATGTCAATATCCCCGTCCTTAACCGTTGCAAGTACACTTACTGATGCTTAACACAGTCTCATATTACAAGACGTCCACGCAAGCTGGGTCTGATGGGTGGCACGTTCGAGGATGGGTCATGGTCTGTTTATGCCGTCCCAGATCCTCGCGACGTGACTCCACAAGGTCATGATCCATCTCAACCCGTTTATGGTGAGTTCTATATCTTTAGATATGGATTTTTATTGACTCTGCTTCGTATCTGTCGCACAGTCAAAATACCTCAACCGCTCCTAAGGATTGAACTAGATGAAACTAATTGTTGGACGTTCGATTGGGCAAACAGCGAACTGATTGCCATCGGGACTACGAATGGTACATTTCATTGCTCTCCGAGGAAGCACTGATCGATAGAAGCGTTAGGTACCATCGCCGTATACGATATTGGGCCATCTCTGAAGGCCATTAATAATTCCAGTAGGGATACAAAACTTGCCTACCTCGGAATGTATTAACAGTTGGCCAGAAGCTAACACCATCACCAATATTCTTCCGACACACTATATTACAGTCCACCAATCTGCCATACGTGCGCTTACCTGGTTAAGAGCACCCCCATCCTGTCCTTCAGGTGCGCCTCGAACGAATAGCGATCCGACGGTCATTGCTAGCGGCGGCTATGATGGTATGGAATGTATGACGGATATCCGAGAGGGTCATGGTTCGGTTATGAACAGAACTAGAGGTATCGTTATGGTTTGCCCTTTATCGAGGAGTGTTTGAATGATCATTATCAGACGTCATCAATACCATGTCATTCTCACCCTTCGGGGGCGGACCGATCACTATTGATCACGAAAACGTCGTCAAGGCTTACTCCGCTTCGCCTAGTATGCTCGGAAGAGGACACACGTTGCTCGAGCCTCAGGGACCTATATGGGCACGTTGGCTTTCATTGTTTTTGGCATAGCCAATACAACTAACCACTTGCAGACCATTAGCGCATCTGATTATCATCCACAGCTGGCTGTTGGCTCTGCTGATGGAGCTTGCACCACGACCAATTCCCTCAGATCAACGAGGAGAGGCGGTTCAGTGGTCTGTATTATATTGTTTATTCTAACTATCCGTAGCTAATAATATTCTTGTGGTTCAGCCTTTCTTCTTGCACAAGATATATCAGCTGGACTATAGCCGCAATACGGGCGTATACCGAATGCTGGAGCGTTTCTTACCACAAGTATGACCTACGTTGCTTTGCCTCCTTGGAATCATTCACCTCGCTTCCACCAGGAAACACAAGAGCGTCCTGCTGCTACTCGTGCTGCAAAGTCCAAAGGCCAGCAATCAGAGCACTATAAAGCCCATCCTGTCGGTACTGGTGCATGGCCCAGGGAAGTCGGCGTACATCGCGTGACATGGAACAGCGGGAACGGACTCGCTGCAGCAGGATTACTGGCGTCGGTAACTGGATCAGGGCTTTGTAGGGTTGATGAACTGTGGGGGAGGTGGATTAAGGGGAAGGTGCCATACGGCGGTGTTGAACATATCAGAATGGAGTTGGAGGACGAGGAAAGTGGTGCTATGGATGTGGATTCTGATGATTCTGTGGCATCGCTTTGATTGTTTAGGGCGTTTTCTTGGCAACTTCAAATTCTTGGTACGTCTTGGAGCGGCTTCAGTCGTTCATCGAACGCTACGTTCATATGTCGAGAAATCCTTTCAGCATCATCGATATCGACTCCAAGCGATGTAATTTTCTTGTCTTTCCGCCTGCAAATAGTAGGGAATGCTTTTCGAGATTATGGAGAACAAGCGTTATAAGCCATGTCAAGGTCGTATGCTACTTGAGTGAAGGGTAGTTTGGGTATTGATTCTAACGTATGATGATCCTAACAAATTATGAGGTGATATCTGATCCGCGAAACATAAAACAAAAAGGACCCTGTCATGGGCTACTAATCGCGCTCGCTCTATCCAGTAAGCTCTGAACCCTTCTGCTCAACCGCTCTGCCTCCATCTGCCGCTCCCAAACCTGATGAGCCGGGGTATTCTTCTTCGGCATCCACACCTTGCCTCCTTTCGCCTCTGAGCGTTTGGTGTGGAGAGCAGAAAGATCAACAACACGAGGGGACGACGAGAATCGGATGACATCACGATAGAGCATTTTAGTCTCCGTCGTGAGCGATCGCAAGGTTGGCGGTGGAGACGGTGTATCAGAATCAGAGTCTGAGTCGTCTGTTTCAGAGAGGCCTGAGGGATCGAGTGGGGGCGTTGCGAGCCGGCTGATAGGCTCTGGGAGAGGAGGCAGAGACTCGATTTCTCGGAGAAGATCTTGCCCTTTGAGATATGAATTCTCCGTTCGGAGGAAGCGAACTGTACCACGCAGAGCATCGATCTATACAGTGAATAACGGGTCAGATTGATAACTCATTATGTCCGAAGAAAGTGCAAACCTGTTCTAGAAGATGCGACGTCTCCAAGCTGCCTTCGATGGCAACATTTTCTGGCTCTACTTGTTGAGCACCAGATGCTGTTCAAAAAATCAGCTTAGACGGACCAACGGCAACAAAGTACTATTTACCTTGACGCTCTTGACCAGCAGTCAACGCCTTCAGCTTCGCGTTGTCCTGTTCTAGAGCATCCAAATCCGCCTGCAACTGTTCCATCGCTTCTTCGTACGCCCGCTCCTGCTTCCTCGCCTTGGACAACTCGCCCTCAAGATCAAGAATTGCGTCAGCCTGCTTCTTGGCTGCCTCCATGCGACGCTCCATCAACTCAATCTTGACCCCCGACTCCTGTATGTTCTGGTCCTTCGTCTTGAGGCTTCGCACCAGCCCTTGTATCTCGTCGTTAAGCTGGGCAACCTTTCGCTCTGCTTCGACATTAATCGCAAGCGTTGCTTTAATTTCGGCGATCCTTGTGATCCAAGGAGCCACACCAAACACTAACACGAATGAACATCAGCAACAATCTGCATTTGGCCGAGAACAAATAAACCTTTGAGCACATTCTCAGGTTCCATAGTCAATGGGAGGAGTTTACCGCCCTCTTCGAGCAAGTGAGATATCGAATCTCCTATCGCTTCCCAAGCAGAGCCGCCGGGTTTCAAGCCCTTGGCGACGGTCGAAGTGGCGATTTGTTTCACGAACGTGAGGACAGTTGTAAGCTGGAAAGGGGATTTAGCACCTCTAGCATCGCTGAGGTGAGGCATAATTTGTTGAGCCAACTGAAAATGGCACATAAGCATTGAAATAACGGGATTGGAGAAAACTATCACGAACTGAGATGCCAAAGTTGACAAGTTCCGCAACAGAGTTGCATAACATTTTCAGCTGAGGTACAAGATGCGACTTGAGTGCCATGGAGTCTTGAATAAGATCCTCAAGACGCTTGGTGAGTTTCCTGAACCAGGTAAAATTCATTAGTCAACTATTTGGAGCATCAGAAAGCACTTACTTGGACATCGACCGAGCACTCTTGCATTGATCCAGCATCATTTGTAATGGCTGAAACAGCTCGGCTTCGATGTCATAACCACCCATGTCCAAAGCAACATCTACATGTACAATGAATATCAATTTGCTTATCGGTATGCAAGAAAACAATTCCATACCGTCGTCCTTGACGATAGCCGCAACGGACGTCTTCGTGAGCCCGACCGAGGCAGCGAACATGTCCAGGTCACGATCGAATGACAAGGCATAACCCAATTCTCGTTCGCCCAGGTCGTGATCATACTGATCAAAGTAGGTCTCCGCAAGATGGTCAAATTGCGCTTGTATCCTGCCGAATCGTCAACATGGGCCCGAACCTCGACATTAACAGGACAAAACTTACTTGACGATATCATTAACACATTCCATCTCTCGAAATTCGTCTCTTCGCAACAGATCAATATGCATATCGATGCGTTTCTCTATAGGAGCAATCTCGGGGAATATCCGGCCAATGTTGAGGAAGGACTCCACATCGCATCGTCGAAGAATTGCAGAAAAGCGCTTGCAAAGAGTCGACATTCCCGATATCCGCCCTCTCATCTGCCAAGGAAGAAGGTTCATCCAGGGAAATGATACCAAAACGTATACCACACCAACCTCACAGATCCCAACGAGGACTTCTGAAACAGGACTATTGAGAGAATCTGGTATGCCATGAGTCTGCGCCACGACAGTGTTGATCAGATCAGCTTTGTATGCTAGACGTTGGAAGAACATATAGCAATTCGTTGCATCGGTATCAGACTCGACGTAGATTTCCGGCAAGTATGGCTATAATAAGAAACATTGTCAGCTTGGTCTTAACAACAAAGAAGACACCAATCCACCTGGACAATTCCCAGAAGCTCTCTAGTCTCCCTTGCTTCCAGCCTCTTGATCTCAAGCTCGATATTCCTGGCCTGGTTCTTCGAGGCAGAAGACTGTAGTTTGAGATTGAGAGACACCATGGCTGCGGCTTGTGACGCTGCCGAAGCCGATTCGTCTTGTGCAGTTTGTGTCTGCGCCCGGAGATTGTCAAGGTCACTGAGACCATATGAGCATATAACTGGAAAATAAGACAGCAACCATTACTTTTGGAGCTGCAAGACGAGTTCCCTGAATTGGCCGATGGTATTCTCGAGGTCCTGACAGTTGTCCTCTAGACTTTCGATCTTCTGGTTAAGTTCACGTTTTTGGGCTTCCTTCGACTCTGATGGTGACCATTAGATTCAGGATAAAAACGGCATAAGACAGAAGGTCTTGCCTAGATCTTCGTGAAGCTGTTTCTCGGTTTCTCCGTGGTTCTCCTCAAGCTCATCGCTGAGTTCCTTGAGTGCTTCCAGGTCTTCAATCGTAATCCGCATTTCCTCGATTTTCTGCAAAGGCTGTTCAGCTAAGGCTTAACATCGAAAGAATGTTACATACCTCGCTCAGCATGAGGTTGCGCTCCGTCAACTGGACCAACATCTCCTCAGCACCCAAGGCATCGTCGAGTTGCAGCTTCAGATCTTCGATTTGAGTCTCGGCATTGGATAGTTTGATTAGGGTAGAGTCGTATTGTGCTGTTTTGGACAATTAGGGACATGTCCAAAAATGTATATGAGGTTATGCCCACATTGAAGATCATCAAGTCCGATGATATCCTTCTCCATTTCTGCGATTCGCCTACGTTGTTCCTGTTCTGTTTCCTGGGTCATGTCTCGCAATCTGAACAATACATGAGCCAATACCAGGTACATACTGAAAGAGCACGTACTTGATGAGAGCCTCTTTCAGTCTCTCATTATGCTTCTCGAGTTGGATATAAGCCAACGAATCCTTTCCTGAGGAGCCAACAACCCCTCCAGTACCTGATGACAGTTGTAAGATACTAGCACACACATTCAGAAAAACACCTACTTACTTCCTCCTTCTCTCACAACACTCATTTCAACCTCTGCAACCGCTAGCTTCTCCTTCACTTCCTCCAGCTCTGCCTCTGCCATCTCTGCCCGCTCCTCCGCAACCTCCTTGTCCAACATCACCATCTCCAGTTGCTCCTGAGAATCCCCCAGCCGGCTCTCCGCTAGTTGTGACAGCTGTTGCACGTCTGCCAACTCGCGCCGCGCCGCGATGAGCTCCGTCTGCTGCGAGTTGAGTTTGGCTTGCAGCTTGGGCCGCAGAGCGACGAAATTTTCCGCATCAGAGAGCCGCGTCTCGAGCTCCCGAACGTGTCGTGCGTCATCTGTACGTTTTGCCTCGAGGACACGAATTTTGGCGCGGAGTTCTTGGAGCTCCTGATCGTCCTGAGCGCGTTGCTAGAAGAAGAAATCGGTCAATGTGTGTTATTTCGGGTGGACGGGGTTACGTACTACATGGTTGCCAAGGGATGACGGGGGGCGGGAAGGTGGACGTGTGGCAAGTGTTGTTAGAGGAAATGATGACGGTGGTGGAATTGATGCTGGGACTGGTGGAGGAGAAGGCTGTCGCGGAGGTGGCATAGACAAAGGCGATGTTGTTCGTTTTGTCATTTGCGCATTTTGGATACTGGGAGATCGTTGCGAGATAGGACTAGGTGAAGTAGCATTGTCTTGCGAGAATGATGGCTGTGTTGGGAACGATTTTCGCGGTTGAAGAGAGACAGGTGGAGTCCGTTTAGTTGGGGAGAGGAGAGGTCTTGCAACACGCGCCGATGTCGAAGGCACTGCGGTTCCTCCAGATTTTGCAGGACTGGCTGAGCGAGGAGAGACAGACACATTGGAAGATGGAGATGTTCGATATGAGCTCGTGCGTAGAAGGCCTGAACTTGACGTGCGTTGATGACCTGCACCTGGTGCTGGACGTCCTGTAGGTGTTGAACGCTCAGGAGGTACTGGACGTTCCGTGGGTGATGGCCGCTAACTCGGAGAGGATGGGTTATGTACATGGCGCGCAAGAAGGAAAAGGTTCACATACATTGTCGAGTTCTGACCCGAATGTGGCTTTTATCAAACTAGGTCGAACGAACACACCAAAATTGGGTTTGCAAGTGAAGTAAGATACTCCATTTACTGAACCGTCGTTTTTGCCATTGGGGTGGTACAACTCGATTCCAATCCATTTGCCAGTAGAGAAAGAGGTTGCGCCCGAGAAACGAACCACGCCCCGTCCTTGAGGTACCTCAACAATGGTTCCGAGTCCAAGACTAGGAGCAGATGTAGAGTCCATTTCGATAAAATAGACAACGCCAGAAGTCAACAGAAAGACATGAACATTCGAATCCTACGCTCAAGTCCAACTAGTAGTAAGGTAAACCCTCTGCTTACATAACGACCCCGCCTTCTCTGTCTGTTGGTAGCCACCAGGAGATGGTCTAGTTCATACCTTGTGGACTTCTACCTCGTGGAGGGATCTACATCGTCTGGGTCACCTTCCTACTACAGTTATCACTGTGGTATCTTCTATATCTGCGGTTCGCCACTATGACTTACGGACTGATGACCGGGAAGGTTACGACTCGGAGAATCATAATCAGGAAACTTGTAGTTCTTTTCGAGTTGTGAATTATGCTATGAAAAGCAGCGAAATTTGACAGCTGCCTTGCTGAAGAACCAAGGGACACAACATAAAATGCAGTCCGGATAGCCACCAGATGCTTCCTCCAGCATTCCCTGTCCTCATGCCTGTAACCGCTTTTTCGATCCAAGAGTTCAAGATCCGGACTCAACAACCCCACCTGTGCCAGTGACTTGAAAAATTCCCCTTCTGTTACATCGTGCTTCCCCATGTACGAGGGGGTGGTTACGAGTCTACTGACAAGGCTGCTCGAACCAACATTTGAGGTTACGATCCTAGAGCTGTTGTACCTGATCTTTCCACGGATTCAAATTTCCAGATCCCAGCCCCGCGGCTCCCGAAGTTTCCGACTCTCTTTCTCGTGAGATTGCATGTTTGCTATTTCCGGGAAAGCTGTAGGGGTCGGGTGTGCTCATACCAAGTTCAATAGCATTCGTGCCAAAGGTCTGTTGCATTCCTCCTTGATTGGCTCCGCCGCCGCCCCCAATTCTTGATGCTGCCACAGCAGTTGCACCGCAAAAAACCCCTCTCCTCGCGTGCAGATTCTTCTTCGCCATCTCCGCCTTCAATACGACACCCTTGTCGATGTCAACTCTCCGACCTTGTAAAACGTCTCTTGCGCGAAGAGCATCTTCTCTTGTTCTGAATTTCGCAAATCCAATCATCTGTTTCCTCGGCAGATTGATTGCAGCTCCATCTCCTCCCAGACCACCACACGGGAACTGCGACCCAGCGACCTCGTCACCGAGCACAGTCGCAGGCCATGATACTATCATTCCGTCTCTTCCTGAATCGACAACTCCGCCCTGATGGCCTATAGTGAGGTTGTATGGGTCGCTAGGGCCTCCGTAACCAAATGCGTTACTGATGCTTCTCAATCCGGTGACACCGCAAGAGGAGGTGTATCCTTTTTTTTTGTTCATAATCTTCAGCGTGGCAGCCTCAAAGCCGGTCGAAAACGTAAACATATTTTGAAATTCACGCTCCTTTCGATGTCAAGGTGAGTATATTACGTCAAATCCAGATGAAGTCGCTCACCTGCATGTCTCCTGGAAACCCGAAGACAAATATAGTTGATATCTCCTCAGACTTCGCCTTTTCCTCAACAGTGTTGGATACAAACAGAGGTACAGCTAGACCCGCTCGAGTTTTTGTTCCGTTGCCCGTGGATGGAGGTTCATCAGGCACACTGGGACCATATAGTATGTGATAAGAGAGGTGTGAACCACCTGAATATGGCGGTAGGTAATCTCCATGTTGAGTTGCTGCTGACGGGTTGTACTGGTCATTAGTTGGCTCCCTACTCATCTTGCCTTGTCCACCTCCAAAATCATAGCTTACACGAGACTCGAAAGTCTGTGCGTATGGTTGGACAGGTGAGGTTAGGTGACTGGGGGAAACGACACCTGTAGTTGGATTGAACGAAACAGTGTCACGGTATGATGGAAGAACAGAACGAGGACTTTGAGGTCTGGAGGGATTGGTGTTGTGAAACGAACCAACAGTCCTCCGATATTCACCAGATAAACCTCCGAGCTCATGCTGGTGCTGTTGTTGTAATTCGCGAGCGTCTGGATCACTTCCATATTCTGGCAGAATATTCACAGGGTTGTCAGAGGAGTAGATGCCGATTTCGCGGTTATGTATGGAGTACTGAGAATGCATATGGAGATGAGTGGGATTGGGATTGGCCACTCCTGGTGAATCGGAGCGCGGTGTTGATTGATGATGAGCTTGGATTGAGATAGAATATGACATGCCGCCTCCAAAGGAGGGGTTCACGTATGAAGTGGGGGCTGCGCGTTCCGAGTCGGAAGATGATACGAGTTCATCATCTGCTGGTGCAGTGAGGGAGTCGAAAAGTGACTTGGAAATGGAGCCCTTGTCAGTGTAGTGGGAGGCAGAGGCAGCCAGCGTGAGCAAGATCGAGTAAGTTTAAGTTAAAGAACTACACGGGATCTGAGCGAGCCCTCGCGGTAGAGTTGCGGGGCACAGTCAATGACAGCTATACAAGAGTAGAAAATGTGGTTTAGGGTGATTTTGAGAAAAATAAGTTGGAGTCCAGTAAGCGAACAGCATGGCAGTGAAGCGCCAGCCAGAGCGGAGTCTTTGATAGACGCTGGCCACTCCATTTGCTAGTACTATTACAGTCCGCATGTCCATCCGATTCAGGAACATGAATGGCGGAAGTGCATATGTACTTTGAACAACAGAAATCATCAACGTTCTATTCGATTTTGTCCAAAGCTGACCTCACCAAATACCGTGGAGACCATGCCGAGTACGTTCACCAGATACGAGACATACGGCACTTGAACCAGTCTCTCTCTTGGGGAGCGAAGGATTTCACTGCGAAAAAGAAACATGACGAAATCCGGCACAGAAGTGGTACGTACCATGCAAGTTGGAATAACGAGCTCGGTCACGTTTCACTGGGGCACCAGCCTTGACGACGACGTGGTGGAGTGTCAGCTCACGAAGGGAAACACGAAGACCGTGTGGAGCGTAGGTCGCTTATTGTACGTATCAAGATCATTTGGAAAGATAATATTTAGATATGGAACCAATATGCATCGAGCAATACCTTTAGACGAGAGATCGCTCCTAGAAGACAACGTGAACCCGGAACTATGTATGGGTCGGTTTTGCGCGTATCGTGAATCCCCCGGAACAACTGGCTTCAGACTCTGATAGATTGCTACTTGATTGATGGTTGTTCTCTAAGATCTCCAAACCAGCGGCTCGATCCTTTCTGCAGAGGCAGTCAAGAAACCTCAGAGATGACCTGTCAGAACTCGACAAACACCTTCATTTCTGAGAGAAAACCAAGACTGCTTTTCGCAGCACATTAAAAGCGGTATCAACACACTGGCCTTTGGAGGGTTGTGATTACCTGAGTCTTTTCTTTGAAATGAAACCGCAGTTATTTGGACGAAAGGCGCAGAAGACTCTGAGGAATACGCTGAAATTGTTTACTTGCGTATTTTGATACACCATCCTGACCGGATGGCTTACTTTGCGCTTGGGTTTTAGCTATTGGATTCGCATTCCATGTCGGACAATTGGTCAAGGATAACACATACATTCTCCATCTTTTGATTCCTCTGCGTATCCCGACAATCCACTGGGAGATTTGTACACGAGCGTCGTCAAAACCACTCCCATGGCATTATATGCAGTGCTCGCCAATTATTTCGGGATACCTAGCAAGAATTTCGAAAACATCACTCTGCACATATCACGACTCGAGGAGGTTTGAAGTTGAAGACCGCCGGCATCATGATTCGGACGCGAGATTATCTGATGAAGATGAATAGACAGCAGCTAAGAAAGGACTGGGGAAGCGTAGCGACGAGTGAATGCGCCCGTATCCTGTGAATGAATTCCATCGATGTTTGAGATCAAAGTTACATTGATCCTCTCCACATTAGGCTGGTCTAGGAGAACAGAAAAGTAGGGCAATTTCGAAACAGCGACAAGACATCGATCTGCGAAGGGGGCAGATCAGAGAGACTAGGTTTCATTTAATAGATACGTCTATCACTTTGTTCCAAAAAAGTGAGGTCTTTAGATATACTCCAGGTCCTTAATCTTTGCTCCGCATGTTGTGCCACGGGGTCTGTTGTGCCATGGGGTCTGTCGTTTCGCCAACAGCAATTTCGGGGAACGCCCAGAGATGTCCAGAAGGGAATCGAAACACAACGGGAGGATCATCGGCAGGCATTTGCAAAAATTCGATGCATCGATCAAATAAGGGACCGTGTGAGGAATGCCAACATCAGGAATCTAGCAGGCTGTAGGGTGCAATGGGGATGTTGATTACATCCCCTTCGTACCAGCCAGCAGGTAAGGCTACGATACAAGTCAAAATCAGCTTGATCGAACTATGTGTGTGTAAAAAGCTTGCACACCTTGACAACCAGACTTCCTTTCGACAATTCCATGCTTGATATTTACCTGCAGTTGATGTTGGGGGACACCGCCAACACCAATTTGTTCAAGGTTTGTGAAGACGGATGCTAGGGGATTGAAGGAAATTGTCTGGGATGATCATGACTGTTGTGGATAGAATGGGCCTCGATCTGTTCTCTAAAGGAGTCTTCTGAAGTTGTTGTCTACAGTGAGGGCTTTGGGGCACTGGTAAGTATTTGCGTTCCGAGTCCTTGCTATCCCGCACCTAAAGCGAGACCCTGGATGTTCGGCTCCATCCTCAGCAAGGTTAGAAGCAGGGTGTTGTCAAGGTTCTGTTGGAAACCACAAGCGCAGTCGCCGTCACTGTTGGCAGTGTTGACGTTCACATTTGGTCACGGTGATCTCGGCATCCGGCCCCGCAACTTTGTGGTTTACTCAACGCAACGCGTGTTTTTTTTGGCTCCCCCACAATAACTGCTTGTGGACGCCCAGACTGGTTTTCAAAGCGCTAGCAAACAGCCTACCGTATATTCGACGTTGAATACTAGGAGCATCAAGATCATTTTAGCTCCCTGGCCAGTTTCACCAGGCGCCATACTCTTCGCGAAATTCATAATCGGAGTGCTGGCTAATTTGTGATAGATGCTTGGAGGGCGCAATCAAGCACCTAGAAACGGCCCAAAGTTTGCGACAGGTTCGTCAATTTCCTTCACTGATTCGTGAGGCTTGACTGACTTGTTGCTCAGGTGCAGGTCCATGGGGGAAAGGATCGCGGACAAGACCCGACTCCGACTCGGATACTGAACGCGAATATCGTTCTACGTCGCGCTCTGATCCATCTTCCAAAACGCTCAACTCGAGGACAACGGACAGTCCTGATGGGCAAGTGAATGGCTCCATCGAAACTCTGCCTGACCCAGCTTCGATTATCCCGTACTGGTCTGCCAAACGGCACCTTACGTGCGGAAATCCTGTTCCCGGCCCTCCATGGTCTCCAAAACCCATTCCGTGGCGGGGGTCGTCCCCCGGGAAGATCAGAACCGTGAATGCGGCGCTCGTGCTATGCCTGAACATCGATGTCGACCCACCAGATATCATCAAGACTAATCCATGTGCCGTTCTGGAGTGTTGGGTAGATCCACATACTATGCCTTCCCACAAAGCTCTGGAAGCTATTGGGTCAAACCTGCATCATCAATTCGAAGGACTCAGTGGCAAAGTTATCTATAAGCCTATCCTCGATCCATCCTTAGAAGATTTGCGTCGATTCTGTCAAACATCTCGAAAGCAAGCCAAAGACGAGGCGGTCCTCTTTTATTACAATGGACATGGGGTGCCGAAGCCAACCGCAAGCGGCGAATTATGGTGCTTCAACAGAGACTATACCCAATATATCCCAGTGTCTCTCCAAGAAGTTCAGAGCTGGCTGGGCTCCCCTGGTGTTTACATTTGGGATTGCTCTGCTGCAGGGCATCTCTTGATAAATTTTAATACATTCGCTCAACGGCGTGATCAGGACGTCAACATGTCACATGGTGGATACCCTGAAGGGGCACAACCCTTCATGAATTCCATCCAACTCGCAGCTTGCACTGCTAATGAACAACTTCCTTCATGTCCAGAACTACCCGCAGATGTATTCACTTCATGCCTTACCTCTCCTATCGACATTGCCCTGCGGTATTTCATAATGAATCATCAGCTTCCCAATAATGTCACTGCTGACATGGTGTTACAACTTCCGGGAGACCTCAAAGACAGACGCACGCCTCTTGGAGAACTCAATTGGATCTTCACAGCCATTACCGACACCATCGCATGGACAACATTCTCTCGCGACATATTTACTCGTTTGTATAGATGCGACCTGCTCATAGCCTCACTCTTCCGGAACTTCCTTCTCGCAGAGCGGATCATGAAAGACTACAACTGCACCCCACACACCTACCCAGCGCTTCCCCCCACCAATACACACCCTCTATGGGCGACATGGGACCTCGCGGTTGACACATGTCTCCGCCAACTCCCAGATTTATTATCAAAGGCTCCAGAGGCCAAAATTACGCCAGCCGTAGCTGCACCCTCAGCACGACCTGGCAGACCTGAACTAACCCAAGACAAGGCCAGCGCCTCCCCAGCGAAGTCGGGTGAGAAACCTCATTCGTACATTCGCAGTCGGTTTTTCGCAGATCAGCTTACCGCCTTCGAGGTTTGGATATCACGAGGTGGATCTGCGCTGACTAAGCGAGGGCCCATGTCGCTGCCGCCAGCGGGAGATAGGTATTCTGGCGAGGCAATCAGCGGGTTCAACGAGCAGGATGGCACAGACAGCCACCAACTTGTGCCACGTAAACCTCCGGATCAGCTCCCCATTGTGCTCCAAGTGCTTCTTTCGCAGCCGCATCGACTACGAGCCCTCATCCTTCTGTCCCAATTTGTTGATCTTGGACCATGGGCTGTCCACTTGGTTCTGACTATCGGAATATTCCCGTACATCTCCAAGCTTCTTCAGGCTCCCAGCCAAGACCTTCGCCCTGTGCTAATATTCATCTGGGCGCGCATTCTTGCCGTCGATCCAACAGTTCAAGTTGATCTTCTGAACACACAGGGATATAGATACTTTGCGAGTATTCTGGGGCTCAAGAACGATGAAGTATTGCCAAACGGCTCCGAGCACAAGGCGATGTGCTCTTTCATTCTTGCTGCTATCTCTCGCGACTTCCCGCATGGGCAGCAGGCGTGCTGGAGTGAACGTGTCTTTGACAACTGCTACGACCGCCTCGAAGAGTCAGACTTCTTACTGCGGCAGTGGACGGCTCTGTGCATTGCGCAGATGTGGGATACGAACGATGAGATCAGGGTCTATGGCGTTGATCGGGGAACGCAGGACAAGCTTATTGGAATGTTGTCAGATGACTCGGCAGAAGTGAGAACGGCGGCACTGTATGCCCTCGGGACGTTTATGGGGGCTAGTGGGTCTGCGAATCCGAGTAAGCAAGGCGGGGGAGGGACGGGAACAATGTACCAGTTGGAGGAACGAGTGCACTTCAGGATGGAGGTGGCGGTAGCGACTGGTGCCACTCTCGCGATCAAGGATGACGCTAGTCCTATGTGCCGGAAGGAGCTGTTGGTCGTCATTAGTTGTTTGGTCAAGGAGTGGCGAGGATATTTTGTTGTTTGTGCGTGGCTATATTGGGAGGAAGACCGGAAGTGGAGGGCAAGTACGAGTGGGCATCCACATCCACATTCACACTTGCATGATGAGGACGTCACCAACCAGGCGATTACTGATTGGCAGGATGCGTTTGGAGATGACGACCTTCTCAGAGCGGAAAATCGGGTTCTACTCTCGTCCTTCTTCACGATCTTTGTCGTCCTTTTAGATCTCTCTGTAGACGCATATCAAGAGGTCGCTACTAACGCTCAGACGGTGGTGGACTATATCATGGCTCTTCTTCTGGAATCTCCTTTCACCAGACTCGATTCTTCCTCTCTAAGCGTACCACCGACAGCCCCTCCAGACCGAAGGAACTCCCCTCAACCGTCTGGCGCACGCTCCCGTGTCACTTCTTTGCAATCATCACCGCCTTTCCCTCTTACCCCACCTTCCCCTCCTGTGTCCAGACCTCCAATAAGCCGCAACGACACCATTGGTACGATCTCTTCCGGTGTTTCCAACACTCTACGACGGACCTCCTCTTTTGCAAACGCTCTTAAGACACTTGCTAACGGCATAGCCTTTCCATCCATTGATGATGGCCGTGCTTCACCAGCCTCACAAGCACCTCACGGCAAGTCCGAATATGTGGATACCTCGAGGCCTCCGTCGCCTAATCTGAGCACTGCGCAATATACTTCACCGTACTCGCGTCCGCCTACACCGCAGGGCGGGATGTCGCCTTACGTAACCCCTTCACCCCGTCCATACCAGGATATCCCGGAAACACGACAAGCGCCAGTGGATTTCCTGCCGTGCGATGTCATGGAGGCCCTTATGGAGGAAGATATGGAGCGGCTGAGGTCGCGGAGGAGAGCCGGTGGACATCCGCGCCGGCCCCATCATCACGGTGGATCGATACCTAGCCCAAATGGAAGCACATTCTCGATGGACTCTATAGGTAGCAGCGTGATCCTTGGCCTAGGGACTGGTACTGGCATACGTGACGTACTGCCGCTCAAGAGCACTTTCTTTGATTGGTGTTGCGAGTATTTCAAAGAACCCCAGATGAGAGTAAGTGTAGTTGCCCTTGCTTTCTGGTTGGTCTGTGCTCATGACATGCATGCTCCAGCAAGCTGAACCAGACGAGCCTGGAAGCATTCGGTACAACTATCAGGTTTGGAGGCAGCAGCGGAACGAACAAATCAACGTTGAAACCCAATCGCAAGCCGTTGTCGCAGGTACGTGTGCGCTGTATCCTGAGCCGAACCCGAGGGCTGACGCAGAAAGGACAGAAGACCGTCGATGGGATAGACCTGTGGCGACATTCCAGACCTCTGGATACCCGCTTACCATGGCATTCCATTCCTATGATCAACACCTCGTAGTAGCGAATGAATCCGACATGATCAGGTCAGGCCTCACGCCCAATCTCATTTTTATTTTCCTGAATAGTTCTCAGCGTCTGGGATTGGTCACAAAGGAAGCGCCTAACCTACTTTTGTAACGGGAACCCTAAAGGAACAAGCATCACCTCGATTCATATTATCAATCAAGATGTCGGTGGTATAATTGTCACAGGCTCTGGTATGGCCACACCTATTTTCTCCGACTGTATTTTGACTTCGAAACAGCTGAAGGCATCATCCGCCTTTATCGAAACTATGATTCGTCTCTTGACCAAGGGCCGGTTCAAATGGTCAGCGCTTTCCGCGGTCTCAACGAGGTGATCCAGTTGAGGCAGGGAAGCGGTGTTGTGACCGATTGGAAGCAATCTGCGGGCACTCTGCTGGTCGGAGGAGACTCGCATGTTGTCAAAGTATGGGATGCTCAGACAGAGACTCAGGGTCTGGTGCGTTTGGAACATCAGACCATCGAGTTTATTAATGCTTAACATGTGCACTAGGATCTGGACACCAACTCTGACAGTCCAGTTACTGCCCTTGTATCTGATCATGGAGCCGCCCAAACTTTTATCGCTAGCTTTGCAGATGGGAAAATCAAAGTGTTCGATCGACGTTTGGAGGAAGAAGATTCTATTGTCAGAGCATATTCCGAGCACACCTCTTGGGTGCAGAATGTTCGTTGGCATCCCACCCTAGGTGGCCAACTATTGTCAGCCAGGTACGATTTCAAGAGTCTTTCGAAGGTCTGTCTGACGACACTTGGGGGACACAGTTTGGATGGCCAAGTGAAGCTGTGGGATCTCCGTGGATCTGACAATGCAGTCAAGACATGGGATGTTCATCCCAACGGACTTTCTGCCTTCGATGTGCACACGACTACAGGCGTCTTTGCAGCGTACGTTACCGGCATTTTTGTCTGTCTCCGAACTCTGCGCTCATAGATCTTCAGAACGTCGGCAATTACCCCTGCGTACTGGCGGTCGCAACGAACAATTGTGCATTCCCTTACTCGACCCAATCCCCTCTCTGCGTTCAATATTTCTACAGGCCTGAGCACACATCCTGCTCGTGTTTTCCCGTCTCCTTTTATTCCCAGGCTTAGCTTGCTCGTATTCCATCCTACAGAGATGTTGTATGGCGTAGGCGAACCTGACGGGACTAGTAGGCCGTTTGCTCTAATTCTTTGGCTGTATTACTCATTTCTCTTTGCACCAACAGTCAGGATAATGGGCTGCAAGCTCCCCTAAACTCATGTATGTAATAATATATCAATCATCTTGCTTTTCGTAGTGGAACATCATCTTTCATGCTCTTCCATGCGAGTCAGAGGTCGATTGCTTGGGCCACAGAAATGAGGAAATTTTAGTTTCTCGTGGCCGGTGTGAAGCCATGCTGAATCGAACATGCTTGATATTTGATGCTACTGATGCTCACGTCGACAAATCCTCGGAACCATACTCACTGTGTCGTGAGCCTACCAAACTTGTTTATTTCAAGGTGTCTAACAGGAGAAGACTTGATCATAGAGGCTTGAGAGAACAATGCTGGCAAAATGTACTATAGTATCGCGCCGGCACCAACTCTAACTACTTAAAATAAAGAAACTTGGCAGGGCTGGTGGCTGTGCCCTTTGTTTTGCTGTGATACTAGTAATTGCAGATCATCAATTCCAAGCGCGCCGACTCTCAGCCACAGCTGGATGCGACGTCTAATCTCAACGTGAAGTGCTCCATTTCACGATATCTATTGTTCTGTTAGTGCTGAACAGGGCCTCCTCAAAGTTGGACAATGGTCAGAGCAAGCACAAATGAGCCAGTGAGTCCAAGAACACTCTTTGATACTTCTTTCAGTGGCCTGAGGCCGATTCACCTGTGGGTACTCTAGTCAGACGATAAAAAGGAGGCAATCAAGAAGAGTTCCGCGACCAAGAAGAAGCCGGTGGTGACTGGGATATGGCCTTGTAAAATGAACGGATGCACTAAGCAGTTCGCCCGTGAAGCCGACTTAAAGAGGCATCAGAGGACAACGAAGTTGCACTCTATCCCCAGTTTGTGAGCACATACTTTCAGAACTACGTGCGACCTTGTATCACCTTTCCTTTTCATAGTGCATGTCCTCAATGTGATGCTACATTCACCAGGGTGAGTGGTGTTGCGAGTACATGCAGTCTCTAGAGAGAATAACTACTCATTCGTTAGACTGATGCCTTGCGAAGACATCAGAAGTCAAGGTACTTCCGCCCCAGAGAGTTAACAAACAAGTCTTTTTTACGCTTTGTCCACAGGCATAATGGAGTTGTCATTGAACCCTCAGATCAAGAAGCGAAGACTGGCGCCGACAATGATGCAGGAACCTCTGAGTCATACTCGAAAAGCAGGAGCGGGAGTCCATCGTCAAAGGGGAAAGAACGAGCGTCAGCCTCCAATGCCGCATCAGCTCAATCGGAGCGTACAGGACCATCAAGTTATTATCGCCAACATACCGCAATGTCAACACGTAAGTATGCCCAATATCATAACCACAAGCATTCAATAACGTGTTTAATCACATAGCTTACGTGCCTCGTCCTCTTGTAATGGATCCTCAGTATGCTCAGGTTGGGCTTCCCACATCAGCCACAAGACTAAATGTGGCAACAAACTGGACCTATCATCCGCATCCATGGCCCGAGGGCACTCAACCGCCTATTGGCTATCCAATACCTGGTCATATGTATTATTCCCCTCACTACCGATCAAACGGCCCCACTACACAATTATCTCCCGACGTCGGTCCTCATCAACTGCCGACTCAAAATGGTTCTACCATGCAGCCTCCCACATCATCTCACTCGCCTCCAACAGATACCAGACTACCAAGCAATAATTCAGATCCTTCAGGAAAAGACACCTTGGGTGGCCGAATCATCGACCCATCTCTGAGTCCCTCAAGTTCAACGACCCTCACAGAACAGCAAGTTCTGGCAATTACTGAGGCTGCTGTGAAAGCTGTGCTGGAAGCAGAGGCCGGGAGCTCTCGCGCAGCAAGCAGAAGTGGTTCAGTTTTGACTTCTCTGCAGTCGGAAGGAGAAACGGCCGAGCGTGTGGAGGAACCGGAAGCACAGGCTGTTATTGATCCCCGTGTCGCCGACAAGACAGGTAACTTGCCGGGATATGGTGCGCCTCTCGAGCGACCCGAACCGATGGAGCATATGCTCACTGAAGACGGCGAACCAATGCTCAATCCAGGTCCGTTTGCTCTCTGTTGTAAAATGTTCACCTTTAAACAAGCTTCTTTGTTCCCTTAGCGGAGCTCCTTACGCAGGCCAGTTTTAATCATTGCATTCTGCTTTGTGTTTGTTCGCTGATATGCGTTTCAGGAATCGCTGGCTTCCCCTCCACCGTCATAACATTGATAATCACCTTCATGTTGGGACCTTATATTATCTAGCTCCTTTATTGGTCATTCTTGGTTGGGTACTGTTACTGTGTGGAAGTCCCAAGGCACTGTTCTATGTCAATAGGTTCTTGTGATGTGGATAATGAAAGACGTTTAACAAGTCGCATACGATTCGTCACGCTCACCCTTATTTTACATGTAGATTACTATGTCTTACATTACGTAAGCTAAGGATATCTAAACAGCAGATAATCTGGTCTGGTCACTGTTGAGAGTGACGATACAAAGAAAATGGGTATTACAACGAAGCCTTAAAGGACCGCAACTTTGGGCCACTTGTATTGGGCGCCAATCTTCATAAATAAACCTCAGTTAAAACCTTATTAAAATATTCAGAGTGCACACCTGTTGGATACACATCGCACCCATGACCTGGCCAACCTCAATACACTGATCCCAGCTCTTCCCAGAAATCAGGGCAGCGAGGAAACCGCCGGCAAACGCGTCGCCAGCGGCATTGGTATCAACAATCTCTTCGTCTTTCAAAGGGGTTACAGGGAAAAACTTTGGATTATCTGGGTCTGCGGAGCTGACCAAGATAGTTGGCTTCGCGCCGTGTGTAAATACCACGATGCGAGGCCGGGCAGCGTTCTCTTTTTTGGACAAAGCAACTGCCTTGGCAATGACGGCAAGATCCTTTGTCCCCGGAAGGCCGTTCTTATTCGCCCACATTTCTGCTTCGGACTCGTTGGCAAATATGATATCACAGTATGGCAGGACCTGCTCCACTTTATCGTTGAAGAATTCTGGAATGAATGGAGCAGAGAAATTGAGGGCGAAAATCTGCGATTGGCACGATCGTCAGGGTTGGTCGATTAGCAAAGTCAAAACGCACTTTGCCTGCAGCGCTGGACTTCTGGCTCAGCATAAGTACACAGTCGACGCCGTGAGTCAAGAAATAACCCTCGACATAGAAAACACTTGCGGCCTCGATCAATGGGGCGACAGAAGGCGAAGAGAGATGCGAAAGATCAAATTTCTCGGCAACTCGTAGATCGGTAACAAGAGACCTGCATAGTTAAAGATGAAAATTATGTTGGAAAAGAGGGAAAATTCTAACCGATTATGGCCTGTGATCACCACTGCACAGGCGCCAGTCTTCTCGCCTTTCTTGACGAGATAAACTTCATCAAGACCTTCTCGCTTATTGGCAGCTTTTAGCTGCTCAGCAAGATCATCGTCACCGACACAACCAGTGAACACAACAGACTTTGGCGGCAGGATATACTAGAGGTTTGTTAGAGCAGTGTGTGGGAATGGTAGGTCAAGCCCTTACCGCAGCGCCTCGAGCGGTGTTCTGAGCAGCACCACCAGCAACGTAATTCACTTTGTGTTCTTGAACCATTCCATCATAGCTAGAAAACTATAGACTAAATAATATAAAGGACCAATAACACTTACATCGGGGTATGCGTCGGACCCGCCAAGATAGCGTCATTCGCCTTAAGATTATATTTTTCCAAAAGAACTTCCCCGTTTGTTACTTGCATATCAAGTAAAGGGTTTCCCATGCAGAACAGCGAGTAGGACGAGGAAGCCATGGCTTGCAAGTGGAAGGAAGGAGGAACGCTGAAAGCATCGCGATTTGACTTCCCATATATCAGGAAGCTTACATAATGCAATGATTTTTTATCTTATCTGTGGAACAACGATCGTGCGCTCAAGTATACTTACATTCTGAAATCCTATTATTCAATCGAAGACGCCGCGTTCACTCTTAAGTTTGCCCGCCCCCAGTGCTCATTCCCTGCAATAAAATCGCTCCGAACTACTTTCCCCCTCGATATAACACGATCATCTCTTTCGACTTTCACGTACACTCCCTCAACACAACCATCCCAAAACTTTGATTTTTTCTGAACCATACTCCTGAGTTCTGAATCACTCGGAATTGTCCCTTCATAGAGTACAGGGACTGATGATATCAATGTGGAAGCAAGGAGCCTGGAAAGAAGCCTCGTATCCGCCCACGTTCGCGTACTGCGATCGTACAAGTCAAATGCAAGAAATCGACCAGGAAGCCGAGTGTATGGAATGGAATGGGTCGCAAACATCCACTCTCCAAACAGGATATAACGCTCGGCAAAGAATGGATCGCGGTCAAGGATTTTAAATAAATCGCCTTCATGATGCTCTACCCATATCCCAAGTTTTTTGAACTGTTCATGGGTCGAGGAATCAACGTAATGTGATCGATTTTGGACTATAACTCGAGAGCGATCCAAGGACAGAGAAAAGCCCATATTGGCGCCGTCAATCTTTTCTGTGATAACAACATGGCCTTCGTGTGGAAGGGCAGCAATATCTTTTATCATGTCATCAGACGAAGCGGCGCCAAGATTGGCGAGGTGAGGCGTACGAGGAAATTTGAAGATAGTTATACGGAGTGAAAGACGAAGGACGAGTTCCTGGGCAGCTGCGAATGACCTAACAATAACCACTGCTTGAAAGCCTTCATCCAACCTCGGTCGTACGAATATTTTCTGCATCTGTTCTATCGCATTACGTACACGGCTACCAGGAGGAAGAGTCGGATGTCCCGCACGCATCTGCGCACGCGAGGTGCACAGTTCACGGTCGTAGTCAAACCAGACACATACGGGAGAGTGACACTTGACAGCCAGTTCAAGCCAGCTTTTCCTGTCTGAAGCGACTGTATTGCACCTGTCAAGGAGGACGCGGCCATGCGCCCTACCTATCTCAGATTCACATGTAGATCGACTGCCTGAATCATCTTGAGATATCAGAGTCCAGCTTGTGGGATCCCTTGCGAGCAATGATCTCGAGAACCAAGACTTGCCAGAACCAGGCAGGCCAACTAACATGAATAAATCATGGTCTTTTCCCAGATTTCCTTCAATTACGAGAGGACAAGGGGGAGATTCTGAAGGAACATCAGGGTATATGGATCGTCTTTTCCAGATAGTGTTGCACCATTTCGAGACGAAAGCTTCTTGTTGTGATGTTTCTACACTTCCAGGTCTAATAGGATCAAACTAATAGCTTCAGGAGCTGATAACTCGGGGTGTGCTTGATTAAGGCGGGGCTTGCCAAACCCAAACGCTGCGATGCAACAGGCTGCAACCGTTCCTGCACGCCCCTTCCCTCCTCCACAATGTATCAACAAAGGTAGCTTGTCTTCATCTTCAAAAAGCCTCATGATGAGGTCCATTTGTTCAATTGGAGGGGGGTAATAATTAGGGATAGGAAGATAAATGTTCGTGACAGGTATTCTGCGGAACCACGACTCATCCATTGGGGTTTCTTCGGTTAGCGTAAGTATGTGTCGAATTCCAAGGTGAGCAAAAGAAAGAGCAACTATGTCTTTTTCATGACGTGACGTGGACATGATGGCGATATAGTAGGGTATTAGCCAGCGGAAAAATCGAGGCAGCTTATAGAAAGGTTTGGGGGATGAAGAGTTGGCGGACGCAATGAACAACGACTGCCGAGGTACATCAAGGACGGCGTCACAGTGATCTCACTCAGAGCGGATCGTAAAGCTTTAGACCAGGGTGTAAGGAGTATAGACGCAATCTCGAAGGGTATCTGAGGTACCTCATCCTCCAACATCACGGGCCCCACTCTGTATCCTTGGAGCATTCTATCATCCTCTTGACGCAATACGTCTGGTCCTTTTGGTCATCCGATCGTTCGTAGGCGCATGCGAAGGACAACATCGCTAGTTTATGCTGCCTTCCCCACTGCGCAGCATCTGCTATCCTGAGAAAACCCCTGTGAGATTGTGGAAGAGCAAGGATCAAATCTTTGGAGAATTCCTGAGCTCTTTGATACTGTCCAAACGTATGCAGTGTAAATGACAAGTGATCCAAGAAATCTGGTGTAGGTGCAGCCGGGAGTTGGTCGGGAAGGAGTGAGTCACTTCCCTTATCCATGTCATGTTTATCCTGAGCAGAAAGAGTGATGTGGAAATGCTTCGGAGGAAGACCAAGCTGTTTCCGCAAATGCTGACCAGCAGCCCATATAATCACCACGAACAGCACACCTGTATCTAGGTTTCCCCCGATTCCGGCAGAATGAATATGGCGCGTGTCCGCTTGAAGCTTGTCAAGTCGATCAGAGGGAATTTCTCGTAATTCTGCCTTGGTGAGAAAAGTAACATGGTAAGGTGCTTGATATTTCAGAGAAGTATTCGTGAGACATTGAACTGATTCTAATGCGTCTCTCAGTGCAAGGTCATCTATGGAGGGTCCGATGAGACCCAAAACGCCTCGGGTGGTTTGAAGAACTATTCCCGACATCTGTGCGATGGACTGGACAGTATGGAAAGCGAAGACGGTTGCCAATGAGTGAATCAACCCTCTTGTATGCACTGGGGTGTCCAATGTCCACTTGCATGTTCGTGACTCAGTTCCAAGTCAGTTTCGTTGCCGATCATGACGGCACCCTCTCGCTGAAGTATTCGAAGATAAACCGTCTGCACAGATAGAATTAAGAACAAGACCCATATAAGACACTAGGCTTCTATTCATCTATGTACAAGTTCAAAAAGTCAAGCTGTTAGTACAGGGAACCATGATCTAATCTAATCTTTGATCTTGAATCGCATCCTTCATAAGTATACTTGCACTATGTCCACTCTCCTCTCTTCAGGATCCAACGCCCATGGACAACTATCGAACGGATCACTTGACGATGCACATGAATTCAATCCGTGTCATTTCTACGGATGTCCGCTTGGCGAACTTCCACCGCAAACGCGTCGAGTCAAGCACATTGCCAGCGGGGCTAACCACACCGTAGTCCTCTTAGAAACCTACGATAAATCTGGCAAAGTTCAGGGAGAGCTCTGGGGTTGCGGAGACGGGAAGGCAGGCCAGCTTGGCACAGCGTATCAGCAAGCAATCCAAGATGGGACATCATCAGCGATCTTTCACCCCATCGAGCTTCCATGGGAACAAGAGCACCTACATCATTACCAGATAAAAACTCTTGCTGCGGCCTGGGAAACAACATACATTGCCTTATCGTGTGTGGACGCGGGAGATGTAGTGATATCCATGGGATCGAATGATTTTGGAGACCTGGGAATCGGGGGGTCGAAGAAGGGTAAGGAAAGACAAGACACACCGTCTTTCCATGTCATAAACTTTGATCATCTTACGATAGACGGTATGTCTGTCAATACGAAAAGCATTGTGATTCTGTCGTTGGCAGCAGGCCAGCATCACGTCGTTGTTCATTTGCAGGCGACATTGAGCAATGCCAGCACTCGACGTTTTTCGGTCGGTTGGGGGACTTCGCGGCACGGGCAGCTTGGCAATGTGATTACTCAAGGAATAAAAATGCCTCGCTTCGCTTCCGTACCACAAGTCGTGGCAAGTGACCATCAGAAGGATCCCTTGATCTCAACCTCGCTAGGCAACCACCATACTATGTTCTTACGTGCTTCGGGGAAAGTCACAGCTCTGGGATCCAACCGGAAAGGACAGTTGCAGGGTATTGAGAATCTCGAAGGAGTAACAAAGCTAGGCTGCACCTGGAATGGCACGTATGTCATCGCACAGGGCGATGATGGAAACGAGCACGTCCTTGCAACAGGAAGTCACTCGCATGGCCAACTTGGCCGGAGGCTTCACGATTCTTCAGAACTTCCCTCACTGGCCCTTGTGGACTTTCCTTTCCTTTTGAAATCACGCCACATAATAGATATGGCGTGTGGGTCTGAGCATGTACTTGCACTCGTCTCCTTGGACAACGAGTCTACTGAAGTATGGGGTTGGGGTTGGAACGAACATGGTAACCTCGGGACAGGGCTGACAGAGAATGTGCCCATTCCTATCAAAGTGTGGCCAAGGGACTCGAGCACAGAAGTATCTTCTCATAATGCAGTTGGCATTTGGGCAGGACCCGGTACAAGTTGGATATATGTTACAACATGATGTTAATGACACGCTGATACAAGGACATTTTTGGGGTTAATCAGAGGTGTCGAGCCCAAGGTCTTCGTGAATCTGTCTGACGGTAGTTTGCTTGAGTGTAGCGAGCTATATGCGGTCAAAACGCAATAAAAACGTGATAGATGCTACATACTCTTCCAATCAGGATCTAGTGCAGCGGGAGGTGATGACGGTCTCTATTTGATTATGCGGGTATACCATAATCAAATGATATAGTGCTTGCCTGAGTAGCGTCTTTGGCTTCGTTATACTGGTGCAGAAGTTTGATATGTCGTTTAACTACTTGTTCCGCATCGACATCTTCTCTAGGGTGAAAAATCAAAGGTCACTTATGTGATGATCGTATCGCTAAAGGCCAGCAAACCCAAGCTCGGCTTGCAACCCATCGATCTCAGCCCGTAAAGCTGCGATACGAGCTTCTTGTTTCTGTAGAAACTAGTGTTATGCGACATGAGACGCGTAAATATAGTCTCACCTTGATTGAAGTAGTGGCGTGCATGGAGTTGACTCGGGAAGGCCGTACGTAAGCCGTCTAATGCTGTCAGTAATGTCCGTGTCTGCTTTACTTCAGGGCGTACTCAGAAAGTGACTCCTCCAGTGCCATCTGTTTCCATCATGTCCTCAAAGCGTGCTGCATCAACCGCATCTACAGCAAGACGAGATAGTAAGCCAGCGTCTGCGGGGAAGACCTTATGACATCAGCGACGAATTACACATCCTGTTCATCCTCAAAACTGTCGCCGATGTTGCTTGCGAAGGCCCGCATTCGCGCTCGCTTCGCAATCCACTTGGACATGAAATTCTTTATGCACTCCGGGAAGACCCGGCTCTCATGAAATTCATCGGTGACTGTTTCACAAATGGCTCTTACAAAAATGTCCGTTCTCTTGGTGCGTCGATCCTAACACCTGTTGCGATCAACTTTTCGAATATCTCTGCTTTTCCAGAATTTCTCCGCGAGAACCCTGTCTCTGCCATTACCCCACGTTGTATGTCATTTCGTCGAATATCTCCTGCATTAACTAATCAACGTTCCTAGCTGATGAGAAGGACAAAATGGCAGACGTCTCTTCCAGCCATTCCGGTGCGCTTCGACTTTTGTTATATATCACTATGCTCATAACGTCGTAAAGCCACCGAGAAGGCATGGAATGAAGCTTACGTAGGATCGGCGGCTGACTGCTTCTACGACACCATAAAGAGCCATTGCACCGGGGATCCCGCTGTTTATGCCCGATACTCTGCGATCCTTCAGTCCTCTGGTATGGGGAAGTCACGTATGATCGACGAACTATCAAAGAAACATCTAGTGCTGCCAATCAATTTGCGACCGTCCTCGGATACGGATTCGTATTTATTATCCGGCCTTTCATCGCAATCACCCCTTAATGTATGATCCAGGCTTCCCAGCGGCCGATGTAGAAGTTAGGGCCTTCTTCACCGTAGATGAGATACCATCCTTCGACGATCCCACGTATTCCTCATTGCCTTGTTCACTACTGCGAGAGACTATCTGCAAAATATCGAACAACACATAATGCAGGCATGCGAACTAGAGCAATACCCTCAAACCAAACTAGACCAATACCCTCAAACCATCGCCCAGAAATTTCGACTTCTGATGACTGCCGGCCAAACATTCAAGCACCAGGGTGAAAAAAGGTCTGAATTCTACAGTGCTGTCGTGAAATACGCGAATGAGGTAATCTTTATGTCTTGCATAACCCCTTTCCTCCTTTTGACATCCTCCCATCAGCTTCTGCAGTCAGCGATAAGTTCTGCGCTGGGATCGTCCACCCGACCGGTTACGCCTCCTGCCCCCGATAATAAATCTAAATGGTCACAGCAACCAGATAGTCCATGCCGTTTACGCGAGATGGTGGGTTTTTTCACTATTCACTGTGTCTTGAAACTGATATTTGATTCAAGGCGAATATTGTGATATTGGAAGGACAGCGCTCGGCTTGATCGAGTTTCTGAGTCCAGGACTGGAAGATGTAGACAGGAAAACACTTCCTCCCCTAGTTGTCTTGGCATTCGATGAAGCACATGTTTTATCAGCTGAGAAACACCAATTCGATACAGGTTATCTTTCCAAGTTTTCTGAACTTCGACGTGCTCTTCGTGCTTTAAATGCGCTTCCGATCTTCTCCGTCTTTCTCTCCACAACTGGGGGTATACAAAACGTCACGCCGCGGGCCTCGAACGACACCTCTGGCAGGGTCCAGAAATCAGAATTGGTGCTGCTCCCGCCTTTCACAGAGCTTGGCTTTGATCAGATGGTCGGACCAATCTCTGATGGCGCCCTCACAATCGAGGAAGTGTCCACTATCGGGTTTATGGTGTGCTTTGGTTGACCCTTGTGAGTAGTGAAGCTGCGTCAACTACCTGCTCAGTTGATTGATTTTATTCAAGATTCGGTTCTCGATATCTCAGTGGGAACATGGAGATACGGGGATCTATTGTTTACTACGCTGGAGAAAATCCCGACAAGTGCCATCGGCTCTTCAATGATGACTTCCTCCCCGTCACCCATAAATCGGGCAATGCCGTACTCGACGAGCTCTTGGCTCTCCTTGTACCACATTGGATACTGGCCTCGGGTTATATATGTATAAAGGCTCGTCGAGAGCTCTCGCACCAGTCACAGATCTTGACAATGATCAAGCAGTGACCCAAATTGAATGAAGGCCTTACTTTGCTTAAGTTATTCCACGGAAAACCTCGTAACTCGGGAAAAGGGACCTCGGCTTCAACCGCCAACAGCGCATCGTCGCAATCGATCGGGGTGAATCCAGTATGTATGTGTACATAGGCGTTCAACAACCTCTGAGGCGATCTTGGGCCTCCGCTTGTCCAAGCTCCAATCAGCAGTTGTTCGATAAACGAAGCAGTGAAACGATGTCTACACGAAAACGATTAGCTTTGCTTCGGACATGATGGATTGTTCCATATTACCGTCCGCGTAACCACTCAAACATTCTTGAGACGAGAGCAGTACTCGAGGGAGAGGAGAGGAAGGTGGGCAGTAAATAACGGGATATGTAAGACTCCTGACGGCTGCGATTGACACAGTCGCCCATCTGGCGCACCTGCGTCCATGCCGGTCTGTCAGTGTCTTTGCCCACACCTGAGCTCAAAACCTTCTTCAAGAGGTCGAAAGAAAATCTGGTGCCCGACACAATGAACCGGATAGGGCCGGAACTAGCAGCAGTTGCAGCCCATGCCCCGATGATTAAACGGAGGACTGGCCGGGGAATTTTGCCATGCACATCGACGAAGGCGTCCATGTAAGTCTCGCCAGCGACCTGAGCTTCGTCGAGTACGTAGAAGAATTTATCACATTTAGAGTTGAATTCCAAGCCTAGGACCTCGCTCGGGGAGAAACTGGACAGCTCACCACGAAGTTCTTCCCACGACATGCCAGTCAAACAGTCCATGAAGAAACGCAGCCTGCGATCTCCTGCGGACTTTGTATGCGTCGCAGCTTCACACCAAGTTCAGAAAAATGAATAGGTGGGGATAGCTTCCCGAACGTCAGATCTCTTAATCGACACATGCTAGGAGGATATGCTCACCTTCCAGAGATTGAGCATGCCGGCATCAATGCCAGCCAATGCATTGTCCCACTCCTTCTTTATCACTTTCTGCAGGTCGCCCACCGTCTCGCTCCTGGCTATGTTAACTGGGAAGGGCCTGTCGGACTTGTTGAGAATCCAACAGAAGAGTTTGAACTCGTCATCTGAACCAATGATTGAGCAATTTTTACTCGTCTGAGGGCGCGAATAAGCCAGGGGTCGCCGATCACGCGTACATGTTGCTTTGTTACCTGGTATGGACGCGTTCACTTATTTTGTTCATATTTGGCAATAGCCTCCAACATCGTTGAGACTGCTGGCACTGACTTTTAAGAGGGAAGTTGCAATCGGCTGTTGGTGATTCTAAGTGTAGGTTTTTTGATGTAGTTGTATCTGCGTTCTGCCGATGCTGTTGGACAATCGTTCTTGCCGATGAATGTACATTAAGTCGACTCCTTGGAGAACCCTGATTTCCTTCCGCATACATTTACTCTCTTAATTTATTATTACAGTCAGCGCGGTGACTGTTCATCACGCTGTCGACTAAAGGTGGCTTCTCGGAATATACGATAGAGAAAGGATTTAGAGAACGTGTTCTTGAAGGTGATTAGAGAGACTAATGTCCCGAGGAAGACAACACCAGGCAGGATAAAGCCGTCGGTGGCGATTATGGATTTCATGAGCACTTGGACTGTGTACGACATCCGGCATCTTCACGTAGTCTTAACGACGACTACTGTCCATGCCGAGAAATCCAGGCACCCAAAGAGGAGACGAAGTGATGCAGCAGGACGTTCGGACATTCAGTCGTTTTTGTTCGCCTTACCCGCATCACGAATTTCCTCCCTCGCTTGTGCAGCGATGTCCTGTACGTATCGGTTGACCGTTGGAAACGCAAGGCCTGCCATAATCGCCACAAGAACGAGAAGCCCCACAGTAGGTACCAGTGTAGCTGGCAGGATTCCAAAATAAAGCGGCTCCAGGATGAGCATGAAAGGGACAGGCGTTGGTTTAATTGGACCCTGCAAAAGAAGGGCTTTGTACTCGGCAGTTGGTGTACGTATACCAACATCTACCACCCGTACACGCGCGTATTTTGTGCGTGTCATGGCTATGGATGATGTGTCGCTTGATTGGGCACTGCCGAAATGTGTCGCGAGAGATTCGGGGTTATATATTTGTATTGAGAAGTCAGAAGGAAACTGTGAGTGAACGACGCGCGACGTCGTGAGACGTAGTTTCTACTAGGTATGGTAGTGTCACGCACGGATGCAGGCCACGAAAGTCGCAGGGTAAATTTAGAGTAGGAACTCCAGCTCCCTTGCGTCAAATCGAGTACTATCCACCACTCGTATGGGCAAGGAAATTTGACTGGCGAGTTGTGTTCGCACACCTGCTGTAAAGGCGTACCAACAGGAGCAGGAGTAATGTTCCACTGTCGTTCATTGTGAGCATGATTGAAGACCGGCCTGCCCGCATTAAGAGGGAGTTAATTGACTCCGGAACCGTATTCAACCACTGACCATTGTTCGGTGAATGGCACGCGCGCAACGCGAGCTTCTGAAGGGGAGAAATTTATGATTTCCGTATTGGCAAGTACATTCCACGATAATAAGAGCACTAAGGTGATCAATGTCAGGGTCATCCAAGCCTACGAACCTCGAGACAACCTGCTGAACGTTGTTAAGTAGAAGTTGTACATCACGTGTCTCAATGTCAAACGTCATGTGAGATCAACGCGTCGCGTTGCAAGTGAAAACACCTATTGCTTGAGGGTAATGGAAACATGGAGTCTACATCTACAGCAAGAAATTCATGGTATGGACGGGAACGATGGTTGAAACTGAGACATGCAACGAAGGGTACATATGTATGGTAATTTAAGCTGATCAGCAAATGATCAGCAGACGTAACGTTATCGCGAGATTCATGCAAAGTGAGATAAATACACGGAGATGTCTCTAGTAGGTGGGATCAGGAACGGACAGTGAGAAGAACGGCACTGATATAGGGTATTTTATAATTAGGCTCGTTTCAATTTCTGTACAAGATGAATTTATCAGGTGCTCGAAGCCGTCAAAAGTCTGAGAGTCAGACCTTGACAACAACCTTAGTAGACATCCTTTTCGACACATAGCGTATGAGCTTCTTGATGTCTGACATCATGAATAGAGGAATAAGTACAGCCATGAGAGGCAAGGCTATCTGCCAAAAGCTATCTAAAAGTTAACTGACTGGCAGAGAATGTGAAAGGGAAGAGATGATACGTACAACAAGTCCGAATGTTGTTCTGTGGACCACATGGTCTCGAAATTCATTCCCTGTGAAGATCTAATGGATAAAACAGCAAGGCGGACGACGAGAGCGAACATACAAAGTATCCTGTGAGGAGGGTCAAGGGAAGGAAAATAATTGTTGCCAATGTCAACCGCCTCCTAAAGATAAATGTATCAGCCTTGAGTAGCAGAAGAGGGTGTTAAAAATTGACATCACTTCATTCATCTCGTACGAGACAAGCTGGTCAGATGATCCAATCAGCATCAGCAGACAAATCCAACAACAGGAGTAACCAACATTGAACGTATACTGGATCAGGTTTTCAGCAATCAAGGCAAATGTGTCTAAGCTAGTCAAGATGTAGTCCATGTGATCATAGACGTCGGCCTACATATCGATTAATCTTTGAGGCGAACAGGAAGGAATACAAAGGAAGCACACTAGGTAGATCTTTGATTTGTGGCTCATGAAGCCGGAGACTTTGAAATTAAGATTGGCTGGATCAGACATATCGACGAGTGCCATACAGCGGTCCACATCGTATCGTCGGAGGCCGTATACTAAGGTTTTGATCGGTGCAAGGGTCCGTTTGTGAAGAACGAGGTCACCAGAAAGAATATGGACTTGCTATTGGAGTCATACGAGGGACAGAAGCAAAATTGGGAAAAGAGGAACGCACTATGTCGGACCATTTCCATCTGAGGCTTGAGCAGAATTGAACGTTCAAATTTGTTGATTTTGGCATGATATTCGTCAACCACTTCGAGCACGTTGTCGACAACTAGTATTTTTATCAGTTCCTGTATAACTGTTCCTTGAAGAAAAACGCGCTAAGATCCAACAATGCATGCACAAGAAGCGAGGGATCGGCAGACATCCGCAAGCCAGTGTCGGGCTGGTGAAGTCGTTTGTTGATAGGGGAGGTGAAGCTCAGATCGGACGACGAGGGGCTGATGGAAATGACAGTACCTATCGAGATGCCATATTAGCATTATGCAGTATGGCAGAATAACTATGCGTACCATCCCTGAATAAAAATATAAACATGGGAGAAAGTTTGATGTTTACCCTCTCTCCCTGTATCACATTTACATAAATAACACAAAAGTGCCTCCAGGAGACCTACCTTCTTCAGTGCGTCAAGAGAGATTTCGTGTTGGATTTTCTTTTCCGATATCTGTGCGGAAACGGCGCCATGATAATATACTATCTGACCATAAC
The DNA here is from genome assembly GCA_026075535.2 of Tricholoma matsutake. Classification (NCBI taxonomy): domain Eukaryota; kingdom Fungi; phylum Basidiomycota; class Agaricomycetes; order Agaricales; family Tricholomataceae; genus Tricholoma; species Tricholoma matsutake. The sequence continues at coordinate 10,410,391 of AP026540.1, read as the reverse complement.
ACAAATAAACGTACAGCGCTTTCTGTTTCTAAGAGTTTAGCAAAACTCGAACGAGAATGCCGTGAATCCAGCATTGCCTCCATATCCCTCAGTCGACTATTGGGTAGAAAGGGGCGTTTCCTCCTCTTCATAGGCCTGCGATAAGAGTCTTCATCCAGCACGTCGCCTGGTTCATCCTCCTCTGACATGGGCTCGGGAGAGCTCGAAAGTGGTAAGCCCGTGAGCATTTGGCTACGCTCATCGTACTCATCAACATCTTTGAACTCGTGGCACAAGATTTGGAGGAAGAGGTGCTTGGGGTAATAATCAGCTTTTGAACGATTCTGTCTGCGGGAATGGAAGATGTCTTCAAGCGCAAGAGGATGGAGATCTAAGATAATATAATTCAGGCCGATGTAACCTGGAATATACTGAGGGAACACACATACCGTAATTCATTGACAATGTCTTAATGACATCCCAACTCAACCCTCCGATATTAATCCATCTGACTTTCACCCAGGGCTCTCTCTCACTAGAATCGGAGTCCTCCATGAGCGACAAGAATTCCGGGTTGGTCATGCGACTGACGCTGCAACGAACAGCAGAATAATCAATGATTTCAATGACGCAATCCTGTCTGATCCCGCGGTAGAGGACGTCTGCAGACGCTCGTCGAGGGTCAACGCCTGGTTCTGCTCCAACGAGTGCCCTCCGTCCTGCAAACATTGTGGCACTGCGATGCATAACAATTATCTTGCGCACTGCCGTACGGAACCTCTCCTTGGGTGCCGTTCTGCTCCATAGACGAGCCGATGAGGGATTAGACCGATGAGAAAGTTTTGAATGAGAAGTTGGAGGATGAGGAGATAATTTCAGACTGGGAACCGCTTCGTGAACGGGTTGAAAATAATTTGGAGATTGAGAAATTGGAGGGACGCCATCTAGAGCCTCGTGGTCTCGCGGAAACTCATACTCGTCCTCCGCATCTGGTGTCAGTGAACGTCCTTCCGAGTCGGTGAAACTGTTTTCACGTCGCACATGAATTTCTGGTCTCCTGCGAGACGCTGGGGTAGAATGGAGAGGCATGGTGAGGACGTGTAAAAGCAGACACTTTACAGCCAACCTATTGTAGATGGCTGTATGACAGTGACCGTTTCATGCCTCCGAGCTTCCCCATCATGTCAGGTTCGCCGCGACTTCGTTCCCATGCTAACGTAAAGGTAAGCTTTGGCTTTAAGTATTATGTAATAGAATTTCACACTTAGAAATTCCAGTGTTGAATTAATTATGTACGCAAAACGAGCGATCTAGTGCAACTACGGTTACGGAAAACATTGTGGTATAAGTAAGGACAGTGCAAATCGCAGAGGGAAGTTGTAGACTGCCGACTCTGCAACTATCGACAACGATGAAAGGAAGGTGGACAGTGTGTTAAATGGCAGTAAGATAGTTCGATGGGATTGCATATGCTAGCAGGTGCGGAGAAGACGTATACATAATTAAATTTGTCCATGTGGCTTCTGCTTGTGCACCGTTAAAAAAATTTTAAAAAAGAGACAAAATAGAGCCACAATCCAGTGGGCTCAGTCCCAAAGATCACGATGGCTGGCGAGGCGATGAGAACAAAGAGAAAACTTTCTCCGCGTTTTCTTTATACTTCTTCAATTTCTTGCTCTTGTGCCTTTCAGGTTCCTCCGTGATAGGCGAGCTCTTCACAGTGTCCAATGCACCCAAGGACTCGAGTACTCCGGATTCTCCGTTTCCTGATTGATCAGAGGAACTATGTGCGCCCACAGACACCGCCGACTCCTTCGACTTTAGCGAATGAGACATGGCTCCGAAAGATGGCGACGGTGATAGCAAGCCGCTGGACGACATTCCTGACACAGTGTTAGAATTAGACGGCGTCATTGACTTTGCAGCCCCGCTTGATTTCGAAGAAAACGATGATGGCGGGGGAGACTTCGGCCGTAAGAACTGCTTGGGGTGTTTCCGGAAAGTGAGAGGGGCCCTGCCGCGTCTCTGTGTTGGACTTGGAGAGTCTGTTGTGGTGTCTGATGCTGTCACCTGAGAGCTTTTTGACATGCCTGAAAACGTCCGCGAAGGAGTAGGACGCTGATATGGAATAGAGGCTTTCCGGAATACGGCCAGCCGATATCGGTCGACAACACCGCGAGCAAAAAGACTAGTCGCCTTCGCGCCATTTCTATCTTCGCCATCAGCCGCCTCTACGAAGTCCCAATCATCGTCCTCATCATCACGCTCAGTCACCTCAGTGTCTTCATCAATGGCATCAGATAAATAGCGATCCAGCGCAGGGACACCTGATTTCTCTCTGCGAGGACGGGCGGTACGATTGCCAGCAGGACGTGGAACCGGCGCTTTCGGAGGTACCACAATCTTGGCCTTTGTCTCCTTCTCCGGTATTGTTGGGGGAACAGCGTCTGAGAGCCCAGGCTGCGGAAGCTCCTTGCTTTTCCTTGGCTGGGTGTCTTCCTCTTGCTCACCGGCAGACTGCGGAGGTTCAGTCACTGCTGCCTCCGAAGGAGCCGGGGCTGGCAAGAGTTCGGGAATGGGCTCTGCAGGGCTGGCAGGCCGTGCTTCTGGTGTTTTTGGCTCATCGGGTATCTCCTCGACAATCACATCATCCGGAGTCTCCGTCAAGGTTCTTGTTTGCTGGAGGGCCGCAAGTACCGCACCCGTTATTAACTCCTCTTCCTCCTCCTCATCTTCCTCACTTGGTTCTTCCGATCCATCGTCCTCTTCATCCTCGTCATCATCAATAAGAACAGAGTGGCGGCCTTTGAAGGAGTACCCGTCAAACAAGTCAACAGGATCTTCCTCTGGGGCCTGCTGTTGCGGTCGGATGGAAGAGCTACGAGACTGCGACGGAGTTGTATTCGAATCGTCGCCATCGGTGCGGTCAGTATCCGTTTGTTCGGGCTCCTGATCGGTATCGAGTTGTTCGTCGTTGAAATCGTCAAGAACGGGCTCCATATCAAGGAATGTTTCGTCGAAGTTTTGAGTGTCGCTGGCATTGGAGGGATCAATAGGTGGGATATATGGGGCTGCACATAGACAAGATTAAGCGACAGCAACGAGATGCGACAAGTGGATAACGTACGTATGTACCGTTTATAATATACATGAGACCAGTCTCTGCATGTGGAAGTCGGAAATCAGCCAAGTGCATGACCAAAGGAGGGCATGTTAACAAACATCATGGAAAAGTATGGATGTCGTTTTATTCGAGGCTCGCGCATTCTGAGCCCAGGATCTCGTTGGAGCAGCTAGGCAGACTCAGCGACAAGAATATGCAAAATGGACGGCAATCCTCACCCCTCGTATCAGGCTCTTAGTGTCCTGATCGATCGCCCTATCTTCAGGGAACTGCAACTCATCCTGCAATACTCTGATATACATATCCGAGTGGCTGGTGGCCCAAAACGGCGTCTATCGAAAACCGAACCTCAGCAGCATAAAAACAAACTGGAATGATGAAACTCACGATGCCAGTCAACATCTCGTACAACATAGTCCCAAAACTCCACCAGTCGACTTCATAGCTGTACGGATGTGCCTGAATGACCTCGGGAGCCAGATACTCAGCCGTTCCACAAAAAGTGCTTGTCGAGTCGGAGTGTCCGACAGGCTGTCCAGGCCATCCAAACGCCCATTCTCCCATATTATCAAGCTTCATCCACGGTGGGGTAACAGGCTGAGGCGTGCCCGGAACCGACGAGTAGAACTCGCCACCTCGGGAGACTGGTGGGGTAGAAGGAGCAGTCGCTGACGTCATCCGCCGGGGAAACTCTTTTGATAGTCCAAAGTCAGTAAGCACGATGTGGCCATCGGCGCCAATCAGAATGTTTTCTGGTTTGAGATCGCGATAGATGACGCCTGCTGCATGCAAGCCTTCGACGCCTTCCACAATTTCGGCGGCATAGAATCTGGCCCGGTCTCGGCCTAACCGACCCCACCGTGCCAGTTGAGTCGCGAGATCACCACCGGGATGAAAATCCTGGGCAAATTAAAACATCAAATTACAAGCCTCCCTTGCTAATGTATCAGTGGGTACGCACCATGACCAAAAATAAGTTCTCCTTGTCATGGAAACTCCACCAAAGTTTCACCACAAAAGGATCTCTCGACTCAGCTGCCATCCTCTTCAACACAGCTTGTTCTGTCAGAGTATGCTGCAGTTCCTGGTGAGCGAGGACATGCCTCTTAGTTATTGCCTTCAATGCATAGAGATCCGTCGTCGCTTTGTGTCGCACAAGTAACACTTTGCCAGCGCAGCCTTTACCAAGCACGCGCATCATCTCAAAGTCATCGATATTTACTTTTCGATACGATTTCTTTGGCTCTTTCGGTGCCATCGATATCGAACGCTTTTTTCGACCCGAAGATCGGACGCGACCGCCCGTAGTGGAAGCAGACGAATCATCCCCCGTTTGAGACGATGTTTCTTGAGCGGGAGCGGAGTATGTACGTGAGAGCCGCGATGACTTGTCAAAATCGGCTGAATGGGAGCGGGGTATCCGGGAAAAAGACTCAGAAGCGACTGGTGTCGTCAATACCTCCCCAGCCGGCATGGCAGCTGTCTCTGTACCATCATCAACCGGTTTCACGGAGGCGGTTTCATCGTCAGGCAACTCGGACGCCTGCGCAGAATCCTCCAGGCCACCATACGTCACGGGGTCACCATTAGGTCTCTCGCAATGATTCATTTCTGCCTCCTCCTTCAGGTCTACTTCTTCTTTCAGGGCCCTGACATCTTCACAGGCCTCGTTGGATTCATTTCCGTTGAACCTGTGGTCAGTTATACTTTGACTGTCGCTCTGCGCCACACTAGGACCGTTCTGCATGCCAGTCGTGTGAATACTCTCCTTCTCTTTCAAGAAACCCACGTGAGCAGCAAGATCCGACCGTACCCTCTTGATGGCACGCTCTACCCGGACGCTCTCTAAATCGTCGGTACGGACCCTGACAAAACGTTTCCATACGCGGCTCGGCCGTAATGCCATAGTGTTCGAGATGGTCGTGAGATATGCAGCAATGGCGGTGCTATTGGCGGACGGGTTGGCAGTCACAGAGTTATCAATGTTGTTTGCAGTGAACGAAGTGAAAGGATCGCTGAGCTCGCCAGATGGTGAAGACAGTGGTGGAGCACCAGCGGAAACAGCACTAGAATTGGTAAACCGGCGGCTTGGAGAACTACGAGCGTTCTTTGAGGAAGTAGGAGATGCGAGGCGTGACAATGTGTTGAGAAAGGTGGATTTACGTTTCGGTGGTGGCGAGGGCAACAACTGCATATCGACGGGGAATGGGGGAAGTTTAACGCCAGGATGAGACTCGCGAAGTTTTTGATCCAGATCAATGATTTCCTTCGCGGTACGTGTAAGGGTTAAATTGTGAGTTGGGGCTGAAAGGGAAAGGTAATATGTGATCAGTGACCTGAATAGGATTGCTTTAAGAGGATAAACTATAGCACGCAATAGTAGGACAGGAACAAAAATGCCAAGAAAATTGAAAGAGGAGATGAAAGGGTAAAGGACTCACTCTTTATGTAAAGACTGTAGGATTGAACATCATGTGGGGTTTCTGCGACGCTGATAATCCATAGGCCTTCCTGCGCGTCCATGCGCACGGGAGGACGCATTCCAGATGGGTTTGAAAGGGTATTTTCGATGGTCATATTATTATCAGAGTCAAGGGTGAGGTCAACGACAGGCGTGTGGCTGCCAACGGTGGTGTTGTCAAGAGGTTGGAAGAAGGATATGTTTGCGACACTACCACGATCCGCTCTTTTCTTCCGTCTACTAGTGTAGCTTCTAGTGGTATCGATGCTCTGCCTAGTGTAAGCGGGATTGCGGATGTCAGGACGAGTGGCTTGAGAGTCGGTATCGAAAGAATATCTGGATATAGAGCTGAAACCAAGGACAGTCTTGAATCTACTCTTCGAATGGGTTGCGTCCGTTTGAGGGGAAGTTGGACGGACGATACTGAGCATACGAAGAGAAGAGAACCAATTGACAAGTGGATTTGGATTTAGGCGCGGAGTCAAGGAGTTGGTTGTGTGGCAACAGATGGATAAAGAAAGCTGGATAATTAGTTTGTATGGGAAGTGAGAAGGAGCTCGAGTGCAGCAATTGCAGTGTGTCAAGCCACGAGTTTTCTGCAGTCACTCTGCTGCCTCGAGGCTTTAACAAATCCGCTAATCGCGTGCAATTGATTCCCAGCGCCTTCTCTTTGATTTCCCAGGTTACAGATGGCTTATAGTATAAAAGAGTGTTGCTGTATCTCTGAAGCTGTGAGGGTCGTTGTAATAAGTAGCCAAGTGGCAAGAGGAATCCAAATCTTATGTGTTGGATATACCAAATTTGCAATAACAAACCCTGAACCCGCAATCCCGCTTCCCTTTGGCTATAGAGGAGGTCTTCTCCACATCCTTTCATCCGATAACGGCATCTCGCCGCATAGCCATACAAAAACTTCTCATATCTGATGGCATCTCCGGAAAACGTTGTTTCTTCGTGGCACTGCACTAGTCAGTAGTAAATCTTCAGCAATGACTCGGACCCTGCAGTTTTCCCTCATACATTCCTTATTGTTACAGAACTAGCTGATGCATCCATTGATCAAGTAGCACTTGTGGGTCTCCGTAATTTGCGACCAGAATGTTTTTCATACCCACCCCATCCGGGATCTACTTCATTTTTGTCCGCTACTCATGGAGGCCGCCTCATCACTTTCGATGTTTTTTTATCAACACCTCACCAGTGTGCATCTGAGCTCTGAGCGCTGATCCCTAGCTGCTCCACGACTTGGCTCCACGGTTTAACATATCTTAGCTGTGCTGTCGAAAGATCCCATCGTCCTAGCACCAGGAACCACTCTAGCTTCAAACTTCATGCATAGGCTGCCGATGGAGAAACCTACGTTTGGTGACATCTAATCGACTGTTGCTACCAATCTCATGTCATTCTGAATGTCCTCTTCTCATGTCAGATCTTGTCCCATGACATACTCTTTTTTGGCAGCTGGGCGTCTCAAGGCGATATCATGATCATGATCATTGACGGTTGTATGATGGTTTGAACTTTGAAGGGCGATCAACCTATAAAGTTCACTGCACGACCCATCATGATAACAGAACTGCCCCCTTTGTTCTCGTCAACTGCTCTAGCATTACCTGTGAACTCAGTAGAGGCTAATGTCGTATTACGGTCCCGACGAACCGCCCAGCACAGTATTTCTGGAGCGCACTTTCCTTGCGGCCGATTTCCTTGGTGGAGTGGGTTACGGTGAGTCACCGCCCATGATCAAAACGTAGTTGGCCCGGTTCAAATATGCAAGCGCAGGTGTCCAGTTGGTGCTGTATACAACATGCGCGCTCTATCTATGGAGTCAACGGAAAAGCAGATTCAGACAATCAGCGTTCCTTCTCTTCTACACCACCTTTCTCATTATCGTACAGACGATATTCATGGTTGTCCAAGCCAATACCGTCCAGTCTATATACATTGACAACCGAAATTACCCCGGTGGTCCCTGGCAATATTTTCTGGCTACTCAAAATCTACCCGTCGATGTTATATTCTTTGCGACACTCTTTGTACTAACGTTTCTCTCTGACATACTGGTGGTAAGCTACCCATCAATCTTTTCCTTTACCATTTTATTAACACTGAGTTATTCCAACATCAGTTGTGGCGCTGTTGGGTCATCTGGACCGCATCTGGCCGTATCGCTGCTTATGTTGTAACTGCATTCCCGACCTTGTTGCTTCTGGCCTCTTTTGGCGAGATTCTTTCATTGTTCTTTACCGTCATACCACTCATATATTTTTCTCGTTCTAGCGATGGGCACGTTGTGGACGCTCCAATCAAGTCAGCCCGGATTATCTCTCTACAGCAAGCTGCCCCAGGCATACGGAATGTCCTACTACGTTATTTCCCTTACCGTCAACATCATCATCACCATTCTCATCATAATCCGACTCCTCATGTACCGCCGAACGATCCTCGACGTGTTGCCTAAGGAACATGCACGACATTACGTATCAATAGCAACCATCATGGTCGAATCTGCTGCCCTGTATTCCGTTCTTGCACTCATCTTTATCATAACCTACGCCGTCAACAACCCTATGAACCAGATATTCCTCACCGCAGCGTCGTGTGCGCAGGTGTGTATACCGAATTCGTTCTCCCAGATACCGGTATTCATATTTGAGATAGCAAATTGCTGGTTATTTGATCATTTATCGCCTTGCTGATGGGCGTGCTTGGACCAAGAATACCTTAGACGCCCAGCAAACACTGCCTACAATGAATTTCCGCTCTGGGCAGGTGCACCACACGACGCAATTGAGTTCCTTCCACGTCAGCCCCGGACCTATCTCTATACTCACGCCTCCACACGCGAGAGATATGGAGTCCACCCTGCTGAATTCCAAGGCAAACGACAGTTTGACATTGTCAGGCTCCACCTCGTAGTCGGCAACAATGACGTACAGTATGGACACAAGTATTGGTTCTTGGGAGCAGGCTCCAAGCTGCATGTTTCACATCCCACCATCCTCTCGATATCATCGACCCAGGTGGTCGGAGAAAATGCCTATCCGATTGTCTGCGTTTAGCGACATCCCTGAGTTCTGTCTGGACTACATACTTTCCTTACTTACTTCGTCTGATGTATCGAGCCTCTTACAGACACAGTTTGCACTTTGATTCTCAAGCTCTGTTCAAAACTGTAATTCCGCCGCAGGTTATAGCAATTCCGATGGCTTCTCGTTACTACATAGCTTGGATCGTTAATGTACCACGAGGCCTCGATAAGCATTTTTCAGGGACCATCTTAACCTAATCTCAGAACTAAGGAGACAGTTGTCCACTCTACATAGACTTGCAATTTAGTCTATAAATTCCTGTGAAGTATGAGATGATGTGAGATGAGATGCACTCATCAGGCTCGATGAAACATGATGCAGGGATGCTCGCGATGAAAAAACAGGCACCCGAGGATTGGATACCTGTTATAAACACCGCATTTAAGTTGATTATTTTCTCTTGCAGATCAAACCTGGACTTGCTAAAGCGTCTTAGCACAGCCAGTGGAAGAAGTGAACACGAGCGCTGGTGCATACTATGTACTATCGTCCAGAGACACGAGGGTGGAAACCGAGTTCAAGCTACCCTGGGTACATCAGAGGCCCTGGTGTAAAGAAGCGCAGGTCCGGTATCTCTTGTCTGACGAGGAGAGCCACACCTATTGTGGAAACATACCTGAGTGGGAAGATCATGTTCGTGCAACGGACTGTATCTTTTGACAACTGACAACTGACAACTGGTATCAATACTACCGTGTCCAAAGACTTTCTTAAAAGACCTATATCGCAATGTCTAGGAACGATGTTCCCTCCTAATGTAAGTTCATAGTACGCTTTAGATATACTTACCATGCGACTCACAGTCAGCCTTGCCCACGAGGTGAAGAAACCCAAGCTGCTCGCGCTCAGCATTGACTCGGATTCAAAGCTGATTCTAACTAATTAGCTTTTGCAAGGTAACAACTATCGGGTTTACTTGGGACTTCTCGCGGCCCACGCACGTTATTTAAATGGGCGTTTGACTACTTTGACAATGAGCCGAAAATCAGCGATCGCCGATCGCCGATCATGAGGGTTATTAATAACTCACTGATCAGCAACAACTTGAACCTGCAGCCGATCTCGGTAAGCCTCCTGTGAGTCTCGGAACGAGGAATTCATTAGCTATAGCCTTTGGATGCGCCCCGACTGTCAATATTGAAGTCAGGCTCTATAGCACCAACGATGAGACCTGAAGAACCTGGAAGGCTTAGAACCTACACCGCGAAGGCTCTCACACACCTCTGATGAGAAGATGCTTAGACACAGGTGACAGCATGGCATCTGCAAAATCCTGACATTGGCACTCCCCCTGACCTACTTGGAGGTTCTCGTCGTATAAAGGAGGCCATTTTTTTCGTGCGGGGCCGCAAGCCTGCTGTATTACTAAACAGTTTTCAGCTACGGTAAACTTATATACTGACGGGGTCCATACTCCTCATCTGTCACTTAATATGCCATATTATGGGCCTGACGAACCTGCGGAGACGATCTATCTGGAACGTACTTTCCTTGCAGGCGACTTTATCTCCGGAGTGGGTTACGGTGGGTAGACTCTCGGTTCACTTGAAGCGCAACCAGGCTAATGCCATAGATAGGCATTCAACTGGTCTTGTATACTACTTGTGCGCTCTACTTATGGAATCAAAGAAAGCTCCGCAAACAAGCAATTTTCCTTCTCGCGTACACTACGCTCCTCCTTGCGATCGAGTCGATATTCATGGTCGTGCAAGCGAATACCGTGCAATCTATATATATTGACAATCGGGATTACCCCGGTGGTCCTTGGGCATATTTCTTAGCAACCCAAAATCTGGCTATCAACGTTATATTCTATGCTACTCTCTTTGTTCTTACCTTCCTTTCGGACTTGTTGGTGGTGAGTACTTGAGTGTCTCCTGCTTTACGACAGCAGTCAATTAAACTCGATTGGATGTATCAGTTATGGCGTTGTTGGGTAATCTGGACGGCATCTGGACGCATGGTTGCCTATGCTGTTACGTTCTTCCCTGTATTGTGCATTCTGGCCTCCTTTGGTGAAGCACATTTTTCTATATCTCATATGGATGTTCACTGAAGCTCATACAGCGATGGGAACACTATGGACGCTCCAGTCAAGTCAACCTGGGTTATCTCTTTACAGCAAGCTCCCTATGGCGTATGGGACCTCTTACTATATAGTTTCTCTGAGTGTCAACATCATTCTCACTATTCTTATCACGATCCGACTTTTACTATATCGCCGAGTCGTCACTGCATCTCTCTCTGAAGATCACGCAAAACAATATTTATCGCTGGCCTCTATCATGATCGAATCAGCTGCCTTATACTCCGTCTTTGCCCTCATCTTTATTATAACATATGCCATAAACAACCCTCTAAACCAGATATTCCTTGGTGTTGCTTCATCTGCGCAGGTATGTGTAATAATCGTCACTGAACTCTTTTTGTGTTTGTTGATCCACATTCTTATAGCAAATCGCTGGTTACTTGATCATCTATCGCCTTGCTGACGGCAGAGCATGGTCTACAGATACCTTGGGCTCCAAATCATTGCCATCAATGGCTGCTTTTGCATCTGTGTCCAACATAAGGATGGCCGAACGTAGTTCCTTCCAGGTTACTACCACCAATCATACTACCGCCAATCATGTCACTCATGTTGAGGCCGTCCATGCAAGAGACAATCCGTCTGAAGGGGATATTAGGAAGGGGGTAGGATATGATTCCATGTTTGATGGCTCTCCCGACTCCCCGAAGGAAAGCAACATATGGAGGCGCTTTCCCAAATTTTCCTTCACCCCAGTCTGAAGCTATGCTCGTAGGTTTGGCTCTTCATGTTCCATTTATTATACCGGCTGTCAGATTCTCAGTAGTATCGACGCTACCATCGCCTGACCGTCGGATCTTTGGAAACTGTTACTTTTTTTTTTTGGGATTGGTTGGAAATTTATTCGAAACCTATGTAAAACCAGGCACATTTCTCGTGAAATGAACGAACTTTTCCGGGAGATCATCTATGTAATAGTATACATGTTTGACGACGTCTTTCACTGCTTGCTTGATTGAATCTGTCTGGGCACTAATCTTTGTTTCCCTTCTATGACCGATCAACGCGGTGTGGCAAATACTTATACCTCTCTTTATTATCTGCTTAATTACAACATTACTTACAAGGGCTATTGAGTTATTAACCTTGAGGGGGGAATTCTTAGTGAGCGTAGTGAGAGTCAAAGAGAGACCTAGACGTCTCGTATACTCCTATTGCAAGTATGAGTGTGCTACATTCTATAAATAGCATGTACTATTAATAGCATTATGTACAAAAATAATTGTTGGGTCATCTTGAATAAATCCGAGTTTGCCATATAAATTTCTGAGCCAGGTTGCTTTGCATCCAGCTTCCAGAGAGAGCTACATATTCCACTTCCATGGAGGACAAGGCAATAATTGTTTGTTTCTTTGTTTCCAGGTCACTGCTCCCCCTTCTGTCAGGAAAATGTATCCCGTTGTGGATTTGTGGTCATCCACATTTGAAAAGGCAGCGTCTGCAGAGGTTACTTGCTCCAGTTGCATCCTGAGATCTGCAGTAAGTGATCCCAAGAGTTTTTGTCCCTGCAAGGTACCTGAGTATCTGCTTTAATGCACCACAGTGTTGCAGACCAGGGTTAGTGGTGTAGGTGGCCAATTTGTTCATGGCATATGAGATATCTGGTCTTGTGGAGTTTGCAATAAACTGTAGACTTCCCAATAATTTTCCATACAAATTACTTTGGTTGGGTTCATTGTGATCTGGATTTGGTCCTAGCTTAATATTTGGATCCATGGGTATACCAACAGGGTTTGCATTGGCCATCCCCTCCTTGAGGAGGATATTCTCAATATATTTCTGTTGAGAAATAGTGATGGAATTGCTGGTGTGATTTATTTCTACACCAACAATCTTGCTTGGTTCCCCAAGGTCCATAACTTGCCATTCTGAGCATAACACATTCTTTGTTGGAGCAGACTATATACGCTGCACAGGGGAAGAGACAACATGTTCCTTACAACCTACCTGGGGTTTAGTTAGACTTACAGCTAGGGTTAGCAGAGGTAAGAACACTATATTCCTACTACAGTACAGGTTCTCCTTATATACATAATAGTAAGGATATCACATGACTCCAGAGGAATATGCATATGAAACATGTATCAATATTGGTAATTAATGTGGGAGAATATGCACATGCAACAATATTGGTAATTAATTTCAACACCCCCCCTCAAACTGTAGAGCACTCTAAGCAGCTAAGTTTGAACCTCGAAAGTAATTCTGAGAGAGTCTCTAAATTTCCTGAATAGAATGGCGCCAAGGTTCTTTGTGAACATGTCAGCCAGATTATCACTTCCAGGAATGAAAATGACTGTGACTTTGTCATTTTCTATGCATTAGCGGGTGTAGTGGTAGTGAATGTCTATGTGTTTAGTCCTCCTTTCCTGAACTGGATTTGATCCGATAAAGATGGATCCCTGATTGTCAGCACAGATTGGTACGCACTTCAGTATATATCCAAGTTCCTGGAATAGGGACTCTATCCACACTATCTGCCGACAGGTGTCAGAGAGAGCCATGTATTTGGCTTCTGTGGATGACAGTGCTACAGTTTTTTGTAAATGGGATTGCCAGCACACAATGCCACTCACTAAAGTAGCAAAGTAACCCATTGTAGATTGGCGCTTGATAGTGTCAGCTGCCCAATCAGAATCTGTGAAGGCTTGTAGCCCTTCAGATTTCTTTCCATCATAGACAAGATTATATTTCTGGGTTCCCACCAGATAGTGCATGATGTACATTGCTTTGTCTATATGTTCTTGGCTAGGATTAGCCGAGAATTGCAATATCTTGATTACTGCATAAGTGATATCAGGTCGTGTTCTGAGCATCAGATACAATAAAGATCTGATCACAGACTGATATTTTGATCTAAGTGCTGCATTTGGCATTGCTGTGTTTTCCGATGGTTGGTAACCAGTTGGGAGGGGAGTGGGGGAAGCTTTGGCATTTGTCATCTTGAACCTCTCAAGCACTTTGTGTTGAAATTAGACCCTGAGATACATGCTGCATACATGAGGCAATACATGCAGCATACACATGTTACTGTGCTTACTGCGCATACATGTGGTAAACACATTCCCGAGTCATGTGACATCCTTATTATTATGTATATAAGGAGAACCTGTACCATAGTAGGAATACAGTGTTCTTACCTCTGCTAACCCTAGCTGTAAGTCTAACTAAACCCCAGGTAGGTTGTAAGGAACATGTTGTCTCTTCCCCTGTGCAGCGTATATAGTCTGCTCCAACAGGTTATGGGCCCTGCTGGGCACATCGCAAATGTGCCTTAATTGGCTGCAAATGACGTTGACTTCATCATCTCCAAATTATAACCTTGCACTCTTCGTGAGCTGCATCGTGCTCCCTGCGAGCTGCACTTAAAACCTAGGTTGACTAGGGTTAACCACTCTGAAGGAGTGTTTTTTCCTGAGATTGTGAAATGTGTTTTCTTGGATAAAAGACTGATTGAGCACTTTTAACAGCTGCCACCATATAATCATGTCTTCAACCCTTGAAAAACTCATACAAACTTTCGATGGCTCAAATTACATTCAATGGGCCAACTCCATGAAGGTGTGGCTCAGGTCTCAGGACCTCTGGCAGATAACTAGCAGGGTGGAAATCAAACCACCTCTGGTGCCTCCTTTGATGGTGATGAATGCTACTGCCAAGCTCCAGACTTGGAGCAACAAAAATGACCAGGCTATTGGTAGCCTAGTGCTCCATCTGGCCCCCTCCATTTGGCAGCGTGCCAACACCAAGGACACTGCTGAGGAGGTGTGGGACCTCATTCACACTGATTATGGTGTCGATGGCCCCTCCCAAGTCTTTGCAGACTTTAGGTTTGCAATAGCAATCAAAATTCCAGCTGTGAATCCCGTGCCAGAGATTGCTAAGATGGCTGACAAGTTCAAGCGCCTCATGGCTGCCAACATTTCCATCCCCAAACTAGTTCAGGCAATGATCCTACTTGCTGCAATGCTGCACGAGTACGATTCTTTGTCCACCATGGTCCTTAACATGACTGCTACTAGTGCCTTGACATTTAAACATGTCAAGGACTCCATTGTTGCTGAAGCCTCAAGGTGCATGGCAGTAGGAAAGCCCGCTGACCAGCCTCAGGCCAACAAACTTTCTGCTGTCAAATGCAAAGGGGGAAACCCCAAATGGCAGCCCAAAGAAGGGCAAAACAACAATGGAGAGTCATCCTGAAAGCATGGACGATGTGGGGACAAGAAGACTAAGGAGGAAAAGCCTAAGGAGAAGCATTCCCACCTCACCTCCAATGCCTTTACCACCATAAATGGTAATGGCACCATCATACCACCGATGCTGCTCATTCAGCACATCGAAAAATGCGACCACACTCCCACAAGGGATCCTCACCGCCGACCACCTGCACAGGCATACATGGGCATGGCCTCCACCTCTCGTTCGGTTTATGCCAAATATCAGCAAGCTTGAGACACCCTCGAGCAAATGCAACTTCCATGCAGCACAAAAAATCTGCGACCGCTGGAAGAGCACCTAACGGTGTGAGAAGGTAAGAGGAGGAGGATCGAACCAGAACCAAGAATCGAGGAGGTAGAAGACGACATCGTCTCCCTCGGATCTGAACCTCCGGTTTCTGATGAGGAAGTATGGAAAGCCATTGACGAGATGCTCATCAATGAACCCCTTGAAACAGGAGCGTATGATGATAGGTCAGTCCTTTTCCCTGCCACAAGCACAAAGATTAATATTCCTATGAATACAGCGAACTTTTCATGTGAAATTTTACTGCTATTAAATGTATCATGGAACTATTTAGATCTTAATATATGTGTTATGTGTGCAAATGGAAATTGTAAGAAAGGTGCCGACTGGATCATGGATTCAGGCGCATCAAAACACTTCACTGGTGAAATGAAAGATTTCGCTTCTTACAAGCCTTTACTGAGAAAGGACTCTACCCTGGTTCAAACAGCCATGGGTACTACTCATATAGTAGGAAAAGGAGCAGTCTTCATTAGACATCAGGTAGTATGTCATGGGAAGTCAGAGATGCGTGAAACACAATTATACCCTGTCTACTACATACCCAACATTAATACTTGATTAATGTCAATGGGCGTCTTCTTACAAGACAGAAGTGATGTGCATGGTTCCTCCACACACATTTCATTTATTGAGAAAAAAAACCCAATTATGCATTGTGTCCCTCTTAGGAGAAGTGACATGATTTATTGGGCTCAGACTTATATAATGAGCACCAAAAAGGTCAATGTCACAACCATTTATGTCGCTGACTACTTGACTTGGCATAGGCAACTTGGACACCCATCCAAAGAAGCGCTAGGGAAAATGCCTAATAGCACCATCAAATTCCTGAGGAATTTAATTATTCCTAAAGACAAAATTATATGTCTAGGGTGTGCTGAAGGGAAAATGACATCAAAATCTTTTCCTGAATCAAATTCACGTGCAGAGAAACCCTTTGAATTAATACATTCCAATCTAAAGGAACTTCCAGTACTATCGTACCACAAACATAAATACTTTATTGTATTTCTGGATGACAAGATGTCACATATCTGGGTCCAGTGCCTTAGAAAGAAGTCTGACGCTGCTGCAGCAATTAGACAATTTCAGGCAATGGCTTTGACCCAGTATGGCGCTACAATCAAGTGCTGGCGTGTTGATCCAGGGGGGGAGTTCAAAGATTGTGAGCTACAAAATACGCTCAAGGATTTCGGCATCAAAATAGAGATGTCTGCACCCCACGTTCACCAACAGAACAGGTGCACAGAGTGTGCCATAAGGACAATAATGGAAAAGTTGCAAACCCTGCAATTTACTGCTTGTCTACCACAATCATGGTGGGAATTTTGCATTGAACATGCAACACACCTATACAACTGAACCCCAATAAGGCGCCTGAAATGGCTGACACCTTTTGAGGACCTGACAAAGGTCTGCCCAGATCTAAACAATCTGAAGGTCTTTGGTTGCGGTGCTTACGTCTATCTACCCAAGGAAAAATGTCCAACCACATTAGCTCCTCGATTGGAGTTAATGATGTACCTTGGATTAGAAGATGGCATTAAAGCATACCGTTTCATGCAACTTAGTGGTGCAATATTCATTGGTGCTATGGCACTATTTGATGAAACGATGTTCCCATGCTGTCCCGGAGCTAAAACTCCTGCCAAGACAGACCTTGGTGATTTTCCACATCCAGAACCAGAAGATGACGACCACTCATCTGGAATGGATGGCGATGATTCTATACTGCCACAAAATTTGCCCCTTCCTCCATCATCGGAAGATGATGATGATGATGTACCAAGTGAGCAAAAGGTGCATGATGATGTGACTGATGCTCCTCCTCCACTGCCTCCAGTTACCACTGAGGACTTTCATCCAAGACATGAAGATCAACAGGAATGGCAGCAATTGCCCATCGATCAGGCAGGCAGAGGAACATCCCAAACCATCCTGGCAATACCTATGGAGAGAAGGGACTCCCCTCTGACATAGAGAGAGACATTGCACATGATCGATATGGGAAGAGATCTGTGGGTCAAGATTTGGATCATAACCAAACATGACCATGATCTCAACAACAAGAACCGGTTACTGGACCAAGTTCGGCACCCCATGAGAGTGTGCCCAATTCCAATAATCAAGAACATGATCACCCAATGGGGGAACCGGACAAAGCAGGTTATATTCAAAAGATAACCAAGGAAGGAGGAGATGAGCTTATCCGCTGGCTGTTGTCAAAAGCAGTCACACCATCGAGTGGAATAAGCCAAGTTCCAAACCAATTTCACAATATTGTGCGCCTACCACGGCAGCAGCAACTTGAGTGGAAACAGGCTTGTTGTGAAGAATTAGAGGCTCTTTGCAAGCAACAAGTCTATGACATCATTGATCTTCCACATGATTGAAAAACGATCAAAAACAGATGGGTTTTCTCCATGAAATTGGACAGAAGAAAACAAGCCAGACTCATGGCCAAAGGCTTTTCACAAGTCGAAGGCATTGACTTTGATGAGATTTTCTCACCAGTAGTCTGCTACGAGACTGTACACCTCATGTTTGCACTTGCATCTCTAGAAGGCATGTATATGACTGGTCTAGATGTAAAAACTGCATTTTTATATGGCAAACTAGAAGAGGAGATCTATATGGATCAACCCGAGGGTTTCAGACTTGAGGGAAAAGAGCGCAAAGTAATGCACTTACACTGAGCATTGTATGGCCTTAAACAGGCCTCACTAGCATGGTGGAAAGAGCTAGAGGCATTTATGCGCACCATTGGGTTTGTGCATGCCAGCTCTGATGCTGGCATTTTCATACACAAGGATCCTAAGACAGGCAGCATTGTTATTGTGCTGGTCTATGTTGATGATGGCTTGTTCATGGGGAAGAACAAGAAACTTGTGGATGAAAAGAAGAATGCTTGTCTGAAGCATTGGGAGTGCTGTAGTACTGAAAAAGTCATGGAATTCTTAGGCATGTGTGTCACCCAGACTGCAAGCAAAGTCAAACTCGATCAAACTGAATATCTTGCCAAAGTGCTTGAGAGGTTCGAGATGACAAATGCCAAAGCTGCCCCCACTCCGCTCCTGACTGGTTACAAACCATTGTAAAACACAGTGATGCCAAATGCAGTGCTTAGATCAAAATATCAGTCTGTGATCAGATCTTTATTGTATCTGATGCTTGGAATGCAACCTGATATTGCTTATGCAGTAATCAAGATGTCACAATTCTTGGCTAATCCTAGCCAAGAACATATAGACAAAGCAATGTACATCATGCACTATCTGGTGGGAACCCAGAAATATAACATAGTCTACGATGGAGAGAAATCCGAAGGGCTACAGGCCTTCACAGATTCTGATTGGGCAGCTGACACTGTCAAACACCGATCTACAATGGGTTACTTTGCTACTCTAGCAAGTGGCATTGTGTGCTGGCAGTCCCATTTACAAAAAACTGTAGCACTGTCATCCACAGAAGCTGAATATATGGCTCTCTCCGACACTTGTTGACAGATAGTGTGGATAGAGTCTTTATTCTAGGAACTTGGATATATACTGAAGTGCGTACCAATCTGCACTGATAATCAGGGATCCATCTTTATCGGATCAAATCCAGTTCAGGAAAGAAGGACCAAACATATGGACATTTGCTACCACTATACCCGCAAATGCATAGAAAATGACAAAGTCACAGTTGTTTTCATTCCTGGAAGTGATAATCCGGCTGACATGTTCACAAAGAACCTTGGCGCCGTCCTATTCAGGAAATTTAGAGACTCTCTCAGAATTACTTTCGAGATTCAAACTTAGCTGCTTAGAGTGCTGTACAGTTTGAGGGGGGGTGTTGAAATTAAACCCTGAGATACATGCTGCATACATGAGGCAATACATGCAGCATACACATGTTACTGCGCTTACTGCGCTTACTGCACATACATGTGGTAAACATGTTCCTGAGTCATGTGACATCCTTATTATTATGTATATAAGGAGAACCTGTACCATAGTAGGAATACAGTGTTCTTACCTCTGCTAACCCTAGCTGTAAGTCTAACTAAACCCCAGGTAGGTTGTAAGGAATGTGTTGTCTCTTCCCCTGTGCAGCGTATATAGTCTGCTCCAACACTTTGGTGAGATATTCTGTTTGATTGAGTTTGATTTTATTTGTGGTCTGGGTGACGTGCATGCCTAAGAATTCCATGATGTTTTCCATACTACAGCACTCCCATTGCTTTAGACAAGCATTTTTCTTTTCATCCATAAGTTTCTTGTTCTTCCCCATGAACAAGCCATCATCAACATAGACTAGTGCAATAACAATGCTGCCTGTCTTAGGATCCTTGTGTATGAAGATGCTGGCATTGGAGCTGGTGTGCATGAACCCAATGGTGTGCATAAATGCCTCTAGCTCTTTCCACCATGCAAGTGAAGCCTGTTTTAGGCCATACAATGCTCGGCGTAAGTGCATTACTTTGTGCTCTTTTCCCTCAAGTCTGAAACCCTTGGGTTGATCCATGTAGATCTCCTCATCTAGTTTGCCATACAAAAATGCAGTTTTTACATCTAGACTGGTCATATACATGCCTTCTAGAGATGCAAGTGCAAACATGAGGTGTACAGTCTCATAGTGGACTACTGGTGAGAAAATCTCATCAAAGTCAATGCCTTTGACTTGTGAAAAGCCTTTGGCCATGAGTCTGGCTTGTTTTCTTCCATCCAATTTCATGGAGAAAACCCATCTGTTTTTGATTGTTTTTTGACCATGTGGAAGATCAATGATTTCATAGACTTGTCGTGTGTGAAGAGCCTCTAATTCTTCACGACAAGCTTGTTTCCACTCATTTTGCTGCTGCCATGGTAGGCGCACAATATCACGAAATTGGTTTGGAACTTGGCTTATTCTGCTCGATGGTGTGACTGCTTTTGACAACAGCCAGCAGATAAGCTCATCTCCTCCTTCCTTGGTTATCTTTTTAATATAACCTGCTTTGTCCGGTTCCCCCATTGGGTAATCATGTTCTTGATTATTGGAATCGGGCACACTCTCGTGGGGTGCCAAACTTGGTCCAGTTACCAGTTCTTGCTGTTGAAGTTGTGGTCATGTATGGTTATGATCCAAATCTTGACCCACAGATCTCTTCCAATATCGATCATGTGTAATGTCTCTCTCTATGTCAGAGGGGAGTTGCTTTTCTCCATGGGTATTGCCAGGATGGTTTGGGATGTTCCTCTGCCTGCCTGATTGATGGGGCAATTGCTGCCATTCCTGTTGATCTTCATGTCTTGGACAAAAGTCCTCAGTGGTTACTGGAGGTGGTGGAGGAGGAGCGTCAGTCGCATCATCATGTGCCTTTTGCTCTCTTGGTACATCACCATCATCTTTTTCTGATGATGGAGGAAGGGGTGGATTTTGTGGCGGTATAGGGTCATCACCATCCATTCCAGATGAGTGGTTGTCTTCTTCTGGTTCTGGAGGTGGAAAATCACCAAGTTCTGTCTTGGCAGGAGTTTTTGTTCTGGGACAGCATGGGAACATTGTTTCATCAAATAGTGCCATAGCACCAATGAATATTGCGCCACTAAGTTGCATGAAACGATATGCTTTAATGCCATCTTCTAATCCAAGGTATGTCATTAACTCCGATCAGGGAGCTAATGTAGTTGGATGTTTCTCTTTGGGTAGATAGATGTAAGCACCGCAACCAAATACCTTCAGATCATTCAGATCTGGGCAGATCTTATTCAGATCCTCAAAAGGTGTCAGCCATTTCAGGTGCCTTATTGGGGTTCAGTTGTATAGGTGTGTCACATGTTCAATGCAAAATTCCCACCATGATTGTGGTAGACATGCGGTAAATCGCAGGGTTTGTGACTTTTCCATTATTGTTCTATCTGTGTCCCTGTTCTGTTGATGAACATGGGGTGTGGACATCTATTTTGATGCCAAAATTCTTGAGCATATTTTGTAGCTCACGATCTTTGAACTCCCCCCCCTGGATCAACACACAGTGCTTGATTGTAGCGCCATACTGGGTTGAAGCCATTGCCTGAAACTGTTTAATCACTGCAGTAGCATCAGATTTCTTTCTTAGGCATTGGACCCAAATATGTGATGTTTTGTCATCTAGGAATACAATGAAGTATTTGTGTTTGTGGTATGATAGTACCGGGAGTTCCTTTAGATCGGAATGTATTAATTCAAAGGATTTCTCAGCACGTGTGGCTGATTTGGGAAAAGATTTTGACATCATTTTCCCTTCAGTGCACCCCAGACATATAATTTTGTCTTTAGGAATAATTAAATTCCTTGGGAATTTTATGGTGCTGTTAGGCATTTTCCCTAGCGCTTCCTTGGATGGGTGTCCAAGTTGCTTATGCCAAGTTAGATAGTCAGTGACATATATGGTCACAACATTGATTTTCTTGGTGCTCAATATATGAGACCGAGCCCAATAGATTGTGTCATGTTTCATTAGAGGAACACAATCCGTAATTGGGTTTCCTTTCTTGAAAAATGATATTTGTGTGGAGGAACCATGCACATCACATCTGTCTTGTAAAAAGACTCCCATTGACAGTAGTCGAGTACTACAGTTGGGTATGTAGTAGATGGGGTATAATTGCATTTCACGCATCTCTGACTTCCTGTGACATACTACCTGGTGTCTAATAAAGACTGCTCCCTTTTCTACTATATGAGTAATACCTGTGGCTGTTTTAACCAGGGTAGAGTCCTTTCTCGGTAAAGGTTTGTAGGAAGCAAAGTCTTTTATTTCACCAGTGAAGTGTTTTGATGCACCTGAATCCATGATCCAGTTGGCACCTTTCTTACAATTTCCACTTGCACACATAACACATGTATTAAGATTCAAGTATTTCCAAGATACATTTAGTAGCGGTAAAATTTCACATGAAAAGTTCGCTGTTATTGTTGGAATATTAATCTTTGTGCTTGTTGCAGGGAGAAGGACTGACCTATCATCATATCCACCCATTTCAAGGGGTTCATCGACAAGCATCTCATCGATGGCTTTCCACACTTCTTCATCAGACACTGGAGGCTCTGATCCAAGGGAGATGGTATCGTCTTCAACCTCCATGATCCTAGGCTCTTCTGGTTCTTCTGGTTCAATTCTCCTTCTCTTGCCTTCTCACACTGTTAGGTGCTCTTCCAGCGGTCGCAGATTTTTCGCAGTGCATGGAAGTTGCATTTGCTCAAGGGTTTCTCAAGCTTGCTGATATTCGGTGTAGACCAAACGAGAGGTAGAGGCTGCGCCCATATATGCCTGTGCAGGCGGTTGGCGGCGAGGATCCCTTGTGGGAGTGTGGTCACATTCAATGTGCTGAATGAGCGGCATTGGCGGTATGATGGTGCCTTTACTATTTCTAGTGGTGTAGGCACTGGAGGCAAGGTGGGTATGCTTATCTTTTGACTTATCCTCTTTAGTCTTTTTATTCCCGTGTCGTCCACATTTTTGGGACGACTCTCCCTTGTTGTCTTGCCCTTCTTTGGACTGCCATTTGGGGTTTCTATAAGGGCAACCTAAGCCTCTAGCAAAGGGAAATCCGAAGTTAAAATTATACTACATAATACAGGCATTGGGGACACACCTAGCAAAGGGAAATCTGAAGAGAAAACTCTAAGGATCCCCTTGCTGATGCCCTGTATATGTGAAGATGACAAAAATCAAATATAAGCTAAAAATAGAAAAAGGCAGAGATAGGCAGATCAAGGCCACCGAATGACATCATACCAAGGGGTAGGTGTCAGAAGGGGTACTCCGCCTCTAAATATAAAAGTGTCAACATGTACAAACATGATAGAAAGGGAAAATTAGTAATAAAATCCAGAAAAATCATAGAAAATGAAGAATAGAAGGAAATGAGGTGAGGAAAAATATAGGACAAACATAAAAAATAGGAAAAACACACAGGGCACCCCCCTAGTCCCCTTACATCACCCCCTCTCTAAGATGCATCACCCCGATGCATTCAAAATCGCATACGACCAAAGTCCGTGACTTGAATGCGATGCGGTGCAGCAGTGTGCCGTCGGTGGAATTCCTTGATTAACCGAGGGGCATTTACATCAGACTCTTCAACCCATGAGTTCTCCTCATACCCATAACCCTTCCAATGTACCAAATACTGGAGTTTTCCTTGATGCAAACGGCTGTCCAAGATTGACTCGACTTCGTATTGGGGTTCTCCCTCAATCACTGTAGGTGGTGGTGGTGGGTGTGAATGGCATCCCAGGAACAGATCTGGGGGAGCTGGAAGCAATTTGATGACATGGAAGACGGGATGGAGTCTGGACATGGAGGCTGGGAGGTGTAGACGATAGGCATGCATTCCAACGCACTTGACAATGGGGAAAGGTCCCAAGAAGCGATGAGCGAGTGTCTTCAATGGACATGTAGTGGAGATGTCACTGGAGTCAAGATAAACTCAATCACCAACCTTGTACTGAGGGGTTGGGGAGTGGCATTGGTTGTAAAATCATGCCATGTCGTCCTTCGCCTTTGCTAAGGCTGCCCTTGCCTCCTCCAAGCTATCCCTCATGTGTTCTGTGAACTCATTCACCATCTCAATGTGTGAGGGAGTTTGGCGAGGTTCAAATCCCATGCGTGGATGTCGTCCAGTGTCTAAGAGGAAAGGGGTCTGTTGAGTGGAAGCATGGACATGGTTGTTGTATCCAAACTCGGCCAAAGGAAGGAGATCATCCCAATCGTCCTGGCATTCATTGACAAAGAGGCAGATGTACTGCTCCAGTTCCTGGTTGACTCGCTCCATCTGGCCATCAGTTTGTGGGTGATAAGCGGTTGAAGCGAGGAGTTTGATCCCCAGGAGTCGGTACAGCTCACGAGTGAACTCTGCCATGAACTGAGGGCCACGATCTGAGAGGAAGGCACCAGGAAGTCCATGTAATTTCCACAGGTGGTGGAGGTAGAGTCGAGCAGCACCTAGAGCACTGACAGTGGTGTGAGTGGGAATGAAGTGAGCGCATTTTCCCACTGAGTCAACTGTGCACATCACCGCATCAAACCCATTTGACTCTGGCAATTCCACCACAAAGTCAATGCTGACGACATCCCAACAACTCTCTGGAACAGGAAGAGGGTGTAGCTCACCAATAGGCTTGCGACAAGGAACCTTGGTGCATAAGCAAAGGTCACAAGTGCAACAATACTGACCAATGAGCTGTGACATTTGTGGCCACCAATAGTTCCATGAGGTGAGCTCCAAGGTCTTCCAGCGTCCGGGGTGGCCAGCAATCTGTGAGTCATGGTGTTGGGATATGATGCGCTGGCAAAGGTCTGGGTCATTGGGAACATAGATGCAATCCCTGAAATACAACAAGTCCTCCTTTTCAGCCCACTCTGCCGCACATAAGGAAAGGGTCAATCCCTTCCTCAGTTCTTTAACAGCTCGGGCGGCAACATCCTCATGTAAACCGCTACGGTTTGTGCAATGAATGTCACATAGGATGTCCCGCTCCTCGCCCTGGGCTGCGATGCCTTCCAGTGCCCAAATGGTGAACAGGTCTGGCTGCAACAGCACAATGTTTTGGTTGTCACCGCTGCCATCCCCATGGTCTGCACATTGGGATAGGGCATCAGTCTTCCCCATGCTGCGACCCGGACGGTGGTGCAAGGAGAAGTCGAATCTAGATAGATACAGGGACCAATGAGCTTGACGACAGTTCAATTTCTTGGCCATCATGAAGTACTCGAGATTCTTGGGATCCGTCCAAATTTCCACCTTGTGTTGGGCACCCTCAAGGAAGTGTCACCACTCCTCAAGTGCACACATTATTGCCAACATCTCCTTGTCATGGATCTCGTAGTTTTGCTCTACAGCACTAAGGCTTTTGGAGTAGAACACAACAGGATGCCACTTCTGGTCCTCCGGAGACTGCTGAGACAACACGGCGCCCATCGCAAAGTCAGAACTGTCAGCTTCTACACAAAAAGGATGCGAATCGTCAGCAAAGGTAAGGATCAGAGCGGAAGTGACCATCTCCTTAAGCTTTTTGAATGCCTCCTGTTGTGCATTATCCCACCTCCATGCCTCCTTTCCTGTCAAGACGAACAGTGGTCATGCATGATGTGAGAAATCCTTGATAAAACACCAATAGAAATTGATGAAGCCCAGGAAAGACTGCACCTCCTTCTTGTTCGTGGGCGTCGGCCAAGCTGTGACCCCGTTTACCTTGATAGGATCCATCTCCACTTGACCCTCTGAGATAATCAGGCTGAGGTACTCGATCTTGGTCCTTTCAAACTCGCATTTGTCCTGATGAAGGTAGAGTTTGTACCGTCAAAGTCACTCTAGGACGAGGTGCATGATGCGACGGTGCTCTTCAACCGTGCGAGTGAAGATGAGGATGTCATCGAGATAGATGCAGACAATGCCTTCGAGGATGAGGTCATGGAAGATGTCATTCATCATGGTCTGAAAGGTGGCAGGGCTATTAGTAAGGCCAAAGAACATGACAAGTGGTTCAAAAAGACCACGGTTGGTACGAAAGGCTGCCTTCCACTCATCTCCCTCCTTTATCCTCACATTATTATAGCCCCAATGGACATCGAGCTTGGTGAAGTATTGGGCTCCATGGAGCTGGTTTATGAGTTCGGAGATGAGGGGTAGTGGGTAGTGATTTTTGACTGTGATGTTGTTGAGCCTTCTGTAGTCTTGAACCAGTCGAAGTGAACCATCCTTTTCTTGACAAAGAAAAACGGAGAGGCCATGGGTGACTTCGATGGTCGAATACATCCAGAGGCCAGGTGCTCATCGATGAACTGGTCAAGCTGCCGTTGTTCTTCCGGAGAGAGAGGATAGACCTTGCAGGATGAAGGGGTTGCGCTGGGGGTGAGTTTGATCGTGTGATCCCATGGCTTGCGCACAGGAAGAGAGTTGAATGACTCCTTGGAGAACACGTCTTCAAACTCATGGAGATGAGGGAGTAAGGAGTTAGTAGAGGATTTAGCAGCGTTGTTTTTGTGGAAGGCCTCGGCAAGGCATTGGGATATGTTCGATGTGGCACACACCTCATGCGATAAGCAAATCGCAGTGTAGAAGATCCGATCACCCTCCTCCACTTCCTCTGGGTCCTCATCATCATCATCCGAGTCCAGCATTAGATCAGGAACCCCTTCCAATTCCACTTCAGGTATAGGCAGGGGTCCAGCATGACACTTCTGAGTATGTCGTATTGCCGCCTTCTGTCCACGACGTTCTTGCCTGGCTTCTGTGAAACACGTCCGACAGCGGGATGGACATCGGCTCATGGTAACCTCCCCGGTATGCCAGTCGACCTCTGGGTTATGGTCTCGAAGCCATGGATATCCCAAAATCACCTTTTGCTTTCCTAATTGAGTGACAGCAAAAAGGGCACGCTCACTATGATCTTTGTAATGGAGAACCAGGTCTGCAACCTCTCGGATGGCACCAGCTTCATTTGGGGATCCATCCACATTATATCCAGGTATTGGACGTGAGAGTGAGCAAGTATTTAGGCAATGTTGTTGTACCAGATGGGAACCAATGAAGAGACCAGTTGCACCAGAGTCCAGGAGCACAGAGACACTGAGTATCTGTCCAGTGTCGGTCGTCTGCAGTTCGATGGCTAGGTTTAAGGAATGTGCAGAGGGAGTGGATGCCACAATATACTTGTGTGGTAGTTTACGCTCCCATGATTTAATTTTGGGACATGGAGTAGAAGGAGAGATGCAGAGAGCAGGTACATCTTTAGCCGACTTCGAAGGGTCAGAGAGGGGAGCAGTCACAGAAATGGATTCATTCTCCAGGGATTCAACTGACAAGACTTCAAAGCAGTTATGGACAGGCAGTGAGGGCGTACGATTCACTTGCTGCAAATAGGAAAATCCTGCTCCTCTACAACTTCCAACTTAATCTCCTCTGCAACTTGATCCTTCACTTCCTCAACATCTACAAGTGCCAACAAATCTTGCAGGAGTTCATCTCATCCCTCGGGGGTGAGCATGCGGATATCCTGACGATGGGGACATGCTCCAGCCCTGTGTCCAGGTTCCCCACAATGGTAGCAGAGATCCAACTTACATGCACAGCTGTGGGCTGCATCAACATCCATTGGTACTGGGACATTGATGGCTGGTGTGGGAGTTTGACAAACAGGAATGGGGTTAGGGCAGGGGAGGCTTCGATTGAAGGTGTAGGGCATATTAGTGGTAGTTGGAGCACAGAATGCAGCATTAAATGCCACATTTGTGAGTCAGTTCTTGTCACAGAGTGAAGCAGCTTCATACCAAGCAAGGATATCATCATCCGCTGGGCGCCCTTCCAACATCTGTGCAATCTGGTCCTGAATTTCTTGGTTGAGCCCCCGTCGGAACTTCACCACCACTGGTAACCCACTCCCATATCCTGCCATGTCCACCAAATCCTTGAACTCATCAATATAGTCGTCCACGGATCGACATCCCTGGTGGTAAGCGGATGACTCAAGTCATGTCACTGCTCAGTGGCATTCATTGAGGGGGCAGAAGTGGCATACGAACTCAGCTCGAAAGTCACCCCAAGTGGAGAAAGGTAGAGAGCCGAGTTCTTTAGTTTGACATAGGATACAGTCCACATAGAGATAGGCGTGTTCAGATTTCATGTATGTGAAGGCCCAATAAATTTTTGCAGCCTCATCGACGAATTGATGCGACTGGAGACTAATGTATAACTCACAGGAATTAAGGAATGCACATCCCTGCGCACATGCACCATTAAATTCGGCGGGGGGGACGGTTTGATCTGGGCACATTCCTTAGTGGACGTGTTTGGCAAAATGTTGTTGTTGGGTGCACTTGGAGTCGTAAAGGGGGAACTATTGGTCATAGGGTTAGCCTGGAGGGTCCTAACAAAGTTTTCAATTGTAGATTTAAGCAAGTCGATTTGCGTGCGCATTCCAGAAATGTCACTTTCAAGTGCATCGAAGCGTTCTGATGCATCCATGTCGCTAGGGAGCGCATTTGGCGAAAATGGCAGCATAATAAAGGTGAGATTATCTGGAACAGTGTGTAGGGACTCTGTGGAGTTTTGGGAAGCATTGTCCAGTCCATACCTGCCTATCTTGGGCAGCGCATTCGTGATTTTCGGGCCTTAGGGGAGAGTTTTCTACTATAAGGGCAACCTAAGCCTCTAGCAAAGGGAAATCCGAAGTTAAAATTATACTACATAATACAGGCATTGGGGACACACCTAGCAAAGGGAAATCCGAAGAGAAAACTCTAAGGATCCCCTTGCTGATGCCCAGTATATGTGAAGACGACAAAAATCAAATATAACCTAAAAATAGAAAAAGGCAGAGATAGGCAGATCAAGGCCGCTGAATGACATCATACCAAGGGGTATGTGTCGGAAGGGGTACTCCGCCTCTAAATATAAAAGTGTCAACATGTACAAACATGATAGCAAGGGAAAATTAGTAATAAAATCCGGAAAAATCATAGAAAATGAAGAATAGAAGGAAATGAGGTGAGGAAAAATATAGGACAAACATAAAAAATAGGAAAAACACACAGGGCACCCCCCTAGTCCCCTTACAGTTCCCCCTTTGCGTTTGACAGCAGAAAGCTTGTTGGCCTGAGGCTGGCCAGCGGGCTTTCCTACTGCCATGCACCTTGAGGCTTCAGCGACAATGGAGTCCTTGACATGTTTAAACATCAAGGCACTAGTAGCAGTCATGTTAAGGACCGTAGCCAACAATGAATCGTACTCGTGCAGCATCGCAGCAAGTAGAATCATGGCTTGTACTAGTTCAGGAATGGCAACATTGGCAGCTGTGAGGCGCTCGAATTTGTCTGCCATCCTAGCGATCTCAGGTGCTGGATTTGCAGCCAGGATTTTGATTGCTATTGTGGACCTAAAGTCCGCAAAGACTTGGGAGGGGCCATCGACACCATAATCAGTGTGAATAAGGTCCCACACCTCCTCAGTAGTGTCCTTTGTGTTGGCATGCTGCTGAATGGAGGGGGCCAGGTGGAGCACTAGGCTACCAATAGCCTGGTCATTTTTATTGCTCCAGGTCTGGAGCTTGGCGATAGCTTCTGCTACTACTGCAGCATTTGTTGCCGTCAAAGGAGGTGCTGGAGGCAGCTTTATTTCCACCCCACTAGTTATCTGCCAGAGGCCCTGAGACCTGAGCCATGCCTTCATGGAGTCAGCCCATTGAATGTAATTTGAGCCATCAAAAGTTTGTATGAGTTTTTCAATGGTTGAAGACATGATTTTGTGGTGGCGGCTGTTATAAGTGCTCAATCAGTCTTTTATCCAAGAAAACATGTTTAACAATCTCAGGAAAAAACACTCCTTCAGAGTGGTTAACCCTAGTCAACCTAGATTTTAAGTGCAGCTCACAAAGAGCGCAAGGTTATAATTTGGAGACGATGAAGTCAACATCGTTCGCAGCCAATTAAGGCATGTTTGCGACGTGCCCAGCAGGGCCCATAACCTGTTGGAGCAGACTATATACACTGCACAGGGGAAGAGACAACACATTCCTTACAACCTACCTGGGGTTTAGTTAGACTTACAGCTAGGGTTAGCAGAGGTAAGAACACTATATTCCTACTACAGTACAGGTTCTCCTTATATACATAATAGTAAGGATATCACATGACTCCAGAGGAATATGCATATGAAACATGTATCAATATTGGTAATTAATGTGGGAGAATATGCACATGCAACAATATTGGTAATTAATTTCAACATTCTTCATATGTTTCATCATCATGTCAGACGATGCAAAGAGAAGTGAGTCATCAATCCAGATGGCCGTAATTCCAATGTCATCTCCATTCCATCGAATGTAAACACAAGAATCTGTGAGTAAGTGTTTGTAGCCATGAGCCTTGAGTTTTTCAGCAAGCTGCTTATTCCACTCTCTCCCAGCTTGTTTTAGGCTGTAGAGAGTCTTGACCAGCTGACACACTCAGCCTGTTTCATCCTTGCATCCCTCAGGTTGTTGCATGTATATTTTTTCTTGCAAAATGCCATTCAGGTACTGTTGCTATGCAGGTAATGGGCCACCTAAGGACATCTTGCCCCTCTAGCACAGAGGGGAAGCCCCTCACTTTGATTACACATGGTCAAACAGTGGACAGGGGAGTTGGGAGGATGTATGTTGCACCTGTAGTCAGTCCATGTTATATTTGTTGTTCTGGAGCAGTTTTGATTGTGGCCCATCCAAAATGATAAAAGCCTCAGAAGTGGGCCACTTGCTCTGAAACATGGAAAATAACAAAAATGATGGAAGTTTTTGGATATCAGAGAAAGCCCTGGCCTGTATGAACAAATTCCAGTATCTAACTCCCTGAAATTCTATGTTGAACACTAGTTGTGGGGGAAACTGGAACCAGTGGGCTGGATATTACCAATTTCATCAATTTTACCCCAAATAGCTCTGGGTTTGGGAACATCTCATCAAGGTGCTATTTTGACATTACAGGAATGAAGATTAGTACATTGGCCACTTATTTAACCACTAATATTCTGTTAGTTCAGCTTTAAACAGTGGATGGCCCATTACCTTAGGTGGCCCACTTCCTGAACCTTGACAGTAAGCCCCCTTGACATCCATCTGTTGCAGTTGGAGTTTCTTTACAGGTACAAGGGCAAGAATTGCATGCAATGTATCCATCCTAACAACAGGCGAATAGGTTTCCATATAATTGTAACCTGGCCACTGCGTGCATCCTTTTACTACCAGTCTTGCTCATTTCATAATTTCATCCCCCTGGTTATTCTTTTCTTAATAAAGATCCATTTATTGGAGATAGGGACTGCATTTGGAGGTTTCTGTACAAGTTCCCAAGTGCCCATCTTCTTCAGCAAATCCAACTCTTCCTCCATGGCCATTTGCCACTCTGGCTACTCTGGGGGGGAGTTCCTAGTGTCCTTTAGGCTGGTAAGTTTGTCTCCAACAATTATTGCATATATCTTTTCAATTGATAGGAAGGTTTCTTCATCATCTTCCTCTTCTGTAAAGGGATTTTGAAGATATTGATAGTTGGTACAAATTCCATGTGTCTTTCATGGTTCATCTATATCCACATCCTCCTCTATCTCATTCCATTTACACTTGCACCTTTTGGGTTCAAGGTCTGGAGTAATATCATCAAAACCTGTTACACCCTTAGGTGGTGGTGTGCTTCCATCAGACTTCCCCTCATGTGGTGCATCAGGTGTAATGGTGATTTTCTCTGGAGGCAAAGGCAGTTCTGGTGGGTTTATATTTTGGAAGTTTCTCAAGGGTGCTCCAGCCCAAAAATCCCGGATGTGGACCTGGTTAGTTAGTCCAGCCTCTTGCTACAAAAAAAAAAAATGGGACCCCTCAATTTTTGACAAAATTTGATGTCTGGAGCTCAAATTATCACTAAGCACCTAAATACAGGCAAATTTCAGGCAAAATATTGAGAATTACTAAATTTGGGGTTAGGAGAAAATTTCAACCTCAACCTCTCTACATGACATGCATAGCTCTGATGTCATCAGTAAAGGAGGTATGTAATGCATCAAGTCCTCATAGGAAGGTTCTGTTACTAATGGGGATACCCAGGCAGTTCTTGATGCAGAGGGGTACACAGAATGTCCTGAATGTGGAGCTTTCATACATTGCGGCACAGTTGGAATTCAAAATCTTGAAAAGTGGCACTGAGGCTCAAAGATTTGTCTAGATTCTAAAGCAAAACAAGATAAGAATGCAAAAATGAAGAAAAATGGAACACTCTTTAGCTTTTTCAACCGACCAAAACCAAGCTTGGTGCCATCAGCGATACTCAGTGTACCATTGGTACAGACTCCTGTGATACCCCAAGACAAGGCACCCAATACCACACCAGTGGCAGTTGCACAGGGAGGTGCACATGTTCCATCTATTACAACACCTAGGATCAGCCCCTTTATCAAAAAGTTCACCAACCTCATGAAAAACCTACCTGACACAATCCCAGAGGCTTCTGACAGCAACAAACTGGCTGAGTTTGGACAAGATCCAGCAAACTTTGATGATAAGACATTCAACAAGGATGATCTGTGGGAGGAGGAGATCAACCCACACTTGAAAAGGATTCTGGGATGGGGAACTGAAGGGAACATGAAAGACTTGATTCGGTGGGGAAGGAAAGGAGTGGAAGGACCTGCAATTTATGTGAGATACTTTATCGAGGAACAGGGAGTCAGTGAGAGCTTGTTTGAGGGAAAGCTATCACATTTAATGATTGCCCTGGAAGAAATGTGAGTCAGATGAGATGAACACATATCTAAGCTCTAGAACTCACCATTTCAACAGTGTCAAGGAATTGAAACCTCCAGAAGCCGCCAAACCAGAGCATGATCAAGCGCACAAAAGCCTCACACCTGTAAGCATGTTGCTTACTATAAAGCCTTCATTTGTAGCATATATATATTCTGTCCAATATAATCAACTAGTTGTTGATTATACTGCCTTTTAGTCAAAGGGTAAGTTGTAACTTGCTTCTTGGACAGAGCTGACCTCACTTACAACACCCATTCTTGACCTCACAATGACACCTGAACATGGCGAACTATCAGATGTAATCATGTTGAGTTTGTTCAAGTTTGAAGCCAGTCTTGGACTGAAAAGCACATCACTGGCAGAAAAATTGTGCAAGGGATACATACTGGCCTTTTCCAATGGAAAGTCCCCACATACCTCATATCCATTTGCCCTACATGACACATTGGTCCTTCCATGGGATTACTTGCTAAGGAATGGTGTAATGGCACTATTTTTGTGGGCCTGTCTCATCTTCACTGATAAGGGTAGGCAATCAAGTGGGCCATGTCAGCAACTAGTATGAGAAAACAAGATTTTGGAGAATATCCTCACCCGAATCAATGAAGGAGTTCACAAAAACGCTGGATATGCATACTATGGATTTTCTGCACTGTCAGAAGTCCTCCATTGCAAAAGCCAACAGCTTCGTATCTCTGAGTTGCAGGGACTAAACCAGGCCAAAAAGCTCCTCTTGAAAGCAACAGTGCTGTCCGACCAAAAATGATTGTTGATGGCAATTGTGAGTGGAAAGGTTAATTGGGTTGATCGCATCCTCAGCATTGGTCTTCATCAAAAAAAGGGTGCCTGAGGCCTACTTGCATCATATGTTGTGGCAGCAGAGGGCCACTACCACCCAAAAAGCTTCACAGAGGAAGAGGATATGAAGGCATTGCTCTTGTGGAAACTGGGGGGAAATCGAGTTGCACAAATCAATCATTGTGCAAATGATGCACCCAGTGACTCATACCTGCAAACCCACTCAACTGTTCCACCAATTATCCCTTTGCACAAATCCCTGACAATACAGGAAGTCGAGATGAACCTGAATGCAACACTCCACAGTGTGCTCGATGTGGTTCATAGCCACAGCAAATTGAAGGTCCTTCACATGGTCTTGATGTTTGATGAGATTGCAGCTGAGAAATGTATCCGCTGGGACTCAAAGACAAACTTCTTCCTTGGAGTGTGTAGGCAACATGCAAGCAAAGCCTCAATGGAGTTTATAAATGAAGGAGATATGGAGGAACTGTTTTGATGTCTTGATGATGGTGTTGTCCATTATGTGGCCAAGGTGAGAAAGTTCCATTTTGGGAAAGATTTGCTTCCACATCGAGCCTTGATTGGATTCTATTTTAGGCCACTGTTGCTGCACTGGGAATTCTATGCAAGGACAACTGCATATACCCTGGATGGCCTGTCATTGTATCTGGGGACTGCAAGCAAGAAACAGGGAAACAGCATGCCAGTGTAATTCAAACAGTCCTTGATGGTGTGAACAACTGTCAGGACACAATGAGACTTCGAGTAGTGTCCATCACATCAGATGGGGAAAGCTGATGAGGTGCTGCTTTTATTCTCCTCACTTCCAAACACAAGCTATCCTTGAACTCGCCAATATATCCTCTGCTACAACCTCTTACCTTCCTGAATCTTCATGTTGGTGATGATGACCTCACATGTGACAAAGATTGGAAGCATGTTTTCAAACATTTCCACAACCTTCTTCTCTGCCATTGTGGCATCATAATTAATGGTTTCTGAGTCAAGCCTGGTGTTCTGAAAGATCATTTCAAGTCCAATGGATTATCAGCAGACCATATCCAAGCTCTATTCAACCCAGACAATCAACAGGATGTCAAAATGGCCTTTGACATGCTGAAGGACATTTGGACGTTGCCTCACATTTCTGACAACCCTCATCCTGGATTTCAAAAGGCTCATGAGGCTATTTGGACACTGGGGAAACTTCTATACCATATGGTGTTCCCCTACCTATGTGTTGACCTCTCTCTTTCAGAGTAGATTGAGCATCTCAGTGCTACAGCTCATCTTGCACTTGCACTCTACAAGTCAGCTAGGCAAGACTTCATCCCAACAAACCTTTACATCAATGTCATGCTCATGGTCAAAAATGTGTTGTTCTGTGTGGCAAAGGCAAAGATTGATGATCCTGATGGAGAATTGTGGATCCTTCTCCTGGGGACTGACCACCTGGAAGAATTGTTTGGGATCCTTTGTACTATGGTTGGAAATGACACAAATTTAGATATTCTACAGCTTGTTTGTTGCCTTGCTGGAACAACAGAGGTTTCCAACATACTCGCCAAATACCCTCACTGGGATCAAGCTCCTCGATGGTTGAAGCTTTCAGCCCTATCACAAGAATCAGAAGAGATTCCTGACAGTGCTGACCATATCAAACCTTTGTCATGGAGGGGTAACGTCAAGGGACATATCCCTCCAAACCTCATGGAATCATGGCAGGCATCTTGTCGAGGATGAGTGCAACTTTGTCAAACCAATCCTTACCGAAATTGAGACAAAACTGAGTGTCGATCTCCTTGCACCATTTGGGGTACTTTTGTTTGATGTCCCTTTGGCAGAAGATGACATCAACGAGAGTCTGAAATACCCTGACATGTCCACTACCCCTTCCTCTCAACTACTGAACCCAAATCCTGGCAGAAACTCTATTGATGACCCAGGTCAAAGTTGAGGATACTTTGCATGAACTTGCAGCCTCAGAAATCATCCTGATACAAGCTCACACTGGAATGGGAATCAGCCAAACAGAATTCAGCTGCACAATTGTCATAAATGGTACTGAGATGGCCAAATTGCATGCTCTTGCCCGGTACAGCAAGTTCTGAAAGCATGCTGGCTCCACAGATCGCTTGAGATGGGTCCCAAAATGTCAAGCGATATGTTAAGAACAAGAATTTTGATGCACACATTGGCAGGCCTGATCCTAATTTCCCAGCTGACAACACTGAGGTTGTGGTTATCTCAGATCCCATTGCCACCCTCATTTATTCTGACAAGTGCTTCTGGATATGCATTGGCGAGGTAAATGACATAAAAATCAATGGTGATTCTGTGTAAGCATGTTGCTTACTACAAAGCCTTTATTTGTAGCATATATATTCTGTCCAATATAATCAACTAGTTGTTGATTATACTGCCTTTTAGTCAAAGGGTAAGTTGTAACTTGCTTCTTGGACAGAGCTGACCTCACTTACATCCTGCAGCTTTTGTTCAAGTCAACATGCTTGATGAAGACACCATCACCATCTCATATCAAATGCTCGGTCTATGCCCAGCAACATCAGATGATGATCCTAACCAAAACCATGATTGGAGGATGTACACAACCCAAGAGCTCTCATTTATGGTCCCTGGCCATCTCATTCAAGTTGTGAATCCAATGCTTTTAGTAACTCATACAGATATTTCTTTTTATCTATTCCAAAGTTCAGTCCTAGTCGCGCTAACTGTGAGTATCTTCCGAGGTCTAACAACATCTCACCTCAAGAGTGTCCCAAAGATTGCGCCAAGTCAGGAATACCCATATCACAAAGTGTCGGGTGAGTCAATAACATGTTGAGCTTGATAAGGATTCTAACCATGGTTGATCAGGCAGGGCATGCTTCATTTGCAAGACTCACCAACAAGAAGTTGAGGATGATGGAACCTCAAGCTGTCCACGCTGCTCTCCAATAGTAACGCTTGACCTTTCCCAAGGTCAACGAGTACTCAAGCATATTGGTGCTCATATTCTCCATGATCCTGGCTTGACCCAGTCAACTGAGGTCTGTGGCTTGTCCACCCTTCTGTTAATTCTTCTTAACAAAAGGAAAAGGAACCAACAGAAGTCTAAAAATCAATCAATCATTATCTTGAGGCTGTTTATTGAAGGTAAAATATTTGTATAGTGTTGCAGCTGAGTCCTCTCCATCTTCCCCATGTTCAAATGTCCCCATCACATGACCTCTTTGCTTGAACACTGCTCCCGCCATCTGGAAGTATTTTATGAGGGCCCACTTCCAGGAAACGCATAAATCAGTGCCAATCTCAAAATATGAACATCTTTGGAAATTTTCAAACTTCGAGACAGCTGAAATGAAGAAGATATGGGCAAAGCAAAAGAACATAATTGTGAAACATACCAAGAAATCAAAGAATCTGCCTTTGGTGGTCTCTGAGAACCATCACGCCCACATACCTGTCAGGTATTGTGCCTTACCAATTGTTCTAATGAGAAGAAACAACTTCTTACCACCATTTTGTTGTAGTCATGCAGAGTTGTCATGTCTTGATTCTGATGAGGAAAGTGCCTTGGAGGAAACACTGAGTGATATCCAGGGAGATGGGGAAAGTGCAAGTATGAACGAAGACATGGGTGAAGAAGAACAACAAAAAGAAGTTTGTGAATCAACATTCAAAAAACCCATGCTGAATGCTGAAGCCTTGTTACCGATGTCCAAGGATGTTGACATGATGGAAGCACCGCCAGTGGCAGCTATCAGTAACGAACCAATTTTGAACATCACA
This sequence comes from Tricholoma matsutake, assembly GCA_026075535.2. Classification (NCBI taxonomy): domain Eukaryota; kingdom Fungi; phylum Basidiomycota; class Agaricomycetes; order Agaricales; family Tricholomataceae; genus Tricholoma; species Tricholoma matsutake. The sequence goes on along the minus strand of AP026540.1, from coordinate 10,373,243 downwards.
GAACACAAGGAAAATGATAAAGTGGGTCTTCATTAGCATTAAATTCCGAGATTTGTACTGACCTGAACATAAAAGAACCATGAGATCCCAACAAATGGTCCAAGTCTCCAAGAACCCCCCCCAGTTTACCACCTGTCACAGAAATCCAACAGGTAGGCCCAGAAAGTGAAGATACTGTTGAGACATCTGGCCATGGTAGGCATAAGAGAGCCCCTCGTCAGATTGGGGCCCTTAATGGGTGCTTGTGCAGAATGGTGGTGAATGTTGATGTTGAGTCAAATGTGGCAATCAAATGTTGGCAACCTGGATGCAAAACTTGATGGGTAAGTTCTACTCAACTGGGATATAACATGACTCACATGGTTTACAGTATCACCTTCAGTGTATAGCCCTCAAACAGGTGCCAACAAAGTGGATTTGTGAGGCTTGTGAGGCATCTGGGTCAGTGTGGGCAAAGCATCCATGGAAGTGATGTCATATTACCATTTTAGGAAATGTGCCTGATTGCATAGTTAGTTAGTCCAGCTAAACTGGCCTTAGCAAAAAAATTGACCCTGTATATATTTTTCTAATGCTGGAGCACCCTTGAAGTTTCTAGAGGTAAGTACCTTTTGTGTTTCCACATTATAACATTTAATTGCTCCAGCGCTGTCATCAAATCCAACATAGGCTTGGCACTTAGATTTTGGCAGGATTTTCCTTTCTTCTTTTTGTCCTTGTAATAAAACCCAAATGGGGGCCCTGAATTCATGTAAGCTAGATACATTCAGTTTTCTATTGTGCCAGCACTTGTAAGGTGTCAATTTCTGAAGGTGCTTATCATACAATTTGTTCCTGAGATAAGCTGGGTGTAGAACTGCATACTCACAGAGAAATTTGGGAAGGTCATTGGCAGTGAGCATAGTTGATAGTTTGACAAGTGTGCAGTTCATGCGCTCCACAATGCCATTCTGTGAAGGTGAGTATGGTGTAGTTAGACAAATTTCTATACCACATTCTTTGCACCATTTCTCCAGTTTCTTGTTTACAAATTCTTTTCCACAATCAATTTGAATCCCCTTTGGTTTTCAGTTTTGAGTTATCAGGTGGGCCAAATAATTAATGACTCCTTGTGTTGTATCTGATTTCTCCTTCAAACATTGAATGGTGACATATCTTTTAGTGTCATCCACAAATAGCAAGTAGTATTGATTGCCATTAATAGATTTGATTGCATATTTTCTCCATAAGTTAATATGCATCAATTCTCTGGGTTCGGTGTTTTGTTTGGATGTTTTGGGAAAGGGTTCAATGTGTTGCTTTGCCTCAGTATATGCTATACAATCTGGCTTTGGTGACTGAATGTCAATATTGAATCCATCCACTAATTTGCTGTTGAATAATTTTTGAAGTCCAGTATACCCAATATGTCCAAAATGTCAGTGCCAAGTTTCCTAATTTGGAGGCACATCACTGTCAACAAATGTTTGATGAACACGTGACCCATCAACATTTGGAGAGGTGTGATGTGATTGTCAAAGAACCATCTCCATTTTGTATAAATGATCATTGATTTTGGTGCCATGACCTATGTATGAGGTTACCGTCTTTGAGTACTTTACACTCCCCCACCTATTCCAGTTGGATTCCAGTTTGTCCAGCCAGAATTTCAGGAATTTCAGGAATCTGGTGGAATTCTTTTTGTATGTAGTTTTCCCTATGCAGCAAATTCCGGTCAGAATAAGGATCCAATTTACACCCAGAATCCCCAGAATCTGACTGGACTCATTACAACTGGATTCACCAGAGTCACCCAGATGCATGACCAACTGCACAACCAGACAAACCGGACAGCACATGCTTTACCAAATAAAAGTTTCACATCCAACAAGAATTGAACACTTGACCATGGGTTGAACCATAAATAGAACAGCACACTTAACCACTTAGCTACCAAGTCATTCTCTTTACCCAACATTTGACACTTTTATTACCCAATTAAGGTGCATGGTAACAAATCATCATCAGTAATAGCGCATCACAGCTGTGTGATGTGTCATCACAAGCACTCTCACACACAACCACACCACAGTAACCCAACCACCAACACATCATGACCCCATCCACCAACCACCCCCATCAAAAACCATGCCAACTACCCGTGCCAACAAATGCAACAAGGGATCCAGCCCATCGCCATCAAAATCTCCACCCAAATTGGGATTGCGAACCCGCAAACATGCCATATCAGCACTCGAAAAGGACAGCTCAAAGAAAGTGAAGCAAGATGAGGAGAAGGAAGAAGAGGAATGGTCTGGGAAGGGGAAAGGTAGCAAAAGGTAAGTAACCCAGCTCTTCTATCCAGCCATTATGGTACTAACATTCTGTTCCTTTTTACAGGACCTCAAAAAAAGGCTCGAAAGGACAGGGTGTGGCTTCAGCCACCCCTTTAAGGTATGTTTCTTTTTTATCATCATTATGGTATACTAACATGCTATTCCTTTTACAGGACCTCAAAAAGAGGCTCAAAAGGACAGGGTGCAGCTTTGGCTGCCCCTTTAAGGTATGTTTCTTCTTTATTAATATCTTTTCTCATTCTTTTTTTCTTTCATAGAGCCAAACTTGCTCTCGAAGCGAGCGGAGTTTCTGTTGCCCCCCCCAAATGTGCTCCAGTGGCCAAGGTGAGTTTCCTGCCCCCTCCTCCTGGTCAGGGTGGCACTGGTCAACCCCGAGCCCTGCAGGCCACATCCAGTGACAGCGAGGAGAGCAAAGAGAAGACTAGCGATGAATCCAGCAACAACAATGGCACTGATGACAGCTCGAGCCACAGGGAGCCTGCAGCCGACAACGACAATGACAGGGAGGCCAACAACAAGGACAATGGCAAGGCTGATGACAGGAACAATGGCAAGCCTGCCAATGACACCAATGACAACACCGACACTGACACTGACAACGAGGAGTGCCAGGATTAGTGTTTAAGGGTCCAGTCCAGTTCAGTTTTTTGACCCAAAAACGTAGAGACCACAACCTAAACCAGTCCAGAACCAACCCAAATACTGCTAGAACTGAACTGGACCACCTAGGACCAGTCCTTTCCAGTTAAAAGACCGAAAAAGACTGGTTAAGACTGGTTTAGACCGATGTTTTGTTGTGAAATTTGTTGTATTAATATAACCCATATGTATCTTAGCAAATATTACCTGGACCTTATAACCACTGTACAGATGGATAGACATTGTAATTTCCCATCATTTGGTCTAACTTTTAAGACATTTCATCAAGATTTGACTTGGCTATGATCAATATAAAAATACATCTACTGAATGACTTGTGCTGAACACCAAGAAATGTAATGTGACAACCATAAATTATGTGATGCATAGCATGCATTGACAAATGGTGGGAGTATTATTATACATGTTAGTCCTATGATCATTAATAGAATCAAGCAAATGATCAACATATGAGTAAGATGAAATGAAAATCAATCTGATACAACAAAATACTCATACAAAAATAGATTTGGTTATATCTTGCTCAATTCTTAACCATTTTTTATGAACCAGAGGTTGAATTCTCCGGATTTCATGTGGAAACATGGTCCAGTATATGTTTCCATGATAAAACTGGTCCTGACTGGTTTAGACCAGTTTTCTTTGGTTTTACAACATTTTCGAAATGGAAAGACTGCTAACTGAACTGCAAAAGACCAGTCCATAAATAGACCACTGGTCCGGTCTTTTCCTGTCCAATTCAGTCCAATTTCGGTCTTTTTTTCGGTCCTATGGACTGGACCCTTAAACACTAGCCAGGATGACAACAACAACAACAGTAATGGGGAGCGCCAGGACGACAACAACAAGGAAGCCCAGGACGACAACAATGAGGAGGCCCAGTACGACAGTGATGAGGAGGCCCAGGATGACAATGACGAGGAGGCCCAGGATGACAATGATGAGGAGGCCCAGGACAATGATGTGAACACCAATGATGATGCCAGCCATGGGGAGGGCTGGGGCGATGACCACAATGGAGGCCCCAAACCCTCCGATGACACCACCAATGACAACGCCAATGATGGGGTCGACACCACCAACACCAGTGGCAGGAAGGCCATGGATGGCAATGCTGGTGCCAATGCCAACAATAGGGGTACTAAAACCACTAGCAAGCCCCCATTTTCTTTTTCTTTTACTGGTTACATCCTGACCATCTCCTGTCTCTGTAGTAGCCCTTAGGTCCAAAGGTATTTTAATTTGTTGTAGCTGTAATTTAAAATCTAGAATTAGTATTAGATCATTTACTGGGTGTCTCCTCAATGGGTGACACAGGTAATGAAAAAATAATATTACTTGGTCTTTTTAATATATAATTGTAGTTGTTCCTGGTGCAACATCCATGGTCTGAGCCAAAGGGTTTCAAGATCCAGGTAGGAGGTCTTTACTTTTGCTTTTGCTTTTTAGCATTGTAAAACATCCATAGATGTTCAGATGACTAGTCCATCATCCAGTCCACCACCTGCTCTCCATGGATCATCCTGCACTACTGGTGGACATATGCGTGGACATGCCACTGGGAATGTCTTCAATTTTGCTGATGCAGGTGATGATGACAATCTCGAGACTCCAGTTTTGAGGATGGGCAGAGTACATATTTATAACTCACTAGTTGATTCTATCGAAGTCAAGCCATTCTGGATTCTCAAAGTCGATGTTCAGTTTTCTATGGCACCCATCCTCAAATCTGTTGCTGCAAAGTGGTCTCCAATTGAAAGTATGGAGCCTTCATGCATACCAATTATTGTTTATAATAATTCCATGATAGAAACCAACTTTCAAATATCTGTTTATGAACAAGGAGAGTGGACTGACAAAGGCTGATATGAGGCTGCAGTATCATTTGATGAAGACATTGAATGGATTAAGAGAAAGAAAGACTATATTCTTCCAGTCTGTTATGTGAGACACTTTTACAGTCTCCATCAAGATTACTTGATGTTTATTTCACATAAGAAACAACAACCCACATTCCTTCCTGCATTATCTGTCTTGACTCCAGTTGGTTCTACTAGTACTGCCCCACCTGAGACTCGCATGTCTACACCTCTTTCTGTCACTGGCTCTCTATTCAAAGACAAGATGGTTGCTTCTCTCAGTATTCCAGTTGAGTTAACCTATCACAAACATGTAAATTTGTGTTATGCATGGCAGAAGTACAAGGCATGGTTGGTGGCTGTCAAGACCTGCAATATGTTATGGGAGACTGGAAAGTTGAAAGAAGTTTTTGATCAGAAGCCAACACATCAGCATTTTGAAGGGAAAATCACAGTGGCACTTGACATATAGCAAGGCTTTTCCAAAGCTTTCTGGTTATCCTATGATGGTGTCTTGGCTTGAGGACAGTGATGACAAGCTCTCAGATATTGAGTTGTGGGGAATATTGAAACCTGCATATGCATTTTCTGATCTTCTGGAATGGCTGGCAAATGGGGGAGAGGGTTTGACAAAGGGAGAGACAGAGGCAGGATCTGACATGGGAGAAACTCAGAAAGGAAAAGGAAAAGGAAAAGGAAAAGGAAAAGGAAAAGGAAAAGGAAAAGGAAAAGGAAAAGGAAAAGGAAAAGGAAAAGGAAAAGGAAAAGGAAAAGGAAAAGGAAAAGGAAAAGGAAAAGGAAAAGGAAAAGGAAAAGGAAAAGGAAAAGGAAAAGGAAAGGGGGAAGGAAAGGAAAAGGGGAAGGGGAAGGAAAAGGAAAAGGAGAAAGAGAAAAAGAAGGGAAAAGGCAAAGCAAAAGAAGTAACTGGCAGAAAAAAGCAGAAGTCTAAGGCTGTGTAAGTAGATACAATGGACCAATCCAATCATGTTATAGTTCTAAGTCCCCTCTTTTAGTAACCCCAATTGCCCAAATGCAATGCTCTGGCTGTTTTCAAGTCTTTGCTGTCTACCTTTGCCATTGTGGATTTTTCTGGGTCTTAGTTTTTTGCCCACAGCTGCTGCATTGTCAGAATTCAGCCCATTTCCAGAATTGACTTTCCTTTCATTCAGTCAATTCATCCAGAAAAACTTCCCAGATGACATCTCACTCTCAACAGTTTTATTACTGTTGTTTACAATGACTGAAAATCCCGATCTTCTCAGTTTACATGCAAGACAACAGTATTCACTTGCAAAAGGAGAAAACATATCTACCATCAACAGTTGGATCAAAAGCTTGTCATGGGCAGTACATGCAAAAGTGAACAACAGTGCATCCCTATTGCATGAATCTGACCAGTATGAAGGCATTTCTGAAAACCACATTGTCAGCAACATTGCAACCAAACTTGATGAATTGGCATGGCACTTGGGCCTCATCAAAGGGCCATCTAAAGACTGCTCTCAAGCCAATATCATATACAGCAATTGAAGCTGTGTATATCAGTTGTCCTCAATCATATCAATGTGTCACAAGTGGATGTGGATTTCAGTCTCTGGTTCTGACAACCAAACAAAGAGACATTCCCCTGGTAACACTTGTGAAGAATAATACCATTCACAAGGATGTTCCAGTTCTTACTGGAAGATGCCCCAATTGCATGACATCATATAGTGCCGATCATGAGTGCACTCCAGAAATCAATGAAGAGAACCAGTTCACCAACTTGTATTTGAATTCTGCCAAATTCCTCAAAGTTGGTCAAAGTGTATGGGTTGATCAGGTTTTCTCAAATGCTGTTGTGAATGCCATGTACAGCTTTCATGCTTCAGCCTCATCATACATGGAATTCTGGAACAATTCTTTTGGAAAAACACAGCAACATGGGTTTCATTGGTTGTCACATCGTCAAATATGGCAGGCCTTTGTTCAAGAGTCCATCCACACCATTGCTGCTTCTGCTGATACAGAGCTGTCAGTTTGGGATAATCTTGCAATTGGTGAAATTACAAAAGAAGCTTTCTCAATTCTTGGTGAAAATGGAGTCATCAGAGCTGCAGATCAACATGCTTGTTCAGAATGCACTCATGACTACATTGCAACAACTGCTGATACTACTCCAACTGCTCTTTCTGCTGCTGTGGTTGGAGTTGATGAGGTTGAACAATCCTCTCCACAACCTGCCAATTCCAGTTCTTAATCATCTTCTGGTTCAACATCTGCATCCACCTCTGAAGATGGCATGGACATTGACAAAGCACCAGTAAAGATGGTAGTTGTTGATGGAACATGCTTTGGGCCAAAGCACTGTGCTTATGAAAACTGTGCAGATGATCTCATAAACTATTGTGGTGCCATCTTTTGTGCAATACATGAACAAGCCCATGGTGCAAAATGCTGTGTTCACAACTGTGACAATGAAAAAATCAGAGCAACACAAGCATGTCAACAGCATCAGCCACAATGGAAGAAATACATTGCTCAACACAAAAGACAATCTGCACCTGGTTTCCAAAGAATTACACAAAGGCCAGCTGAAAACCTGCCATGGATTTCAAGAAATGAGCAAACAGAACAACCATGTGATGAACCAATGGAGGAAACAGAGCACAAAAATTATTTCAGTGCTCCTAGCTTTTACTGTGTTGAAACAATATGTGCACCATGTGGTGTTGTGGTTGCCTGGGCAAAATTTTCAAAGGCTGAATCACCAACCAATATTTTGGCATTTTTGGAGAAGGTTTTTCATACTGAAGAGTCCAGACCAGATTACGTTTGCATTGATAAAGCATGTCTGGTACTTCAAACTGCGCTCAGGAATGGATCATGGGAAAGGGCATGGGAAATGACAACACGATTTATTGTTGATGCTTATCATTACATCAACCACTGAGATGATGATGAACTTTGCAAGAAATGGTGTAATCCTGCACCAGCAGATGGCTCTGCACCTAATCTGGTTGTTGAAGCCAAAGATAAACAAGGCAAATCTTGTTTCAGACATGCATTCAACACACAGGCAAGCTTTGATACTTGTTTCATGTAACAATAATACTGACTAACATGCAACAAACAGGCTTGTGAACAGTTAAATGCATGGATGGGAGGATATGAATCAATGTTGAAGAAAATGACAGCTGGTAACCTCAACTGGTTTCTGCATAGCATGCTATTTGATCATACTAGACATGTTATTGCAAAACAAGAGGAAAAGGCAAGTAAGGCAAACAATAGTGATAGTGATAGTGATAGTGATAGTGATAGTGATAGTGATGATGACATGTAACAATTCTGTCTATGTTCAATGTTATTTATATGGATACATTTTTAAAACCAAGTTAGTCTATTATACCAGATTCCACTGGAGTCCACTGGAATCCACTGGAATCCACTGGACTCCAGTCAGACTCCAGTTATTCCAGTTAGTCTGACTGGAATCCAACTGGAATAACTGGAATAATGGGAGTCTGACTGGAATAGGTGGGGCAGTGTAAATTACAGCCATCTTTTGTAATAAGAGTGTTTTGTCCCTGTCCACCTGTGTATTTTCCTCCAGTGGCATCCCATTGCCCCAATGAAATCAAGTTATTTCATGTTCTGGGCACATGTAGAACATTTTCCAAATGAAGAATGTAATTTTGACCTTTACATGTTGAAACTAATTCAACAGTTCCGTGGCCTGCAATTTTTACTTCTTTACCTTCTACACCTTTTATGGAAATATTTCCCAAAGGTATAAGGGCAACCTTAGCCTCTAGCAAAGGGGAATGCGAAGTTAATATATTACTACATAGTACAGGCAATTCAGGTGCACCTAGCAAAGGGGAATCCAAAGAGAAAACTCTAAGGAACCCTTTGCCAATGTCCACCATATGTGAAGATAGGCAAAATCAAATAGTAGTATAAAAATAGAAAAAGCAGAGACAAGTGCACAGATTAATGTAGATTGATTGCAGATCATGGGAAATGTCAGAAGGGGACTCTGCCTCTAAATATAAAGTGTCAACATGCACACACAAGCCAAAAAGAGAAAATAAATAATAAAATAAGGGAAAATCATTGAAAATGTGAAATAGAAGGAACTAAGACCAGGAAAAATGTTGGACGAATGCAGAAAATCAGAGAAACACCTAGGGCACTCTCCAGTCCCCTTACATCACCACCCTCTAGGATGCATTGCCCTGATGCATTCGAAATCGCATATGACCAAAGTCAGTGACTTGAATGCAACATGGTGCAGCAGTGTGCCATTGGTGGAATTCCTTGACTAACCTTCACATCGGACTCCTTGACCCATGAGTTCTCCTCATACTCATAGCCCTTCCAGTGCACCAAATACTGGAGTTTTCCTTGATGCAATTGGCTGTCCAATATCAACTCAACTTCATACTGGGGTTCTCCCTCAATCACTGTAGGTGGTGGTGGTGGACGTGAATGGCATCCTGGGAATGGATCTGGGGGAGTTGGAAGGAGTTTGACAACATGGAAGACCAGGTGGAGTCTGGACATGGAGGCTGGGAGGCACAGACAATAGGCACACATTCCAACACACTTGACAATAGGGAAAGGTCCCAGGAAGGGATGGGCAAGTTTCTTGGATGGACATGTGGTGGAGATGTCACTAGAGTCAAGATAAACTCGATCACCAATCTTATACTGAGGGGCCAGAGAATGGCATTGATTGTAAAGGCATGCCATGCTGTCCTTTGCATTTGCCTCCTCCAAGCTATCCCTCATGTGTTCTGTGAACTCATTCACCATCTCGATGTGTGAGGGAGTTTGGTGAGGTTCAAATCCAATGTGTGGATGCCATCCAGTGTCTAAGAGGAAAGGGGTCTGTTGAATGGAAGCATAGACATGGTTGTTGTATCCAAACTTGGCCAGGAGGAGAAGATCATCCCAATTGTCCTGGCACTCATTGATGAAGATGTGGATGTACTGCTCCAGTTCCTGGTTGACTCACTCAGTCTGGCCTTCAGTTTGCAGGTGATAGGCAGTCAAAGCAAGGAGTTTGATCCCCAGAAGTCAGTACAGCTCACAAGTGAACTCTGCCATGAACCAAGGGCCACGGTTGTTAGGAAACAGCCCCATTACCTAATAAAATTTCATTTTATTTTATTATGTCAAATTATGCTACATTACGCTGAATGACACTACACTTTGATAGCATGAGAATTTTATTTCACATGCATCAATATGTACACACATGTACAAGTGCATCAGTAACAACAATATACAATATATGTAACATAGTATATAAACCCTAAATATACACCTAGGGGACCTCAGTTGTGTTCTCTTAGGTATTCCACCTACACTTGTGGTGTGAAATGCCTTTCTCAACAATCTCATCTATTAATAACCCCTCACATCAAAACCATCAATTCCCCCATCATGCGCATGCATCATGCCCCCTTCTTGTAGAGAGAACCCGCATGGTCTTAGCTAGCAGATAGTGGGTGTTGCCCTAACAGAAGGACACAACTTTCCATATCAGTGCACCTTCTCTTACTTGTGGATACATCATTGTTTCACTGTGCCACATCCAATTACTCATCCTTTTGGCATGAGCCAGAAGTACTTGTATATATGTAATCTACCTTTTCTTTCATAAGCTGATGCCAGGCCTTGCCTTATATTGCAACTGCCAGTGATTGAGAGGCAGTGCTCATCATTAGGACAGCTGCAACCAGACAACCAATTGGATCTGGTTTAGTCATGATTTACATTACTCTATTTGGATGACTATTTTAGTTACAAGCTGAATTCAGTATTATCCCTGAGATCAGGCACTGTTGGAAGGGATATTGATCCAAAGTGCTTGACAAACAAACAAACAAACAAACAATTGATGAACAGATGGGTTTTGCCAAGTTTGGTACCCGAGTTACCAAATCACATGACCCATAGATGTTTGGAGAGGTCTCAAAGAACAAGTTTTGAGTCTGCCGAAGAAGTGATTCTTCACAGCTCTAACCATTATGTCTGAACCCTCAACTTCTAATCCCAACCCTAATCCTGTTCCCACACCAGCACTAGAGGTGAAAATTGATGTGCTTATGGCACAAATGTTGCAATAAGTGTTAGTGTTGGCAGCATCACAGCCCAGACCAGCAGAAGTACAGCCAGAGATGACAGGAGATAGAGTTGATGAGATGGAGGAGATGGTGGAGTGGATGCCACAGGATGATGTGCAGGCAGCAGAGAAATCTGGAAATGGAAAAGTGCACTTACCTAAGTATGCACCCCTGCAAATCTTTGATGGTACCATGGGAAATACAAAATCTTTTATCAGCTCTATAGTATTGTACATCCATGGGAGGAAGCCAGAGTTTTGTACAGCTGAGTCTAGGATTATGTTTGCTCTCTCATACATTCAGGGGGGGAAAATGGTGGATGAATTTATTTTGCAGTTCAAAGCAGAAGCTTCACAGACGGATATGGGAGAAGTGGTGTTGGTAGAATTTTTGAGAGCAGGATTAAATCCCTCTTTATTCAAGTCTATCTACTGTACCTTCTATGCCAGAGAAATTGGACAAGTGGTATAATTGGGCGATGCACCTTGATTGGCAATATTGGCAGGAACAGGCAGAATTGAAGTTGATGTATGGAAGTAGTAAATTTGGAAAGCCATCAGGAGGAAAGTCCGAGAGAGGAAAGGCACCTCAGGTGCAAACTCCAAGGGCACAGCCACTGGCCATGGCAGTGACACCTATAGTTATGGAGTCAGCAGCACCAGCAGATGCAATGGAGGTTGATCAAGTGGGGAGATGAGCCCCACTTAAATGTTTTAACTGTGGGCAGTTAGGACACATTACTAGGAATTGTAGGCAGAAAAGAAAGATTAGGGAAGCTACAATCAAGGAAGTGAAGCCAGAGGAAGGCAGGCAGAAGAATTTTGTGGAAGAGTCCCAGTGAAGGTTTCCCCATTGGTGACCCAAAATCATTATAATGTGTTAGTATCTGAGGAAACCAAGAGCAAACCAGAAAAGGAAATTGAGGATAAGTACAACTGTTGTGAATCACATGACAAAGAAAATTGCCAAGCACTATTTCCAAAAACCCCTAAATTCTTTATTTCACTCTGCATGAATAGAACCCGAAATCACCTTGACTGTGGGATTGAAGACAGTGGACATGCATGCAGCAATTGATGTGGAGGCATTGGTCAATAGCAGTGCTACAGGATTATTTATTAATTGATCCTTAATTACCAGAAACAGTATTACAGTTTTAGACTGTCTTATGCACCAACAAAAAATGTTTGAATTTACTGTACTAGAGTCTTGGGCTTGAGGACCAATTTTGGGTTAAGTCGACCTGGGGCTGTCAGTAGGTACACTCTTGGTGATGAGAAAGTGGAAAATGATGGCATTATAGCCATTTTGCTGGATTTCCCTGGAAATGGCACTGGAACAGTCATGTGCACCAAGGACCAAAAATAGCCAAAAATAGCCAAAAAATCATTTCATTTAATCACTATCACTGATAACAAGATCATTGTCACTTTCAATGTCAAATGTTGATGATACTCGACCAGGAAACCCAAACAAAACCCACAATAAGGGCTCAAATGGTATAATGCTAGTTAGAGGAAGGTTGCAAGGTGGTACTAAATATCACTGCTGTAAACCAGGGGTATGAAAACAACTCTAAAGGGTGTGCGATGAGGTGCGATGAGGTTCGAAGAGGCTTGAAAGTATTTGAAGCACTGCAATGATGTTTGAGAGAAGTTCGATAATAATCGAGGGCATACAAAGTGCTGCGATAACATTTGAGGGAAATGTAATGAAGTTGGATGAGAATTCAAAGAGGTGCGATGAAGTGTGAAGAAGTGTGATGAAGTTTGAAGAAGTTCAAAGGTCTTTATAGAAGACAAAGACACCTTTGATGGTGACTGAGGATAGACTATGAGGACATAGAAAGGGGTCTAGAGAGGATAGACAATATGCGATAGTTTTGTGAAGCTAGTATGAGGAGTTCGAGGAAATTCAGTGTAAAACACTGAATTTCAAGACTAAGTCAAGATGCTTGGACTCAAGAGAATAGCTCTTAAATCAGATGATTGATGTGAGAGGACAATGTATTTCCCTCTTCTAAATAGCTAGTACAAGGCTATATATGTTTGGGAGAAGTGATACTAAAAAGGAAATAAAACATGAGGAATACATGAGGCAAGATATAAAACAATAGAGAATCTTTGCACATCATAGAATAAATGAAAGACAATAAGAAGGGAAACGTCTAGAGACATGATTTATCACTGGTACCTGTCCCCATTGATCTAATATATCATCAAGGTGTCAAAGTGCCACAATCGCATCCTAGAATCCCATCATTGTATCTCCTCATGTCTGGTGGTGCTCAATATGCAATGCACTAACTCTTACAAGGTGTGCTGCATGTATCCCAAGGGCCGTGCGATTGGTGTATGGCAGCCGAAGGCATTTGAAGTGCTGCAATATTGTTCAAAGTCGTTCAAAGTCATTCAAAGTTGTTTGAGATTGTTTGAAGTTGTTTGAGATTGTTTGAAGTTGTTTGAAGTCGATTGAAATAGTTTCAGAGTGGTGTCACGGGGTTCGTAGGGGTTGGGAGTGTGTGTTTTGATGTTTTGATGCCTCTGGAGATGGTCCCAGAGTTTAGAGCGCACAGTGGACCTATCAACATCTCCTCTCCACTGCTTTCTGCTTCACTCGGGGACCCTTCAGCTTTATTCTGAGGTTGTATCCACCCTCCCTTTGGCTTTGTAAGCAATAGAAGCTTACCCAGTTTAGGCTTCTCCAATGAAAACTTGCCCTTGACCTTTTTGGCTGCCTTGTCAACTGCCCACTGCACTTTATGTTCTTCCCACTCCTTTAGGCCTCCATGTAAGGGGACTAGGGGGGTGCACTGTGTGTTTTTCCTATTTTTTATGTTTGTCCCATATTTTTCCTCACTTCATTTCCTTCTATTCTTCATTTTCTATGATTTTTCCCAATTTTATTACTAATTTTCCCTTGCTATCATGTTTGTACATGTTGACACTTTTATATTTAGAGGCGGAGTACCCCTTCCGACACATACCCCTTGGTATGATGTCATTCGGCGGCCTTGATCTGCCTATCTCCACCTTTTTCTATTTTTAGGTTATATTTGATTTTTGCAGTTTTCACATATACTGGGCACTGGCAAAGGGATCTTTAGAGTTTTCTCTTCGGATTTCCCTTTGCTAGGTGCGCCCCCAATCCCTGTATTATGTAGCATAATTTTAACTTCGGATTTCCCTTTGCTAGAGGCTTAGGTTGCCCTTATACTCCAGGTATGCCTCCTGTTGCTTTGCATTTTCTTTTTCTCTTCATTCACATTCCTTTATCCAGTTATCATTCGCCTTCACTTTGTCAGCCCTAACCTGCTGCTTTGCCTTCATTTCCACCTCTTTGCACTTCGCTTCAGCTTCAAATTCAACCACTCTTTCATAGAAGAAATCATCCATCAACAAAACAGGTAGGCCATCACTCATAAGCTTCTTTTTCTTGGGTTTTGATTTTGCATTTTCTTGTACTGCTAGTTTTTTGGCAAGCGATTTGCAATATGTTGTGTTCAGGATCCCAGTGGCTTGGATTTCAAGATTTTGTTGCTTCTGGTATTCCAACTGGTCTGCTGATTAACGAAGGGCAGCAAGAAGAATATGTTCATTGTTTGTTTTAGGTTTGATAGAAAGTGCCGCCTCCAGAGTGACAGAGTTCAGGGTAGATGTTGGATTCAGAATGGAATGGGAAGCAATGAACATGGTAAGTGATGATTCTCCAAGTCGCTTGACAGCCTTTCTGATAGATTCTTCAGCCTGATGAAACTGACTTTGTATTGCTGGCTGGGCAGCAGCAGTGGGTCTCTGACACATTGGACACCATATGTTTCACCTCCCATCTCTCCAGTACCACCCTCATCATCCTCCATCTCTTTTTCATCTTCTGGGATTGGGGCAAGTCCCCATTGTGGCAGTTGGACCTTGTTGACAAAGGGATTTTCACCTTCCTCATCCCCAACCTCGATATCAGATTCCAGTGGGTCCTCGTCACTTTTGAGGTCCTCAGTCATCAGCAGTCCTGCCACCTCCTCTAGCATATCAGCCACAACATGGACAGGAGTTGGTGGGACAACAGGGAGATGGGTGTCCTTCAAAGTTACTTTACTTGGCACCATCATTTCAGGTGTAACGGTGTTTGGATCTACAGGCTATGTGCCTGTTTTCCAAAATGCAGCTTTTATGGTGTCAGCCTGCATGGTTTTGATGTGAGCATGTCCATAGATCTCAAGAAAGTTCTCTTTCTTCATAGGTTTCCCAGTTCTCTTCTCATATGCCCTGCACTCATCCCCAATATTTTTCTTCAAGATTGAGAAGACAACAACATCAAGACTTTGATAGATGTGTGTGGTGTGAGTGGGGTAGCATAGGATCACAATGTTGTTCTTGCATGCATATCAAAGGAAAGCTTGTGTATAATGGGAATTATGTCCATCAACTAGAAGGAGCTGCCACTGGCCATTGGCCTTTGCACAAGTTTGTTTATCAAATATCTTGATCCATTCAGTCCCAATTTTGCCTGTAGTCCACCCTTTCTTTGCATAACTGATCCTCAAAATTTATGTTAGAAAGCAATGATGATAAAATAAATACAATCTTACAATGCCTTCCCAGGGTTATTATCATTCCAGTCAGTCTGGTATGCTTTCCCTTTGAAAATGACAGCTGGAGGAAGTGACGAACCATCTGTGCAGATAGTAACAAGCACCATTGTATTTTCATGTGAACCTCCAACCTGCTGGTAATGCAGCCCCTTCTTCCATGCATCCATAACTCTCTCCTTTTGACCTGTTTGGCCAGTGACCCCTGTTTCATCAATGGCATACATCAATGGTGCAGTGATGCCATGTTCTCAATGTTCAAACCCAATAGTTTGTCCCATGCTACTTTTGTGTTTAGATTGACTGCATGTCCTCACTTATCTTCCAACTGGGTTGACCAAGCCATCATAATTTTGTCTGAATGCTTCACAAGGAACCAATAGGTCCATTTTTCTACTCCCTTTTCAGGAAACTTCTCCCCATACTTCTCCTGGCATATCTTGTCCACATGTTCCTTTAACTGCTTGTGGCTCAATGGAAATCCCTGCACTCCAGTCTCAATAATATACTCTATCACAACCTTCTGTTCCTCTGCTGTCAACCATGACTTGGTTTCATTCACCTGTGCATGTGTTTTCTGGCCTTCCAAATGATGAAGAATGGTCATATGAACAAGTGGAATGATTTTTCCAGTTTTCTGTTGGTGTTCCATCGTGAATTTCTCACAAATTGCCCTGGCGCTCAAGGAAGGGAGTCCCTGTTTCTTCTTTTCTATCTCTGCACAGTATGCTTCAGTGGCAGCTGCCTCCAATGCTCATTTGGCATGGCTAAACTCGACAGTGGCATTATAAAGGTCCAAGAATGTAGCTTGTGGTATATAGACACTGGATTTACCCATAGTTCCACAGATCTATCCAACATGGCTGCAACAAGGAGGACACGATGCAATGGTTTTTTGCACCAGAGTAAAATACTTTGAACAGCTGTGATCTCAGGTGTGATCTCCCCATTTCAGATGTAATAGTGCTCTGGAGTTGTTATTATATGTCCTATTGAAATGCAAGTTATTTTGCAGTCCTAGGTGGAGCCATTCTGTTTTGGCATTGTGAATAAGATTTGATCACTGCCTATTTTGGAAGTTTCATAACTAAGCACCAGATTTTGAATTTCACCACATCGACCCATCCCCACAAAATACCTGCTCAAATCATGCTTAGGTATCATACATTCACTTGGACAAATGTGTAAGATTGGACACAGTATGTAGCCATTATAAAATTGATTTGGTGCACATGAATGGTCATGGTGCATAAGATGGTCTAATACTGTAGCACATGCAAGCTGTCACAACCTATAATGGTGTATAATATTGACAGAGCAGTTGATCATGGAGGAACTATCAAGGAGGAGGTGACCATGATACTAAAGTATCAGGAGCATCAGGAACAAGCCATATTCAAAGTGTGCGATCTTGGGAAAACCAATCAATTGGATGTCCATGGTTACAGAAGCATAATCCCAAAATTGATTGGAAAACTGGGAAAGTACAAATGACTCATTGCCCTAAGAAATGTAATGTGTATGTGAGGAAGATGATGAAGGAGAAAAAGAAAAAGAAAGAGAAAGAATGTCTGAGGAAGTATTCTGTTACAATGGAGGAAGTGGAGGATGAGGAAATGCCAAATGGAGAAGTTCTGATCATGATCAAAAAGGAAGAGCAGAAGCAGACCTTTAGAGCAATTTGTGGAGGACAGTCATGGGACAAGAATATTGTGAAGGTGGAGAAGCCAGTGGAGAAGTGGGTACCAAAAGCATATCATGAATATTTGTCAGTCTTTCAGAAGAAGGAGTCTGAGTGAATGCCAGTGTGGAAGCCATGGAATCATGGGATCGAGATGAAGCCAGGGTTTGTGCTGAAGAAGTCGAAGGTATATCTGTTATCTCCAATAGAACAAGAAGAAGTTGATGTGTTCCTAAACGAGCAATTGTGCAAAGGATACATATGACCTTCAAAATTGCTGCAGATGTCACCAATATTCTTTGTGCCAAAGAAAGATCAGAGGAAGAGGATCTTAAAGTTGCAGGGTAACCAGAAACAAGAGCTAGAAGATAATAATGTAGTAACCTCAGTGATGGTCAAACACTAATGTATTGAGTAGTACCTAGAAGAAAATAAGTAAAGAATGTAAAGAAGTAAAGAATGGGACTTACACCTCAGTGGTGGTCAAACACTGAGGTGTTGAGATGTAACTATGGGTGTTTAACATAGTAGCAAGAATAGGGGTAAGGAATAAATGAGTGATAGGAGAAAGTAAAAGTAATAATAAATAAATATAGTACCATGATGACAGAGGATGTGTACAGATTATAGGTATCTGAATGAGTGGACAGTGAAGAATGTGTACCCCCTGCCATTGATCTCAGAAATAATTGACAAGGTGGGAAAAGCCAAGGTCTTTACAAAATTGGATTTACAATGGGGATACAATAATGTACAAATAAGGAAAGGAGATGAGTGGAAGTCTGCATTTGCCATGCATTGAGGATCCTTTGAGCCACTTGTCATGTTTTTCAGGATGGCCAATAGTCCCCCAACTTTCCAAAATATGATGAACAACATTTTCAAGGACATAATAGACAAAGGTGTGGTAATAATATTTATTGACAACATTCTGATATTCATGGAGGATGAAGAAAATCATGAAGCGATAGTGCAGGAGGTGCTACAGAGATTAGCAGAGAATAATCTATTTTTGAAACTGGAGAAGTGTGTGTTTGGGGCAAGCAAGATTGAGTTCCTAGGATTATTGATCAACCCTGACAGGATCAAAATGGATCCAATCAAGGTACAGGCAATCACTGATTGGCCTGCACCCACCCATGTCAAGGAGGTTCAAGCCTTCTTGGGACTCACAAATTACTATTGTTGCTTTGTGCATAATTTTTCCAAAATTGCTGCACTCTTACATAACCTTACACAAAAGGGAGTAGTATGGAGGTGGGGGGAGCAGCAGCAGACAGTGTTTGAGGAGTTGAAGAGGAAGTTTGTGGAGGGACCAATATTAGCCCCAGTAGATTTCATGCATCCCTTATGAGTGGAATCAGATGCATCCAACTTTGCTACTGGAGCAGTATTATCAATGCTGTGTGAAGATGACAAATGGCATCCTTGTGCATATTTGTCCCAAGGGTTGAATGATGTGGAAAGGAATTATGATGTGCATGACAAAGAGATGTTGGGAATAATATGAGTGTTGGAGGCATGGAGACATTATTTGGAGGGATGTACACATCAGATTGAGATCTGGATGGATCATCAAAATCTGCAATACTTCATGTCTGCTAAAAAGCTTAACTGCCAGCAAGCACATTGGGTGTTATTCCTATTGCATTTCAATTTTCACTTGGTCCACAAAGCAGGAAGCTTAATGAGGAAAGCAGATGCATTATCCAGACATATTGATCACAAAAGGGGGGTGGAGGAGGACAATAAGAATGTTACCTTACTCAAACCCAAATACTTTCGCATTTGTGCTATGCATCAAGGGCATCTATTAATAGATAGCTCAGAAATGGAAATGTTGTCTAAAATTAGACAATGTTTGGAAATGGACAATGAAGTAGTGGAAGCTGTGAAAGCTCTGAAGGGAGAGAAGAAAGGTAATATTAAAGGAGATGAATGGGCTGAGGAACAAGGGTTGGTGTTATTCTGAGGAAAGGTGTATGTACTGAAGGATCAGGATTTGCGAAGGGAGATTGTCTGGTTACATCATAATATGCCAACTACTGGATACCCAGGAAGATGGAAGACTGGAAGAGTGTTGGTACTCTCTACACTCAAAGGACGAAACGATGTAAACAAGATGATAGTATGAATTTTAGAAGATGAGGCTATTGGTTTACATCGTACGATAATGATCTGTAGCCATGTGACTGTGGCATGATCGTGTAGGTTAAGTAAGGAAAAGGTAACGTGGTAGATGTCGTGTAAGAGGTACTCTTACACCCTCTCATGCTCCCGAAAATTTGTCTGTCTCCTAGGCGTTTCATTCAAAAATTTCGAGGGCCTCTGTTTCCACAAGTTCGCTCCTTGGCAACCAGATGTTGTGTTCAGGGCCATAGCCTAACCATTGGACGAGGTATTGCTTGCCTCAACCTTGTGGCCAGCAGTCCAGTATTTTGTCGATGAAGTATTCGGTATTGCCTTCTGGGGTGACAATCGGTCCTGGCATTGTTTTCATGTGACCAGGGTAGCTTTCATCGTCGTTCACAAGAAAAGGTCATAATTGTGATACATGGAAGTTCAGGTGTACTTTGGATGTAGGAGGGAGTTGTAAGCGATAAGTGGAATCTTCGGGGAATGCCTGCATGATCTGGTATGGTCCGTCGTAGTGAGGCATGAACTTTGCGACCTGTCCATCCCTGCTTTGCATGTATTCACGTCGCCGGTGAGCTGTTGCTAGCAATACCTGGTCCCCAACTTGATATTTTGGTTCCCCATTGCGATCTAGGTTGGCAAAGTGAGCTTGTGTGATTTTCAATGTCAACAAATTGTCTTTAGCTGCCAGCATGAGTGATTTGATCGAGTTGATGAACTCTGTTGCAAGCAAATGAGCAGTGGTGTCGTCTGTGCCTTCTTCAGAGGTATTTGCTGGGGTTTTAACGAACGGTGGCAGGAGTCATGGTGAGTGTCCAGTTTTTAAGACGAATGGGGAAAACCCTGTGGACACATTTAAGGTGTTCATGATATGAAAACGCACTTTTGGAAGAGCTTTTACCCAGCCATGTTGGTTGCATTCGACATGGAACCGCAGAGCTTGGATTACTGTTTTATTTGAATGTTCAGATGCTCCATCTGTTTGAGGGTGGTAAGCGGTCAACATTTTATGGTTTATCCCAGTGAGTTTCATCAAGGCTTTCCAGAATTTTGACACAAACAGTTTGTTGTGGTCTGTGATGATTTCGATGGGGCACCCATTTTCGCAGTACCAACGGTCAAAGAAGAGTGATGCAAACTCTTCTGCAGTCATTGTCATTTTGCATGGTGCAATTTGAATGTCGGCACCCAAACGGTCAGTCATGGTGATGATCGAATCAAAGCCATCATCTGTTGGCAGTGGTCCAACAAAATCAAGTGTAACTGACTCGAAACAGTGATCTGGGATGGGGAGGGGGTGTAGTGGGCCAGTAGGTTTGGATGTCAGTGATTTGTTTCATTGACAGTCGGGGCAAGAGGGGATGTATCCCTTGAGAAGGTTTTTTCACATGTTCGGCCAGTAGAAGTCCTCCCTCAATGCCGGATATGATTTGTCAGCCCCGAAATGGCCAAGGTTGTCATGCGCTAGTTGGAAAAGATGCTCACATAGGTTTTTGTATTTTGGTATGATTAGCCTTGACCCAATGAAGAGAAGTCCGTGTTGGAGGGTGATCTGTAGTTTCTTGTCTACAACGCCATGCTTGAGATCATCGAGAATGCTTGAGCACCAGTTGTCATGACGGTAACCTTTCTTTACTCTCCTGATTAGTTTTGGGTCTGACTCAATGGTGAAGATGGATGCAATGGATAGGGATGTGGGAGGATCATCAACAGTGTCTGGTAGTTGTGACAACGTGTCCACGATGGTGTTCCAATCTCTGTTGATGTAAGTTATTGTGTATTCAAATTGGGACAGGTATTCCATCCATCATGCTTGGTGTTGGGACAGGTCTCATTGGAAATTGAAGTTCTGTAGCATTTTATGATCTGTATATATGTTGATGTGAGTACCGAGGAGGTCCACACACCATTTCTGCAATGTGTGCATGATAGATAACATTTCCTGTTCATGTACCAGGTAGTTTTGTTCTGCGCTGTTAAGTTGTCAGCTTTCGAAAGCCACAGGGTGAGCAGTCTCCCAGGTTGGTCCAAGGCCAGTACGGCCCCTGTTTGACGCTTGCTAGCGTTGCATGTCACGAAGATCTTGTTTCCACTAGGATTTTCATGGTCGATGGTCGTTAGGCAGTCCCTGCTTACAACTAATCGTTTGATTGCATCAAATGCATGCTGATGTGTGCTTGTCCATGCAGGGAAAATGGTGTTACATTCCTTCCTTGTGAGCGGAGTCAGGATAGTGGTATGTTCCATGAGGGATGGTAGGAATGTGCTGATGTAATGCATGAGGCCCAAGAATTGCCTTACATGTTTAGCGGTGGTTGGTGCAGGCCAATTAAGAATTCTGGCTACTTTCAAGGAGTCCACTTCAATGCCATGTGTAGAGATGTGGTGTCCTAAAAA
Organism: Tricholoma matsutake; assembly: GCA_026075535.2. Taxonomy (NCBI): domain Eukaryota; kingdom Fungi; phylum Basidiomycota; class Agaricomycetes; order Agaricales; family Tricholomataceae; genus Tricholoma; species Tricholoma matsutake. The sequence continues at coordinate 10,351,470 of AP026540.1, read as the reverse complement.
ATCCACTTCTGTCGAGAACAGCATTGACTTTTTCTGAGAGCAGTAAGGGTTGGCAACCCTGAGCCCTTCAAGGATGGCCGCAATGTTCTTCTTGTGTTCTGCTACCAATGACGACCATATTATGATGTCATTGAGGTAAATGTGGCAGATTTGGCTGATGAGGTCTTTTAGAGCCAGTGTGATGTGACATTGATGTGTTGCCGGTGAGTTTCTCAAGCCCATTGGCATGACTACCCATTCCCAGAGGCCAAAGGGGGTTAGAGTTGCAGTGTATTTGACATGGTCAGGGTGTACCAGTGTCTGAAAGAATGAGTTGGTCATGTCAATTTTTCCCCAGATTTTGCCTTTCGCGCAATCTGCAAGGATGTTGTCGATTCATGGTAAGGGGTAGTTGTCTGGAACTGTCAGATGGTTGAGGTGTTGGTAGTCATTTACCCAACATGGCAGGACCGTGTGGTCAGCTTTCAGGATGATGAAAGAAGGGGACACATAAGGGGATGATGATGGACGAATATGGCCAGCAGCAAGGTGTTGTTCAATTAAAGTTTTCCACCCTGCACGGTACTTTCGTGGGCATCTGTATGCACACGCGACAGAGACTGGTGCGCCAGGTTGCAGTTCAATGTGGTGGTATACGTCTGTTGGCAGGTCGCATACATGAGGAATGTCTGAAGGAAAACGGTCTTTGTATTTCGTTTTGAAAGATTTGTCGAGGTGTAGCAACTCGGCCATGCTTGCCAGTTCTGTGATCCTCGTACGCACTGCTGCAATGACACATGCAGGTCCAGTGGTGTATGGTTCCATGTCAAAGCGTTCTGGGTTTTTGTTGAATAACATTTTCAATTCAAGGTGTACGAGTTTTCATATTTTTCGGCTTTGTTCTTGGCCACTCTTAAGGAGATGTAGTTGTTCTTTGCGATGTTTGTGAGGTGACTTCATAGGCTGTTTCTTATGTATGGTAGGATCAGGTGGATTTAGAAGGTCATAACCCATAGTTTTGTCGATGACAGTACGAAGGTGCACATCAACAACAATTTGATTCCTGGAAAGGAAGTCGAGGCCGAGAATGAGGTCGGTGTGTAACTCTGGGCAAATGATGGTGTTGATTGCTTTTGACTTCCATACAGCGTTGGGTGATTGAATATATAGTCTACAATACTGGGACAGTAACAATCTAGAGTCCGGTTTTCTCTTCTCTTTTGTAAACGTGGCTGAAACAGAAAGTGGTTTGAATAATGGCTTTGCAATGAGTCCTAGGATGTCGATGAGTTCACTATAAATCAGTACTGGGGGAGATCCATGATCAATTAGTGCAGAAACAGGAGTGGGTGCACAGGTGAAGGGAGCGTCAATGCAACAAGTCCATCACAGATGTTCAGGGAAAGAAAAAGGGCATGGCATGTACTCGTCTCCTTTGCCTTGTTCTTCACAGTCCTCAAAATAGTCTTCATTGTCACTGTCTTCAAAGACCACCACGATGTGCATGGTTGCTTGGTTCTTCTCAAAGGCTGCTTTTGCTTTAGTGGCATTCTCCGGGGTAACATTCCTGCACACTTTGAGGGTGCATCTGGTGATTTTGCAGTTCGGCGAGATGTGGCCAGCATAGAAGGTTCGGCATTTGAAACATCCCAGGTGTAGCGAGAGGAGGGTCTTCTCCTCATCGGTGAGATGGGGAATGGGTGTGGTGTTGTATATGCTAGTATTGGGTGCAGCAGGGGCAGTATTGGGAGTGCCATTTGCAGTTGCAGGTTTGGGCTTTTTAGCTTCAGCGACCCATTGCAAGCGATGTACGTTGAGGTCTTGTTCCAGAAGGTGAACTCTCTCTTGCCATTCCTCCAAGGTGGCGATGGCGTCCAACATACCTACTGTAGCACCCAGCGGAATGCCGTTGTTGCCGTTGTACAAGTGCTTGAGGGCAGGTGAAAGACAAGGTACAAGATGTTTACGGAGGTTGGTAGCGGGAATATAGTATGTGGAGCCTGCAGCGTGGAGTTCATTGTTTGTGTTCTGTACTTTGTTGACCCAGGTGAGGAACGGTGTCGTGGATTGGAAGCAGATCTGGTCTTGTATGAGTTCGTCTTCCCATGAGCATGCGAGGAACTTGAGTTTGAACTCAGTCATAAAGACTTTGAAGGTTAATGTCGCGAGGTGGTCCTCTTCCGCAAGGACCCAAGACTGAATAGTAGCAGATTTGAAGTTATACAGGATTTTTCCAACCTGGTCATCAGCAGCAATCTCTTTATTTGCAAAGTAACGTCGACACGCAGTTTCAAAGGTGTGAAGCACTGGGATTGTAAGGCTGCCTGGAGAAAGAATAGGTGCCATATTTGGTGAGCTTTGTCAGATTTCTGCAAGTGCATATAGGGGGTCTATGATAGGTGCCATGGAGGTCGGCAGGGGAAGGTGATCATTGTCTGAGTCATCTGTGAGATTTGACAGTCGGGGATGGGGTATCAGTTCAGGTGTGGGTGGTGCTACGTTTTCAAGGTTGTTGGGGAAAGCGGGTGGACTAAACAAGGGTGGCGAGGAGAGCAGTGAGGAATCTGGTGTATGCGCGTGTTCCGCTTGCTGGCAGTGCATACGACTGCGAGTTGTCAAGGGTGTCAGGGATGTCAGTTGGCAAGACAGTTTGCAAGATCAGGATTTATGTTTGCTTGTTCAGGATGGGGTTTGGGGGGGGGGGGGGGGGAAATTGGCGGGTAAGGCAAGTTATCACTTTTGACACGTCACTTATATAGTACAGCTGAGTGGGTCGCAGTGGAGTATTTCTGCAAAACACATCAGCGTTTGGCTCTGCAGAGATAACAGCACATCCGAGAAGTTTGTGGTTTTGGTCTTCTGAGGGTTCTTGCCAAGACTTCCATGACAGCGTGGGTGTGGTGAATATGATAGGGGAATGTGGTATCGCTGTTTGTAACCGGCGAGAATGGTTTGGTGTTTTGACAAAGCGGGGATGATATCACAGTGTGGTCTATGTCATCGTCCGAGATGTATGGAGATGTCTAGCTAGGGTACCATGCTTCAACCAAGATCGTGTTTAAAAAAAAGTGGAAGAGTGTTGGTACTCTCTACACTCAAAAGACAAAACAATGTAAACAAGATGATAGTATGAATTTTAGAAGATGAGGCTATTGGTTTACATCGTATGATAATGATCTGTAGCCACATGACTGTGGCATGATTGTGTAGGTTAAGTAAGAAAAAGGTAACATGGTAGATGTTGCGTAAGAGGTACTCTTACAAAGACATTGGAACTAGTAATGAAAATTATTGGTGGCCTGGAATTTCTAAATATGTGTTGGGGTATGTGGATGGATGTGATACATGCATGAGGGGAAAGAAATTTAGAAACCTGCAGGGAAATTCATGCCAAATCCTATACCTAAAGCACCATGGCGAGACATATCTGTGGATTTTATTACTGGATTACCTGAGGCTCAAGGGTATGATGCAATATTCGTAGTATGTGACCACTTCACAAAGGAGGTCCATATTATTCCTACTACTACAGAAACCTCATCATTGTGCTTGGTATGCCTCTATCTAAATCAGGTATGGTGGTTACATGGATTACTGGATACCATTATCTCCGATTGTGGACCACAATTTGCTTCTGCATTTATGTGAGAACTAAACAATGTATTGGGGATTCAAACTAAATTATCTATGGCATATCACCCACAGACTGATGGGCAGACAGAGAGAATGAACCAGGAGTTGGAGCAGTACCTACATATGTTTGTCAACTACTGACAAACTGACTGGCCTGAATGGTTGGCAATTGCTGAATTTTCCCACAATAATAAATTCCATTTGGCTACTTGCATGTCACCCTTCTTTGCTAATTATGGGTATCATCCTCGCATGGGAATAGAACCCTGAAGGGAAGTCAAAGCACAGTTGGTAGAAGACTTTGTATCTAAGATGCAAAAAGTACAGGAAGAAGTGGAGGCGGCATTGATGAAAGCACATGATGACATGATGCGACACACAGATCATACTCAAGCTCCCACTCCAGAGTACAATGTTGGTGACTTGGTATGGCTAAGTACCAAGGACCTAAATATTCCATGACCTTCTAGGAAACTTACAGAGAAACAAGTTGGCCCATACACGATCTCTAAAGTAATTTTGCCTAATGTGGTAGTGCTAAAATTACCCTGATCATTCAAAATTGATCCCAAGATTAACATTTCCCACCTACACCCCTACTGCCTGCTCACTATTCCTGGCCAACAAACCACTCCATAACCTCCAATAATAGTAGAAGGTGCTCCAGAATATATAGTTGAAGAAATTCTAGACTCACATCTTCAACGGAATAAATTGGAGTTCTTAATAAAGTGGAAGAACTATACCAACGAAAATAATTTGTGGGAACCCAAAGAGGATTGTAAGTGAGCACATAATGTGATCACCCAATTCTTTAAACATAATCCAAATGCTCTGTGTCGCATTGTGAGAATGGTATATGAGGGGATGAAATTCCAGCCTGACCAAAATTTCACAGAGGGGACAGATACAATATTTTCTTGCCTGGAAGTCCAGGCATAAAAGGGGGGTAATGTTAGGAAACAGCCCCATTACCTAATAAAATTTCATTCTATTTTATTATGTCAAATTTGTTGAAATTAATCCCTGATGCATGCTGTATACATGAGGCGATACATGCAGCATACGCGTGTTACTGCGCTTACTGCGCATACATGCGGTAAACACATTCCTGAGTCATGTGACATCCTTAATATTATGTATATAAGGAGAACCTGTACCATAGTAGGAATACAGTGTTCTTACCTCTGCTAACCCTAGCTGTAAGTCTAACTAAACCCCAGGTAGGTTGTAAGGAACGTGTTGTCTCTTCCCCTGTGCAGCGTATATAGTCTGCTCCAACAGGTTATGGGCCCTGCTGGGCACGTCGCGAACGTGCTTTAATTAGCTGCGAACGACGTAGACTTCATCGTCTCCAAATTTATAACCTTGTGCTCTTCGTGAGCTGCATTGCGCTCCCTGCGAGCTGCATATAAAACCTAGGTTGACTAGGGTTAACCACTCTGAAGGAGTGTTTTCTCCTGAGAACGTTAAACGTGTTTTATTGAGTAAAAAGACTGATTGAGCGCTTTTAACAGCTGCCACCACAGAATCATGTCTTCAACTCTTGAAAAACTCGTTCAAACTTTCGACGGATCAAATTACATCTTATGGGCCGACTCAATGAAGGCGTGGCTCAGGTCTCAGGGCCTCTGGCAAATAACTAGTGGGGCAGAGCAAAAACCGCCCCCGGCGCCTCCCTTGATGGCGATGAATGCTACCTTGGTAGCGGATGCTAATGCCAAGCTCCAGACCTGGAGCAACAAAAACGACCAGGCTATTGGTAGCCTAGTGCTCCGCCTGGCCCCCTCCATTCGGCAGCGTGCCAACACAAAGGACACTGCTGAGGAGGTGTGGGATCTCATCCGCACCGATTATGGTGTGGATGGCCCCTCCCAAGTCTTTTCGGACTTTAGGTCCGCAATAACAATCAAAATCCCAGCTGCGAACCCCGCACCGGAGATTGCGAGAATGGCAGACAAATTCGAGCACCTCACGGCTGCTAACGTCGCCATCCCCAAGCTAGTACAGGCGATGATTTTACTTGCTGCGATGCCGCGCAAGTATGACTCATTGTCTGCAACGGTCCTTAACATGACCGCCACTAGCGCCTTGACATTTAAACATGTCAAGGACTCCATTGTTGCTGAAGCCTCAAGGCGCACAGCAGTTGGAAAGCCCACTGGCCAGCCTCAGGCCAACAAACTTTCCGCTGTTAAGCGCAAGGGGGGAAACCCCAAATGGCAGCCCAAAGAAGGGCAAAACAGCAACGGAGACTCGTCCCGAAAACGTGGACGACGTGGGGACAGAAAGACTAAGGAGGAGAAGCCAGAAGAGAAACATACCCACCTCGCCTCCAACGCCTTTACCACCATAAATGGTAATGGCACCATCATACCGCCGATGCCGCTCATACAGTGCATCGAGCGACGCGAACACACTCCCACAAGAGATCCTCGCCGCCGACCGCCTGCACAGGCATACATGGGCGCGGCCTCCTCTTCTCGCTCGGTTTACACCGAATACCAGCAAGCTCGAGACACCCTCGAGCGCATGCAACTTCCGCGCAGCACGAAAAACCTGCGACCACTGGAAGAGCACCTTACGGTGCGAGAAGGTAAGAGAAGGAGGATAGAGCCAGAAACCGAGGCAATGATCGAGGAGGTAGAAGACGATACCGTCTCCCTCGGATCCGAACCTCCAGTAACTGACGAGGAAGTGTGGAAAGCCGTCGACGAAATGCTCGTTGATGAACCCCTTGACACAGGGGCGTATGATGACAGGTCAGTCCTTTGCCCTGCCACAAGCACTAAGATTAAAATTCCTATGAATACAGCGAACTTTTCATGTGAAATTTTACCGCTATTAAATGTATCATGGAATTATGTAGATCTTAATATATGTGCTATGTGTGCAAAGGGAGATTGTAAGAAAGGTGCCGACTGGATCATGGATTCAGGCGCATCAAAACACTTCACTGGTGAAATGAAAGATTTCGCTTCTTACGAGCCTTTACCGAGAAAGGACTCTACCTTGGTCCAAACGGCCACTGGTACTACTCATATAGTAGGAAAAGGAGCAGTCTTCATTAGACACCAGGTAGTATGTAATGGGAAGTCAGAAACGCATGAGACGCGACTTACCCCGTCTACTACATACCCGACATTAATACTCGATTGATGTCAATGGGGGTCTTTTTACAAGATGGAAGTGATGTGCGTGGTTCCTCCGCATACATTTCATTCATCGAGTATGGAAACCCAATCATGCATTGTGTCCCTCTAAGGAGGAATGACACGATCTATTGGGCTTGGACTCATATATTGAGCACCAAAAAGGTTAATGTCGTGACCATTTATGTCGCTGACTACTTGACTTGGCATAGGCAACTTGGACACCCATCCAAAGAGGCGCTAGGGAAAATGCCTAAAAGCACCATACAATTCCCAAGGAATTTAATTATTCCTAAAGACAAAATTATATGTCCAGGGTGTGCAGAAGGGAAAATGACCTCAAAATCTTTTCCCGAGTCAGACTCACGAGCTGACAAATCCTTTGAATTAATACATTCCGACCTAAAGGAGCTCCCAGTACTATCGTACCACAAACATAAATACTTCATTGTATTTCTGGATGACAAAACGTCACATATTTGGGTCCAATGCCTTAGAAAGAAATCTGACGCTGCTGCAGCGATTAGACAATTTCAAGCGATGGCTAAGACCCAATATGGCGCTACAATCAAGCGCTGGCGTGTCGATCCAGGGGGGGAGTTCAAGGATCGTGAGCTACAAAAACAGCTCAAGGATTTAGGCATCAAAATAGAGATGTCTGCACCCCACATTCATCAACAGAACGGGCGTGCAGAGCGCGCCATAAGGACAATAATGGAAAAGTCGCAAACCCTGCGATTCACCGCTTGTCTACCACAATCATGGTGGGAATTTTGCATAGAACATGCAACACATTTATACAACCGAACCCCAATAAGGCGCCTGAAATGGCTGACACCTTTTGAGGACCTGACAAAGGTCCGCCCAGATCTAAACAATCTGAAGGTCTTCGGTTGCGGTGCTTATGTCTATCTACCAAAGGAAAAATGTCCAACAACATTGTCTCCTCGATCGGAGTTAATGATGTACCTTGGAGTAGAAGATGGCATTAAAGCATATCATTTCATGCGACGAAACGGCGCAATATTCATTGGTGCTACGGCACTATTTGATGAAACGATGTTCCCATGCTGTCCCGGAGCTAAGACTCCTGCCAAGACAGACCTTGGTGATTTTCCACCAGAACCAGAAGATGATGACCACTCATCTGGAACGGATGGTGATGACCCTATACCGCCACAAAATCCACCCCTTCCTCCATCATCAGAAGATGATGATGATGATTTACCAAGCGAGCAAAAGGTGCATGATGATGTGACTGATGCTCCTCCTCCACTGCCTCCAGTTACCACTGAGGACTTTCATCCAAGACATGAAGATCAACAGGAATGGCAGCAATTGCCCATCGATCAGGCAGGCAGAGGAACATCCCAAACCATCCTGGCAATACCTATGGAGAGAAGGGACTCCCCTCTGACATAGAGAGAGACATTGCGCATGATCGATATTGGAAGAAGTCTGTGGGTCAAGATTCGGATCATAACCGAACACGACCATGACCTCAACAGCAAGAACCGGTTGCTGGACCGAGTTCGGCACCCCACGAGAGTGTGCCCGATTCCAATAATCAAGAACATGATTACCCAATGGGGGAACCGGACGAAGCAGGTTATATTAAAAAGATAACCAAGGAAGGTGGAGATGAGCTTATCCGCTGGCTGTTGTCAAAAGCAGTCACACCATCAAGCAGAAAAAGCCTAGTTCCAAACCAATTTCGCAATATTGCGCGCCTACCCCGGCAGCAGCAACTTGAGTGGAAACAGGCTTGTCGTGAAGAGTTAGAGGCTCTTTGCAAGCGACAAGTCTATGACATCGTCGATCTTCCACATGATCGAAAAACGATCAAAAATAGATGGGTTTTCTCTGTGAAATCAGACGGAAGAAAACGAGCCAGACTCGTGGCCAAAGGCTTTTCACAAGTCGAAGGCGTTGACTTTGATGAGATTTTCTCACCAGTAGTCCGCTACAAGACTGTATGCCTCATGTTTGCCCTTGCGTCTCTAGAAGGCATGTATATGACCGGTCTAGATGTAAAAACCGCATTTTTATACGGCAAACTTGATGAGGAGATCTATATGGATCAACCCGAGGGTTTCAAACTCGAGGGAAAAGAGCGCAAAGTAATGCGCTTATGCCGAGCATTGTATGGCCTTAAACAGGCTTCACTAGCATGGTGGAAAGAGCTAGAGGCATTTATGCGCACCATTGGGTTCGTGCGCGCCAGCTCCGATGCTGGCATCTTCATACACAAGGATCCTAAGACAGGCAGCATTGTTATTGCGCTAGTCTATGTTGATGATGGCTTGTTCATGGGCAAGAACAAGAAACTTGTGGATGAAAAGAAGAATGCTTGTCTAAAGCATTGGGAGTGCCATAGTACTGAAAAAGTCACAGAATTCTTAGGCATGCGCGTCACCCAGACCACTGCAAAAGTCAAACTCGATCAAACAGAATATCTCGCCAAAGTGCTTGAGAGGTTCGAGATGACAAATGCCAAGATTGCCCCCACTCCGCTCCCGACTGGCTACAAACCGTCGGGGAACACAGCGACGCCAAACGCAGCGCTTAGATCAAAATATCAGTCTGTGATCGGATCTTTATTGTATCTGATGCTCGGAACGCGACCTGATATCACTTACACGGTAATCAAGATGTCGCAATTCTCGGCTAATCCTAGCCAAGAACATCTAGACAAAGCAATGTACATAATGCGCTATCTGGTGGGAACCCAGAAGTACAGTATGGTCTATGATGGAGAGAAATCCGAGGGGCTACAGGCCTTCACAGATTCTGATTGGGCAGCTGACACAGTCAAGCGCCAATCTACAACGGGTTACTTTGCTACTCTGGCGAGTGGCATTGTGTGCTGGCAGTCCCATTTACAAAAAACTGTAGCACTGTCATCCACAGAAGCCGAATACATGGCTCTCTCCGACACTTGTCGGCAGATAGTGTGGATAGAGTCCTTATTCCAGGAACTTGGATATACACTGAAGCGCGTACCAATCTGCGCTGATAATCAAGGATCCATCTTTATTGGATCAAATCCAGTTCAGGAAAGAAGGACCAAACATATAGACATTCGCTACCACTACACCTGCGAATGCATAGAAAATGACAAAGTCACAGTCGTTTTCATTCCTGGAAGTGATAATCTGGCTGACATGTTCACAAAGAACCTTGGCGCCGTCCTATTCAGGAAATTTAGAGACTCTCTCGGAATTACTTTCGAGATTCAAACTTAGCTGCTTAGAGCGCTGTACAGTTTGAGGGGGGGTGTTGAAATTAATCCCTGATGCATGCTGTATACATGAGGCAATACATGCAGCATACGCATGTTACTGCGCTTACTGTGCATACATACGGTAAACACATTCCCGAGTCATGTGACATCCTTAATATTATGTATATAAGGAGAACCTGTACCGTAGTAGGAATACAGTGTTCTTACCTCTGCTAATCCTAGCTGTAAGTCTAACTAAACCCCAGGTAGGTTGTAAGGAACGTGTTGTCTCTTCCCCTGTGCAGCGTATATAGTCTGCTCCAACAAAATTATGCTACATTACACTGAATGATGCTACACTTTGATAGCATGAGAATTTTATTTTGCACACATCAATATGCATGCACATGTATGACTGTGTCGGTAACAACAATGTACAATATGTAACATAGTATATAAACTCTTAATATACACCTAGGGGACCTCAGTTGTGTTCTCTTAGGTATTCCACCTACACTTGTGGTGTGAAACACCTTTCTCAACAAGCTCATCTATTAATAACCCCTCACATCAAGACCATCAATTCCCCCCATCACAGGCACATCATGCCCCCTTCTTGTAGAGAGAACCTGCACAGTCTTAGCTAGCAGATAGTGGGTGTCACCCTAACAACAGTCAGAAAGGAAAGTGCCAGGAAGTCGATGTAATTTCCACACATGGTGGAGATAGAGTCAGGTGGCACCCAGTGTGCTGACAGTGGTGTGAGTGGGAATGAAGTGAGCATGTTTCCCCACTGAATCAACTGTGCACATCACCACATCAAATCCATTTGACTCTGGCAACTCCACCACAAAATTGACACTGACAACATCCCAATGACTCTCTGGAACAGGAAGAGGGTGTAGCTTGCCAATGGGTTTGCGATGAGGAATCTTGGTTTGTAAGCAAAGGTTCACAAGTACAACAATACTGACCAATGAGCCATGACATTTGTGGCCACCAATAATTCCATGAGGCTCCAAGGTCTTCCAGCATCCAGGATAACTGGCAATCTGTGAGTCATGGTATTGGGATATGATGTGCTGGCAAAGGTCTGGGTTGTTGGGGACATAGATGTGATCCCTGAAATACAACAAGTCCTCCCTTTCAGCCCACTCTGCTGCATGCAAGGAAAGGGTGGATCCCTTCCTTAGTTCTTTAACAGCTTGGGCAACAACATCTGTGTGTAAACTGCTACAGTTTTCTCAATGAATGTTACATAAGATGTCCCACTCCTTGCCCTGGGGTGTGATGCCTTCCAATGCCTGGATGGTGAACAGGTCTGGCTGCAACAACACAATGCCTTGATTGTCATTCCTGCCATCCCCATGGTCTGCACATTGGGAGAGGGCATTGGTCTTCCCCATGCTATGACCCAGATGGTGGTGCAAGGAGAAGTCAAATCTGGATAGATACAGGGATCAACAAGCTTGATGGTGGTTCAATTTCTTGGCCATCATAAAGTACTTGAGATTCTTGTGATCTGTCCAAATTTCCACCTTGTGTTGGGCACCCTTGAGGAAGTGTCACCATTCCTCAAGCACACACATTATCACCAACATCTCCTTGTCATGGATCTCATAGTTTTGCTCCACAGCACTAAGGCTTTTGGAGTAGAACACAACAGGATGCCACTTCTGGTCCTCTGGAGACTGCTGAGACAACATGGTGCCCATCGCAAAGTCAAAACTGTCAGCTTCTACATGAAATGGGTGCAAATCGTCAGCAAAGGTAAGAATGGGAGCAGAAGTGACCATCTCCTTAAGCTTTTCAAATGCCTCCTGTTGTGCATTATCCCATCTCCATGCCTCCTTTCCTGTCAAGTCAAACAGTGCTCATGCATGATGTGAGAAATCCTTGATGAAATGCCAATAGAAATTGATGAAGCCCAGGAAAGACTGCACCTCTTTCTTGTTTGTGGGCATTGGCCAAGCTGTGACCCTATTCACCTTGATAGGATCCATCTCCACCTGACCCTCCAAGATAATCAGGCTGAGGTACTTGATCTTGGTCTTCTCAAACTTGCACTTGTCATGATGAAGGTAGAGTTTGTACTGTTGAAGTTGTTCCAGGATGAGGTGTATAATGCAATGATGCTCTTCAACCATGTGAGTGAAGATGAGGATGTCATCAAGATAGATACAAAAAATGCCTTCAAGGATGAGGTTATGGCAGAGGTTGTTCATCATGGTCTGAAAGGTGGCAGGACTATTAGTAAGGCCGAAGAACATGATGAGCAGTTCAAAAATACCATGGTTGGTATGAAAGGCTGCCTTCCACTCATCTCCCTCCTTTATTCTCACATTATTGTAACCCCAATGGACGTTGAGCTTGGTGGAGTACTCCATGGAGCTGGTTCACAAGTTTGGAGATGAGAGGTAATGGGTAACGATTTTTGACTGTGATGTTGTTGAGCCTTCTGTAGTCTTGAACCAGTAGAAGTGAGTCATCCTTCTTCTTGACAAAGAAAAAGGGAGAGGCCATGGGTGACTTTGATGGTCAAATATGTCCAGAGGCCAGGTGCTTGCTGATGAACTGGTCAAGCTGTCACTATTCTTCAGGAGAGAGAGGATAGACCTTGCAGGATGAAGGGGTTGCACTGGGGGTGAGTTCAATCATGTGATCCCACAGCTTGCACGCAGGGAGAGAGTCAAACAATTCCTTGGAGAACATGTCCCCAAACTCATGGAGATGAGGAAGCAAGGAGTTAGTAGAGGATTTAGCAGCATTGTTGTTGTGGAAGACCTCAGCAAGGTATTGGGATATGTTCAATGTAGCACACACCTCATGCGATGGATGAATCACAGTGTAGAAAATTCAATCACCTTCCTCTACTTCCTCTGGCTCCTCATCATTATCATCTGAGTCCAGCATCAGATCAGGAACCCCCTCTAACTCCACATCAGGCACAGGCAGGGGTCTGGCATGACACTTCTGAGTGTGTCATACTGAGGCCCTTTGTCCACAGTGTTCTTGTCTGGCTTCCATGAAAGAAGTGCAACAGTGGGATGGGCACCAGCTCATTGTTACCTCCCCAGTATGCCAGTTGACCTCTGGGTTATGGTCTTGAAGCCACAGATAGCTGAAGATCACCTTCTGCTTTCCTAACTGAGTGACAGCAAAAAGGGCATGCTCACTATGATCTTTGTACCAGAGGACCAGGTCTACAACCTCTCAGATGGCACCAGCTTTGTTTGGGGACCCATCCACCTTATAAACAGGTATCAGACTCAAGAGTGAGCAAGTATTCAGGCAATGTTGTTGTGCAAGATGGGCATTGATGAAGAGTCCAGTTGCACCAGAGTCCAGGAGCACAGAGACACCCCATATCTGTCAGTTCTGGTAGTCTGTAGTTCAATTGCTAGGTTCAAGGAATGTGTAGAGGGAGTGGATGCAATGATATATTTGCATGGTAGTTTGCACTCCCATGATTTAATTTTGGGGCATGGGGCGGAGTGAGAGATATGAAGAGCAGGTATGTCTTCAGCCAACTTGGAAAGGTCAGAGAGGGGAACAGTCATGGAATTAGATTCATCCTCCGGGGATTCAACTGACAAAACTTCAAAGTGGTTATGGACAGGCAGTGAGGGCATACAATTCACTCACTGCAAATAGAAAAATCCTGCTCCTCTACAACTTCTGACTTGATATCCTCTGCAACCTGATCCTTCGCTTCCTCGACATCTACAAGTGCCAACAGGTCCTGGTGGAGTTCATCCTGCCCCTCTGGTGTGAGCATACAGATATCCTGGCAATGGGGACATGCTCTAGCCAAGTGTCCAATCCCTCCACAGCAGTAGCAGAGATCCAGTCTGCATGCATGACTGCAGGCTGTATCGACATCCATTGGTATGGGGGTGCTCATGGCTGGTGTGGGAGTGGGTCAAACAGGAAGAGTATTAGGACAAGGAGGGTTTCGGTTGAGGGCATGGGGTGCATGAGTGGTGGTGGGAGCCCAGAAGGCCATGTTAAATGCAGCATTTGTGAGTCAGTTCTCATCACAGAGGGAAGCAGCCTCATACCAAGCATAAATATTATCATCTGCAGGGCACCCTTCCAACATCTGTGCAATCTGTGTTAAGACTATAGATCTTTAACTCAGCCTCGGCTTCGTGTGTTACAGTTGGAGGCTTTCCAACTGTATTGGTATTGCACTAGGAGACTTTCCTAGTGTATCGGGCTTCCTGCCTTCACTTGGGTACTTCCTCAAGTAGTCACGGCTATCCATACTCAGATGCTTTCTGAGTAGACCATTTATTCGTGTATCACAGTTGGAGGCTTTCCAACTGTCGAGTTCAGGTTATCACAGCTAGGGGCTTCCTAAGCTGTCGAGTTCGAGTGTATCACAACTAAGGGACTTCCTTAGTTGTTGAGTGTTCTGGTTGAGTCTAAGACTGTTGGTTGAATTAGGTCAAGCTGAGGAATACAGACAGTATTGCTACGGCTTATATACGGTTCGACGATGTCTATCGTCCAATTGGAATGCGAGATCATTATCAAATATAAATAGAAAGAACAATAGAAAAGACAGGCTTCATGCCTTGCATGAGGTGTCCGATGCCATGGAGTGCTGCGGCACAGCATGTCAGAGAACAATAAGAGATAAGCCTCATGCTATGCATGAGGCGTCCAATGTCATGGACCTCATGTAAAGGGGTTGTCGTACCACAGTGCATGTGGGAGTGGTTCGGGTGCATGGAGTCACCATGCATCAAGGCGTCTTCCGTTGGAGGTGAGTCGAGTTGAATGGAAAAATTAAAGTACCCAGCTTGCCAGCATACATCTGGGCATCATGGGTTATGACAAATCGTAACAATCTGATCCTGAATTTTTCTGTTGAGATCACATCAAAACTTCACCACCATGAGTAACCCACTCCCATACCCTACTGTGTCCACCAAGTCCCTAAACTTGTCAATGTAGTCTTCCACTGATCGACTTGTTTGATGGTATGAGGATGACTTGAGGTGTGTCACAGCTCATTGGCACTCATTGAGGGGGCAGAAGTATCACACAAACTCTGCTCAGAAATCCCCCCATGTAAAGAAGGGCAAAGAGCCAGTTTCTATAAGGGCAGCCTAAGCCTCTAGCAAAGGGAAATCCAAAGTTAAAATTATACTACATAGTACAGGGATTGGGGACACACCTAGCAAAGGGAAATCCGAAGAGAAAACTCTAAGGATCCCTTTGCCGATGCCCAGTATATGTGAAGACAACAAAAATCAAATAATAACCTAAAAATAGAAAAGGCAGAGATAGGCAGATTAAGGCCACCAAATGACATCATACCAAGGGGTAGGTGTCAGAAGGGGTGCTCTGCCTCTAAATATAAAAGTGTCAACATGTACAAACATGATAGAAAGGGAAAATTAGTAATAAAATCCAGAAAAATCATAGAAAATGAAAAATAGAAGGAAATGAAGTGAGGAAAAATATAGAATGAACATAAAAAATAGGAGAAACACACAGGGCACACCCTAGTCCCCTTACAGTTTCCTTGGTCTAGCATAGGATGCAGTCCATGTAGGTATAGGTGCACTCAGATTTCATGTATGTAAATGCCCAATAAATTTTTGCAGCCTCATCCACAAATTGTTCAGGCCATAGACTGATATATAACTCACAAGAGTTGAGGAAGGCATGACCCTGGGCACGTACACCATTAAATTCAGTGGGGGCACACAGTTTTATTGAGGTGCATGCATCGGGCACACTTGGACACATATTGTCGTTGAGCTCATTCTGAGTGGCGGAGGAGGAAATGTTGGGTATAGAACTAAGCTGTAGGGTCCTAACAAAGTCTTCAATGGTAGTTTTAAGTGAGTCCATTTGTGTGCGCATTCCAGTAATGTCGCCTTCAAGTGTGTCAAGGTGCTCTGATGTGTCCATGGCGCTAGGGGGCCCGTTAAGTGAAAATGGTGGCGCACTGAAGGCAGGAGTCTTGGGAATGGTGTGTAGAGAGTCTATGGAGCTCTGGGAAGTGTCATCCACTCCATACCTGCCTATCTTGGGCAGCACGTTCACAATTTCAGGCCTTAGGAGAGAGTTTTCTACTATAAGGGCAACCTTAGCCTCTAGCAAAGGGGAATGCAAAGTTAATATATTACTACATAGTACAGGCAATTCAGGTGCACCTAGCAAAGGGGAATCCAAAGAGAAAACTCTAAGGAACCCTTTGCCAATGTCCAGTATATATGAAGATAGGCAAAATCAAATAGTAGTATAAAAATAGAAAAAGCAGAGATAAGCACACAGATCAATGTAGATTGATTGCAGATCATGAGAAATGTTGGAGGGGGACTCCACCTCTAAATATAAAGTGTCAACATGCACACACAAGCCAAAAAAGGTAAATAAATAATAAAATAAGGGAAAATTATTGAAAATGTGAAATAGAAGGAACTAAGACCAGGAAAAATGTGGGATGAATGCAGAAAATTAGAGAAACACCTAGGGCACTCTCCAGTCCCCGTACAAAAGGTGTGTAAACAGTAAAGGCAACAGTCAAGGCTTCTCGCTGATGTGTTACATGCGAGATTGTTGCTGAATCCACTAACCAATTGTAAAAGATCAAGCACTCATCATTGCCATCAGCCTTACAGACATCAAATGTATCAAAATTATAACAACCAGGAACACTATATGTATGCTCCTCCCCCACATTCAACTGATAATTTCTTCCACTGCTCCCCTCACCTTTCTTCCCCTTGTCTTTATTCTTGTCCCTCTTTCTCTTTTGGCAATCTTTTGCATGATGTCTGTATTTTCCACAATTATAACATTTATTTCCTGGGAATTTGTGGCATTTACTTGTCCAGTGCCCAGGTTTCTTGCAGTGTTCCCAATATAATTTTGCATCATCTTTGTGATCCTTAATGTGAGCTTCCAGGGATTTACTAGCCAACTGGGTATTAACCAGGTTAGTGCTACCATTTCCATTATTCCTGTTATTACTTCAATTGGCCCATATCTTGAATTCCTCCTGTATTATACCAATAAACTGATCAGAGGACATACAGCATTTAGGATCTGGATCATTGGGGTTGTTGGTGTTCCCATTATAAGGGTCCACAAAGGTCTGCCAATTAGGGGGTAAAGATGCCAAAATGGTAGACTTGAATCATGTATCCAAAACATGGAATTCCAGGTTAGGAAATTGGTTAATGCAGTCATAGAGGGACTTCATCATATTGAGGTGCTTCAGGAGGTCCCCTCCATCATATACTTTGGTCTCATATAATTGAGTTAGTATGCATGTGACCATTTGATGTGCCATATTCTCATGAGTGTTTGCAGGTCCAGTCCATAGGACCAAAAAAAAGACCAAAACTGGACTGAATTGGACTGGAAAAGACCAGACCAGAGATCTATTTATGGACTGGAAAAGACCAGACCAGAGATCTATTTATGGACTGGTCTTTTGCAGTCCAGTTGCTGATCTTTCATTTTGAAAAATATAGTAGAACCGATGAAAAACTGGTTTAAACTGGTTGCAACTGGTCTTTTGTCCCAATGTGTATTTGACCTTACTCCCACATACATTTACTTCATTTTTGGTCCCTGGATCATCAAAAACAGTTAGGAATTGGTTGAGATATGACCAAAAACATTTTTGTATGAGTATTTTGTACAACTTTGATTGCATTGCTTATTACCTGAGCTATATTTTTTTTGTACAGCTATATAACATTATAAACATAGCAAAAACACACATAACCATCTGTACCATGTGATTTATTGATTTCACAGCCCAAATGAATTGTGACTACAAACCACAAATTACAAACTACAAACCACAACTTGAATGCATGGCCTTTCAGTTTTAGCCATACCTCAGTCAAATCTTGGCAGAATTCCTTAAAAGTTGAGCTGATCTACAGGGAATTACAATATCTATCCATCAGTATAATATATTTAAGGTATTTGTTACAATTGTTGAGATACATATGGGTTATTTCCTATGAAAAATTTTACAATAAAAGACTGGTCCTAAATGGTCCGGTTGCAGTCTCCCAAAGTCCAGGTCGGTCCTAGACTGGTTGCAGTTGATGGTTGCCCCATTTGGAAGTCAAAAACCAGACTGGACTGGACCTTTAACCACTAGTTGCCAAAAGCATGCAGTACATTTCATGTGCAGTTAGTGATGTTCCGGCCCAGCTTGGCCCAAAAGCCCTGGCTTTGGCTTGGCCTGAGGTGGCTTTGGCCTACAGAAATCCTGGGCCAAGCCAAAGCTGCCACTCATGGCTTGGCTTTGGCTTTTGGCACATAAAGTTGATTTTGATAGCACAGGGGCTGGGGGCATAGGACATGACTACTGTACAACGAGTTTGGCAAGTTTTTTTTTGAGGCACCATTGATTAATCTGCTATATCAAATTTACTTGTAAAATCACTATATCAAAAGAACATGGGTGCATATTCCTCTCGTCTCATCAGATCTTACATATGTATGAAAACAGGTTAGGATTGATCCAAAATTCAGCCTGAACCATGCACAACTCACCATATCTAGCTTTCTCATAAAATCACTATATTGAGAGAACATGGCAGCATGTTCTTCTCATCTTGTTGGGTCTGAAATCTGTGAGGAAAACTTGTTAGGATCAATCCCAAGTTTAGCCTGAATGATGCACAACCTAGTAGCACTACCTATCCTGCTATATTTATCTTTCTCATAAAATTGCTCTATTGAGAGAATGCAGTGTCGCATTCCTCTCATCTCATTGGATCTGAAATCTGCAAGGAAAACTTGTTAGGATAAATCCCAAGTTCACCCCAAATGATGCACAACTCACGTAGTAGCATTACTTATCCTGCTATATCTAGCTTTCTTGTAAAATCGCTATATTGAGAGAATGAATTGGCGTGTTCCTCTCATCTCATCAGATCTGAAATCTGCTAGAAAAACTGATTAAGATCAATCCAAAGTTCAGCCAGAACAATATCCAACTCACCTAGTAGCATTAGCTATCCTGTTATATCTAATTTGCTCATAAAATCACCATATCCAGAGAACATGGTGACACATTCCTCTCGTCTCATCAGATGTAAAATCAGTAATTAATATGTTAGGATAGATCCAATGTTCAGCCTGAACAATGCAAGACTCACCTAGTAGCCTTAGCTATTATTCTCCTATATCTAATTTACTCGTAAAATCACTATACAAAAAAAGAAATGTGGCTGTGCATTCCTCTTGTCTTGTCAGATCCCAGAAAGTTAGTACACATACAGCATGTTGATGTCCCAGGAAGCGATGCACATCAAACTTGTGTTGACCATAAGATTATTGTTGAGTTAGGGCCATGTCAGTGAACAGAAATGTGAAACACACTCTGTGATGTGAAAAAACCCTCCCTATCTATGCACTTCACCTCCTCCACACTTCCATCACCCTGGAACAAGGATACCCAGTCACTACTAATTCCGTGTTCATGTAAATGTTGATCAAGATGGTGTTGTCATTGTTAGGATGACAAGTAGTAAACCAAAAAATCTAGATGCACTTCGAGGTAACAAGCTTATGATCAGTATGATAGTCATAAAAATGATGAGTGAGATACTTCAAACTTTGTGCAGCAGACTTGGCCAGATGGTAGAAGAAGCAGTGGAGGTTTTGTTGTGATATCGTGTATGGTTGTTCAAGTTATGTGTTTGATCAATGCTCAGCTATTTCTGGAACTTGCAACTGAACTGTGTCGGCATGTCACAAGCTACATGTAATGAACAGAGTACATTTCAAGAAAGTCAAGTTAATACAAACTCTACAAAGACATGATTTACAAGAAGTTTCAATCAAAATTTAGTACGACTAAAGCCACAGCCTGAGCCGGCAGCTTTGGCTTTGAGCTACTCTGAGCCAGGCCAAAGCCATTGCTGGGCCATCACCAATGGCCTGGCCTGGCTTGGCCCGGCTCATGGCTTTGGGCTGGGCCAGGCACATCACTATGTGCAGTATCCTTTGAGCCGATATGATTCATTTGAGTGGAGGTTATGTTCTGGATTATAACCTGCTGCACCCAAGTGTCATTCTTATCCCAATCACATGTGCCAACAGGATTATTAGGTTGTCCTACATCTCCAGTAATATATTCAGTAATGTTGCAATTGATAAAAACTCTCTGCATTCTTTCCTTCCATTTGTGTCAGTTTGTGTCCATTAGATGATTGTGGTCAGACAATTTACTGACATTCAAATATTCTTTGGTTCAGATTAGTGCAATAAATTTGTGGGGTTCTTATAAGGGCTTAGAAGCCACTTAATTAATGGACTAGCAAAGGGAAATCCAAAGTTAAAATTATGGTACATATCACAGGGAGTGGAGGCACACCTAGCAAAGGGAAATCTGAAGAGAAAACTCTAAGGACCCCTTTGCCAATGCCCAGTATATGTGAAGATTGCAAAAATCAAATAATAGTCTAAAAATAGAAAAAGGTGGAAATAGGCAGATCAAGGCCACCAAATGATATCATACCGGGTAGATGTCGGAAGGGGTACTCTGCCTCTAAATATAAAACTGTCAACATGCACAAATGTGATAGAAAGGGAAATTAGTAATAAAATAAGGAAAAATGAAGAATAGAAGGAAATGAAGTGAGGAAAAATATAGGACAAATGTAAAAAATAGGAGAAACACACAGGGCACCCCCCCGAGTCCCCCCTAGTCCCCTTACAGTTCTGCTGTGGGTTTGTCACCATGAGCAGGTGTATTGTGTGGAGCATCAGCTGTGTTTCCTTGCTCTTTCATCCTCGATATGCCCTAGCACTTCGTATAGGGGCTGCAAATTGTGTGTGCGAGTTTGGTTGTTCGGGAGCCATCTGAGTGTTGTGACATGGTAGGTCCAGATGATTAACTTGTTAAGCTAGATAGGGCCAGGGCCCATAACCTATTGGGTTATTAACCTTGAGGGGGAATTCTTAGTGAGCGTAGTGAGAGTTAAAGGGAGACCTAGACGTTTCGTATACTCCTATTGCAAGTATGAGTACACTACATTCTATAAATAGCGTGTACTATTGATAGCATTATGTGGACCACGGCTTGCCTGTATCCCAACAAGGGCTTCCGACATGCAAGTGCAAAGGAAATTCGGTTTCTACCTTCCGAAGGCACTCGGACCTTCGAACCTCCGACGGTCGTCCGACCCGACGCGCGCCTAGTACACCATGATCGTGATACTATAATCATGATCAAACCTCGCACATGAATGAAAGGCCATATCTCTTGTCATATTGACCTGTAAGCCACCCCCTGAGCCCTCATTAATCATTACTAGTAGTACGTGACAGCGTGTGCTAAGTATAGTCATCGCCAAGTCATCGCTGTCTCTCGGGTTCGAAAGGAACGCTGCGATTAGATTGCTGATTGAAGGCTTCAATAATAGCTTCAATGGGGAGTTGTCGTAATAGACAAAGACTTCTCATGGCATCCGAGGGACGAACAGGTTTTCGGGTCAGCCAAGATTTGTCAGTACGTAAAGTGACTGAAACTACACGTAAATATTTTGGGTGTGTACGAAGATCCAACGGTCAGGCGACGGTAACGTCGATACTGAGCATCTGATATCTCTTCGGTGCAGTTAATAAAATGTGGAGAGCCACTGCACCTATTTAATTTCTCGTAGTAGTATCTAGGGGGCATAGCATCAGAGTCCGGACTGTGGTGTAGGAAGATTCGTGAAAGAGCCTCCATATGTTGCTTTCCTTCGGGGAGACCGAAGAGCCATCGAACATGGAATCATATCACCCCCTTCGGAACATCCCCTTCAGACGCAGTGTCAGACGGACTGTCTTTTGCATGGACGGCCTCAACGTCATGATTGGTGGTCGTAATCTGGAAGGAACCAGTACGTCTGGCCATCCTTGTGTTCGCAAACTTGAAAGCAGCAACTGATGACAAGGATCGGCCCAAGGTATCTGTAGACCATGCTCTGCCCTCAGCAAGGCGATAGATGATCAAGTAACCAGCGATTTGCTAACACAGATAATAATGTGGCTGATCAACAAACACAAAAAGGGTTTAGCGACGATTATTACACATACCTGCGCAGATGAAGCAACACCAAGGAATATCTGGTTTAGAGGGTTGTTTATGGCATATGTTATAATAAAGATGAGGGCAAAGACGGAGTATAAGGCAGCTGATTCGATCATGATAGCGGCAAGCGATAAATATTGTTTTGCATGATCATCAGAAAGAGATGCAGTAACCGTTCGGCGATGTAGTAAAAGTCGGATCGTGATAAGAATAGTGAGAATGATGTTGACACTCAGAGAAACTATATAGTAAGAGGTCCCGTACGCCATAGGGAGCTTGCTGTAAAGAGATAACCCAGGTTGACTTGACTGGAGCGTCCATAGTGTTCCCATCGCTGTATGAGCTTCAGTGAACATCCATATGAGATATAGAAAAATGTGCTTCACCAAAGGAGGCCAAAATGCACAATGCAGGAAAGAACGTAACAGCATAGGCAACCACGCGTCCAGATGCGCTCCAGATTACCCAACAACGCCATAACTGATACATCCAATCTAGTTTAATTGACTGCTGTCGTAAAGCAGGAGACACTCACCACCAACAAGTCCGAAAGGAAGGTAAGAACAAAGAGAGTAGCATAGAATATAACGTTGATAGCCAGATTTTGGGTTGCTAAGAAATAAGTCCAAGGACCACCGGGGTAATTCCGATTGTCAATATATATAGATTGCACGGTATTCGCTTGCACGACCATGAATATCGACTCGATCGTAAGGAGGAGTGTCATGTACGCGAGAAGAAAAATTGCTTGTTTGCGGAGCTTTCTTTGACTCCATAAGTAGAGCGCACAAGTAGTATACAAGACCAGTTGGATGCCTATCCATGGTATTAGCCTGGTTGCGCTTCTTAATCGAGAGACCACTGACCGTAACCCACTCCGGAGATAAAGTCGCCTGCAAGGAAAGTGCGTTCCAGAAAGATCGTCGCTGCCGGTTCGTCAGGCCCATAATATGGCATGTTTGATAACAGATGAGGAGTATGGACCGGAAGTATTTATCGTGGCTGAAAGACTGTTAACCTAACTTGGGGGCGAAGAAATCGGCCTTCTTTATATGATCTCCATCTCTAAGTAGGTCCCAGCAGTTCGAGCGTCAGGGTGGAGATTTTGCGATGCTTTCTGTGATGTTAGCCTCGTTGCATTGCTTGATAAGCAATAAGCTGAGAATCCACTCACCATAACCTTCTCCGGAGATAAAGTCACCTGCAACTTGAAGGGAAGCGTGTTCAAACTTCAGACAGATCATCTTTGCTGGTTCGTGACTCAGGCCCATAGTATGGCATGAGAAGCATGGACCCCGGACGTATTTATCGTAGCCGCTAAAAAGCTGTTAACCATGGAAAAAGAAAAAAGAAAAAAGAAAAAAGAAAAAAAACTGACCTCCTGGATGGTAGGGTAGGTCCATCATTACTTCTCGATTTCCAGCGTCGAGATTTCGTGCAGGGTGCCGTGCCTACCGACGGCAATGATGTGGAGCCTAGGGTTATGCTAGGCTTCCAATATGCAGAAGGCTCACCGAGATCGGCGTTAGTAAGTAGCATTATTGAAGTTTACCATATAGTTTAGCGCTCGAGTACTGGAAGGAAGTTATTAATAATTTTCTCGATCGCCGACCCAACACCGCGACTCAAAGACTTTTCACATCGGGCGAACAGATTTTCCGAAGGGTCAGTTCAAATTTGTGTTTGGCTTCAGTAAAGTGACTGAACCTACAAGTAGACATTACTTAGTTTAGGGCCACCCGAAACATCATGACAGAAACTATCGTTTTCCGAGCTGATCTGAAAATCTTCTGCTCCCGATATTCCTTTGACAGGATGGAAAATCGGCGATCGGTGATTATGTAATATCTTCGACTTCCATTGTTAACGCGAACGCCTTCCCCGGCCATCTCGGTAAGCCTTCTGCAAGCCCAGCATAGTCCTAGGCTGTACATCGTTGGTGTTGGTGTACACATAACACTACTGAGTCTTACTGACGAGACGGGGCTAGTGTAATCCGAGAGTCACTCGCACCCTCCCCGCCGGATGCCTCTCAGATCGGCGAACTTGTTGACGATCAATGAATATTAATGAATGAGCGTCATGCACCGCACGGCAGCCAGTGCGAAATCTCGACCTTGGAAGTCAAACCGAGAGGTAGTGGAGATCCATCCTATCAAGGAGCTCAGTTTTTTTTTCATGGTTAATAGCCTTTCAGCGACTACGATAAATGCTACTTCCGGGGTCCGTGCTTCGCTGTCATTCAAACATGACAGTATTACATTATGGGCCTGACGAACCAGCAAAGACGATCTATGGTGCCGATCACTTACACACGGCTACTTTTGTGCAACCGCCAATCTGGCTGCCCAAAAAACAAAAAAAAACTTTAGCCCTAAAAAACACAGTCAGGAACTATTTTTAAGCACATTTGAGGTTGAGTAAATAGTGTGAAATTTTTGACGTGGATTGAGTACTGCTGTGCCCATCTATGGCCAAATAACCTTGCAAATGCCAGAAACAGGTATAAGAGCTACCCCTTTTTTCGCAAGTTGTAGAGGTAAAAAATGTAACCACCCGCCAAACTGAAGTCTGCTCAAGAAATTTTCTCACTCAGTTTTGAAGCTAATAAGAAACCCTCAATACAATATCTTCTTATCACTAAAAGGAGTGTTTCTACAAGAGGAATAAGAAAATGGTTGTTTTTTGGAGGACCAGAAAAGTTTGTACAAAAGTAGCGGTGTGTAAGTGATCGGCACCATATGTGGAACGTACTTCCCTTGCAGATGACTTTATCTCCGGAGTAGGTTACGGTGAGTGGATTCCCAGCTTGGTGTTTATCGATTATCAACAAACGCAACGAGGCTAATGCTACAGATAGGTATTCAATATTCAATATTCAACTACTTAGTGTTGTATTCTGCTTGTGCGCTCTACTTCTGGACTCGACTTAGAAAGACCGAACACCGTGCGATCCATAATAGAAACTACCCCGGCGGTCCTTGGGCATACATATTTCTCGGCAACCCAAAATCTGCCTGATAACGTCATATCCTATACCACTCTCTTTGTTCTTACGTTTCTTTCGGACTTGTTAGTGTGGTGAGCCTTGTCCCCTGTTTTATGAATGTATCAGTTATGGTGCTACTGGGCAATCTGGGTTGCATCTGGACGCATGGTTGCATATACTGTTACGTTCTTCCCTGTATTATGCATTAACATATGCCATGAACAATCCTATAAACCAAATACTTCTGGGTGTTATTTCATCACAGGTATGTGCAATACTCACAATGAGCGCTTTTCCTCTTCGTTAATCAACATTCTTACTTATTTGCATTAGCAAATTGCTAGCTCTTTGATCGTATATCTTGCTGACGGTCTACTAATACCTTGACATGAGAATGACCGAGTATAGTTCCTTCCAGATTACTGCTACCGATCATGCCAGTGTTACTCCTGCTGCGGCCATCCAGTGTCCATGCAAGGGACAATCCGTCTCACAGCGATGTCACGAAGCCTGGGGTATGATTCCACGTTCTGTGTCTCTTCCGTCTCCTCAGAAGCCAATAGAATATAGAGGCGCTTTCGGAAATCTTCCCTCCGCGGCTATGCGCTCCCCAGGTGTCGCAGGAATGTAGGTGTGGCTTCCCCTGTTTCGTTTCCTATACCGGCGGGTCGAGATGTCAGACGTCCAGTGTCGAGGTTATCATTGCCTGACGTTGGGTTCTCACACGTCCGCTTCGGTTTATGATCTTCGATCTCACCGGAGGGCATGACACATTTGTTCGAAACCTCTTTACTGCGGTGAAGCTGTGTACATTGCTCATAAAACCGAATGAAGATGGTTTCTGGGGCACCTCCAACATAGACCTTTCACTTACACAAAATCCGTACGAATATTGATACCCATTTCGTTGCAAAAGGAAGAATTTGGCCTCTAAGTTCGAAATTTCCCTCCGAATCAGTACTTGATCGCCTTCAAGTCGTAGATCAATTGGCCGTATACAAGGCGGCCGTATGGATATACTTATCAAATAAACGCGTAACGCGTCCACCTCACGTGATAGCGTGCTAGCCATCACGGCGTCTCGGGTTCGGAAGCAGGCTGATTGAAGTATCGCAACAGTTCACACATCGAGCATCGCCCACTTTTTTTCAGGGTTACACCTTCCCCGACACAACGTTCGAAAAACAGTTCACTCACCCCATCTAAAAAACACACCATGTCAGAGCCAGTAGACCCAAATCTGCCAGAAGTCTCTGAGGCGTTAGCGGCGAATGGGCAGGACGAGTTCGAAGAGGAAGCTGAAGGAGGCGCTGAGTATGATTTGGGCGAGGAAAGTGACGAATACGACGATGAGATTAATGACGAGGAGGTATAGCGGAGACTATCTATGTTGGAATGCCAACTCAAGTCTTTCTAGCAAGAAAACTACGTAGCCGGCGAGGAGGAGGAAGAGGAAGAGAACGCCGACAACAAGAATCCTGTCCGTGTGCTTCTTGTGATATTGAGCTTTGACTTAAACATTGTGCCTAGAAACAAAATGGCTTGACAGCGTTATTGCTTGGAGACGTAGGTCTCTCGACTTGTTTGTGAGCGTATTCTTACTCGCCTTGCAGCCCAATGCAGAAGAAGAGGAGGAGGAAGAGGAAGAAGGCGAGGAAGATGAGGAGTACTATGAAGAAGCTCCTGTGCCCACCACACCGAGTACCAAGAAGAGAACCAGAGACGAAGTTACTGAGGAAGCAGACAAAGATCCTCGCGAGGAGTCAGAAGCCAAGAAGGTGAAGGCCTGAAAAGTGTCCGTGACCTGCGCAGTGCGAGTCGGCAAAAACAAAACAACTATTGACTTATTCTTTTTTTATACTTGTTAGAACTTTACTTGTATTTTATCTAGTTTGTCGTCCATATCGTTGTGCGCCCTTTTCTTTGACGTGACTTGTATGAGAAAAAATCATAGCTATGTTACCAGTGCACATTTGACAATTGTTCAGGGAACCAAAGCCTGCTCTTTCCAAACACCATCACTTGCCTTCCAAAATCTAGTCCTGCGATTTGGTACCACACCCAGTTCAAGGAAATCAACCCCAGTGGGATCAACAATCAGCAACGCGAAGTTCCCCAACGCCGTTTTCCAGTTTTGCTTTGCCTCTTCGCCATCGTCGTCACTAGGCTCCTCCACTTTTACGGGCCATTTCTTTGCCTCTTCCTCCCCGCCTTGGAGTGGACTGCCTGGGATGGGTCTGCACCAGCTAGCTCTCATATATCCGCTCAGCCCTTTGAAAATATCCATCCTTTTCTCTTCCCATTCAAAGCCCTCTCTGGTTAACGGAGCAAGCGCACTTCCTTGGGGAGCATTCTTGATGTTGTCTGCGAAATGTCGATATAGAGGGTGTGCTGGATGAGGTATCACGCTAGCTAAGCCAGAGATGCGATATTGTTCTTGTGTGCCTTCAATCCACCATGCAAGTTCAACATGAGAGTTTGCTGTGATCTGAGAAACCTTGGGTGTGCGAATATCGGTTGTCGTCACGATGAGCGGGAGGGACGGGGTACAAGACGCAGAAAAAAATGCACGAAAGATGTGTGAACGAACATGGGAAGTTGGAACGTTTGGATCTATGGAAGCAAGTTGGAATACTGGCAGAGATTGTCGGTGAGATGATGAATTTACATACACCAGAAACATACCAGCTGATTTTTCATGGTCTGCAAGTGCCTTTGTGATGGAGATTTTCCAGCGAGGGATGGATGTGGCCATAAGCGTGGCCAAACATGACGGCCATCAGCTGATGTCATGATTGGTGACAACTAGAGGAAACAATCCGTGATCATGAAAAGCTTGCCGATGACATTGACAATGGAGCGTATCTGCAACTCCAAAGTGGAGGACTGTCAGCCAATCAACGTACTTATTGCAATCATAGAAAATTTCCTTTTATATTCATGAAAAAACACGCTCTAATGCGAAAACTCACGCGCACGTCTCACTGGCTCGATACTGATAATACTTACTGACACTGATGCTGAGCGGAGTTTGTAAGCATTCCCACAGTCTATAGAAGATTTTGGGGCAGAGGTAATCCAAAAATGTAGACTAGAAAATATGTTGTAGTTCTAACTTTCCCAATTTGGATAAGTCCAGTACTCATTTATATATGTTGAAAATAAATTCCTTTAGTGTCCGACAGCATATAGCACAGGTAGGAGTGTCTAACAATGTATATTCATATTAAGGCATACATTGTTCTCTAATACTTGTATGAAAAATCTAGAAAGCAGAAATTTAATTCTGACCCAAGATGCTGAGAAAGAAGTTATGTACAACACATTTGTATAGTCTATAACACTATATTCTCAATTTGACATTGTAATACAAGCAAGTCATTACTAAGGTGTCTGTAACATTGAATGTGTCATAATTGAAGTACTGTCCATCTTTGTTGTTGGCCATTAACATTTTAACTTCCTCCATATAGAAAGTCAATCCTAGCATAATCAGAGTCTAACTCAGTCTCTGTACAAGTGACTCTAAATAATACTAGTACTGTACCTAGCATAATCAGAGTCTAACTATAGGTACAGTAAGTAATGATCCATAATTGAGTGATAACAAATGCACTCACCTCAGTCTCTGTACAAGTGACTGAGGTGAGTGATTGACTGTCTGCTCTATATATATGCAAGGCCAGCTACACAAAGAATGAAAGGGATAAAGAGCACAGGGGTACCTACAAAACGATGCATCAAAGAGATAAGCTATAAATAGTACACACATCAGAGGCATGATCGTGTATGCTCATGGTATGATAATGGGCATTCTCAACACTCCTCCTCACCATGAGCACTCCTCCTCGCATGGAATCGCATTAGCAGAGACCCAAGAAGTTCCTCAGGTAGGTAAATTGTTTAATGTCAAGGGCCTTTGTGAACATGTCGGCAACATTTTCATGGGTATGCACATAAGAGAGACATAAGTCATTGGATTGGACGCGCTTGCAGAGGAAATGGTATTTGATATTGATATGTTTGACATGAGAGTGGAGAAGGGGGTCTTCAGACAGGGTCTTTGTCACTGAATTGTCACAGTAAATAGTCATTTGGATTGTCTGTTGATAATTGATGGAATGTAGAAGAGTGCACAGCCAAATACACTCTTTAGCTGCTTCAAACACAGCTATGTATTCAGCTTCACAACATGAAGTGGCGATGACTTTCTGTTTATGGGACATCCAAGAGACAGCACCAGACCCAAGAAAACAAACATGGCCTCCAACACTGCAACACATATCAAGGCAATTAGCCCAGTCAGAGTCACTAAAAGCATGAAGATTTATGGGGAGATCACTACCAAGATAGAGTTTCAGATCCCTCGTCCCCTTGATGTATCTCACCAACCTGATGGCAGCAGCCCAATGCTTGAAAGAGTAACAGTTGAGATACTGTGATAGTTGTTGTACTGCATGTGAAATGTTGGGATGAGTAGAAATTGCCAAGTATAGGAGACATCCCTACAAGTGATTGATACAGGAGTTTAGAGAGCTGTAGACAGTCTTCTGAGGAAATGAGCTGAGGGTTAGGCCATTGTAGTTTGGAACCAGGTTCCAGAGGTGCGGAGACTGGGTGTGCTTCCTTCTGACCAAATTGTTCAACTATCTTGTCAATAAGTGCCGTCTGTGAAAGTGCAATGGTACGTGTGGCCTGGTCCCAAGATATGGCAATCCCTACTCCTTTGAATCAGCAATTGACAGGTAATCATCAACATGAACTGCTGCAATAATGATGCCAGAGTCTGATCTGTGATAGTATATGCAAGACTCACAAAATAGATGAGTAAATCCCCATTTAATCATTTGTGTGTTAAGCGTCTGATTCCATATTCATCCACTCTGTTTCATACCATACAACCCACGTTGAAGCTCCCATACCCAGTCCTCCTTTCCAGGTTCTTCGAAGTCAGATGGTTGTTGCATGTATTGTACTTCATCATCTGGTAAAAGCCCATATAGGAAAGCTGTCTTTATGTCAATCTGTTGCGCATCCCAACCCAAAGAGGCTGCAATATGCAATAGGATCCACCAAGATTCCATGCGTGCAGTGGGTGAGGTGGTTTTAGTATAGTCTCTACAATGATTTGCTCATTGCCTTTGAATACGACACATACTTTCCAGCGGATGGGCTTCCCAGTTTCATTTCACTTAATATGGAAGACCGGTTTTCCTTTTCAGATGTGCTTCCCCTGGGGTACCTTGGCTTGTGGAACAAGCTTGTAAACTCCCATGTCTTTCAGGGATTTCAACTCATCAAGATAGCCTTCCCTCCATCTCTCAGCATCAATAGTGTTCTTAGCCTCCTCCCATGTCCTCAGTTCATCTTCAAACTAAAGGGATTCCGGATCAAAGTCCACCATCTCTGAGATCAGGGCTCAAAGCTGATGTGCCTGATCACCTAGATTGAGGTTATCCAATGATCAGCATAGGTCTTCGATGACATTGTGGTCCCGATCATGATTGATGGTCAGCGGGTTATTTCCATCAGTTGGGGAGGGTGTTTGATCAGGGCCAAGTGATCGAGCAGCTACCACAGCGGCACAACGAGCATGCTGTGCCTCTTTGATGTGTATGGCACTTTCTTGGGATTTCTGAATGGCCATTGTTGTCCTAGTGGTGGTTGGTCCACCATCAGGATGCCTCTCAGTATGGACAGGTATTCAAGAGAACAGCACAGGGGTATAGGGGATGCTAGTGGTATTGGTGCTCATTCGCTTCCATTGTCGACCCCAATGGTGGGGTTGTGGGCAGGGAAGGGATCATCATCATCGTCATTCACAGGTAGGTATGTATGAGTAGGTTTATTGTCCTGAATCTCCATGCATGTTGACTCAGAATGTAGAGTAGGGGGAATGTGTGGTGAATGGCCATCATGACTCTCAAGGAATCTAACATGATACAAACTGTGGACCTTCCTAGTAGCCTGGTTGTAGCAATGGTATGATTTAGATTCGGGGTCGTAACCAATCAATACACATTCAATCAACTGTTCAAAGATTTTGGGATTGTTCTTCTTAGGAATGAGGACAAAAGCTCGACAGCTGATCTCCTGCAAGTATGAATAATCAGGTTTGCACTCATACCATAATTCCCAAGGTGTAACACCCTGTAGCAATCATGTCGTGGTTTTTGCATGTAAATGAGACACTGTCAAGTAAAATTCATCCCAAAGAAATGGTGGCAACCCTGAGTAGATCCTCATAGTTTGAGCCTTTGCCATGAGAGTGTAGTGCATCTGTTCCACATGACCAGTGTGAGCAGAAGTATGTGGAGCAGTAAATTGTTGGTCTGTACCTCACATTTTCAACCAAGCCTGCATTTTGTGAGACTTCAGTTTGCTGTTATCAGTGATGTAGGTCCCAATTTTCAGTCCAGTCTCATTTTCCAAAGCAAGTTCTCAAGCTTTCAGTTCAGGAAAAGAGTCATCCTTATTTTGCAGAGGTATCGACCAATGGAAAGATGTGTAATCATCAACTATATCCATAACATACAAATTCCCATCTCGAGATTTGACAGTGTGGGGGTCCGATAAGTCCACCCACACTTTTTCCAACTTTCTCGTTGCCCTATGTCCTCTCCCCTCTTCATGTGTCTTAGGAACAGGAGTTCTGGTCTGTTTACCAAGAACACAAGATTTACATTTAGGAGGTTTAGGGATAGAGCTAGTAGGCACACCTGTGAGTGTGCCCTTTTTGGCCATATCCCAAAGAGACTGATAATTTGTGTGACCAAGATGGTGGTGCCATATTTCCAGGTTGAGAGGTTTGTGTATGGTAAATGCATGATCAGTGGCAGAAGAATATAAGTTAACAGTGTAGAGTTTTTTGAAGAGTCAAGATCCCTGGGCAATGAGTGCACTGGTGGATTTGTCAGTGATCCAACATAGGGAATTGTCAAAATGGGCTGTAGCATTAGAGTCATCAGCCAGCATTCCCACAGAAATAGGCCGAACTGCCACATTAGGAATATAGAGGGCATTACATAATGTGATTGATGCGCCTCGAGCAATCTGCAATTTGATGTCACCAACTCTGATGGCAACAATTGATGTGCCACTGACACCTTTGACGGAACATGGCTGAACTGGATGAAGAGTGAGAAAATCCAATTTGTTGGGGGAAATGTGGACAGATGCACGATAAATGGATGATTGTCAATGGATAGTTGAGAACAGCTTGCCTGATTGAGAGGTTTGACAGAAAACATGTCAGTGATGGGTGTAAAAGAATTATGAGCCCAATCAATACTAGTCATTTCCTCATCCTCAATGACAATCCAACCCCCATATTCCAATCCATCAGCGGCAGTAGGAAGCTGATCACTAGTCAGTCCAACAAAACCTGCCACATGGGCCACTGGTGGGTCAGGTGGGGGGGCCATCAAAGCAGAGTCAAGCATGACAGTGAAAGCCTGACCATTAATGACCTTCACAGTGATCAGAACCCTGGAGTTCGATTGAGATGAGGTACTGTTCTTCTTTCCCTTATCCCATGCCATCCATTAGGCTGCAACTGATTCTTCAATAGACCTGCCCACCATGCCACCACCAGGTTTGATGCAATACTCAATGGTATGCCCAGGCTTCTTACATATGGGGTTCATGCAAAGATATGAATGTAGTAAACTGGGGGTTAGACCTTAGATTTTCACTCAACAATAACATGTATCACGTATATTGTTGTGTAAGTAAAAAGTCTGTTGATCCAAATATTGAACGGCCCTTATAAAGGGTCTGGTTCAAAGCTATTGACAGGTAAAGTAAATATATGTAAAGACTAGCAAACTAGTCAGCCGTCACTACACTCTCCCCATTTGGCTTGAATCTGGAGGGCAAGCCACAACTGACCCAAGAAATCAAGAAGTAAATAAGGACTACAAGGAATACTTTTACAGCCTGGGAAGGTTGAGGGTGAGGATGGCCGGAGGACAGATCACTAGTGTTGCTGCAGCTACAGCTTGGAGCTGGTTTAAGCTGAGAACTGAGCTGAGCCACAGCACAGCCACAGCCGTGACTCAGCTATGTCACAGCTTTGGCTCACCTACCAGCTTGAGCCGGCTAAGCTGCAACAATGCCACGACAAATGAATGGCATATAGACAACGCAAAAAAACATTATAATCTAGGCCCACCACCTTCTAAATTTGATAAACATGTATTCTATAGATAGATTAGAGGACCTGGGGACAGTTTCCCCATGAAATTCATGTAAGAATTAGATGGATGCATTATGATATATCTGGATGACATTGACATACTTTCCTTTTCTGATTGCATTCTTGAGATTAATACCTAAAACAAAGTGGACCCCCTTCATATAGTAGTGATTGAACAGCATTATGGAAGCTTGTATATACATAATTACTTGAAAATGAAAAGGAAAGGTAAAAAATGAGATTACCCCTCTTGTATCATGACCCTTCTGTCACCCCCCCCTCCCCCCCCCCCCTCATCTCCATCATCTCCCCCATTGTCACTCCCCATTGTTGGCTTCTGTTCTCCCCCCATTGATGTCCATCTGGTAACTTAGGTGGTGACATGGCTATTAGCACCCACATCACCCTGTGAGCAAATGCTCACAGTGGTGAGGGGTGGGTGCAGGGCCATCGTCACTCCCCTTGTCGTCCTCCTGTTGTCTCTCAAAACTGCCCACCCCTTCAGTTGGGGTTCACAGCGGTCCCCCGTCCCTTGCATCATTGCCATTCCACCCACAATCCACCCCACGAGCAGTTGCTCATGAGGCTGGAGGCGGGTGGTGTGTTGGTTGTGCGCAGTGGGGTGGGCGGTGGGTTATCTTGTCATTGTGGTGTCGTGGTGGCTTTTCATTGCTGCCACTCATTGCTATGCTTGTGCTCATCAGTTCCCACCCTCTCCCGTCTTGTTCCCCTGCATCACCATTGGCATTCATCCTGTGTCCTCGTGGCTCCTTGTTGGCAATGTCATTCCACCTGCAATTGCTGGAGGCAGGTGGTGTGTCATCCATCATCACTGTGGGGTCTTGGAGCTTGTGGTCCTGGTTGCTTGTCGGTGTTGGTGGGATTGTGGGTGTGTCATTGTTATTCTCTTGTGTGCCCATCCCTCAAGTTGTTTGTTGTCATATTGTGGTCATCCTCATCCTCATCCTTGTCCTCGTCTTCCTCATCCTCATTGTCCTCGCCTTGCTATCTGTCCTCACCTTGCTATCTGTCCCTGTCCCTGCCCTGTTGTCCATATCATTGGCCATCATCCTGTTGTTGTTGTCCTGATCTGTTATCCACCCCGCAAGCAGGTGCTCACAGTGGTGGTGTGGGCATGGGTGAGGTTTGGCGCTGTCTCGTGGTAAATAGCATAGTTAAAACCTAAAAAAACTCAAATGAAAACATTAGTTAATTGAAACAAAAAAAAAAGAAAATACCTGGGGCTCAAATGATGTCCGTCATTGTGTGGGCCCCCATGCCTGTTTTGGTGGATAACCATGGGTTGGGGGGTTTAGTATGACATGGCATGGATTTGGGGGGTACATAGGTGCATACCATGCAAGCATCTGGCTTCTCGGGTCTCCCAGCACCCCTCTCCATCATTGTAGCCCTACAGAATAGCCTTGCATTGCATTTGAAGCCGCTGGTGTGGTCGTGGTTGGTTGGCAGTTGGGTTGTGTTACTCCTTGTAGTTGAGATCCTAAAGAAGAAGAAAAATAATTAGTTAGCTGGTAAAAGAAAGAATTGAGCAAAAAAACATACATAGTGCCCAAACAATGACTATGTCTTTTGGGCTCACAATGGATCCAATCAGCTCATTAGTAGGTGCTTGGTGGAGTGGGAGTGGTGATGGGAGTGGTGGTGGTGAGTTCTGATGGAGCGGTGGTGGTGGTGAAGGTGGGAGGAAGAGAGGGAGTGGCGGTGCTGATGGCAACGGTGGCAGTGTGGTGATGAGCTGGCAATTGTGTGAGTTAGGTGATAGAGACATGAAACAAGAAGAAAAACTTATCGAGGGCCTGCATTGCATCGACGTTTCTTGGTTGCAGTAGAACAACTCCTAAGCAAAGAAAAAATATGTTTAGTCAATTAAAAAAAAACTTGCCTGCACTGCTTGCTACATTAGCGGTTATGAGCCGGCTAGAGCCACCAGCTTAGTCAAGCCAAGCTGCATGTATCGGCTATTAAAGCCAATAATAGCCAAGTCACTGATTAGCCACAGCTTACTTAAGTCAGCTCGCGGCTAGCTGAGCCACGGCAACACTACAGATTGCCATGGGGTTCATCCAGATCCATTCCATCACCTAACGGGATGGACAGGAAGGTTGGTGATTCCATATTAGACACCAGAGATGGTGCCTGGGATATGGGAGTCACCGGGGACAATTCCATGGCAGACAATTCGGGGGCTGCTCTCCCTCTGGAAGGGCAGCTGCATGGGTGGGGGATTTGTCCTCAGATTCAGAGACCAAGTCAGTGTGTTTGGATTTGGACCCTTTATTCTTTTGTTGACCCCGAGTAACATGCGCAATGAGTTGGGGCTTGCCTCCTCCCAACCCTGTGAGAGGAGGGCCCTGAGCAGCCAAGTGTTCCTTCTTTTGCTCCTTTGTTTTCTCAGCCTTGGTGCAACAGGGAGGACCTATGTAGGTCCAGCCCCCATCCACAAAGTCTGGGGTCTCCAGGGTTTGTGAAGCATTTGAAGAGTCAGGGGGAATGGGAACAAGGGGAACAATGTTGGGAGAAGGCACCGCTGCAACTGGGAGCATGATTGACACTACTGAGGAGTTGTTTCTATTGGAGGATCCAGATACCCTCATCCGAACACTGGGAAGCAATGGGTGGAGGCTCAAGGACCGGAATGCAGAACTGGAAGGTCCCAGGACTGATGGCCTGGAGGACATTGGAGCAGGATGGGGAAGCACCATTGGAATGACAAGAGAGTCAACATGGCCCACAGGTTGCGTAGTTGAAGTGGAAGAATTAGATGCAGAGCTTGGAGGCACTGCATGTATCAAGGAAGAGAGTCCTAACAGCACCTCCAAGGGGGAAGGAGTCTCCAGCGAGTCCATGTCCCTCTTGTGCTTGGCAGGGGGGGGTTGAGTCAAACTGTGTGCCCCCAGAGAAGGTCACCATACATGGGGTTCCATCATCAGAGGAGCATCCTCAGGACTAGGATGGGTGATTTGATGAATGTGTTGTAGGGTAGCGGTAGTGTCTGTAGACTGATCTTCCCTATGGGACTGCATAGTTGCCATCAACCATCCTATCCCATAGTGATAGGCTTCCTTGACCTTATGGTCTGGGACTCCAATTGAAGCCAGATGCCAGACAATGTCCTCCATGGTGATGTTGTCAGTCATCTGGAACATGAACTGCCTATCTCGGCACAAAGCAACCGAGACACCCATCAATGATCGCACCCTTCAATACAATCCTGGGGTGGTGAACACCTCTGCCAGGCATAGATTTAAACTGGATTTCTGTTGCTGAGACAGTCCAGGGGGCACCTGTTGACACATTAAAAGCATTCCCCTCACTTGGGGAAGGAAAACTTGGTGTTCATCCAGAACCAACCCAGGGGAGTTCCAGAATTGGTAAAGTTGGTGGTGCATGAATTAGGCCCAGGATTCCACCAAGTTGTTGATTCAGGGCTGGGCCATCCTGCCTGGCTCATGCAGGCACCAGATCCCCTTGGAGGATTGTCAGTCCAGAGGGAGCCACTGGGGAAGTCTCCAGTTGGCGATGGCATAGTTCATCAGAGGAGTCCACATCTCTGAAGGGGTAAGGCTGGCATAATGCACATATGACTGCACTTGCCATAGATCTGTTTTATTACTGGGCTGCTGAGCAGCTGCAGCCCAGAGGTCAAATTCGGCACTGTTTTAGGGCAGAGCCATAGGGACAGAAT
This sequence comes from Tricholoma matsutake, assembly GCA_026075535.2. Taxonomy (NCBI): domain Eukaryota; kingdom Fungi; phylum Basidiomycota; class Agaricomycetes; order Agaricales; family Tricholomataceae; genus Tricholoma; species Tricholoma matsutake. The sequence continues at coordinate 10,314,518 of AP026540.1, read as the reverse complement.
TGTGGCCTGGGGGAGTGGGGACCCAGTTGGCAGGTCAGGGAATACCCAACACCAGGTTGCTCATCCTGGGCCCTGAAGGAGGAAGGAGATACTCCCTTTCCTTCTGATCTTCATCCACATCCATTGCCTCAGCTGGGCAAACAGTTGGGGTGGGAGCAGCGGGCCTAGTGGTGGCAATCATGTAAGAACACTCCCTGGCCAGAGAACATGGTCTGGGTGAAGGTTTGTGGCCATGGGGTCGTTTGGGAGGGTGATCCTTCATGCACTGGTCCAAGTCATCCTCAAGGTGCCGAATTTGGGCCCTGAGTTTTGCATTCTCATCCTCATAATCTTCTTGGAGTCTTCTGGCTGCCGCTCAATCTCCTGAGGAGATCTTGTGGTCATGGCAGTCCTTGGCATTTAGATAGTTGGGGTCCTGGTCAAACTCTGGCTGGTACACATGCATGGCATACTGCTTGCAGACATCGCATCCTCCCCAATGAACCACAATGCCCAAATGAGCATCGTTCCTCCATTCCTTGGTACGATCTCTCTTGTTCTCTCATCCTTGTCTCCTTTTGCCCAAGGTTGGCGAAAGGTCTCGTCCTTGATTGTCTCTCCTCGAGCCTCGCGGTTTGAGTTCTTACTCCCTTGGTCTCATGCCTTGTGGCTTGAGATCCCTTTCTTGTTGCCTTGAGCCTTGCAGTTCGAGTCCTTGTCCTCTTTCCCTATTCCTAATATTGTCATCCCTCCCCCTTTGAGACCAACTATCAGTCTCCTGGTCACTGTCACTCATGGGATTATTGCTGAAGAAAGAATTTCCCCCCATGAACGCTATTGGAGGCTGAAGAGAAAAATTTAATCTCTGCCTGTCTTATTGTACAGTTTTGGAGTCTGAAATCCCACGTCATGTGATGACCCACGTGTTGGGCTTCCTCTTCTAAACCAAGTCACTTACCAGCCTGAGTGCATGCAGCTGTGCACTTGGGCAGATCCATCCAGTCCTTGGCACTGACAAGGGCCAAGTATCTATCCAAGGCTGCAAGTTTATTGCAGACACTCAGTGGCTCCCAGGTCAACTCACCCAGACTCTGCTTTACCAGCAACTCCAGAGCACAGCCCTTCCATCAATGGGATGTGATTTCCTCAACGTACCATTCAGCATCATCAGGGGTGGAAGTCATAAGGGTCTGGGCTACACCGGTTGGGGAACACAGTATTGTCATTGGCATGGTAGGGGTGTAACAGGCTCACATGGAACTGGTTATGCACTCTCCTCCATCTTAGCTCATCTGGAAGTTCCAAGTCATAGTTGGACTTCTCAGGCATGTATAGTAGGACCTTATAAGGCCCCATGAACTTGGGCAGTAGCTTACTGGTGTGTCCCTTAGGCACTCTAAGGTTCTTAGTAGACAGGTACACTAGATCCCCTGGGTTGATCTTAGGCTCCTCTCACCTACACTGATTGGTGTAATGTCATTGAAACACTTGTTCTGTGATAATACTATCATGAGCCATTGCCATGTTGCAAAGCGCATCCATGGCAAGCGTTTGTATGCCTGGAGGAATTTGCTTGGGCAATGGCAGCTCCCTCATCATCCAGGGAAGAAACCCATAGTTGATCTTGAAAGGAGCCATTCCTGTGGCATGATTAATGGTTGAGTTGATTGCAAACTCCACCAATGCCAAAAACTTGACCCAGGAGGCCATGAAGGTTTGTAAAGTCTGGGCAATGGAGCAGTTGGCTCATTCCGTTGCCCCATCAGTTTGGGGATGAAAGGAGGTGGACATAAGAAGCTTTACATCCAATATGCAATGTCTCTCCACCAACAAGAGGTAAACTTGGAGTCTCGATCTGAAACTGTAGATCCTGGTAGACTGTGCAAGCAGACTATCTCTTTAACAAACAACAACAACAGATCTGTTGCCGTAGTGGTGGTATTTACAGGCACCAAGTGCACCATGGACATTAGTTGACACAGGATGACCCAGAGATAATCGAACTCTTCTGACTCAGGAAATGGACCCACAAAGTCCATACCAATCAACTCCCAGGGCCGGAGGGGCACAGGGAGGGAGCATACTCCCCTTTAGACCAAAGGCAAGCCTGACATGAATTGCAGAACTGGTTGATTTCATACTGCAAGCATGGCCACCAGTACCATCATTGTACATATTCAGATGTCTTCACTGGTTCAAAGTGACTGATGATGCAGTGAGCTGGTTGACTATTTGGCCATGCAAGGTACTGTCCTTTGAGGGGGCAGAAGGAACACAGAGGACCCTAACTCCTTCTCTGTTCTTTGTCCACACCAGCCTGTCTGACACCTTGAAACCTGGATGATCTCCAGGTCACTTAATGATCTTTCTGAAGAGCTTGTCCTGGGCATACCTCACTTGGATATCTTCATCCAATGGGTCAGGCTCAGACAAGTGGACTGTCAGATCAGTCCCCGATGCCAACAAGTCATAGACTGTTGGATTATTGCCCCTGTCAGAAGCAGGGGGAACATTGCCTTCTTCAGGATGATCTGCCATCACGGCGGCCACCTGCTCCTGCTCTTCAATCTTTTCTCAGAGAGCGGTTAAGTGCTCCTTCACCCATTTAGCCTGAGCATGGGCTGACCAGGTCTCAATAACCCTATTCTTGATTTTGAGGTGCCTTTCCCAAGGAAGATCCTCATGCTTGGGATCCAGTCTTACATTGGCAAACATGTAATGTTGCACCAGAGGGGCCTCATCCCATTTATCAAACTGGTAGTAATGTGATAGAGCATCGGCCACCTTGTTAAGGTTTCCCTTGGTATACCATATATCAAAGTCAAACTGAGACAAGTATTCCATCCATCACATCTGCCTAGGTGATAGGTGACACTGTGTCTGGAAGAACTCCAGAGCCTTATGGTCGGTTACCACATGGAACCTTCGACCTATCAGCTTATCTTTCCACTTAAGCAATCCCTCAAGAATAGCTATGGTCTCATGCTCAAAGGTACAATAATTTCTTTGAGCATCCAAAAACTTCTTGGATAGAAAATCAGCCAGACAACAATTTTGCCATTCCTTTCCCTGTCCATACATGGCTCCTACCCCGAATACTGATGTGTCATATATTACCCAGATGGGATCTGGGGAGGACAGGTCGATGGGTTTCAGGATGGGGATAGTACAACAAATATACTTGATCATTTGGAAACATCAATTGTGGATAGGGTGCCATTGGAAGGATTGCCCATTCTTCATCATGGCGGAGAGTGGGCTTGTATAGGCAGAGATGTCAGGGAGGGAATGGGCCAGGCACTGCACCAGGCCCAAGAAGTGCTGGATCTTGTGGTAGTTATAGAGTGTCTTCCACTTCCATATTTGGGCCATCTTGTTGCTATCAGCATGAAGGCCCAAGTCGTCGATCATATGTCCGAGACATTCCAGTTTTTCAGCATATAATTTGCACTTGTCTGCACAAAGGTACATGTGGTGTTCCCTCAGCTTGTCAAAGACAAGCTTGAGGTGCCACTGATGATCTTCTATGGTCTTGCTTAACACGAAGGTGTCGTCCAGATATACATGGACAAAGAGTCTATGTATTCTCAGAAGATGGAATTCATTAGCCGCTGGAAGGTGGAAGGGGCATTGCAGTCCCCTTGCTGCATTACCAGACTTTCAAACACCTCTAGCACTGTCATGAAGGCAGTTTTCCATATATCTCCTGGTTTGACTGCGACTTGTTTGTAGGCATTGGAAATATAGCTCGAGCCACATCCAGGCATATGAGGTCCTGGTCAGGGAAGGGAGTGACGTTTTTGATGGTATTGTCATTCCATTTCTTAGTGTTGACCACTGTTCAAATGGCCCCATTCTTTTTGGAAACAACTAGCATTGGAGTGGCCTGCTCTGCTTGAGCTGGTCGCCACCATCCTGCATGGTAATACTTTTCGATTTTCTTGGCAAGGGGTTGCCTCATTGAATCCAGACATTGTGGCAAATGGTGATTATACCGCTTGCCTTCATCCACCAAGGGAATTTGGTGGTTAATCTCCCTCATTGGGGGAGGTCTTTCTGGAATGCCTTGCAGGATATCCTTGCAGGCAGCGATCCACTCCCTTCTCAGGCATAGAATATCTTTCTTTTCTAGGGGTCTCTGGTCCCTAGCCTTGGAGGCCAAATTGTCACAGATAGCAAAGAGAGCCTCATTCAAGTCACTCAGTTGCTGCTCTGAGAGCACCTCAGGAATAGTGGAGTCTTCCTGGCCCGCCCCAAAATTTGGGCCATCCAGGAAGCGGTCTCTGGTGAACTCTTCAACTAGTTCATCCCAATCCCCAGAGTCCTCACAATCACTATTGGACTCTGGATATGTCAGTCGGGATGGGATATAGTTTTCCTCATCCAGTTCCAACAGTATGGGATCAGATAGTCCTAATCCCTCCCTAGAATGTGGACAATTCCTCTTCAATTCTCACAGATCTTCGCTCTACTGACAGGGGTTGAGCAGAAAGTGAATGGGGGCCCAGTTTGTCTGGGTCCCTCACAGGCCAGGCAGTGGCTCGAGGGCCACCATCCAGTCATTCAGCCTGAGAGGGCTGAATCCTCATGGCATACCATCTCACCTGGCAGAAGGTGCTCTCACTTTTGATGATGGTGGACACTGCCTTTCCTTTCAAATGCACTTCATCATGTTTGAAGTCTAGAACTATCCCATGCTTTCTCATGAATACCATCCCGATGATTGTGTCATACCTATCGAGGTTGACCACATCAAAGTAATGATCACCCCAAAGATCTTGAAGTTTGAAGTCGGAAAATAATCCAAAATTGATTTTGGATCTACTCCCTACCATCCCCAACTGCAGGGGTATGGGCTCCTCAAGTTTGTGCACCTTGAGATTGGCTGACACCGTGAACTCAGGAGACATGGAGTCGGAGGTGCAACCAGAGTCCAACAGAACATTGGCCTCTAGGCCGTGGATCCTCATTCAAATCACAAAGCACCAATTATTCTTTTCAGTGTGTGGAGGATGAGAAATCTTCTTGGTTGACTTCCTCAGGGCCAGAGGTCCTCTGAGGTTGGATTGTATTGGAGGGGAGGGTTCTCCCATTACTCCCATTTGATCCCAGAGAGAAGCCGAGGGCATTGTTTTCCAATCCTCTCCCTTTTTGACCAAGAGGGAGTTCCCACTTGAGGGATCCTAGATGTCAAGGCTCTCCTCATCATCTTCATCTTCTGAGTCAGACACTGACTGCATCGAGGGGAAAACATCAGAGTTGTCTTCTGGGAAATCATGTTCGACCAGTTCCCGAATAGAACTGAATAGTATAAGGGCAACCTCAGGGACGTCGAACGCGCACAGAGATATTTGTGGTCATGTGATTATGTTTTGATCTGTTCAACTATCATCGATAAGATCTGTTCTCTGTATGATATAATGGAATCACAGATACTCAGTCAACATAGAACAGACTTTATTGATACTCAATAGTATCTAATGGAATCACAGATACTACAATAAGTTAGTAAGATATAAATAACAAGTAAGTAAACAATGCTCACCTCAGTCAATGTAGAACAGACTGAGGTGCTACTACAAAGTAGGTTGCTTTTTATTGGCTTTTTATGTACTCTATGTAACTACAAGCATAGCCTTTAGCTAATATATGGTAGGTAGGATACAATCTTCGAAATACATAGTGGAGTAAATCAGTCAAATAGAATAGAAAAGTTTCAACAACATGCGAGACATTTGTAACCAGTGGCTGTGTAAGATTTGCCTGTGGTTAACCCTAACCCAAGCTTACACCACGGTTTGTATTCCAACATGATATCTGTTCTCTGCATTTGGTCTCTGTTCTCTGTGTCTGTTTATTCTCTATGTCTGTTCTCTGTGTCTGTTCTCTGTGGCTGTTCTCTGTGGCTGTTTTTTGTTTTCTATTTTCTTTGCACTAAAGCAGGGCTTACTAATCAGAAAATAATGACACAACATTTTTCATTAGTTGACACTGACTACACTCGCTTGCTACCGAATACCATATGGATTCTTCCATTTCTCCTTCTTCTGTGGCACCAAAGGGAGCAGCTGACCTTGCCCTGATGCACATACATCCTCTGCAGCAATTGCATCTGCTGTGTGTTCTATAGATACTGGATTGGCAACACTACCAAACACTTCTGAATGCAAAGACATGGGTGTATATTGCAACAAAATGTTGTTGTCGATCTTCAGCATTTGAAGCCTTCTGAGAGTCTTGCCTAAGTTGTCTTGTGCAACCAGCATATCTTGCATGGCAGTAGCTTGGGCATTTGCCAGGGATGTCGAGGCAGGTGATGTTGCTCTGTTATGTTCTTCAGGCAAGCTGTTGAGCATGAGAGGTAAGGGTGGATGGATGGATTGTGACAGCATGGATGTGTTGATCAGGGAAGAGAGAATCTCATTGAGGCCTACACAGTATATTGGATTGGCTTACATTGTTGTCCCAAAGCATTGAATCCTCATGAGGCTGTTTATCTTCCAGGGTCATTTCCAGCATGACTACACTGCAACCATCCCCATCACCGTCAACCTGAATTGAGAACCCCTTCTCGCTATCTTCAGGAAACTGAAGAGGCTCATCCTCCCCTTCTCCAAGATCAACTGGACCATCAAGCTGGTCACTGTCATCACTACTAGTATCATCATCGTCAATCATCTCATTCAGCATCTCTTCTTCTTCACATGAGAACTCAAAGCTTGTAGTGGATCTGTCAGGACTGAGGAGCAGAGGACTATTGGGGGGGGTGCTGGGCTCTTGAGGACCAGGGTGGCACGAGGGCACTCGGCACATTTCAGCATAGTATTTTCATTGTGCTTTTCAGTCCCAAAGTTCTTGAAAGAAGCTGGGCATTATGTTTGTGATGATGATGATGAGGACCCAGAGATTGAGCCGTGGCAGCTGTCCAGCATGGGTGTAGCCTTTGAAATACTTATTTTTGATCCAGCTGTTGAATGACTTGAGATGGTTATTTGTTCGAGGAATGTCTTCAAGGGGCTTCTCCAGGCAATTTGCTGCTTCTATTACACCAGCCTTTGACCATGCGAGCCACATAGAGTGTACATGCAAGTAACTGCTGAGATATGCAAGGAATGCTAGTCCACCTTTTGACTGCTTTCGTGAGATAGAGTCCTGTTTCTGGCCTAGTGCTTTGAAGTACTTGACTTCAGAGTTGTATGCAGATATAGCGCTGGGATAGTCAGTGATTTCCTTGAGTAGTCTCATGAGAAATTTTGCAAGTCAACGATGCATGCATAGTCGATCATCACCCTTTGGTATAATTGCAAGATGTTTGTTGAGGCCATTTTGCCAGCACTGCCAGACATGGAACATGCACAGTAGGAGCAAGACTGAAGGCCAGATTTCTTGTAGGGCTGTGTGCTCTCTGGGGTCATTATCCATCATCGCAACAGAGATCTCCAAGTGAAAATCAGACCCAGCCCTTGTTCCCAAGCCAAGATGCCACCTCTCCAAGAGGAAAAAAATCAGTCCAGTGTTGTAGTCAGCATGAACAGCCTTCACGCTTGGTCGAGCCATAAAAATGATGAGGCCTATTGGTATACCTTTTTTATCATCAAGTGCCATGACAATGAGGAGATTCGCACGCGCTGAGCAAAAGCCGAACATAAGATCAATGAGAACATGTCACTTGTGTCCATATCTCCAGGCTGTGTCTTGCATTTCGCTAGTTGCAATGATAAGGATCAGTCAATCACCACCTCCATCACGACAGGCTTGATAAAATAGAATGGATTTTGAAAGAAGTGGATTTGGTGGTGCTGGGCGGTCTTCTCAAAGCCAGAGTTCAAGGTTTCCTTCTGCAGCAGTGCTCTGTCCAATGCCTCGTTCATGAGCAAGAGTGCAATATAATGAGGAAGAGTCATGATCATTTAGTCGGTAACAGTGATGGGTGTCTCCCATCTCTTTTTCCCAAAGCTTCATTGCCCAGGTCTTGCATAATGCTTTCAGCTGAGAGAGAGGAATGTTATCATGGAGGAGTGACAGTGCATACAGCCACAAATCTGGATGTAGTGGAATAGAAGGGTCACGATTCATCTCAAGGAGCTCTTGGCAGGCAGCAGAGTGATCAAGAATACCAGAAATCTCGTCAACAGTAAAGAAATCTTTGCCTACAAGTACATCAAGTCAATTTGCAGCACATATAGTTGCACAGAACCTAACCAGTAGTGTCCTTCTCATCATGTGTTGTGACCATCCGAATCCATGAGCAGCAGTGCATGTTCTTCCAGCCTATGAGTCACCGAGTTTCAGAGTCAGAGCCACATAAGCATTGATATGTCCATGTCCATTGTGTGAGCTCCCGGCCATGTTCACCCTTAACAGCAGTTTTTGCATGCACCGGTTTTGAAGTGCTTGTCCAAATAGAGTACTTTGAGTGCACATCTCGATCAATTTTGTGAGGAATATGAAGCCTGAGGGATAGAAACATCTTATAACCTTTGTCTAGATCATAATTATTATGAGTAGCCTCCAAGGAACACAACATGTGAATTGCTTACTCTGTTCTTTCACAGTATGCAGAAACCGATGCTTGTCCAGTCCAATGAGGTCAATGTGTGCTTGCATGACTTGTCGTGATGTGTTGTTAAGCTCAAGGCATGATGGAATGCTGTCCTTCTGATTTGAATTTGGCTTCCGAAGTAATGGGTTCTCAGCAAGTCGTATCTCCTCGGCAGCAAGTTGATTTTTTGACAGGCCTGTAACTTTTGCATTTGAAGGTCCAGGCATGACAGTAACAGAGTTGATACACAGAAATACAGAGAGCACAGAACACAGAGATACAGAGAGCACAGAACACAGAGATACAGAGAGCACAGAACACAGAGATACAGATAGAGAACAGGAGAACAGAATTCCAAGACACAGAACAGAGATACAGATAGAGGACAGAGATACTGTACAGAATACTACCTACACCGACAATGCGATGCAACTCTGTCCCGTGACCATTTCAGACTCTGTATCTCTGTGCAAGTCCTAATTCCCAACCTCAGCCTCTAGCAAAGGGAAATCTGAAGTTAAAATTATACTACATATTACAGAGATTGGAGGTGCACCTAGCAAAGGGAAATCCAAAGAGAAAACTCTGAGGACCCCTTTGCCAATGCCCAGTATATGTGAAGACTGCAAAAATCAAATAATAATCTAAAAATAGAAAAGGCAGAGATAGGCAGATCAAGGCTGCCGAATGACATCATACCAAGGGGTAGATGTCAGAAGGGGTGCTCCACCTCTAAATATAAAACTGTCAACATGCACAAATGTGATAGAAAGGGAAATTAGTAATAAAATAAGGGAAAATCATAGAAAATAAAGAATAGAAGGAAATGAAGTGAGAAAAAATATAGGACAAATGTAAAAAAATAGGAGAAACACACAGGGCACCCCCCCGAGTCCCTCCTAGTCCCCTTACAAATAGCCCGTGATCCTCACTGTCACTCCTGCTGGTCTCATACTCCGAGGTTAAAGGGTACAATCCCCTCTCAGAGCTGTATTGTGACCCCAGGACCTGGTCTTCCTGGTCTTTGGAATTGCTGTGAGCTGCTGCCAACCGTTCCACCCCATGGCTATGACTATCCTGGGTAAGGCAAGGCAGGGGTAGGGGTATACCCTTGTGTTTTTGGGCTAAGGGTATGAGGGGTAGGGGTAGGGGTTTGGATGTTCATACCCTTGCATACCCCTGTACCCTTACTAAGGGTACAGGGGTATGCCAGGGGTATGCTTATGTAAGGATATCATTTGATTTTTTCCGCTACAAAGACTCATATTCAAGATTTTCATCAATTAAATTCAGATTTTGGGATTGTCCAACATGATAATGGCTTTCATATGTTAATAAGAGGTATCGACATGTGATATTAATAGTAAATACAATAGTTATCAACACTTTTCAAATGAATTTTGCTCTAAATATGTTGATTTTGTGCCAAACCCTTGTACCCTTGACAAACCCTCCCATACCCTTGGCAACCCTTATATGTTTCTATACCCTTACCCCTAAGGGTAGGGTGTTCAGGGGTAGGGGTAAGGGTATGAGATTTGACACCCAGGGGTAACCCCTGCCTTGCCCTAATCCTGGGGAGGATCATTGGAGGGGGTGTCCATCTCCTCTCTGGCGGCATACATTCTAGCACCTGGCCTAGGCCATGGTGAGCCTGGGTGTCCATGATTCTCTGGACACTTTGGGTCAGTGGAGTAATGACTCTTTCCTCTGCATTTGAAGCAGGTGGGAGGAGGTTTGGACTCTTCTACCCTCTTTGGATGAGAGAGGGGGTCATAATGGGAAGATCACTCTCCTGCTGGGGGAGAGCGTTGTTCTACTGGTGGACACTCAACTTCCTTGGAGAGAGCCCCAGCGTACCATCATGAGGGGCAATCTCGATTCCTTTGGCGGTCAGTTTGCCAGAGATTATCCTTAGGGCGATCACCTGGGCATTCAAAGGTAGGCTCAGGCTTAGAAGAAAAAAGGGTCGGCTTGGGTTTGGTTGTTTCCTTGTTCAAGGAGAGCACCTCTACCCGCCTTTGCTCTTGATACCTCTTCTTCTTGTGGAGGATCTCCTCAGCCTCCTTGGCATAATACAATAGGGTTTGGGTAGAACTGGCCTCAGCCAAGCATCCTTTGTCGAAGATAAAGGATACCATGGAACTAGGCATCCCAGAAAGAAGCTGGGTTTTAAACATAAACCTATCTGGGGTGCAGATCATCCTGGTCACATAACGCTCCAGGTGGTGATAATTCATAACCCCTTCCCCAGCATTGTATTTGACTCGAGAGAAGTTTTCAGCAGCGTCGTGAGTGGCATTGTCATGAATAAACTGGTCATAGAGCCCAGTGATCACATCCTTGAACATCCAGGACACCCAGTGATGGTACACTCCATTGATGTTGTCCTCAAACCAAGCCAAGGCCATGCATTTGAGGTACATTCTGGTGTACTCTATGCATTCCAAATCCTTCTTGGGACCACATATTCTCCCCACCTTCATCCATTGCAGCAGGGAGTTGAGCCAATGCTCAAACACCTCAGTGTCATCACTTCCTCCATAATTAGGAGGATTGGGTACACAGGGACCATTATTTTTATCTGTCAAGGGGTCCAAGGACACCGCAACTTTGTTGTCAATCTGTTCATGGAACTTGGAGTGCATGGCCTTCAAATACCTGGAGGGATGTGTCTCAATACAAATTGAGTTCCCAGGTATAGCCTCATTGTTTGTAGTGAGTACCAGATCGGGTATCCAGGGACTCGTGGGCCCTGGATTGACCTGAAGGAGTATTTCTGGATGGAGTCCCTTCAGGAGCTGTTTGCAACCTTGATTGTCAAGGACCATTTGGTCAAAGAAAGCTAGTGCCTTCAACCTCATCCTCCTCATCAGTGGGTGGGAAGGATTGATTATCATTATCGCTATCCTTTTCACTGTCGGAGGACCCTCCTCCGCTGTCCCCATCATATTCAGGGTCTCCATCTGGTGAGGGGGCCCAGTTGCCTTGGTCCTCATGAGCATTCCCTTGTGATGAGGGTGGTGAAGAATGATCCTTGAAGGGATATCCATCCTTATCGAACCTAATTCCCTGGTCAGGGATATCAGTAGGCTGTCCCTCCCATAGGGCAGCATTGCGGAACCATTGGAGGGCAACCTTGCTAGCCCTGTCATAGTGCACTGATTTTTGGAGGCAGACAGGGTGATAGGCACTGGATTCTCTCATGGTGAGAAGAGGTATTCCCCTGGGGTGGGGGAACACTAGTTGAATGGAGATGTTCCTCAGCCTCTTGGTGGATCTGAGCCGAAAAGCCTTTGGCCATCTCAAGGAGGTTCCTCGCGAGTTCAGACGGGTCATAACTGATCTGTCCCAAATAAAAGTTGAACAGGTTCTGCACCTGCTCAGCAAACTTGAGAGTGTCCTTCTCCTCTTTGGCAGGAGGGGAGTAATGAACAGGGAGATTATCTCCTCGTTGTTGCTGCCTGGTTTGCTTGTCCATGGGAGTGGGTGAGCAAGAATCACTAGCAGGGCTTTTCCCTTTCTTTGCAACCCAAAAGAACATTGCATTGGAACCTGGGGACCTGTACCAGCCAACATATTTCATCTGGCTCCCTCACATCCTTCTCAAAAGGAGGACTGGTATTCCCTGCCCAAACTGTCTTGCAGCTTCACAGGTGAATGATCATGGCAAGCCAATTCTGCTACAAGCCTGGGGGTTCCCAAGAACCTCATGGCACATGGTGGACACTCAAATTGTTGGATACTGATACTCTTGTGGCCAATCTGAGTGCAAAAAAACATATACAAGCTGGAGCCCTGCTCTTCTTTTGGTGCTTCCTTGAGCCCTGGCTCTTCAATTTCCATTCCACCTGACCCATCATGGTGGCCTTTCGGATCAGCTCATTGCCATGCTGCAAAACTCATTCCACCACAGCATTGGTCTGGTCTCTTTTGCAAATGCAATTTGAATTAACAACATCCATTGCTATGAGCACCTCCACTTGCAATATCTCAAATTAATCTATGCTTGGAAACAGTCTGCCTTTGCTGGGTATCTTCCCTGATTCAAGCCATTTGGAGAATTTGGCAATCAGGATGGGTATTCTGGGTTTATCCCATCCCCATGGTATTTCCAAAACTTTTATGTACAGTACATCTCTTCACATTCACATGAGATGGACCAGTACACTGTGATGTTGTCTTCAGAATTGCTACAGATTGATCACAGCTTCAAGGTATGTTCACTCCAAAGTTCATTGATGAAACTTTCTCTTACAACAATCCAGGTACTAAAACATATTTCAAGGCTTAATGGTGTTCCTGTTTACAAAGCCTTACATACTTCTGTTAATGAGGTCTCTGAAGTCCATTCATTGAAATTCACTCCAACAAAAGGTCACAATCAGTTTATGCCTGCTCTTGCTGCAATTGCCAATTCACTAAATATCTATAGTCATAAACCCATTGGAACTGTCATCACTGATTGTCCCTGAGGCGACAAAGCTGAGCTCAAGGCTGTCTTGCCATGTCTTCAGAAGGATGTCATACCAGTTCTGGACCCCAGATCCATCCTGAAGCTTTCACTCCCTGACAATCCACATATTCATCCTCTCTTGTCCCACTATCAGATCTAAGGCAAGGCAGGGGTAGGGGTATACCCTTGTGTTTTTGGGCTAAGGGTATGAGGGGTAAGGGTAAGGGTTTGGAAGTTCATACCCTTGAGGGGTATGCTTATGTAAGAATATCATTTGATTTTTTTCAGCTACAAAGACTCATATTCAAGATTTTCATCAATTAAATTCAGATTTTGGGATTGTCCAACATGATAATGGCTTTCATATGTTAATAAGAGGTATTAATATGTGATATTAATAGTAAATACAATAGTTATCAACACTTTTCAAATGAATTTTGCTCTAAATATGTTGATTTTGTGCCAAACCCTTGTACCCTTGACAAACCCTCCCATACCCTTGGCAACCCTTATATGTTTCTATACCCTTACCCCTAATGGTAGGGTGTTCAGGGGTAGGGGTAAGGGTATGAGATTTGACACCCAGGGGTAACCCCTGCCTTGCCCTAATCAGATCATGACTCACCTGGACTCTATTATGGAATCAGTTTCAGGCAAGGAGGATATATTGGAGTTGACATGGAGTGGCCTGTGAATGTTGAAGCTGGAATTCAAGGCTGTGTCTCGCTCATCTCAATTACTTTTGGTGAAGAAAATTTGTAGAAAGTGAATCCTAGTATAAACAACTCAGTCTCTGGATAAGTGACTGTATTAATCTGTACTATACCTAGTATAAACAACTGTTGTAGTAGAGTAAGTACGCGTCAATAAATATGTATAGTAAATATAGCTCACCTCAGTCTCTGGATAAGTGACTGAGGTGATAAAGTAAACTACTGAAGATATATATACGTGTAATGCGTAACAAAAGGATGTGTGTCAAAGGAAAAGAGACAAGGGGAAACTTAAACACGAACCAACCACATGGATCAAAGGGAATGCTAAAAATAGCACATGTATCAAACACATCAAAAGTGTTATGGACTCACGGTGCGATTCCAACACTCCTCCTCACCGTGAATACACTCCTCCTTGCATGGAATCCCACTAATGAAGGCCAAGAGATGCACAAAGGACGGCGAAATGTTTAGGTTCCAGGGCTTTAGTAAACATGTCGGCTACATTGTCACGGGTGTGGATGTAAGTGATAGCTAGGTCGCCCGACTGTACACGCTCGCATAGGAAATGATATTTGATGTCGATGTGCTTAATGCATGAATGAAGTAATGGGTCCTTGGATAATGTCTTCATAGCGTTGTTGTCGCAGAGGATGGTAGTAGGCAAGTTTTGATGAAAATCAATAGCGTGTAGTAGTGTACACAACCAGACACATTCCTTTGCGGTCTCAAATGCTGCTATGTATTCTGCTTCACAGGTGGAAGCTGCCACTACCTTCTGTTTACATGCTGCCCAAGACACTGCGCCTGAGCCAAGAGAGCACATGTATCCCCCAACGCTGCGACGAGTGTCATGGCAATTAGCCCAGTCGGAGTCACTATAGGCATGCAGGAGAATGGGGTTCTGTCCGCCCAGATAAAGCTTGAAGTCCCTAGTTCCCTTTAGATAACGTACTAGCCATATAGCAGCACTCCAGTGTTCTAAGGAGTATGAATCAAGGTATTGAGAGAGCTGTTGTACTGCATAAGAAATGTCGGGACGCGTAGATATTGCCAAGTACAATAAGCATCCGACAAGAGAGCAGTAGGGAAGCTTGGCCAGGGCATTCCTGGCATCCTGGGACATACATTGCAGATTGGAGCACCGTAGTTTTGAACCAGGGTCCAATGGGGCAGAAACGGGGTGTGCTTCTTTCTGACCAAACTGTTCCACTATTTTGTCAATAAGAGCAGTCTGTGAAAGTGCAACAGTATGCATGTCTTGGTCCCATGAGACAGCAATACCCATAACAAAACGTGCCATCCCCAATTCGGAGATAGTCCATACTTCACGCATCTGGTTCTTGAAGTGCTCGTTTTCGTCCTTGGAGTCGGCGATGGTTAGATAGTCATCAACATGGACAGCAGCGATAATTGTACCAGTGTCAGTTTTACAGTAATAGATACAGGACTCGCACGAGAGGCGGGTGAATCCCCAATTTAGCATCTGCGCATTAAGGGTCTGATTCCAAATGCGCCCACTCTGTTTCATACCATATAAGCCGCGCTGTAGTTGCCAAACCCAGTCCTCCTTGCCCTGCTCCTCAAAACCAGCAGGCTGCTGCATATATTGAATTTCATCATCCGGAAGTAAGCTGTAAAGAAAGGCCCTCTTTATGTCAACCTGTTGTGCGTCCCAGCCAAGTGAGGCGGCTATGTGTAAGAGAACCCGCCATGATTCCATGCGCGCAGTTGGTGAGGTAGTTTTGGTGTAGTCCCTGCCATAAATTTGTTCATTTCCTCTGAAGACTAGGCATACCTTCCATCTAATAGGGGTACCCGCCTCATTGCGCTTAATGTGGAAAATCAGTCTCCCACGCCTAATACGTTTCCCTAGTGGAACCTCTGACCTAGGTATTAGTTTGTATACCCCCATTTCTTTCAATGAGTTCAATTCCTCCAGATATCCACACTCCCATCGTGTTGCATCAACAGATCTTCTGGCTTCATCCCATGTTTTCAGCTCATCCTCAAATTGAAGTGACTCCGGATCAAAATCTACCATTTCCGAGATCAGGGCCTGAAATTGATGCGCTTGATTGCCCAAATCAAGATTATGAAATGATTGTTGGAGTTCTTCCATGACATCACGATCATGATCAGAGGATTGATCCATAATGTGATCCAATCGTGCAGCCACAATAGCAGCCCGACACTCCCGCCGCGCCTCCTTTACACGCACAGCGCTCTCCAATGATTCTTGCACTGCAGCCACTGTTCTAGTAATAGCAGGGCCACCATTGGGGTTTTTGTCTGTGGGTATTAGAACATGGGTAGATCGACGAATAGGCTGGGCAACGGGTGGTGGTGGTGGTGTCGTGAAACTATTAGAGGGCGCATCAGGGAGAGTGAATTCATGAGAAGACTCAACATCATTGTCTTGCTGTAAAATAGGACCAAGGAATGTGGGTAGACTACCACTGGACCCAATATTATCATCCTCTCCTAATTCATCGATTGAAGGTGGTGAATAGCCTTCATGGCTCTCAGGAAAGCAGACATGATATGAAATATGAACCTTACGTGTTGCACGGTTATAACAGCGATATGCTTTTGATTTTGGCTTGTAGCCTATCAAGACGCATTCGATGGATCGTTCAAGTATCTTGGGATTATCCTTTCCTGGGATAAGCACAAACACCCTGCAACCTATCTCCCGAAGATAAGAATAATCAGGTTTTCTCTCATACCATAATTTCCAAGGTGTTAGGCTTGCTAGTGAACGGGTCATAGTCTTGGCATGCAAGTGGGCAGCTGTGAGGTAGAACTCGTCCCACAAATAAGCTGGCAGACCAGCATATATTCGCATAGTGCGTGCTTTAGCCATAAGTGTCCTATGCATTCGCTCAACACGGCCTATGTGAGCCGAGGTGTGAGGTGCCGTGAAACGCTGATCAATACCACGAGTCTTCAACCACTCCTTCATTTTGTGCAATTTAAGTTCACCTTTATCGGTGATATAGGTCCCGACTTTGAGGCCGGTTTCGTTCTCCCAGGCAAGTTCCCAAGCTTTAAGTTCTGTGAAAGCATCATCTTTATTTTGCAATGGTATAGACCATGGGAATGAGGTGTAGTTGTCTACTATATCCATGATATAACGGTTCCCCGCACGCGACGTTACTGAATGTGGTCCAGATAGATCCACCCACACCTTTTCCAGCTTCCTTGTCGCCTTATGGCCTGGTCCCTCCTGATGTTTCTTGGGGACTGGAGACTTGGTCTGCTTGCCAAGGACACAGGAATCGCATTTAGGTAATTTTTGCAATGAAGCGAGCGGTGCACCAGTGAAAGCGCCCTTCTTGGCCATATCCCAGAGTGCCTGGTAATTTGCATGACCTAGACGATGATGCCATGTCTCGAGAGTAGGGGTATTGTGAACTGTTAGCGTGTGATCAGCCTGGGCTGATGCAATGTTGAGCGTGTAAAGCTTTCTAGATATGCGCAATCCATGAGCTATGAAGGCCCTGGAGGATTTATCAGTGAACCAGCATGTGTTACTGTCAAAATGTGCAACAGCATTAGAGTCGTCGGCCAGCGTGCCCACTGAGATCAGCCGAACTGCCAATTTTGGGATGTAGAGGGCATTATATAAAATAATTGATGCGCCCCAGGCTATTCTTAGCTGTATATCACCAACACCGACAGCATCAATAGATGAACCACTGACACCTCTGACAGAGCGAGGTGAAATGGGTCGTAAGGTGAGGAAGTCAGACTTGTCAGGGGATATATGTACTGTAGCCCCAGAGTCAATAATAAAGGGGAGAGCATCTAAGGTGATGCATGAGCGACAAGTCTGTGAAAGGGGTTCCACGGTGAGCGCATTGTCAGGGATGGGTGATGTATGGTGTTTCCAGTCCACTGTAGTGGTGAGCTCCTCCTCCACAGCAACCCATCCTTCATATTCCAGCACGTCTGAAGGGTCTAAAGGCAGCGGGTCGTGAGCAAGCCCAGCAAATTCCGGTGCAGGTGGGGTAGGAATATTGGGGTCGACCATGACAGTGAAGGCACAACCATTAATGTCCTTCACGGTAATAGGAACCTTTGTAGTGCCAGCTGGTAAGGATTTCTTCTCATGGGTGGCCCTGCAAGCAGCGATCGACTCCTCAAGTGATTTCCCAGCCATACCACCACCAGGTTTAATGCAATATTGTTTTGTGTGGCCAAGTTTCCCACAGTTAGCATTGGTGCAGATTGGTGCATTAGGGAGCTTGGAAGATTTGGACTGTGCGGTAAAAGCGGCATGGTTTTTGGAACCACCATGCTGATCATTCTCAAGTAGTGATTGTTCGTTCTCCAGAAATAATTTGATATCCTTCGAGCCATATGGAGCTGAGAGGGAAGAAGCGGCAATATCCCGTGAAATAATGGAGCAAGCATGTGGAAAATTATCACTAAGGGAATTAAGGAGAGCGATGCAACAAAGAAGATCAGCCTGTATATCACCCATGGCAAAAGCGCGTTCAATTAACGCGCAAATCTTTTCTGCTGTCTTGGGGAGTAGTGTGTCCTTTGTACACTGGATGGAAAGCGCTTGTTGTAAGAGCTGGACCTGCCAAACGGGGCCTTCCTTCTGGTGACGGTCCTGGAGAATTTTCCAGTTCGCATCAGGGCCTACTTTAATGTCCAGGAATTTATGCTCAGATGGAGAGACGCTGGATGCGATAAATGCATACGCGAGGTGGGAATTCACCTTCCAGTTGGCAAGCGCTCGGAGTTCGGTAGAAGTGGGCTCAGGTATTCTGCCCATAACATACTCATAAAGGCCGTTTAATGATAAAGCAATAATAATCTCCTCGCACCATTCTTTGTAATTTGATTTAAGTTTGTCGAGCTTCTCCCCGGTATATTGCACAGAAAGTTTGATAGGGGAAACGGACGGGGGATCAACAGTATTGGTACCCATGATAGAAAACCGAGGTCAGTGGACAACGAGTGTGCAAAGGGAGATGAGAGAGATGCAATGGTAGAGCAGCCGGGTCTGTGAAAGACAAAGGAATTGATCCAAGATCAAAAATGATCGGGGAAACAGATCAGAAGGTATGACAAAGCAGAACGTCAAGTGGCTAGGATACTTTCTCCCATTGTTCAAAGATGACGAGAATGGCCCATAACCTGTAGAAAGTGAATCCTAGTATAAACAACTCAGTCTCTGGATAAGTGACTGTATTAATCCATACTATACCTAGTATAAGCAACTGTTGTAGTAGAGTAAGTACGCGTCAATAAATATGTATAGTAAATATAGCTCACCTCAGTCTCTGGATAAGTGACTGAGGTGATAAAGTAAACTACTGAAGATATATATACGTGTAATGCATAACAAAAGGATGTGTCAAAGGAAAAGAGACAAGGGGAAACTTAAACATGAACTGACCATGCGGATCAAAGGGAATGCTAAAAATAGCACACGCATCAAACACATCAAAAGCGTTATGGACTCACGGTGCGATTCCAACAAAATTTTCTGATTCTGGTATGTCATGGCAGTAGTTTATTCTTGTATATCATATTCTGATGTCAAGTTTAGCTTGGTGAATACATGCAAGATGGATATCTTCATCTTCCTGCATCTCTCTTGATCTTTCTTCATACCCTGTGTGTTCACAAAGTGGGAGTCAGGAGTAAAGGAGATCTCACCCATCTTTTCAATGATTGTGGCTTCAAGCATGGTGTTGATTTCCCTTTTGTTGGTGCTCTTGAGCTTGGTGAGCTGGCAAAAGAAAAAAATGTCATTACCTGAGCCAATCTTGGACTGGCTGATTTATGTTCTTCTGTCTTGCATAAATACCTTGAAAAAGACTCTTCAACTACTGTTCCATTCAGCAAAGCTCATTCAATGTATGCTGCACTTGATGTGTATGCAACCTGGATGACTTTCAAAGCACTCCAGGGAAAGTCAGTTGGTTTTGCAGTTGACAGAAGCACACCTGGTGGCACCCCATCTACATATACTCCTCTGATCATTCATGGCCTGTTGCCTGGGGTCATATCACACTTGATTGACCAAAGAAATATGGTGGAGTTAAGCTCAATAGGAACTGTGTTCTTGCACTCATCAAATCTGTCCTTATTCCTGATCATATTGTCTCAGGAGATCTACTCAGCACCCACCATGACACACCCCTCTCAGACTTTGAAAATCCCCCATATCTTCTTCTCTGCAAGCCAAGCATGTCCGAACACACACTGAAACTGATGACCAACTTCTTGCAAACCATTTGGAACTGTCAATCTCAGTGGGAGCAGATATACAAATGAATGAAGCCCTTACTGCAGCAGTACTACTTGCCAGCACATCTATCCCTCACAATTAAGGACTCGGTGAGACAGGCAATGACCCAAAATGGTTCTCAAGCACAGTTGACATGTATGAGATGGCAGATGATGACATACTTTCTAACTTTTCCCAGGATCCCCTTGCTGATAACATGGCAAAAAAGCTTCTCAAGACAGCATCATCAATGAGATCAAATGTACTTCATTCCCATGTTCTTGGTGATATTTGGCATCTCTAGACCTGTTTCCAATTCTCACCCATCATGCACTGCAAGCTCCATTTGCATGAGCATTATGAGATACACTTTTTATTTTTGATCCAGAGGATAAAGCAGTGCTTGAGAATTTCTTGAAAACAAAGAATTTGTCATGGAATGAAGCCCTGTTGTACCATTCTGATTGGCTTCTTCAGCATGTCAAACATATTATTCCTGGACCTGAGGTGCTTCTTCCACATGTTGCAGCAGTCCTCAATGTGTATGGTCCACTTTTTGACCCAACCTTGGGGCAGCCACTTTTTAATAGTCATGCCTTGGAAGTTGCAGGCAATGTACTAGAGAATATTTGGAGAGGGTACTGTTCAGACCCCCCAAACATTTCATTTTATTACCCCCATGGCAAGGACAAACATGGACTGATGAGATACCAATGTGTGAGAGGAACAAATGGGCATCCATCAAAATGTTATCTGGTGGTTTGGAGCATTCAATGCCTCTCCTGACTTTGCTGTGGAGTTGCTTCATGACTACACTCTCACTCACAACCTCAAGGTATTGCACTTTCTGCTGTTTGCTACAATTTGATAATATGATTCTCCAACAGGTTGGTATATTGAATTGTGGGGTGCTGGCTGCATCATGGATCATACAACATCTGGACCCAGAACCACATCTCTCATCTCCTTGATGTCCTCACCTCGGCCTTCACTTGTAATGTCGCCAACTTTGCTGGCAGCTGGGTGAATGGAAATAACTATCAATGCTTGAAAGAAATTTTTGGAGTCTTACCTTTGCTGAAGTCACAAAAAGAATGACTTGGAATGCATGACTTCAATGCAGAATTCTTGAAGGCTACGAAAACACATCATCAGTATCTGTCATGCCAACAGAATACATTAATTGCCATCTTACCAATCCATACAAAACCCGAGTGAGCCTTGTTCAAGGCATTGGTTGCAGACTTGAGCTCAGATGGTTTGTTTTCTGGGAAGAAACAACTGAATTGGGAATTGGTTGCCACATGATGGAGCCAGCATGCAGACAGTCGGGAAATCTTTTACAAGATAATTTTAATCATGTATTGAGTTTTTGGAGTGAAGACTTACTTGATCCTTTGTAGCTTCCAGAACACCTCAAGGCCTACTGGAAAACATGAGAGGAATCAAATGCTGAGAAAAATGCAATCAAGATTAACAAGGCAATGTACAACAAAGTGGCAAAACTCCTTCAACCTCCCCCCAGTGCTGTTCCCCTTGCTCTGGTTGCAAATCCCCAGCTGGTTATCCAACAAATCCACTCTGGCCAGCTCACAGAAGACACAATAAATGCAGAGAACATTGATGGCTGCCATCTGTTATTCCTGTTGGGGAAACATAGCAGCCAACAGTTTGCAGTCCAGTACACCTACCTGCAGCCTGGAGTCAGCAACAAAAATCAGCCAAAA
This sequence comes from Tricholoma matsutake, assembly GCA_026075535.2. Lineage (NCBI taxonomy): Eukaryota > Fungi > Basidiomycota > Agaricomycetes > Agaricales > Tricholomataceae > Tricholoma > Tricholoma matsutake. Next base: position 10,292,845 of record AP026540.1, on the reverse strand, counting down.
GGAAAGAAGAGAGGGCTCACAAAGATACAGCTACATCTACATCCACACAAAAGTCATCAAATCCAGTAAAACAGCATGTTTGAAAGTGTCTGAATTGCAAGAGAATGAATTGCAAGGGCTGATTCAACTCATGGCCATGTAAAACAGATGATGATGGATGATAATGACCATGACAGGGCCAGTGAATCTTGAGGTAGGTCAAGGGTCAGAAACAAGGTTGATAGTCAGAAAACAAATGCAGTATTATGGAACACACGACTTACCTTATCCCTTTCACCTAATTCATAATGCACTTTTGATTATAAGATTGCATTCAGCTCCTCCTTATTCAGCCAGCCTCTTCACTCAAGAAAGTCATGTAAAAGATGGGAATCAGTTGTCATCAAGATGGAAGCACCAAAAGGAAATGATTTCCCACCGATAATACACCTGACAGGTAATGGTCAGCCATCACAGTTTGCTTGTGATAACACTGATCTGATGATCCGATTGAACCACTAGCAAATTGATGAGGTTCAAGGTGCAGTAAGTTGCTATTGCTCCCCTTCCCCTTTCAATTTAATTTATTTAATTTGTTCAATATTATTTAATTTCTACCTCACATCTATGCCTATAGTACCAAAGCCTACAAAGTTGTCTTGATACCCCATTTTGAATGGTTTCAGCCATGTTGTGGCTGTGGCTGTGCCAGTTCAAACTGGTTCAAAGCAGTCAGGTTCAGTCCAGTTTGGTGCAGACCATGAACTGAAACCTAAGGTCTGACCTTTTTCAGTTCAGTTCAGTTCAGTTTGCAGTTTTTCTGCGTTCTTAGGACTGAACTTTTAAACACTAGTCTGATCGTTTCGCATTAGAGATGCAGTGATCAAAATTGATATCACGGTCGACCTGGATGACACTGCACTCAATGAAGCTGCAAGAGTATAGCTGAATTTACGAGTTTTTCGTATCTTTGAACAGACCATGGGCAATGTTCCTGGTTCCAAGGGTCACTGTTAGTGGTCTCCTTAGTCTTGCTGCTGGTTGCCCCAATCTTGAGGAACTGACGCTTTAATGCCTCACATATTCCCAGCTTCGCAAAGGTTGGAGATATTGTTCCAGGAATTCCAACTTACGCCGACTCAATATTAACTGAACCCTCACGATGAATTGTTATGAAGCGTTAGGGGTAACCGTCTCCCAGAAGTTAAGCTTCTCTCATGATGGCCCAAAGTATTCATTGCTCAGCGCTCAGAACCGAGCCGCTTGCAATCTACTCTCAAACCACAATGGGACAGGTGTGATCAAATGGCTATACGAAGTGACGCTCCCCGATATTCTCCTGGAACCTACAGTAACGTGTCAAGCGCGCGCTTTATAAGGTGTTTCTATTTACTATAAACACTCTCCATGCCATCTGATACTTGTTATCGCATACTTCCGTCTGATCTGCCAACATTGATCCAGTTCTCATGATGACATTGACATGGCGTACGCGATGAATGACCTATATAAGGGCATTATGAGATCGCGGCTTGGCAGTCCGGGATCACACGCATTCATGTGCCTTTATCATTCGGGCATTTCTGGTCTTTTTGCAAGGGGTGACCGCCCCACGGGTTGACGAATATGCGTAGCCGACATCCGTTTAATGGCTCGTAACTAACGAGTTTTTCCTTGAGCCTAGTCGAAATGCTTATGATAGCTTCCTGTGGAAATAAGTCGGATGACAGACCGCGGGAGGTTCCATGTATTCATTATGCTGTAAATCAAAGAGTAAGGGATAGCCATTAGAATTCAAATGACGATCCATTGACAAAGTGCCGTAATTTGACGCGTACACGTGACCGCATCGCGCTAACGCGCGTGGAAAGTTTGGTTTGTATCAACCGCTAAGAGCAATGTATATATAACAGTTCCTAAGGCAAACAACTTCCTTCCTACTGCAACTCTCATGTATCCTTCGCCATTATCGCGAACATCCTCTGCAGCAAGCATATGGTCCGTCTCCGACGACGGGAGCTCTAATGCTGCCAATCCCAAGATGACCCGACGCACGCGCAAGCGCTTTACCAACGTCCAGCTTACGATGCTCGAAGACCTCTTCCACAAAAACTCACATCCATCCCGAGGAGACCGCGAAGCAGTCGCACACCTAGGGGGCATGTATGGACTTCATCTTAAAAGACGCGCATCGATGCTGACTGGATATTTCTGTTTTGTAGGGAGATAAAGTCTGTCACAATCTGGTTCCAGAACAAAAGGCAAACAGAGCGCAGAGCTCTGCACAATGCTACCAATACTACTGCACACAATTCACCGTCAGCCACAATTACGTCCACTAGCTGCAGTGCTCATTCTATTACGTCTCCTCGACCCTCCCTCGATCGGGTCGCCTCGCGGTCAGAGCTCCGCGTGCCTGCACCACGCACCCCAACGCGGCGACACAACCCACACGCCAACATATGGGAAAACATGCCCTCGTCTCCTATCGCACCACCTGTCAGCCCATCGTCGCCCGAGTACGTTGGGTTCACCAAATCTAAGCGTGCGAAGCGTTCATTGGAGTGGGCTTGCGCTGCAGCACGGCTAGCAGATAAAAAGGGTGCCGGTGTTGCTACACGCCGCAATGAATCTGAGGCATCAGATTCTACGGACGATGAAGCATACGAGGCTATTACGCCACCTAACACATGGGGAAAAGGGGATACCAGATGGGCTATGGAACACGGCACCCATATGACTGTGCCTCACAAGGGGGTTCAGGACGAGGAAATGATGAAGGCAGCGCTGGCATTATGTGGACTTGGACGTCGGACTCATAGTAAATGCCATGTTACGACAACTTGAACGACTCGAAAACGGATGGATAAATTATGTTTTGCATATGGATTGTTCAAACAGTGCGACAGCACCCGATATAATTTTGACAGGCTTACATTTTGTTGACGTTGTATGTGTCCTCGTAAAGTGACCTATGCTCCCCGCGCGTATTATCTTGAGGTCGCCAAGAAATTTTTTCATCAAGTCGCCTCAAGATAGGCTTCCGACCAGACGTACCGCCCTTCAGACCTTTTGCACAATTTTGCACAAGATACGGCAGTTCAAACGTCATCCAGAAGAGGGAGAAGAACGATCTGAGGGTGCAGCACCGCCAAACAAGTCACCAAACATTTCAGGGTCAGAAGAAAGGAGTGTCTTGTATTCCTCCTGTATCAAACATGAAAGCCTGCACGAATCAACGAAATCTTGGCAGCTCACTTCCACCACAGACGGACACGACTTTGCGAGGGATGCACATGCATTTTGAAGGTGCATCCTGAGTTTGGAATTGGCTGAATACCGAGGTACATTGTATCAGCCACTACTTTTACAGTAACAAATTCAGGCTCACTTGTAATGCTCCCAGAGTCCTTAAGGGTAACCCAGCACCTACCAACACCATCTAGAATGGTGAATTTCCAGCGTGGCATGCAGGGGGCACACTCATCGATGAGGATCTCGAGAACACGAAGTGAGCTGACCTGTAACTCTACTGGGGGCGGGTTGAGAGGGTTTGGTAAGAGCAGGTGAATCAGCTGGAGCATCAACGCCTGTAATTAACAATTCAGTGCATAGCACCAGCGAATAAGTCATCGTATAGAACGTACTTTGAGATATCGCGCATTCCCTATCCCCAGAGCACGTACGACTAGAGGAAGAGCATCCAGTGAGGCCAGGATCACCTCTGAGTTCTCTGAAGCATATAACCAAATTCCACCGATGATGTTTTCTCCGAGTAAGGTGCATAGTTGATTAAATCGGTCAGAAGAGCCAAGATCTGTCGTCAAAAACGTGAGGGACAGCTGTGTAGAGATAGCGGCCTTGAGAAGCTGAGGAGTTTCTGGGTTTTGCAAGTGCGTAAGGCAAGTGCTGAGAGACTATCCAGCAGACATTGAATAAAGTGGTGTTCTCTAGACTAGCATTGCACGTACTGTACGCATCAGACCGTCCACCCCTGTACGTTTCAAAAGTTCCTTCGGGACGCGTCGAAGCATTTCAGAGACGATTTCAACTCCTTGCAGCTTGTAGCGTGCCTCGTAATCATCGAGCAACGTCATAACAGGCGGGATGATCAGATGCCATGAGGTCTCGTACGCGTCGCGCTGATGAACACATTTGAAAGACAGGAAACACACAAAATTAAGAAACTTACACGGAGGTTCCGCACACACCATGAAACCGAGTTTGGGGTTCCTACTTTATCCTTCCAGCTCTGTCCTTCGTAAAAATCTTGAGACGCCAAAGGACCACCAGCGGGTCGGGGTAATTTTCGACCACTCTGGATGTTCAAGGAGGGATGTGGATTCGATAGAAATAATGGTTTCACGTTATAGGTCAAGATTTGGATGAGTAAAGTATCTTCTGGTTCGGAAAATTGTTGAAGGATATCTAGTCGTCGGGTAGCCGGAGATCAAGATTCATTACGGTGCCGTTCATACCTCGTGAACTATTCCGAGATGCTGGGGTTATCCACGGGTCATTACCATCAAAAGCAGCCACGACTGATATAACGCTGGCTTGTTCCTGCAAGGATAAATCAGTGGACGCGTTCAAGTTTCTAAGTAACGTTCGAATTTCGTTGAGCGTGTGATGTGCATTGCGTTTCCATTCGTTCAGGCGTGTAAGGATGGTGGCGTCAGTAATATTCTCATATCGTGCAAGGTCAGAAGGGATCTGAAAGCTTTGAAGCAGAGTATGCAAGGTAGAGTTCATCATCAGGCAAGTAGCTCGGGCTCTATTTTTACATCCGTCCGGAATGCCTGAAATTTGAAAGCCGGTGCCTCTAGGTACGACGACGTCGTTATGATTGGATATCTCTGCTTCATACTGCAGCTCAATTGACAGACAACAGCGGTTTTTTTTTACTTGATTATCGTAGCAAAAATCAATCGACACCAATTTCTAGTAGCCGCCAGTTATATTTTCTTGTGAGAAGATAACCAATTTCACGCCATACATGATTATAGGCTATAGCACAGTTGAACCTCATTGTCACCAATCATTTCATCACTCTACATCTTGATAGGTACATAGTTCATGCCGCGGGTTGACGTGGAAAAGATACATAAGTCACCCCCGATTCTGATAACACTGACGATCGCTAGTGCTCAAAGAACAAGAACATTCCCAGTTTAGCTTGGACGGACGTCCGAAGGAATGTACTAAAGTTCAGAATCCTCTTGTATTGCAATCTTCATTTTGAAAGTTCCTAGATCCTTGTCAGCTTCCTGATCCGCCCAAGCACTATCTTCATCCTCCGTCCGGGACCTGTCAAGTCGCGGATTGCGGTATGCAGGATCATCAGCCACAAAATCAATTTCAACCTCTTCCTCCTCCGCCTTCATTTTCCGTTTTATTATCTCTTCTTCATCCTCCTGCAACGCAAACGCGGGTCAGCATCTAAAAGGCTGCTCATATCGAGCATCGTACTATGTCGAACTCATTCTCCTTCTCTTCGTACTCAACATTCTCGTCCAACTCCTCAAAGCCGCCTGCGAACGCGCCCCAGCGCTCCGGATTGGGACAATGCCAGATGAGGATGTTGCCGCGAGTCGTGGTCGATGCAATCGACGACTTGGTTGGATGCCACTGTTACACACAAGTCACATCTTATCAACGGTAATATGACGGAAACGCTGACATGTAGATGAACAAGAGGTTCTCTCCCTCCGTCCAAGGTGCTCGTGAATTGACCATCATTGGAGATGTCCCAGATATAAATTTTATGAGTTGCCGCATCGGCCGCACCTGTATAAGACAGTATCAATTAATTCAAGGCTGGTTCAGGAAGAAGCGAGAATAGAAGTACGCGTACCCCCTGCAAGCCATTCTCCATCCGGACTGTAGGACATGGCATACCATGCAGTCTTATTGATGGGATCGTTGAACCGATGAGTAGGTTCAAGCTCTTGCTCAAGGTAATCTCCATCAGGGCTGGGAGGAGGGTAATTAGGAAGACTGAACTGTCGAATAGTCCTGTCCGAAGAATTCGTGACAAGGCGGCTAAGAGCCAAGTGCAGATTCAGAGAGAAAATAAGCGATAAGTGAGTGCCGTGCAGCTGGCGAGTATAGGTCTTCACCGTCCAGATTTCGCGAAATCAAACCCTTTCATTCCGCCAGCACCCGAGATCTTATGTCGGGCAACCATCTTGATATATATGAATTGAGGAAGGCTGGGCATATCAACGAATGGAAACCTACAATCTTGGTCCTCGTGTTGAAGACAAGAATTGAACCGGCGGCTGTGCCGATGAATATGTGCTTCCCTGATGGGTCGAAACGCGCAACGGTCATAGCAGATCTAGTGCCATTCAACGATAGGAAGAAAAGAGTGATGACTAACAGACCGTAACTTGTTAGGCTCTTCGTCACCATCATCCAGCACTTCACAGAGTTCAACACGAGACCGATGTTCTTTCCGAAGGTCGGTGAGATATGCTTCTCCTGAGCTCATCAGGGCGAGAACGATATTCCTGTGGACGGTGTCCTGGTCAAACAATTGAGTACTCTAGATGGATGCACATACGAGTTCCGTGGATGGAATGACGCTGATAATACAGGCGCGTCGAAGCGTATTGTAGAATGGCGCTGCATTGGATCACATAGGGAAGCTAGGTCCCATATGATGATATTCCAATCTTTTGAAGAAGTGAGGACCCATCGAGAATTCTTCGACCAGCTATAACATGTGAGTAACGAATAAAAAAGATGAAGAAGTCGAAGTAACAGACTCGAGAGATGTCACAGCCTTGACATGACCCTCTAGCCAACGAACTGGAGCTCTTGTTTCAATATCCCAGATGGCAGCTGAACCATTTGGGCATCCTGCACCAACATATCTTCCTGTGGGATCAAAACGGGCGAAAAGAGCAGAAGCGAAGAGAGATGTCTGTACAGCAGTCGGATGTGTTATATTGAATGGGCCTAAAGATTTCTGAGAAGCAACAGCGACAAGACTGAGTCGAACTGACTGATCAACGATTCATTCATTGCAGGAAGAGAAAGTCAACACCTTCGAGTTCGGGCCGATTCGGGCCGAGTTCTTAGATTGACATAACATAACATATCACAAAATATAAAAACTAATCCAACGTACGCGTGTCTCCTTCAGCGATCGTGTTCAAGTTCCCCCGAATAACCCGTACGCGATCCTCAACTGCATCAAGGGTTTTTAGTAGCTCAAGAATCTCTTCTCGCCAATCCATCGACCGTGGAGCTTGAGTCGGTTGCAGCCCCCCAATCACGACCTGGTCCAGCCCCTTCACCGCTCCAAGCGCTGAAACAACCCCTTGCATAAACTTCTCCTTCTCCTCAGCCTTCATCATCTCCCTTCTCCTTCCCGCCTCCGCTCTCGAACCAATCCGCGTGAGCGTCCACAAGTTACTAATCACCAGGATCACAATCACAAAGATCAATATCGTGGTCGATGACGATTGCTCCCATGCGTCCTTGATTAGCTCGATCGCGCCCTTGGTGCTCTGTTTCGCGACATGGTACGCGCCATCGAACGTGTCCCACGCCCACTGCAGCGCCCGTGTATTTCGCTCGTGCTCACGCTGCTTGCGCTCGTCAACAATTGATGGCTCCACCTTGGCGATGTCCTCTGCTGTTTCCACCGATTCCACAAGAGTGATTGCTGCCGGGTCTATGCCTGCTGGTATAAACTCGGACTGGTGGGCCTGGATGTACGCCCGCATTGAGGTCTCCAGATCGGCATGGTAGACTTTCTGCCCGTCGATAGCTGATCTTTCGATTATTCCTGGATGTGAATATTAGATGGGGTACAACGTAGTCTCATGTAATTTTCATTACCTTTGATGAAGCTCCGCCCGGTCCACTCCACCTGCGTCGTGACAACAATCCTGGTAGACACAGCGCTGGCGAACATGATGCACGTCCGTGTCTTCACTGCAAACACTCCACCGCTGGGAACGTCCGGCGTCCGTGTCGTGGTAAGTGTCACCACGTAATCATCAAAATCACAATGCAGCATCTCGTCCTTTATCTCGCACTTGGTCTGTTTAGGGCCAAGACTACCATTCAACGGCTTGATGTACGACATATTCCGGAACAAAAGTTTTGAATCGGGCGCGGTTGGGGCCCAGTCAGACATCTGGATCTCTATTACGGGTGAGCACCCCGTTAGCCTCTCATTGAAGTAAGATACCATAGTAGCCACATACCGAGAAGCTTCTGGTTCACAGCCATAAATTCCTTAATAAATCCACTTGCAAAAATTAAGTTATGTATCTTGTCAGGCGTGCCCGGCAACACTGTCTCCAGCGCTGTCTCACTGAAATGCTTTCCCTCCCTTCCACACGAACACTGAGTGTGTTTTTTTGCTAGTGGTTGCAGGCCCCCATGGATGCCACTGAGGTCACTCCCAACCATCTGCTCCATACTGTAATCGAAGGACCCTCGTGCGCCGGAAATGATACTAGCATCGTCTGGGCGCTCGAGCCTCCAGATGTTGTAGATGACGTCATAGGTCGTGTCGCGAGAAAGGAAAGATGCAAAGGTGTATTTGGCTTGCCGGGTGGTAATCTGGATGCCATTGGGGATGACGAATGCGGTCATCCTTTTCTCGAGGTGAGTGATCTCGTTAATGGGAATCGACAGCTGTTAGTCATTCATTTAGCTATGCTTGCAATAGGTGTAGAGGGACACACTCACGTCCGTAATCCAACCAAAAATATTGGCATGGAAGCAAATGTGGTTCTCTGATATATATATCCGGCCCTGGATCAAGATCTCTCTCTGAAGTGCACATCCGTAGTCTATGAGAAAGAGATCCTCAGAAGACGTTGGTAATGGGGCAGAAAGAAACGCACCATCAATAAGATAATCGCCTTCGGGAACGCTGGGGAACAGCTCGTGGAAATCTGCATTGCGTTTATTACTCGCAACGGCAAATCCAGTCACCGGGAAATCCTCCTCTCCTAAATCCAGATCCATCAAATCGTCCTCCGACCCTGAATCATCCTCGTCTGAACTGCCCTCCTCCAGCCCGGAATAATACTCAGGCCGGTCGTCGTGGGGTTCAGAGGTATTGTCGCTTGCTACCGATGTCCCTGTGCGTCGGCGAGATCGCTTGGACTTGGTTGATGAAGATAGTTCAGTAGACTTGGCTTTCACGTGACGCGAGGAGCCGTTGCGTGAGGACGACATATATGGGGGTGAACCTGGGTTGGATGACTTCCTCGCAGGAGTTACACTCGGCGGCGGGGATGTATTTGCAACTGCGGCGGCGGCGGCGGCAGCAGCAGCAGCAAACTGGGCCTGCTGAGCAGCTGTGAGGCTGTGGTTCGCCATTGCCATTCCTGAGGCAGCAATGGCACCGGCCAAGCCCGTTGGCTTGCGAGTGGTGGATTTGCGCCAAGGTCTCTTTTTCTCCTGAGGTTGGCCATTACGCCCGTTTGTGGATATGATTGACACAGAGTCCGAGTCTTGCGGCGATAGAGTAGTGAGGAAGTTTGAACCGCCTGCTGGAACAGTAGCGGCGTGTACTAATGACGGGGGCGGTGTGGGGTAATCTGGGAGACCCATGGCGGTCGGGGATTCGACAAGAGTAGGCGGAGAGGATGGCTTCCCCTCTTGCGGCTCCTCTTGAGTGTTCGTAGGTTCATGTCTAGGTTCGGGTGTAGTTGCGGCACGGCTAAGAGGGACGCTAATAGGAGGGGGCGGATTCAGAGATTTGTTCGACGACCGCTTGCGCACTTCATTGGTCGGTTCGAGTTTTTTGCTGGGCATCGGAGGGGGAGATTCTTTTTGTTCTTTCGGTGGTTCCTGGGACTTTTTTGGGGCTTCTTTGAGGTTCGAGTTGGATATTGACGGTGTTAGAGGTCGCGAACGTGGCTTGCTCGCGGATCGTGCCCTGCTCACAGATTTAGGACGAACAACTGTTGGTGTCGGAAGATTATCTTCGTTGAAGGCAAGGGTATCCTTTGATATGGTACGACCGCGATCGATTGTTTGTCGGCTTTCGGATGGATCAACGAGGCTCTGGCTAGAACTCGTCGCGGACAGTTCCTCGTCGGTAACACGGGGAGAGGGTGGGACGACAGTCACGCTAGGATAAATACTGCTCGAGTCTGAAGCTACACCATCTGCAGAAGTTGTAATGAAACTTGGAATTCTATTTTCTTCGGATCTTGAGTTCAAGTTAATGTCCGCCTTGATGGACGGTGTTGGTGGAACTTGAAGTATGACAGATGCAGATGGCGTTGCTGCGGCTGACTGAACTCTGCTGCGAGGCTTTGGTGGTGGCGACACATTCGATTCAATTGAACGATCGGAACGATCAGAGCGATCACGACTATGGGATGGTGACGCTGCTCTAACCAGCTTGGACAGAAAACTAGGTGCCATAATCGAACCTGGATGTCACGGCCAATCACCTGTGGTGTGCCCTGTTACGCTCTCAACCGTCTCCGCCCACCGAAATTCAGTAGTTGGTGCTTGAAGAGATGGCAGATGGAAATGGTGGCCAATGCGGTCCACCGTGGGTACAAAATCTCTTCAACCGTGATGCATGATGTCCATCACTTTCCGTTCAAACGGGCCTGAAATTCTCCATCCAACAGACATACCTGTGACTCCGAGGTATGCGGCCTCATGCAAATCGTTCTCAACAGAAAAACATCATACATCTGACGGCTTTACAGAATAAACTATACTACTACAAATCGATTTTCAAGTTGGGACTGTTCAAAACCCCACTTAGCATCGAATGTCATGGATAAGTGGACTGCGCGCTTACTAGGCGGGTAATCGATCTCTTTGAGATACCAAGCCTCTGAAATGCACAATCGTTACGAGACTGAAAACCTTGGAATCAAGAACGTGCTTACTATCGCCGTCGCCGTCGCTGTCTGCCATAGTGTGTCCATCACCAAGCCAGTAGAATCTATTCCTGACGTTGTCGAGAGGCTCGAAGACGTAATCCTCCCAGCGAGGGTGTGCTAAAGCCCGGGCGCAGTGTAAGGGAGAACCTTGGGGGACAGTCAAGGACATGAACGGTGCAATCCAGGCGCGATGCTTACCTGGCCAAATCGCAACTACTCTACCTTCTTCTTTCCCAGCCTTGTACCAGGATCGGCATTTCTCACCGTAAACGGTCTGAATGGTGTATGAGCAAACGTAGGCATTCGACGACTGCAAGTACGTACTGTTGGGAAATAGCTCTAAGGATGGAAGAACAGGTCAGTGTACACCACATTTATCCACAAATTGACTCTTACTTCAAGATATTTGTCAAAATCATCCACAGCCTCTGCCTTCACCTCTATACTCTTCAAACGTTCTCTCTGCAGCTTCAAAGTTGCCTCAACCGCATAGTCGACTTGGCGCTCCATGATAATGAGGAGCGAACCTGCCCCAGTACCGGAATTGGGGCCGAGGCATTGGAACCAGTTCGGGAATCCGTCGACGGTGGTCGCCAGATACGACCTTGGGTGTGGTTTGAACTTCGTGCTGAGGTCTACACCGCCACGTCCGATTATCGGGAAGTCGAATTGGTAGGAGGTGTTGAACCCTGATATATATATAGAATTCATTCATAGATCGAGTTATCGCGAGGCTATTGACTTGCGTACCTGTTGCGCACACGATGATGTCCAGTTCTTTGTGTTCCCCATCAACGGTCTCGATTCCAGTAGTCGTACATCTCTTGATGATGGTTGGAATGAAGTCAACCTGACATCAATTGTCCGTGAGTTTTATTCTTCTCAAGAGAGGCGTAGCATTTCTTACGTTGTCTTCGCATAAGGCTTCAAGGTAACCCGGTCCGGGCGTTAATCGGCGACAAGTTGGTGCAAAGTCAGGGATGACTGATAGATTAATCAACTCAGTGCTAGGACCTCCAATCAGAACGTACGCACTGTGCTCTGCAATCCATGGTTTCTTCGCCAGCCTCTTCAACATGTCATTGTGGAAGGCTATCCTTCCTCCCTTCTGCATCTCGGTTCCAAGCACCGTTAAAGGAAACGCGCCCTACAAAGGGACCCAACTTAATATCTTCTTGATCAATGGGCAAGTCCAATTTACGTTCATCTCCGATTCCAGCTCCCATCTGAAGTTCCTGTAGTAATCGCCATCCTCGAACTTCTTCTTGTCTTCCTCCGTAAATTTGTCTAATGCACGTTATGTAGGACAAAGGTTATCAACATTCTCCAGCTTACAGTTGCTGACCGGTTTTCCTGCTAGGGATTCGAGTCTGTCTTTGACATAACTTGCTGAGATCCATGTCCGGCCGCGGACGTAATTCACCAAATGCTTGACTAGGGGCTGAAGCGTTGGGACCAGTTGGATTGCAGATGACCCCTTAACACATAACTTTATCAGAGATGATCAACAAAGCCACATTTTGGATAATACTCACCACACCAATGACACCCACACACTTATCTCCCCAATCCTTGACACTCTCTGCCCACTCTGGACCGTCACCACTATCTTCTCCAGTCTCCCATTGCGCGCTATGGATAACCCTGCCCTTGAAATTCTCTAGACCCTCTATGTCGGGCCACGACCATCGGCTCAACCCGCCTAAGCCCCCGAACAGTACATCTGCAGTGTCTTCAAGTTCCTCAAAGTCAGTCTTCCAGTCCCAATACGTCTCACTGAGGCTGGCTTCGCTCTTGGGGCGTCGGATCGTTAGGTGCCATTTACCAGCGGCTTCATCATATTCGGCACGCGTGACACGGTGGTGTAGTTTGATGTATGGCCGCAGTTTGTACTGGTCGACGACGCTGTCGAGGTATTCCCTTATTTCTTTGCCTGGTGCGTAGAAGGCGGACCAATTGCGCTGAAGAAATGAGCTGTCGTCAATAATGGACGTGTTGAGTGGGACTCCACTGACGTTTTCCGCGAAGGTAAGTTGGTACTATGTATGTAAAGCAAAATGTGAGTGATAACTTTTCATACCCTCACATTTTACACTTACGCAGTGGGATGGAACGTCGCACGCCAATCCCTTCCAGCAGACCAAGACGTATTGAATACACTAGACATGCGGTTCCTGAACCTCACTCACGGGATATCTGTTTGCAAACCATGCCCCGCCAACGCCACCGTTGGATTCGTATACGGTGATGTCGACATTTTTAACTCTTTGGCGAAAGCTATGGCAATGGGTCTTGATATCATAGGACTAACAGGCACTGGTCAGCATACCGGATTCCTGCCGTAATTCCTGCACACCATTCTTTAGATATTGGACGATGCCTAGCCAAGATAATACTTACCACTATATCCTGCGCCGATTACAACCACCTTTATGGGCCGTGCTTCATCAATGGAGAAGTTTCCGAGCTTAAAAGGGCCCGCGTTCTGCAGGCCATTAATATATGGCTTCGTCGTTCCATGTAGCATCGTTGTTGAGTCAGGGTGAATGATATGATCGTTTATAGCGTTTGGAGAAGGGAAGATGATGCGCATCATCCATTTATATGAAGGACTCACAGCACAGTTCCTGATGAACAGTGGTAATCATTGGATCATGCCAGTGCGGCGCTGGCATAGGTACCATGGATAACCTTAACAGAAGAAGTATAAAAAATATTTTGATCTCCAACTGTTTCTGCGTTGGTATCGTTGACGCAGATAGAAGAAGTCCGGGCAATACTCGTGATTCTGATTGTTGATGGCTACCACTTCGAATCTACCCTGTACTGTACATGTCTTCTCGTGCTTTGCGAATTCTTCAGTCGTAAGAGGACATTAACCCACACATGGCTGTATTTCTTTTGGAATCATTTCCGTACATTCTTCTGCTGATCACAGATTTACTCATCATGTGAAAGTGTAGTATACCTGTAACTTGGTGTTGATCAAGTTTGAAATCTGATATTCTATCAAAGTTTCAGTGCTCGAGAGCTTTGGCGGGCGGTATTTTACCTGGAGTTGAGTGGTATATCAAGTGAATGGAGCTAAGGTTGTGGTCGAAGTTGAAAGCCTAGTGTGCACATTATCATCTTAGCTGGGTCTTGATTCTACAGGACGATTAGGGTGGACCGGACGGAGGTCCGAGTCTGCCACTCCCATTCTCCCATATGCTGTCCCCCTTCCAATTCATTCACCTCTTTCGGAAAGGTGCCACGGAATTCTTGTGCCAGATGTTTATCTCCACACTAGGCAGTTCCAGTCACTGTCAATTGACTATAGCGACTTATCTCCAACAATAAGAACGGGGACAACGGTGTTGCATAGTTCCTCCGAAAAGTAAGGCTTCATCACAGCTGATATCATAGCACCACAGCTCTGTTAGAACCAAACAGCTGTGCCGTACGAAGCGAGCGACGACAAGGACTTTGCCACCGCATTCGGCTCGTCGGCATGTAGAGTTCCGTCCGTCAGTGAACCAAACAACATCTAAATAGCCATTGTCGGCTGCAACATCTATAAGTACGTGTATACTTATATTTAGATCCAGCAGATTGTGATCTCGGACGTTTCCGATACATCATGTGAATCTGGTTAACCTGGTCAAAATGTTAACCGAATGACCGAAATCTGCGAAGTTTTGACTGCTCCACCTACTCCACTGCTTGATTCATCATCACCCCACTCAACCCAGCTCAGTTGTTTGCTTATGGCATGCCAGGGTGACCATCCAATGTGTCGCTCCTCTACATGTCCTCTTATGCCGGTGCCAATTCCTGGCATGAAACAACCAGTTGTAAGTAAGATTCAGAGCATAGCTGGGACTCACCTATGCAGTATAACATGCTAGTGGTCCTCTTAACCTTGAGCTCTTTGCGCTATGGATACAAACACTCCACATTTTATAGTACTTTAACTCCCTTTCCTAACACTTTTTGGAATATTCATATGTCATCGGTGTAGTGGACAAGATATAAAGGCTAGAAGTTGAAGATCCATTCCTGCATGAAAGGCCAATGTCTCAACAATCCAGACTCCTCCAAAACCTTGCGAACAGAATACTGACTAGTATATGTGGCTTGATGATTGATGATTAGTCAGCAGTTCACATGACCAACCAACATTTCATGCCTAGCAAGAAATTCAATCCTAATCTCAGAAATATAGCCAGTGGTGACACTCTAATTATCAGCACTACCAGCCATTACATGGCTCGAGGCCTGGTGAAGAAGATGAATGTTGATCATTCTGATTCATGGTGCTGGTGCACAGCTTCCTCGCAACTGTAAGAGTGCCTCTTACATCATCACTACATTATCACATGCCACTCCATTATCACATGTCATTCCATTAATATATAGTCTATACTTGAGTGCATGTACTGTATTCTAGAATCCCCCTTTGAATTATATTAAGTTCCTTATAGTTTTTGTGTCCCTGAGTGTTGGAAGCTCTGGCTTCCTTCCACTTTTTTTTTTATAATGAACTTACTATACACACTCTACTCCCTCACACATGCTCTTTTTCCTGAAACCTTGCTGACCCTGAAATTTCCAAAACAGTAGATTTTTTCACACTGGACACAGTATCAACAACTACTCTCATTTGTACTCGCATTTATACACTGCCTATACCCTGTCTCGACCCCGCCCATCTCGCTTGGCTCCCAACATTTCAAACAACCCCGCATGACCATTACCAACCCGGCACCATGTCATCATCAATGTCACCATCATGTGCCACATTGTCACAGCTATCAACATGATTGACAATGATGACAACAACCATCTCACAACTGGTTTTCCAGCATGAGTCCCCTCTCCCAATGCCTCAAAAATGACAGCATATGTTGCCAGGTTGATCTACCCCACTCCTACTGCCTCCACAGCCCCTCTCTCGAGCCCGGAAAGCACTGTTACACGAGGTCATATGGACGTGTTCCTCTGAACGCATCATATACTTGATGAAACCATGCAGGCAGCCTCACCAGCTACAATGACAACCTATACCATCCCCCACACACCCCTGGTTGCCCCCAGTTACCCCCCAGCTCGTTCCCTAGGCCACTTCTGTCCACCCTGAGCCTACACAATCTGCTGGGTCTGCATCAATGTGTTCATCATCGTCAACTGTATCCCCTGCTCTGGTCCACTCTAGACCACTGAGAGAAGCTCCAGGGTGACGAAACACCTGCTAGTCCCAGTCCCAAACCCCCAGCTTGTCCCAGACATCCCGGATAAGTGCTGTTTTGACACCACCCACGTCTGACAATGCCACTGCATCATTAATGATGCCATTGACACCTTTTGACACCCCTGGTTCACTGCCTACGCCCCCATTTCCACCCTGTTGCCCCCAGCTCTCCCCTGTGCTCACCGTTCACCGCCTACATCACCATCCATCCCTACCACATCCACACGGCATCACCCAAAATATCCTCAAAAGACACAATGACCATCATGCTCTCTCCAACACCTCCAACACCCCAACCATTGCCCCGAAGCTAAACTATCCTTGATTGTCCTTCTTTTCAATGTCCTTCCTTAAACCATTTATCTTCCTTTTCCCCTCAACTTGCACCACAAAATCCCGAGCACACAGTTCTCCCCAGTACAGTCAGAAGCTCCCCATTTCACCGCCATGTCATCGTCGACACTCCTGTCGATGACTCCCGAAACTACTGCACTGTCCCACTGTGGACCATGGGCTACAGCTCAGAAATGACGGAATACGCTACCAAAACCATTGGGGACCCCCCCCCCCCTTCAGTGCCAACCCTGTCCCAGCCACCCAGCTTGCCCCAGACCCCCCATAAATGCGCCATTTGGGCGTCGTCTGTGTGGTACACCCCTGCCGCGTCACTGACAATGCCGTCAACAACTGTCAACACACCCTGTTCATTGCCTGTGCCTCGTTCGCTGTCTATGCACCCCAGCTCAGCTCAGACCCCCCCCACCATCCTGCATCACTGATGATGCCATATACCCCCCTTGCTCCCTGTTCACCTCCCCATCTCCTGCCCCAGCCCCCATTCCGTCACTAAGGAGCCTTACTACATGCCCTAACCTCTGTTTTTTGCTGTCGACACCTTCCCCTCGCACCTGACACCCATTTTTTTGCCATTGTGACCCTTGCTACACACCCCAACCCCAGCCATGTCCCCGGCTACTGAAGCCTGACTGTATTGAACAGAAATGTGACCCTGCCCACTGTACACCCTCAACATCACCCCTGTACCACTGTTTCCAAACCCCATGCCTACCATATCATCTGTGCTAGATGATGCCATGTTGTTACCAGTTCACTTCCTGCACCTTCCACCTTGACCATCCTCGTCCTTGCCCATTTCTGTCAAACACCAGTCCTCGTCAACACCTGTCCCCATCCTTGTCAATGTCCTCATCAATGTCCTCATCAATGTCCTCATCTGATGAAGTGAGGGACTATATTAAACAGCTTTCTGAGCATAGGAGCCAGGCCATCACCAGTTCAGCCAATTTGGGAGGCCTCAACCACTTGCAGACATCACTGCATCTCCCAACCAGATCAATGCTGCCACTTTCAGTGGCATGGGCCCTATTGCATGCAAAAGTCAACCATATCCAATCAACGACTTTACAATCTACCCCTATTCACGATGGGTCTCTTTCAGATGAGATCACAAATCTCTTGGGCCTTTCCAATGTCAAGGGAGCTATTCCAGCATCTGTGCTCACTAAAGCTCCACACTTGTCAAAGCTCTTGGATCCTATGGTCACCAACCCTCACCTCAAAAAAACTCAAGAGTTGCTCTCTAGTCTACAGCCCACAGAGTTCACAGGACATCCTCATTAACAAGGCTCGGTTTGCTCCTGTTGTGGATCCTCTGCTGCATACTATCTGGCATAAAATTTTCCTCCACCTTTCTGTTGATTTTGAGAAACTTTTTGCATCAATGGATAAGTGTTACAACCACCATGATGATCCAAAAAATGGAGCTGGTTATGTGCTTGTTAAAAAGGACCAGGCTTTCTCTAAACACCCTCTGCATACTGAGGCCAATTGGGCATGGGTATTTGGTGCATGGTCTGGAGGCATTGCTTTCTTCTTTCCTCACCGCAACATGGAGTTGCATGAGTATAGGACCATTGTCATGGATCTTTTCCGAGCTGTGCTTTCAAATCCACCCATTGCTATCTTGTTTGACATCCATGTTTGTGACAAGTATTCTAAAAAGCCGTTCCACCTCAATGATCAGGACCAACTTAACCTTCTGCTCCTTACACAAATGCTTTCTACGACTTCATCAGCCTTGTACAAATAAGCATGTGGCCTCATCTCAGCCTATGGCTTCAGGAAGTAACCAGAAGCAAGCTGATGTTCTGTGCCATAACTGGAGCTTTGGTACATGCAAGGCTGAGGTATGCCCAAATCGTAGGAGCATGGTGTCTGCTGCATTTGTGGTGAAGGACATCAAGTGAGGGCAATGAGCCATGCCTTGCTGTCCTCTAAACTCACAATTGAGTGGGAGTTGCTTGAGGCATGGGAGAACATGGCTACATTCATTGAGAAGGGACCTTGGACATTTAGTAGTTCTTCCCCTTCTTTAAAGCATAAACTGGCAGACACTCTTGATGTCTCTCAGTTCCGCCGAGGTTTTGTTTGGTCTGATAGTTCTAATAATTATATCTCTCCTTCAGCCCTTTACACCAAGCTTGCTCCACCTCTGCTGAACTTTACACTCCCCCACAGAGTCCTGGAGGAATCCTCCAGGAATCCAGTGGGACTCAGTACCCTAAAGTCATACCATAATGGAAAGTCAATTTGAGATATCTTACGAGTTTCACGTGCTTTGGACTTCATGAATTTCACAAAGTACCTACAAAATAAACTTGTTCAGAGCAGGGATTGAACTCTAGAGCTCATGATCAAGAATCACATGACAAACCAAACAAGTGCTTAACCAGTTGAGCCACAGGAGAATTATTAGCTGCCAATATAAAAGTGTATTTATACCCTCAAACTCAAACTTAGGTATTTCTCTCTCGAAGCTCACAATTAAGATCAAATAAAATTTATTAACTACATCCCTTGCATTGGACCCAAGGGATACACCATTAATTGCATAAAGTTTCCACATTATAATATTTAATTGCTCCAGCGCTGTCATCAAATCCAACATAGGCTTGGCACTTAGATTTTGGCAGCATTTTCCTTTCTTCTTTTTGTCCTTGTAATAAAACCCAAATGGGGGCCCTGAATTCATGTAAGCTAGATACATTCAGTTTTCTATTGTGCCAGCCCTCGTAAGGTGTCAATTTCTGAAGGTGCTTATCATACAACTTGTTCCTGAGATAAGCTGGGTGTAGAACTGCATACTTACAGAGAAATTTGGGAAGGTCATTGGCAGTGAGCATAGTGCGTGATAGTTTGACAAGTGAGCAGTTCATGTGCGCCACAATGCCATTCTGTGAAGGTGAGTATGGTGTGGTTAGACAAATTTCTATACCACATTCTTTGCACCATTTCTCCAGTTTCTTGTTTACAAATTCTTTTCCACAATCAATTTGAATCCCCTTTGGTTTTCAGTTTTGAGTTATCAGGTGGGCCAAATAATTAATGACTCCTTGTGTTGTATCTGATTTCTCCTTCAAACATTGAATGGTGACATATCTTTTAGTGTCATCCACAAATAGCAAGTAGTATTGATTGCCATTAATAGATTTGATTGCATATTTTCCCCATAAGTTAATATGCATCAATTCTCTGGGTTTGGTGTTTTGTTTGGATGTTTTGGGAAAGGGTTCAATGTGTTGCTTTGCCTCAGTACATGCTATACAATCTGGCTTTGGTGACTGAATGTCAATGTTGAATCCATCCACTAATTTGCTGTTGAATAATTTTTGAAGTCCAGTATACCCAATATGTCCAAAATGTCAGTGCCAAGTTTCCTAATTTGGAGGCACATCACTGTCAACAAATGTTTGATGAACACATGACCCATCAACATTTGGAGAGGTGTGATGTGATTGTCAAATAACCATCTCCATCTTGTATACATTTAACTTCTGCTATACCTTTAACATTCAAGTAAGTCTGCACATGCTCAAAGAAAGATGTTTTCTCATATGCTATTAGTAATGGATCTTTTGATGGACTTAGTTTGTCTTGGTCTTTTGGTGTTCCTACTGATAGTCCAAGCCAGTCAAAGCTTGTTATGCAATCTTTGAATAGCTGGACTATGGAAAACTATGTCTCTAAAGAAAGTTTGCCAACATATGACACTTTTCTTGTGCTTGGCAAAAGCACTGAGCTACTCTCTTTTTTTTTTTTTTGGGTCAAAAATTTATAACGCGGGGCTCGAACACAGTCCGCAGAGCGGGAACAAACAAAGGTACTATTCTATCTACATGTTCCCCTCACCTGCTTCCCAACCCAGGTCCTCATTTTAGCCACTTTAGGCGAGCGGGCCACTGACATTGTCCTCTCAGACAGGAAAGGCAATAATCCAGAGGGGGAGCGCCCCCCTCCTGAAGCTAGCCATTAGGTCGCCCACTGGTGCAGACCGGTCCCCTGGCCACATATCCAACCAAAGTCAGATCAGGCACAGTGACCCCTTTTGATGTGGACAAGTTTGAACTCCTGCTGGCTGACCACCCCAATCAGCCTTTTGTGCAGTCAGTGATGAAAGGACTTTGTGAAGTTGACATCTTCTTCCTAGAACTCCTGGCTATTGCTTCTGCTGTTCATCACACCAGGTTGCTTCCTCAACCACCTCGTTGTATTCTCATTTGGACTGACAGCTTGGATTCTGTTGCAGTTTTGAATTCACTCCACATGGCTGAGTCCTTGCATGATGCACCACTACTGGCCATTGCTGAGGTCATCATATGCACAGGTATGGACTTAAGGAGTACAATTCATTGAAGGAAAAATGAATGTAAGTGCCGATATGCTGTCTCATCCACTGATAGATAAGTACCAGAGCAAATTTCCTGCTGGCTGTATCCATCACTTTACTTCTCCACTGGAGCTACTGAAATCATAGATGCATTGCTGTCCTGAGATTGTGCCTTCCACCTAGTGTTTCAAGGTCTGGTTCAGTCTGGTTTTTCATACACGTCATCAATCGTGTCTGCCTCAACCATCACACTGCCATTGCCATCCTCCCTCTCTCCTTCCTCTACCACCACCACCACTTGGTTAACACCCACACCCAATGCTCCCACAACTTCCACTTCACCAGCCAATGATTTAAACTGGACACATCACAGATAAAACAAGCCCAGACAATGTCTATTGTTGTTTGGGCCCCAGGTATTTTTTTATGTTCTCTTTTTATTTATTTATTATTCAACTAACATAATTCTTTGATTTCTAGGTTTAACTGTTGCTGTATCTACAGAAAACCACCACCACCACCCTGCACCACCATCCCAAGCCACTGCTTGTGGGGTGGGAAGGATGACAGGGATCAGGACAGCAGGGAAATCAAGGACTACCCACACGTGAAGACAAATAGGGCCAAGGGAAAGGGAGAGGGGCATGACAATGACAAACACCACCAACACCACCACTGGAGTAGGGTGTGTGGGCACCTACTCCAGTAGTCATGTGACCACATAGTTAGTCGACAGTCACACATGTACATAGTCACATCCAAGCTATCACTACATGACCACATTCCATGTCTAGTGAGGAGACACCTCAGGCATCTCCATCTTGGTGATGAGAGCATGATTCGATGCACACACTACTGCTTTGTTCTATTTTCATCACTTCTGCTTTTTATTCTCATGCACCACATCACAATGCAGCAAGCTCACAACTAGCTATACTTCTTAGTCTACTGCTCTCGAGTCTCCAGCCCTAGCACCCAGTTACAGCCACAGAACCACAGTCTACTAGTCCCCCAGTCTACCAGTCATACAGAACCAGCACCAGTCATACAGAACCAGCATCAGTTATACCAGCACCCAGAACCAAGTACCCAAAACCTGAAAAATGGACATCATTAACACTGGCATGGCCTCCCTCGACTTATTGTTCATGACTACTGAAGAACACGCAGCAAGCGATGCAAGCCACATGCTGAAAAAATTGGTAAACTATATTTTAGACCACCTGGATGACAAACAACTACCACCAAGCATCCAAGACCTGCGGAATGATGCCTTTGCTTGCAGTTTTCAAGCTGGTTACAGGAAAGCCTATCAGCAATGGGGTGAAGAAGTGGAGGAGAATGGATGAGGCATACAGAGCAGGAATAGCGGACAGGTGCAAGCAGTGCAAAGGAAAGCAGACAACAGAATCATGTGGCAAACCTACCAAAACCACTACCACAACCATCGAGACAGCTGCACAGACCAAGCCAGCCCCTGACCATCAATGTGCTGCTTTACAAATAGTGATAGGTCCACCAGCCAGTACAAGCTCTGAAATTGATTTTGCAGATTCACAGATAGTCAATGCACAGCCACAAACATTCACAATCACCCCTCAATCATTTTGCATCTATTTTTGGCATCTTTCAAACCTCTTTCGACTATTTTGCAAGCTTCTGATCAAATTTTGGACATTTTGAAGATTTCACATTTTTAGTTTCTACTTTGCACACTTCAGCATGGACCCCAACACT
Organism: Tricholoma matsutake; assembly: GCA_026075535.2. NCBI lineage: Eukaryota > Fungi > Basidiomycota > Agaricomycetes > Agaricales > Tricholomataceae > Tricholoma > Tricholoma matsutake. The sequence goes on along the minus strand of AP026540.1, from coordinate 10,270,329 downwards.
TCGCATGCTTCCCATCGCTTCCCCCTTTACATAATCAACTTTGACAAACCACATTTTGGCTATATTCATGCAGCACACATCACCTTGAGGTGCATCACAATGTTTTGCAATATTTTTGCAAATTTTGCAATATTTTGCCAATTCTAGAACAAAAGGACAGTCTATATTTTGATTTATTGTCTCCCACACTCCCTAGACTCGTGGTTATTGTTCCATATCGGTTATCACTTTATCCCTGAAGTCCATATGTCTTCTTTTGCCTCATGTTCTCCACATGCCCACTATTGCCTTTTTGGTACTATCTCTTTTTAACCTAGAAAACCTTGTATTATCCAAGATGAATAACAAGGGAAGCATCCCCCAAGTATAGTATTAGTAGTGGAGAGCTAAAAACTGTCTTCTCATTATTTGAGTCACAAGTTTTAGTCTGAAAATTCTTCGGATTTCATCAAAACTTGTTCATCCTCATTTTGCCTCTTGATATTATTGTCATCCTCTCGTATTCATCATCGTTCACCTCTCGCATCATTTATCAACCTTTCCATCACTCACCAATATCTTCGCAATTCATTTTTCAATCCCTAAAAATATTGCAACATCTCAAAACTACTTTGCAAATCTTGCAACCACTTTGCACATCTCAAACTTTGTTCAGATCATCTAGTTTGTTATTATTGGAGATCAGTGAAAGTTTAGAACAAATCACAACCTTTCTCTGACTTGTGTTATACCAAATAGGACCCTTTTAGGTGTTTTGTTTGGGTTTCAAGGTTGAGTATCATCAACAGACTCAAGCTCACCAAAAACCATGCAGATGGTGCTCGGCATCAATTTCAATATGCAAACTACTACAAAAACTACAGAGGCAGCCATCCAGACTGAAAACAACCTCACTGCCTTCATTACCAGCACCCCCTTCCCTGCCAATGCTGCCACATCACCACCACCAATGCCAGCACAGCCTCCATCAGTGTTGCCAATGCTGTTGACGACAACAACAATGACTTTTTCCCCAACATCAAAACTGCTACCAGCCTCTTGAAAACAATGGCACACACTGCCGAGTCAACCTACAGCCTCCCTGCAGACTATACAGCCCCTCGTCTCATTCAGAACTGCCTACTACCACTACCATGGCACAGCCAACAATGGTGACAAAAACTGCTGCAACCACCCGAAAAACAACAACTAGGGCATCATCTAGCACCCAGATCGCTGCCAAAACTCCAGAGACTGTTAATGAGGCCATAACTGATGTACAGGGACTGTCTACAGCTGAGAAAACTGATTCGTGAGACAATGAGCAACTGTGCTTGTTGAAACACATTGTCTACTCAATGGAATGACTCTGTTCTCCCCTGAACCACAAACGAAGGTCCAGGAAGCCATCTACAGCCCCCAGCTCACCCCAGCTTGATCCCCAGCCCCTTGTTTTGCACCCTGAGCCCGCTGCTGCTGCTATGTCACCCCCAATGCTGCCTATACCTCACATAGCTGCTATGTCACCAATAATGTTGTCTACACCCAGGGACATCCCCCATTCATTGCCTATGGCTCATCCACTGCCCAAGCACCCCAGTCAACCACAGCAAGCCCAGAAACGCACCGCTTCACTACTTACAACAGATAAACACCAATGGCTACAAAAGAACAATGCAATGATGAAGCTACCACCCTCTGAACCCTGCCATTCCCCTTCCCAATCCCAAAAAACAAACCATGCCCCCCATCTCACTTCAGCTCAGCCATTGATGAGCTGTTTTGCCACCACCCACATGTTTTAACTGGGCCAAAGATGATGTCTATGCCAACTACACCCCGCATGTATCCACGGGATCTCTCTGCTCTGAAGACAGGCCATACACAGCCATTTGGAACCTTGCGATGACAGACTCGATGATGGTGAGCCCCACCTTGAGTCTTCCTGCCCTCGTGACAAATTTTTTATGCAGATCCATCATTTTATGTTCACCCATATCAAGCTCAACCTTTCATTACTTGACGTTACCCTTCTGGTATTGGGCCAGGGGAACCCATTGTTGTTACCACTTTGGAGCACCTACACCTGCACCTGTACCTCCAGTTCCAGTACTTGACTGGGATCAAGACCCCCAGCTAGCTGACCTAAGTTGTGCACTACAGGCATTATGATGGACACTCCCATGTTGAGTCTTTCATTGTTATATTTTTTATCATGCATAGAATTTTCTTGGTTACATTGTTTATATTATTCTTATACCTATTGTTCTGATACCTATTGTTCTGCTTTCAGCTTTTTTTTCTGTTTTCTTTCTGTGGTGATGAGGACATTGCCTTTTTTGGAGGTGGGCAGATGGAGTAGGGTGTGTGGGCACCTACTCCAGTAGTCACATGACCACATAGTTAGTAGACAGTCACACATGTACATAGTCATGTCCAAGCTATCACTACACAACCGCATTCAATGTCTAGCGAGGAGACACCTCAGGCGTCTCCACCACCTGCAAGTAAGTGAGGAGGACAGCCCAACCCCACGGCCCATGGATGACCCAGCACCCATCCCTGGTGCTTCGGGCAACTGCTTGCAGGGTGTATAAGGGCAACCTCAGCCTCTAGCAAAGGGAAATCTGAAGTTAAAATTATACTATATATTACAGGGATTGGGGGTGCACCTAGCAAAGGGAAATCTGAAGAGAAAACTCTAAGGATACCTTTGCTGATGCCCAGTATATGTGAAGACAACAAAAATCAAATAATAACCTAAAAATAGAAAAGGTGGAGATAGGCAGATTAAGGCCGCCGAATGACATCATACCAAGGGGTAGATGTCAGAAGGGGTGCTCCGCCTCTAAATATAAAACTGTCAACATGCACAAACATGATAGAAAGGGAAATTAGTAATAAAATCTGGAAAAATCATAGAAAATGAAGAATAGAAGGAAATGAAGTGAGGGAAAATGTAGAACAAACATAAAAAATAGGAGAAACACACAGGGCACCCCCCCTAGTCCCCCTAGTCCCCTTACATCACCCCCTCTCTAAGATGCATCACCCCAATGCATTTGAAATCACATACAACCAAAGTCAGAGACTTGAATGTGATGCAGTGCAGCAGTGTGCCATCAGTGGAATTCTTTGACTAACCGAGGGGCATTCACATCAGACTCTTCAACCCATGAGTTCTCCTCATACCCATAACCCTTCCAATGCACCAAATACTGGAGTTTTCCTTGACGCAACCAGCTGTCCAAGATTGACTCGACTTCATATTGGGGTTCTCCCTCGATCACTGTAGGCAGTGGTGGTGGGTGTGAATGGCATCCCGGGAATGGATCTGGGGGAGCTGGAAGGAGTTTGATGACATGGGAGACTGGGTGGAGTCTGGACATGGAGGCTGGGAGGTGTAGACGATAGGCATGCATTCCAACACACTTGACGATGGGGAAAGGTCCCAGGAAGCAATGAGCAAGTTTCTTGGATGGACGCATAGTGGAGATGTCACTGGAGTCAAGATAAACTTGATCACCAACCTTGTACTGAGGGGTCGGAGAATGGCATTGGTTGTAAAAGTGTGCCATGTCATCCTTTGCCTTTGCCTCCTCCAAATTATCCTGCATGCGTTTTGTGAACTCATTCACTGTCTCGATGTGTGAGGGAGTTTGGTGAGGTTCAAATCCCAAGCATGGATGTCGTCCAGTGTCTAAGAGGAAAGGGGTCTGTTGAGTGGAAGCATGGACATGGTTGTTGTATCCGAACTCGGCCAAGGGGAGAAGATCATCCCAATTGTCCTGGCATTCATTGACAAAGATGTGGATGTACTGCTCCAGTTCCTGGTTGACTTGCTCAGTCTGGCTGTCAGTTTGTGCGTGATAAGCGGTCAAAGCAAGGAGTTTGATCCCCAGAAGTCAGTACAACTCACGAGTGAACTCTGCCATAAACTGAGGGCCATGATCAGAGAGGAAAGCACCAGGAAGTCCATGTAATTTCCACACATGGTGGAGGTAGAGTCAGGTGGCACCCAGGGCACTGACAGTGGTGTGAGTGGGAATGAAGTAAGCACATTTTCCCACTGAATCAACTGTGCACATCACTGCATCAAACCCATTTGATTCTGGCAACTCCACCACAAAGTCGACACTGACAACATCCCAACAACTCTCTGGAACAGGAAGAGGGTGTAGCTCGCCAATGGGTTTGCAACAAGGAATCTTGGTGCATAAGCAAAGGTCACAAGTGTGACAATACTGACCAATGAGCCATGACATTTGTGGCCACCAATAATTCTGTGAGGTGAGCTCCAAGGTCTTCCAGCATCCAGGATGACCAGCAATCTGTGAGTCATGGTGTTGGGATATGATGCACCGGCAAAGGTCTGAGTCATTGGGGACGTAGATGCAATCCCTGAAATACAACAAGTCCTCTTTTTCAGCCCACTCTGCTGCATGCAAGGAAAGAGTGGATCCCTTCCTCAGTTCTTTAACAGCTCGGGCAACAACATCCTCATGTAAACCGCTATGGTTTGTGCGACGAATGTCACGTAGGATGTCCCGCTCCTCACCCTGGGGTGCGATGTCTTCCAGTGCCTGAATGGTGAACAGGTCTGGCTGCAACAACACAATGTTTTGGTTGTTATCGCTGCCATCCCCATGGTCTGCACATCGGGAGAGGGCATTGGTCTTCCCCATGCTGCAACCCAGATGGTGGTGCAAGGAGAAGTCGAATCTGGATAGATACAGGGACCAACGAGCTTGACAACGGTTCAATTTCTTGGCCATCATAAAGTACTCGAGATTCTTGTGATCTGTCCAAATTTCCACCTTGTGTTGGGCACCCTTGAGGAAGTGTCATCACTCCTCAAGTGCACGCATTATCGCCAACATCTCCTTGTCATGGATCTTGTAGTTTCACTCTACAGCACTAAGGCTTTTGGAGTAGAATGCAACAGGATGCTACTTCTGGTCCTCTGGAGACTGCTGAGACAACACGGTGCCCATCGTAAAGTCAGAACTGTCGGCTTCTACATGAGAGGGATGCGAATCATCAGCAAAGGTAAGAATGGGAGCAGAAGTGACCATCTCCTTAAGCTTTCCTGTTGTGCGTTATCCCACCTCCATGGCTCCTTTCCTGTCAAGTCAAACAGTGGTTGTGCATGATGTGAGAAGTCCTTGATAAAACACCGATAGAAATTGATGAAGCCCAGGAAAGACTGCACCTCCTTCTTGTTCATGGGCGTCGGCCAAGCCATAACCCCGTTCACCTTGATAGGATCCATCTCCACCTGACCCTCTGAGATAATCAGGCTGAGGTACTTGATCTTGGTCTTCTCAAACTCACACTTGTCCTGATGAAGGTAGAGTTTGTACTGTCGAAGCCGTTCTCAGATGAGGCATGTGATGCAATGGTGCTCTTCAACCGTGTGAGTGAAGATGAGGATGTCATCAAGATAGATGCAAACAATGCCTTCAAAGATGAGGTCATGGAAAATGTTGTTCATCATGGTCTGAAAGGTGGCAGGACTATTAGTAAGGCCAAAGAACATGATGAGCGGTTCAAAAAGACCATGGTTGGTACGAAAGGCTGCCTTCCACTCATCTCCCTCCTTTATCCTCACATTATTGTAGCCCCAATGGATGTTGAGCTTGGTGAAGTATTGGGCTCCATGGAGCTGGTTCATGAGTTCGGAGATGAGAGGTAATGGGTAGCAATTTTTGACCATGATGTTGTTGAGCCTTCTGTAGTCTTGAACCGGTTGAAGTGAGCCATCCTTCTTCTTGACAAAGAAAGGGGGAGAGGCCATGGGTGACTTCAATGGTTGAATACATCCAGAGGCCAGGTGCTTGTCGATAAACTGGTCAAGCTGTTGCTGTTCTTTAGGAGAGAGAGGATAGACCTTGCAGGATGAAGGGGTTGCACCGGGGATGAGTTCGATCACATGATCCCACAGCTTGCATGCAGGGAGAGAGTCGAACAATTCCTTGGAGACCATGTCTCCAAACTCATGGAGATGAGGGAGCAAGGAATTAGTAGAGGATTTAGCTGCATTGTTTTTGTGGAAGGCCTCGGCAAGGCATTGGGATATGTTCAATGTAGCACACACCTCATGCGATGGACAAATCGCAGTGTAGAAGATCTGATCACCTTCCTCCACTTCCTCTGGCTCCTCTTCCTCATCATCTGAGTCCAGCATCAGATCAGGAACTCCTTCTAACTCCACTTCAGGTATAGGCAGGGGTCTGGCATGACACTTCTGAGTACATCATATTGTGGCCTTCCATCCATGATGTTCTTGCCTGGCTTCCATGAAACAAGTATGACAGCGGGATGGACATCAGCTCATGGTAACCTCCCTGGTATGCCAGTCAACCTCTGGGTTATGGTCTCGAAGCCATGGATAGCCCAAAATCACCTTTTGCTTTCCTAATTGAGTGACAGCAAAAAGGGCATGCTCACTATGATCTTTGTAATGGAGGACCAGGTCTACAACCTCTCAGATGGCACCAGCTTTGTTTGGGGACCCATCCACATTATAAACAGGTATTGGATGCAAGAGTGAGTGAGTATTTAGGCAATGTTGTTGTGTGAGATGGGCATTGATGAAGAGACCGGTCGCACCAGAGTCCAGGAGTGCAGAGACACCGAGTATCTGTCCAGTGTCAGTAGTCTGCAGTTCAATTGCTAGGTTCAAGGAATGTGTAGAGGGAGTGGATGCAACGATATATTTGCATGGTAGTTTATGCCCCCATGATTTAATTTTGGGGTGTGGAGCAGAGGGAGAGATGGGAAGAGCAGGTACATCTTCAGCCAACTTCAAAGGGTCAGATAGGGGAACAGTCGCAGAAATAGATTCATTCTCCAGGGATTCAACTGACAAGACTTCAAAGTGGTTATGGACAGGCAGCGAGGGCATACAATTCACTCGCTGTGAATAGAAAAATCCTGCTCCTCTACAACTTCTGACTTGATCTCCTCTGCAACCTGATCCTTCGCTTCCTCGACATCTACAAGTGCCAACAAGTCTTGGAGGAGTTCATCTCACCCCTTGGGGGTGAGCATGCAGATATCCTGATGATGGGGACATGCTCCAGCCCTGTGTGCCCAGTTTCCCCACAGTGGTAGCAGAGATCCAACCTATGTGCACGGCTGTGGGCCACATCAACATCCATTGGTACTGGGACATTGATGGCTGGTGTGGGAGTCTGATGAACAGGAATGGGGTTAAGGCAGGGAAGGGTTCGATTGAAGGTGTAGGGTGCATGAGTGGTAGTTGGAGCATGGAATGCAGCGTTAAATGCTGCATTTGTGAGTCGGTTCTTGTCACAGAGTGAAGCAGCTTCATACCAAGTGTAGATATCATCGTCCACTGGGCACCCTTCCAACATCTGTGCAATCTGGTCCTGAATTTCTCGATTGAGGCCCCATTGGAACTTTACCACCACTGGTAGCCCACTCCCATAACCTGCCATGTCCACCAAATCCTTAAACTCATCGATATAATTGTCCACGGATCGACATGCCTGGTGATAAGAGGATGACTCGAGCTGTGTCACTGCTCGGTGGTGCTCATTGAGGGGACAAAAGTGGCGTATAAACTCAGCTCAAAAGTCACCCCAAGTGGAGAAGGGTAGAGAACTGAGCTCTTTAGTTTGGCGCAGAATACGGTCCACATAGAGATAGGCGTGTTCAGATTTCATGTATGTGAAGGCCCATAAATTTTTGCAGCCTCATCGACAAATTGATGTGACTGGAGACTGATGTATAACTCACAGGAATTAAGGAATGCATGCCCCTCCACATGTGCACCATTAAATTTGGTGGGGGGAGACGGTTTGATTGGGGCGCGCTCTTTAGTGGGCGCATTTGGCAGCACGTCATTGTTGGGTGTGCTTGGAGTCGTAATGGGGGGAATATTGGTCATAGGGTTAGTCTGGAGGGTCCTGACAAAGTTTTCAATCATAGATTTAAGTGAATTGATGTGCGCGCATATTCCAGAAACGTCACTTTCAAGCGCGTCGAGGTGCTCTGATGCATCCATGTTGCTAGGGGGTGCGTTTGGCAAAAATGGCAGCACAGTAAAGGTGGGACTGTCTGGAACAGTGTGTAGGGAGTCTGTAGAGCTTTGGGAAGTGTTGTCCACTCTGTACCTGCCTATCTTGGGCAGTGCATTCACAATTTTGGGCCTTAGGAGAGAGTTTTCTACTATAAGGGCAACCTCAGCCTCTAGCAAAGGGAAATCTGAAGTTAAAATTATACTACATATTACAGGGATTGGGGGCACACCTAGCAAAGGGAAATCTGAAGAGAAAACTCTAAGGATACCTTTGCTGATGCCCAGTATATGTGAAGACAACAAAAATCAAATAATAACCTAAAAATAGAAAAGGTGGAGATAGGCAGATCAAGGCTGCCGAATGACATCATACCAAGGGTAGATGTCAGAAGGGGTGCTCCACCTCTAAATATAAAACTGTCAACATGCACAAACATGATAGAAAGGGAAATTAGTAATAAAATCTGGAAAAATCATAGAAAATGAAGATTAGAAGGAAATGAAGTGAGGAAAAATGTAGAACGAACATAAAAAATAGGAGAAACCCCCCCTAGTCCCCCTAGTCCCCTTACAGGGTGGCTATGGACAACAACAGGGATACCAGGGAGGTAGGGTGGATGGTGACAGGGATATTGCTGCAGTAGCGCCCCAATCCACTGCTGCTGGCATTATGGCGCCAAAAGATGGAGCACTAAGAAGGGACAACAACAATAGAGCCAATGATGAAATGGAGATGAGGATGGGGAGGGGACACTGGTGATGTGGACACCAGCAATGACGATGACAGGGACACTGGGGACAGGGACAGGGACATGAGGAGAGTGGGGTGGGGACAGCAGAGGCCACCATGATGCGCTGATGACAGGGGCCACATTGCATTTTCTCTTTATGTTGTATGCCCACCTCACATCTTGCATGAGGAGGGTTAGTTATGTGTACTATACTCTATTTCAATGATATATATATATATTTATGATTCCTATTTTTGCTTAAACTTCTGCTTAAATGTCTCCTTAATTCCTTGTTGGTGTGGCTAGGCAGACCTAGTGTTGCCATGGCTCGAGCTGTGTTTTTTGCTATCTTGGGAAATAAATTATGTAAAATCACTAAAATATTTGAGGAGCTAAGCCATTTCAAAGCCACCAGAATATCTCAGGAACTGCTTCTCTGATTGCTTAGAGTTGGCAGGAGACCCCTCAGCTTTTGATGGGATCTAGCTCCTCAAATATTTTAGTGATTTTACATAATTTATTTCCCAAGATAGCAAAAAACACGGCTTGAGCCATGGCAACACTAGGCAGACACCTGAGTATTGATAAGCACTTAAGCAGCAAAATAAGCATGAATAAGGAGAAATTTAGCAAAATTAAGTGGATTCATCAAATGACCCTACTTATTCCAAGGAGATTTTCCTTATTTTAAGGAACATCTACTTAATGGCAATGTGCTTAATTCTGCTTAATTTCCACTTTAAGCAACAATAAGGAGTGATTAAGCAGAATAAGTCAGTGTTGGATTTTCCTGATGAATTAGATAATAAAGGAAATAAAGTTCACAAAGCCTTGACAAAGTCAATGAAAAAGCCACTGTCGACGCAATCGCACAGCATACAACAAAGCAGAGCAAATGGTAGCCAATAAATGCTTGGCAAACAGTGGTTATCGCAGTTTCACCCTAGCTTGCATTGAGTGTTGACTGAATTGATGTGCTCAATGAAGCTGCCTGCACCACTGGAGGGCTGAAAGTCACTGGAATACAGCCCACCCCTTCACCAGTCACTTTACATTTCTTAGGGTCATGACATGGGGAGCGGCACTGTCACCTGTCATGATCTTTTCAGCTGAAGCATCAACCAATGTGTCCAACACAGCCTGAAACTCAGCAGGCCAGTCATGTTGTAGAGTCTGTTTCATTAGGGCATGATCAGCATCAAAGAAAGTCAAAATAGTGAATTTGAAAGTTCAAGTATGCACTTTGCATGTCTTTGCATGAGGTAGGATATGACTCTGACTGTTATTGGCCCATCATTCATCACAGCCAATGCAGTAGAAGTATGTGCATGTGCCATTACCATTGGCCTTTCGCTCAACATGCTCGATTGCCAGCTTGGCACATAGCTTGTCAAGTTTTGCGCCCCCTGGCTTGGCTTGACACAAAAATTGGTTACCATTAATGCACCAGTTGTTGTGCTCAATCATGCATTCAGCTGGGCCAGTCTATAGAGCCTGAGCCACATCTTGACTTGCAGCAGGTTGTGAGCTACAAGCCGGAGTGCTGATGTTCATGGAATTGGCCTGCAAGTTATTATTGGAGCCACTGTCTGGTGTCTGCAGACAACTCAAAATTGATATGTTTGGCACTGGAAATAGACATCTACAACTCACCTTAGGGACTGTACCAGCATTGAAAGGATCTTCCCTAAGCCTCTCTTCATATAACTCCAGCTCCTTCAAATACCCTTTCTATTCTATGGCCTCAGTCCCAGTGTGATCACCACCAAACACATCATCCATGACTTCTTCGATCTCAATGGCACCAAATGCCTTGTCCTCCAGAAAAGCCTTTCCAGCATCATTGAGCTTGTCCAGCTGCTTGGTGATCATGGCTGTCTTGTAGCTTGATATCAACTTGGACACATCAAAAGTGGTTTTTGTGCTGGAGCAGATTCTGGGACTGAGGCCAGGTCAATGTTTTGGGAATCAATACTGAATTATACATGACTATTTACCCCCCCAGTGGTATAGATGGTACAATATGATAGGGACTGCCATGGATGGCCATGATCCGGATGACCATCTGTGGATAGCATATATGGATGGATGGCAATGGATATGGATATCACATGGTATCCATGGATGAATGGATGGTTACATGAGTAAATATGGATAAGGAATGATACAGTGGGTAATGCTGGATAATCCCATCATGGGTACAGGTTTGGGATTGCTGAACACTGTACCCTTTGTTACAGGTATCACAGATACCAGCACCTGACCTTCCCACAATACAAGCCTAAGAATAGTGAGGCATCCCATGTCTGCCTCACTATTCCTAGGCTTGATTGCATCAAAACCCTACCACCAGTTCTCATGCCAATCACCACCCGATCACCGTCTCCCATGGTTGATCAACATATGCCACAGCCTCAGCTAGTGTCGCACTCATCATCCCTGCATGCTATTCCACTCATTCCTGGCCCTTTTCCCTTTGCTTTTCTTTGGTAGATAACACTTATGTATGTATATAGTGTTAATAAACAGTGGTTTACAAGTCCTTAATGGAGTTAAGACTTGTTCTTCAAACCTGGAATCAATGAAAAATTCAGTGTGACCATTTTTCCATGTCTGTTTTCCCCACAGTCAGTAATTTTCAGCAACCATTACAAAAATTACTGACTTTACTAACTGTGGGAGTCAAAAATTTATAGTGATGTTATACATCATTCTAACCAGTTTTTTGAGCTGAGTTTCAAAATGACATGTACGTAGTGATGGGACCATCCATATATGGAATATAGTGATGTTATTCTGATTGGTTTTTTGAGCTGATTTCAAAAATGACATCAGGAGAGTCATGTGACCATGATATAAATGGAAGTTATATACCATTCTGATCTGTTTGTGGAGCTGAGTTCAAAAATGGCATTGGGAGAGTCATGTGACTTACCATAAATGGAATATAATGATGTTATATATACCATTCCAATCGGTTTGTTGAGTGGAGTTCAAAAATGACATTGGGAGAGTCATGTGACTTACCATAAATGGAATATAGTGATGTTATATACCATTCTGATCTGTTTTTTTTGAGCTGAGTTCAAAAATGACAATGAGAGTCTGTAGATGTCATTTTCAAACTCAGCTCAAAATCCTGGTTAGAATGGTATATAACATCAGTATATTCCATTTATGGTAAGTCACATGACTCTCCCAATGCCATTTTTGAACTCAGCTCAACAAACAGATCAGAATAGTATATAACGTCACTATATTCCATTTATGGTAAGTCACATGACTCTCCCAATGTCATTTTTGAACTCAGCTCAAAACTGATCAGAATGGTATATAGCATCACTATATTCCATTTATGGTAAGTCACATGACTCTCCCAATATCATTTTTGAACTCAGCTCAAAAAACCGGTTAGAATGATGTATAACATCACTATAAACTTTTGACTCCCATGGGTAGTAAAGTCAGTAATTTTTGTAATGGTTGCTGAAAATTACTGACCATGGGGAAAACAGATATGGAAAAATGGTCACACTGAATTTTTCATTGATTCCAGGTTTGAAGAACCAGTCTTAACTTCATTAAGGACTCGTAACATTGAGATATAGAAGTTCTATTGGCCATTGGCTTATGGCAAGTGGCTAAATTAAAATTGCTTACCAATAACTGATGGGATCAACCAATGTTTGCAGAAGACCCTCCAGCTTTTGAGGTCCTCTACCATGTCTTATTTTGAGACATTTACCTATTTTATTTGCAATGCTATAGCCAGATTATTGAAAACAAGTGGCTTGGCTAGTGGCAACACTATGTGTCCCAACAAGGCACTCCAACAGGTAATTGACCTTGCTAAACCATTTTAATAGACTATGGTACATATATTACAGCATTTGAGAGCATAAAAAATAGTAGTATTCAAATGGATACCCATGGATGATCCATGGATGCCACCCATATCCATGGACTTTAGTACATCATCCATGGATATTCACCCAGATGGACCCAGGTCCATCCATGGTAGTCCCTACAATATGGTACAATGCACTGTATAATACAACTGCCATCAAAACCCAGCACTAGTTCATTGCCTCTGGTCCAAAGTACTTAATGGGTGTTTGGCATTTTCTGCAGGACATATCTCCTGAGTTTGATGCTAATCGCGCCCATGCACTGGTTAAAATGACTATTCAAGGTGCGAAGAAGGTTTGGGCTGATCCTGTGCAGCAAAAACTCCCTCTTTGACTTGCACATTTGCAATCCTTTGTGAACATGGCATATGTGCCTCCTCAGCATGTTATTCCTGCTCTTGATGCACTCTATCACCCTGAACTTCATTCAGAGTTCTTTCTTTCTTCTGACTCTGTCTGTGATTGGCTTTCTGCTGCTTTCTCTGCTGCTTCTGGTGACAATGTGCCATTTCTGAGCTACTTCTCTTGCAATGTATTTGCTGTATGCAATCTGGTTTACAGATCTACAATTATTCTTTGTGGTTTGGACATCTCTTCTACTTTTTTCCATCCCTGGTGTTTGTTGGAAACCTTCCTTCCTTTATGTTCTGCCAACAATCACCCTGTTTGGTTCTACTACCAGAAGAATCATTATCTTGCTTCTCTTATGCAATTGCCAAGAAATGAGCTGCTTTCTTGTCTAAAGTCTCTAGGAATTCCATGTTCCAAACTGCTTAAATCTGAGATGACCTCTAGATTATTTCATGAGTTCCTGGCTTGTAGAAACAAGTACATGATCAGATCTACAGCTGATTTGATTTCAGAACTTAAAGTTTCTCTTGCTGAAACTGTGCCCAGTCAGGAAGTTGGCCAGACTAGGTACTTGGTCAGTTGCTTCTATATCAGGATGCAGGCACTATTCCACAATTTGTAAAGCAAAATTGGATAAAGGGTACCTAGGGCTAGTGTTAAGGGCAAAGTCTCAGCCACTTGATCTAGTCAATGTTGTTCAAACGAGGTGCTTCCTCAATGAGTCGTTCAGCACTAGTCTTACTTGGAGCATCCAATGTAAGATGGATAGTGCACTCTAGCAGGCCTTCTGCATAGAGTCATTTGTGTTCACACACTAAGGGGCTTCCTTAGTGGTTTTGAGTAAGTTCACTTACTAAAGGGCTTTCTTAGTAGTTTCAAGTAAGTTTGCAAGTTACGAGTTAAGACTGTAGATTGCCTAGATCTAAACTGAGGACATCCCTACTACAAGTCGCAGTACTTATACTAAGGACTAACATGGATATGGCTTATCTGGTTACATAACCAGATAATAGCCATATTACAGATCCAGATTGGATATGGATAGATTGGTACGGGTATCCGGATACAACATGGGTATATGGGTAAAACTGTAAACCTGACGTTGCTGGACAATACCATTGTCACTGCCATCAACCACCACCACCACCACACTTCGACAATGCCATCCCCCACCACCAGCACAATTGACACCACTGCCTCCCACCTTCCCACCCTATCACCACCACTCCCACACCTCTAACTGCTGCTCCCAGCTCCACTCACTCCCCTCTATCACCACCAGACCCTGCAAACAAGCTTTCAGAGCTACAACGCGGGCCCAAGCAATGCAATTGTTGTTGTTTGGGCCCTAAGTAAGTTTTTTTCTTCTTTGTTTCCCATTATCATGAATAACTGATTACACTTTGTTATTTTCTAGGACCTAGACTACTGGGATGACACAAGACGACACATGTCCACAACACCCACGTAAACCCCCTCCTCCCCATCAAATGGGATGCGAGGGTGTGGATTAGGGTCAGAAGGGCAACAAGGGGCAATGAGGGGCACTGGGAGACCCAGGAGGTGGGATACCCATACAGTAAGCACCTTCCAGCCCCTTGATGCACACCACGTCACTAACACCCTCCTAACCCCCTTGACCTAGGCACTACAACCCCCACAACATGCCTACAGGCCCAGGCATGCCCAGTACCTGCCCCTCGCCTGCGAGCAACTGCTCACAGGGTAGATTGTGGGTGCTGATGCCTAGGACCCAGTGGGAGATGGCAGGGAGGGGGGAGAGAGGTGGTGGGCCACCACCACCACACCCACGATGGATGACACACCACACCCATGACAGACGACACACCACACCCACAATGGACGACGTGCCAGTGGGGTGCATGGTGCATGGAACAACAACAATAGGAGGAATGAGTGCATGGAGGGGGGCCAAATGACATGAATGATGTGTCATTTGGGCCCCAGGTACGTTTTTTTCTTCTTTTGTGTGTTTTATTCACTAATGATGTTTTCTTTCTTTAGAATGTATACTATCTACCATGCTCACCCATGAACAACACCCACCGCCGCAAGCCACTGCTCATGGGGTGGTGGATTCCATACCCCACTGCCTATGAGACAAGACCCATGCCCTTGAGCAACTGCTTGTGGGGTGGTGGATTCCTTACCCTGCTGCCTATGAGACGACACCCACACCCTCGAGCAACTGCTCATGGGGTGGTAGATCCCTTACCCCACTATGAGATGACACCCATGCCCATGAGCAACTGCTCATGGGGTGGTGGATTCCCTACCCCACTGCCTACTCCTCCACTTAGCTCCTGTAATTGAGGAAGCCTGCAATTGCAGGTCTTCTCAGATGCAGGAGCTATTGGTGAAAGATGGGTATGGGTGTGGTAAGTGCAGCGTGGCCCGTGCATGTGTAGGCACAGCTATATATAGCTATTTTGAAACTCCACTGATATTCGATGACACATTCTTTCTTCCCTACCCCTATGCCACCCAGGAGTTCTAGTCAGTGTGGTCGAGGTTCTAGCCAATGACCAACACCTGTTAGCTGTGGGAATACCCCTGGGATTCATGGTACAACCTCAAGAAGCCGAGAAACGACACCTGGATCCCTTCCTCGCACACCATTGACAACTCCTGAGCACTCAGATGCAGAATCTCACAGCTACCCTGCAGTAGTTGCATCTCTGGTCTGTCATCGCCAACAGAGGGAGGCTCCTGGAATTCGTGCACAGACTGATCTAGACGTTTGGGATTTACCTAATGAGGATATTATTAGTAAGTTTCCTTATACCCTGTCCCTTGTGATTATGTTACAATTTTTATTAGCTGCTTCAAGGGTAGTGTGGAGGTCTGAGGTCTATGACCACTATGATGTTTCTCTGATCCATGAATGTGCTGAGGATGGCTCCCCACACCATCTTAATTTTGTACTTACTTGTAAAATGTATCCACCAACTCACTCCCATACCCATGCACGGAGCAAAACATCTGGGGGAACAAGCAATCTCCAGCTTGGTGTAGCTCAGTGTAATAAGTGCCATGGGATCTCAAGCACTCAGGTTGCAAAATCTGGTCCTCCATATTCTGAGGCGGCTCATTGTGCACTTATTGCTCTTCACTGTGCGAAGAATCACTGGCCATTTAACTCAGTACTTGATGAAGATTATCAGACAGAGGTCCAAATGCTCCAGCCTGGTATGAAAGTCCCTCATCCTATGACTGTCAGCTGGGATGTGAATGCCATGTACTTTGAGATGTCAAAGCATGTTCGGAATTATTTTCAGGCTTGTTTTCCAACTTTCTATATATTACTGTTTAATTATATCCATAAATAGGCTCAGAATGGCACCATTCATCTGGTTCTTGATGGATGGACAGCACCAATCGTGGCTTCATATCTTGGTCTGGTAGTTGTCTGGTATGAAAATGGATTGGTCCACAAAGCAGTTTTGGACTTCATTCAGCAAGATTGGTTTTTCTGTGTTATTGCCAAAATACTCATTTATCTGTAGACTCACATCTAAACATAGTGGAGATTATCTGGCAAAGATTGTAGCAGAATGTCTTGAATGGTTTGGGCTTGACAAACTAGTAAGAGCTATTCTCTTTGTCAACTATATATAACAATTATTGTAGCTTCATGCATTATGCATGGATAATGCAAGCAATTGTGATGGTTTGGCAAAATATCTTGCAAGGCTGATACCTTCATTTCGTGGCATGGCATCTTGTGGACGATGCTTTGCCCATATTATCAACTTAATTGCAAAGGTACAAACTCTGTTATTTATATTACTGATTAGCTAATATGATATTATAATTGCAGATATTCATTTCCTTTTTTTTTTCAAACAGCCCAAGAAGAAAAAGGCCATCAAGGTTGCAGCAGGTGCAGTACCTCAATATGCTCAGGGTCATAATATTCCTTTGGATGTGGTCCATTTTGAGGAAGAAGTTGTGCTTGAGGAAGGTGAAGATGAGCTGCTGGGTGAAGAAAATCTGGCAATTGAGGAGGAGGCAATTGATACAGCTGCAATGGAGTTGGAGGATGATGGCCATGGTGTGCATGATGACTTGGTTGTTGGTTCACTTCATGGAACAGCAATCTGGATGATGGCAGAACAAGGGGTTGTTATTGAGAAAGATGAAGAGCAGATGGCATTACAAATTTTTCCACGTGTAAGTCTTCAGTAACTTCAATTTATGATAGCTAACTGCTCAATAGGTTGCTGGACTTGCTTACCGGGTGCATGATTCTTCTACTCTGCATGAGAAGTTTGATAGACTTGTTCAGGAGGACACTGAGCTGGAAGGCAGCATGAAAATGTTGACCCGATGTGTTCCCACATGATGGAACTCTGACTTTGATTGCTTAAAAGCACATATTCATTTCAAAAGTATTGTCCAGTCTCTTACTGGAGTGGCAGCAAACAAGTTACAGGCATACTGGTTGACTGATTCACAATGGAAACTAGCCGAGGATCTTGCATTAATTTTGGAGGTTTTTAATTTCTGATATCTATCCCATATTAAAATTGACAGTCTCATGGTTACAGATTTTTGAAGATGCTACTAAACTTTTTTCAACATCAGAAGTACCATTGATTGTAGATGCAGTGCCCATCTTGGAGGATATTGGAGACTCTCTGCAGGCTGTTCATGATGATGAAGATGATGAGCTTCCCAATGTTGTCTGGGTGGCAGCACAGGCAGCACTGCTTCTCACGCATAAATACTCGCTCTTATCAGCTGATTGCAAGCTATATCAAATTGCAATTGGTTGGCTGTTACCCAATTTCTGCTGAGAATTTTGCTTATTTTTTGTTTTATTTTAGTCATGTGTCCTGACCGGAAGTTAAAGTGGTTCAAAGATCATGGTTGCACTTCAGCTCAAATCAGAGACATCAAAAAATTGGTTGTCAATCGCTTTAAAGAGTCATATGCCCCAGCTGAGTCATCTGATGCTCATGAAGAATCAGCTCTAGCAGTATTTTTACTACTGTCATATAAATTGCTGCTTACTAATTGTTTGCTAGCCAAAGAATAAATGGGTCAAGAAGTCAGCTACTCAATCAACATGTGGACCTTCTGATGACATCACAACATATCTTTCGGATCCAGTTCTTGCATCTGATGCAATTGCAGAGGCTGGTGGTTATATGCAATATTGGCACCAAGCGAGTGCACGTCATCCATGCCTGGCAAAAATGGGCTCAGACTTTTGCTCTGTGCCAGGTGAGTGTACATTATTGTATGAGGTATTCAGGCCCTCACATGGGTTTTAGCTTCCTCAGTTGATGCTGAATGGGCATTTTCAAGTGGACGTCTCCAGATCAGTCACCTACAGCATAACATGAACTCAGAGACCTTTAGAGCACAAATGGCTGTGGGATCTTGGGCCCAATCACTACTGTATGCTGGGTTTGACAAGATGGTAGGGATAGTCAAGTCTGAAATGGGAGAGGAGTGTGAGGAGGAGAATATAGGGATTGAATTGGAAGAGGAACTTTGAAATGTTTTTGATTATGTTACAAATGTTGTCAATAGGTATTACCCTGAAAGCTTTTGCAGAACTAGTAAAGAAGAGTTATGAATATGTGAATCTAAGAACAGTAGGAAGCCAAATCAGTCACCCAAAAGCAATTTCATTTTTTAAGCATGGATATCCACAGTTTATCCATATATAGTTGTATCTGTATCCATAGTTGCATATCCAGATGTATCCAGATGTATCCATGTTAGTCCCTAACTTATACTAGGAGGGAGGTCCCTATTGTCCAATCAGAAAGGTAGATGCATATCAAGTAAGAATAGAAACAATAAGCCTCATGCCTTGCATGAGGTGTCCAATGTCATGGAGTGCTGCAGCACAGCATGTCAGGGAACAATAAGGGATAAGTCTCATGCCTAGCATGAGGCATCTGATGTCAAGGATCCAATGTCAAGGAGTGCTGTGGTGCAGCATGTCGATCGTGAGAGTGGGTTCAGGTGCATGGAGTCACCATGTGTCAAGGGTGCCTTCCATGGGAAGGGGATCAAATGCATGTTGTCAGCATGCATTGTGGGTGTGTCTGGTGTCAAGGGCATGCTTCAAGCATGAATCATGGAGTGCCTCCTGTCTGGAGGGGATTGTCGGGTGCATTGGGTTGGTCGGGTTCCATGAGTTACAAGGAAAATTGTAACAGCTAGGCCCACAACAATTTTTGAGCCTTAGATGTGCTTTGATCAGACACAAGGACTGTTTGATTGATCACACATGGAATTTTGATCAGATTTTGTTGTGGGACCTGAGAAGCCAAATTTAGGCAAACCCCACTCCTCAGCCATTTTTTATCTGCTCTGCACCAAATTTTGATATTGTACACCTAGCAACTTGGACCACCATTCCAAGCACTCTCCCTCATCACACTGCCCTCAAGGAATTTCTATCTTCCATCCCCCCAACATGCAGTGCCAGTTTGCTTCATATCCAACAAGATCAACATGAGTCTGCCATGCAAAGGAGCATGAATTTGCTCTTATTTTTTTTGTACGTCAAGCAGCAGTGCTGTCTCTTTTGTTCTCTGATGCTCTCATATTTTTAGCAATTTTTTTACATACTGCAAGTCCACATTTCCCTTTTATTATGAGATCATGAGCATGGTCATTGTTAAGATAATTCTGGGAGATGGGTGTCATACTAGAAAGAACTAGTGGTCAAGGTGTGAAATTTCTCATAATTCAATACCACTGAAGACTGATTTCAGGCCCTCTTAGTTTGGTTTGAGTACTCCCAATGCTGCAAGATTTTGAGTAGTTTGGCTAAATCAACGGCTTCATGTAATGATGTTACTTATTGACACCTATTTACCACATGCCTCAGATTACATCCTCAGACATTACATGGACTTACTCACTTCTACCATATACCATCATCATCATCATCATACTCATTCATAGAGATCTCGCTCTTATAAAACACCTCTTTTGCATGCTTAGCTCTGGGTTCGGACTTTAGTGAAGTGCGTGTCCCTTATACAGCATGCACTTACACTTCATTTGACATGAATACATAGTCTTCAGCATGTTTTCAGGATCAACAACAATATTTTATGCTGCTCTGCATCTTGTGAAGTTTCACTTGAACACGTGGCAACTTTCAAACCCTTCAAGAATGGATGGTGTATTTTGCTCCAATACCCAGCCACATCAAAGTCTCCCCATGCAAATCTGAACAGCTAACTATGCCTCCACCATCCACTGAACCTCCTCTTCCTGAATTAATCCCTGACCTGTCAGATCTCACTCAGGCACAATGCATGGAGTCACCTCCAGCATCAAGCCTAATGGAAACCCCAATCTCTTGGTCAGAAAGATGGCCATCCAATATGAGATCCCACAAGGCATGCTTAATGACCGATGGAATGGCACTCCAAACTACAAAAAAGGCCATGCACATGAACTTCTACTTACAGCTGGACAGGAGGAGGTACTCATTCAGTGGACAAAAGTAATGGGCCACTGAGGGATTCCTATGACTACTGCGATGATCATTGATCATGTCACTGATATTGTTGGTCACACTGTGGGCAAGTCGTGGGTGAAGCGCTTCAAAGCTCGTCATCCTGAGCTGAAGGTTAAGTGGTCTTCAACTTTTGGAGACCATGCAGCATTGTTTAATCCAGCACTCATTAATGAATTTTATGATAGTGATCAAGACATACAATATTCCAACTGAAAATATCTACAATATGGATGAAAAAGGGATTCAGCTTGGTGTTGGACAGAAGGTGAAGGCCTTTGTTGACCATGATCAGAAGGATGTGTATTCAGTTGAGGATGGTAACCATGGGCTTATTACAGTTATTGAAACTGTATCCACTGATGGATTATGCCTTCAGCTATCAGTGATCTATCAGGAGAAGCATCATGACCTCAAGTGGGGTCGAAACAACCCATGTAATGTAAGATATGCTTCTCACTTTGTCCTCCCTTCACATCACCTCTGACCTGTATATTAGTATACCCCACCCACCCAAAGGCTGGACAGATCAGGAACTGGGTGAATTAAAGATTTTGAGTCAGTAACTGCTGTGAGAAACACAACACAATGCCACTGTCACAATTCACACTGTACATACAGATTCTGTAAATTTGCAGCAGACCACAAGATCATTGTTATTTGCCTCCCATCTCATACTACACATGCTCTTCAGCCTTGTGATGTTGCTTGCTTTGGACCCTTAGCTTCCGCATGGAAATCTGAAGCCAATTTGGCTTCTGCAGATTATGTGGAGATCACAAGATGGAATCTATTGGTTTTCTATGGAAAGGCTAGGGAGCGCGCACTAAAGAAGACCCACAATAATCTCAGCCTTTGCCAAGACTGGGATTTGGCCTTTGAACTGCCATGTCTTGGATCCAAGCATTTTGAGCCATCAAAAAATACAACAACAGAGCCCTTGCAACTGTTGCCTACAAGGCTCCCAACACTTCTTGTCCCCATTAGAGCCCCTTACAGCAATGCAGATCCTGATGTTCCCACTGCCAAGAATGAAGCTCACTATATCATCCCTCTTCCCCCAGTACTACCTCATATAGCAACCAGGCAAGATCTTTGCCATGAGAATCAGATGCTTCATGATACACTCCATCTCACCAAGGTGCAGCTGGAAAAGGATTTCACTCAGATGAAGTTGATAGATTCAGAGAATGGATGCTTATGCAAATGAGCTTATGCAAAAGAGAAAAAGAAAACAGAAAAAAGGGAGACAACCCAGGCCCATGCTCATCTGATGACTGGTGCAGAGAATCTTGATGCACTTGCAGAAAAAGACTTCATGAAGCATTGGAAGAAGGTGGTGAAAGAGTTGGGGCCAATTTTCAAGTGGATACAGAAGGATATCAGTGACCACTATAAGGACATTGCAGAGGCTGATAAAAAAGTGGATAAGGCAAAGAAGGCGCAGGAGAGGGCAGCTAAAAAGGCTGTGGAGGAAGCAGAGAGAGTGAGGAAGAAAGCAGTGAGGAAAGAGGCTGCAGCAGCAAGGGCTATGCAGGGCAGAGGCCATGGTGGGTGGCGGGGGCATGGTGGAGCTGGTAGAGGCAAGGGCTGTGGCCAGGGAAGAGGGGGAGGCACTGGGGGGGTTGATTCAGGGGGAGACTCAGAGGGAGAGGATTTTGACAGCCTATCTTCCAGTACTGAGAGCAAGAGCAAAGATGAGCATTCTGAGTCTTCTGACTCAGCTACAACTGAGGACAGTGATCAGCTAGGTGGTATGCATGACAATGCCATACTTTACATGCCAACACCACCCATTGAGTAGGAGGTACAACCAAGACCCTGCCCAAGGCCAAGATATCAGATGCTGGCACCCATACTAGATGAAACAGACACAGTAACATACTCCAGGGAAGACAATGGACCCCAGTTGCAAGTCAGAGGTGCTCCTACTGTGAGCAAAATGAGAGGCAAAGCTGGAACTGTTGTAGAGAGTGAAAATGGAGCAGAGAATGGACACCATTATCCTAGAAGATCAAACCACACTAATCTTTATTTTAGACAAGGAATAGACACATACTATACATACCAATATACATGCCAAGTTTTGTGACAATCCACATATTGTTGAGTGAGCAACATGGAATTGAAGGGAGGAGATGGGTTGAAGCAAAGGTTCCCACATGTGGCCAAGTACCTGAATTCACTTGATTTGGCACCTTCTACACCAAAATATTCATATCCCAACAATGGTGTTGCGCAAAAATATGGAACACATCTTGAACAGAGGACAACTTGTTTGTCTACCCACCTAACATTACTACCATATAGTGTGGCCCATACTTCATGTACAATACCTTGTTTTAGCTAGGGTGGCTGAGTACTAGGCCGAGCACAGTAACTCCATCTTCACATAGCTCAGTGTTCTACTACTTATTTTTCAAGAAACAATTTGGAAATAGTGTTACTAGTGCTTTGTTACTGCCTGAAGATGTATGTTACAACAGTTTTTCAACTTCTACTACACATGATTCTGAACTAGAGCAACTGTTATTGTCATTTACTGATGGCAATTCTAATCCTTTGCCATCTTCATCATTATTCCCTAAGTCTGCTCTGAAGTCTATAAGTCATATCTGTTAGGAAACCACCCCATTACCTAATAAAATTTCATTTTTATTTTATTATGTCGAATTACGCTACATGACGCCAAATTATGCTACACTTTGATAGCGTGAGAATTTTATTTCGCACACATCAATATGTACACGCATGTGCAAATGCATTGGTAACAACAATGTACAATATATGTAACATAGTATATAAACCCTAAATATATGCCTAGGGGACCCCAGTTGTGTTCTCTTAGGTATTCCACCTACACTTTCGGTGTGAAAGGCCTATCTCAACAAACTCACCTATTAATAACCCCTCGCATCAAAACCATCAATTCCCCCATCATGTGCGTGGATCCTGCCCCCTTCTTGTAGAGAGAACCCGCATGGTCTTAGCTAGCAGATAGTGGGTGTTGCCCTAACAGAAGAACACAACTTCCCATATCAGTGCACCTTCTCTTACTTGTGCATATGTCATTGTTTCACCGTGCCACATCCGATTACTCACCCTTTCGGCATGAGCCGGAAGTACTTGTATATACGTAATCTACCTTTTCTTTCATAAGCCAATGCCAGGCCTCACCTTACATTGCAACTGCCAGTGATCGAGAGGCAGTGCTCATCATTAGGACAGCTGCAACCAGACAACTGATTGGATCTGGTTTAGTTACGATTTACATCACTCTATTCGGATGACTATTTTAGTTACAAGCCAAATTCAGTGTTATCTCCGAGATCAGGCACTGTTGGAAGGGTTATTGATCTGAAGTGTCAAAATAGGTGCCTGACGAACGATGAACGATTGATGAACGATTGACGAACGATTGATGAACCATCACGTGACCCATAAACGTTTGGAGAGGTCTCGAAGAAAAAATTTTGAATTTGTCGAAGAAGTGATTCATCACAGATTCTACAATTATGTCTGAACCTTCAACTTCTAATCCCGGTCCTAATCCTGTTCCCATACCAGCACTAGAGGCGAAAATTGATGTGCTCACAGCGCAAATGTTGCAATTAGTGTCAGTATTGGCAGCATCACAGCCCAGACAAGCGGAAGTACAGCCAGAGACAATAGGAGAAAGAGATGATGAGATGGTGGAGATGGTGGAGTGGATATCGCAGGAGGATGAGACAGCAGAGAAATCTGGAAATGGAAAAGTGTGCTTACCTAAGTATGCGCCCCCGCAAATCTTTGATGGTACCATGGAGAATACAAAATCCTTCATCAGCTCTATAGTATTGTACATCCATGGGAGGAAGCCAGAGTTTCGTACAGCCGAGTCTAGGATTATGTTTGCTCTCTCATACATTCAGGGGGGGAAAGCACAGTTCTGGAGAAACGAGGCTATTAATCAAATTGCCGCGGGAAATAAACCATTTGCAACCTTCAAGGAATTTCTGGAGAGATTGGAGGCACAGTTTGGAGACCCTAATCCAAAGGCGACAGCCAATGCTAAATTAAAGACCATGCGCCAAGGTTCCTTAATGGTGGATGAATTTATTTTGCAGTTCAAAGCAGAAGCTTTGCAAACGGACATGGGAGAAGCTGCATTGGTAGAGTTTTTGAAAGCAGGATTAAATCCCTCTTTGTTCAAATCTATCTACCAACTACCTTCTATGCCAGAGAAGTTGGACAAGTGGTATAATTGGGCAATGTGCCTTGACCGGCAATATCAGCAGGAACAGGCAGAGTCAAAGTTGATGTATGGAAGTAGTAAATCTGGAAAGTCATCAGGAGGAAAGTCCGAGAAAGGAAAGGCACCTCAGGTGCAAGCTCCAAGGGCACAGCCACTGGCCATGGCAGTGACACCTATAGTTATGGAGTCAGCAGCACCAGCAGAGGCAATGGAGGTTGATCAAGCAGGAAGATGAGCCCCACTTAAATGTTTTAACTGTGGGCAGTTAGGACACATTTCTAGGAATTGTAGGCAGAAAAGAAAGATCAGGGAAGCTACCATCAAGGAAGTGAAGCCAGAGGAAGGCAAGCAGAAGAATTTTGTGGAAGAGTCCCAGTGAAGGTTTCCCCATTGGTGACCCAGAATCGTTACAATGTATTAGTATCCAAGGAAACCCAGAGCAAATCAGAAAAGGAAATCGAGGAGGAGTATAACCGTTCTGAATCACATGACAAAAAGGAGTACAACTGTTGTCAATCACATGACAATTTTCACGTGTCATTTCCGAAAACCCCTAAATTCTTTATTTGCTCTGTGCAAATAGAAACCAAAATCACCTTGACTGTGGGACTGAAGACAGTGGACACGCATGCAGCTATTGATGTGGAAGCGTTGCTTGATAGTGGTGCTACAGGATTACTTATTAATCGATCCTTAATTACTGGAAACGGTATTAACACACGCAAGCTGGTGCAACCTATAATGGTGTACAATATTGATGGAACAGTCAATCGTGGAGGAATTATCAAGGAGGAGGTGACCATGATCCTAAAGTATCAGGAGCATCAGGAGTGAGCCGTATTTGAAGTGTGCAATCTTGGGAAAACCAATCTAATAATAGGATGTCTGTGGTTATGGAAGCATAATCCCAAAATTGATTGGAAAACTGGGAAAGTACAAATGACTCATTGTCCTAAGGAATGTAATGTGTATGGGAGGAAGATGAAGAAGGAAAAAAGGAAAAAGAAAGAGAAAGAATGTCCAAGAAAGTATTCTGTTACAATGGAGGAAGTGGAGGATGAGGAAATGCCAAATGAGGAAGTTCTGATCATGATCAAGAAAGAAGAGCAGAAGCAAACCTTTAGAACAATCCGTGGAGGACAGTCATGGGACAAGAATATTGTGAAGGTGGAGAAGCCAGTGGAGGAATGGGTGCCAAAAGTGTATCATGAACATCTGTCAGTGTTCCAGAAGAAGGAGTCTGAGCGAATGCCGGTGCGGAAGCCATGGGATCATGCGATTGAGATGAAGCCAGGGTTTGTGCCGAAGAAGTCGAAGGTATATCTGTTATCTCTGATGGAACAAGAAAAAGTGGATGCATTCCTGAAGGAGCAATTGCATAAAGGATACATACGACCTTTGAAATCACTGCAGATGTCATCAATATTCTTCATGCCAAAGAAAGACCAAAGGAAGAGGATGTGTACAGATTATAGGTATCTGAATGAGTGGACAGTGAAGAACACGTACCCCCTGCCATTGATCTCAGAAATAATTGACAAGGTGGGAAAAGCCAAGGTCTTTACAAAATTGGATTTACGATGGGGATACAACAATGTACAAATAAAGAAAGGAGATGAGTGGAAGGCTGCATTTGCCATGCATCGAGGATCTTGTCATGTTTTTTGGGATGACTAATAGTCCCCTGACCTTTCAAAATATGATGAACAACATTTTCAAGGATGTAATAGACAAAGGCGTGGTAATAATATTTATTGATGACATTCTGATATTCACGGAGGATGAAGAAAATCATGAGGCGATAGTACAGGAGGTGTTACGGAGGTTGGCAGAGAATGATCTATTTTTGAAACCAGAGAAGTGTGTGTTTGGGGCAAGCAAGATTGAGTTCCTAGGATTATTGATCGGCCCTGACAGGATCAAAATGGATCTGATCAAGGTACAGGCGATCACAGATTGGCCTGTGCCCACCTGTGTCAAGGAGGTTCAAGCCTTCTTGGGACTCGCAAATTATTATCATTGCTTTGTGCACAATTTTTCTAAAATTGCCGCACCCTTACATAACCTTACATGAAAGGGAGTAGTGGGGAGGTGGGGAGAGCAGCAGCAGACAGTGTTTGAGGAGTTGAAGAGGAAGTTTGTGGAGGGACCAATATTAGCCCCAGTAGATTTCACACGCCCTTTGCGAGTGGAATCCGATGCATCCAATTTTGCTACTGGAGTGGTATTATCAATGCTGTGCAAAGATGACAAATGGCATCCTTGTGCATACTTGTCAAAAGGGTTGAATGATGTGGAAAGGAATTATGATGTGCATGACAAAGAAATGTTGGGGATAATACGAGCATTGGAGGCGTGGAGGCATTATTTGGAGGGATGTACGCATGAGATTGAGATCTGGACGGATCATCAAAATCTGCAATACTTCATGTCCACTAAAAAGCTTAATCACAGGCAAGCGCGTTGGGCACTATTCCTATCATGTTTCAATTTTCACTTAGTCCACAAAGTGGGAAGCTTAATGAGGAAAGCAGATACATTATCCAGACGTATTGATCATAAAAGGGGGGTGGAGGAGGACAATAAGAATGTTACCTTACTCAAACCCAAATACTTTTGTATTTGTGCTATGCATCAAGGGCATCTATTAATAGATAGCTCGGAAACAGAAATGTTGTCTAAAATTAGACAATGTTCGGAAATGGACAATGAAGTAGTGGAAGCCGTGAAAGCTCTGAAGGGAGAGAAGAAAGGTAATATCAAAGGAGATGAATGGGCTGAGGAACAAGGGTTGGTGTTGTTTTGAGGAAAAGTGTATGTACCGAAGGATCAGGATTTGCAAAGGGAGATCGTCCAGTTACATCACAATACGCCGATTGCCGGACACCCAGGAAGATGGAAGACATTGGAATTAGTAATGAGAAATTATTGGTGGCCCAGAATTTCAAAGTATGTGTTGGGGTATGTGGATGGATGTGATACATGCATGAGGGGGAAGAAATTTCCAGAAAAACCTGCAGGAAAATTAATGCCAAACCCTATACCTAAAGCGCCGTGGTGAGATATATCTGTGGATTTTATTACTGGATTACCTGGTACGATGCAATATTCATAGTATGTGACCACTTCACAAAGGAGGTCCATATTATTCCTACTACTACAGAAACCTCATCATTGGGCTTGGTGCGCCTCTATCTAAACCAGGTATGGTGGTTACATGGGTTACCTGATACCGTTATCTCCGATCGCGGACCACAATTTGCTTCTGCATTTATGCGAGAACTAAACAACATATTGGGAACTCAAACTAAATTATCTATGGCATATCACCCGCAGACTGATGGGCAGACAGAGAGAATGAACCAGGAGTTGGAGCAGTACCTACCATGTTTGTCAACTACTGACAAACCAACTGGCCCAAATGCCTTGCAATTGCTGAATTTTCCCACAATAACAAATTCCATTTGGCTACTTGTATGTCACCCTTTTTCACAAATTATGGATATCATCCTCGCATGGG
This sequence comes from Tricholoma matsutake, assembly GCA_026075535.2. Classification (NCBI taxonomy): domain Eukaryota; kingdom Fungi; phylum Basidiomycota; class Agaricomycetes; order Agaricales; family Tricholomataceae; genus Tricholoma; species Tricholoma matsutake. The sequence goes on along the minus strand of AP026540.1, from coordinate 10,242,043 downwards.
AGTAGAACCCAGAAGGGAAGTCAAAGTACAGTTGGTAGAAGATTTTGTGTCTAAGATGCAAAAGGTACAAGAAGAAGCAGAGGCGGCATTGAAGAAAGCACGTGATGACATGATGTGACATGTGGATCATACTTGAGCACGCACTGCAGAGTACAAAGTTGGTGACTTGGTATGGCTAAGTACCAAGGACCTGAATATTCCACGACCTTTGAGGAAACTTACGGAGAAACAAGTTGGCCCATATGCAATCTCTAAAGTGATCTCGCCTAATGCGGTAGTGCTAAAATTACCCTGATCATTCAAGATTGATCCTGAGATTAATGTATCCCACCTACGCCCTTACCGCCCACCCACTATTCCTGGCCAACAAACTACTCCACAACCTCCGATAATAGTAGAAGGTGCTCCAGAATACATAGTTGAAGAAATTCTAGACTCACGTCTTTGACGGAACAAATTGGAGTTTTTAATAAAGTGGAAAAACTACACCGACGAAAATAATTTGTGGGAACCCAAAGAGAATTGTAAGCGAGCGCGTAACATGATCACCCAATTCTTTAAACATAATCCGAATGCTCCGCATCACATTGCGAGAATGGTGTATGAGGGGATGAAATTCTGGCCTTACCAAAATTTCACAGAGGGGACAAACATAATATTTTCTCGCCTGGAAGTCGAGGCATAAAAGGGGGGTAATGTCAGGAAACCACCCCATTACCTAATAAAATTTCATTTTTATTTTATTATGTCGAATTACGCTACATGATGCCAAATTACGCTACACTTTGATAGCGTGAGAATTTTATTTCGCACGCATCAATATATACGCGCATGTGCGAATGCGTCAGTAACAACAATGTACAATATATGTAACATAGTATATAAACCCTAAATATATGCCTAGGGGACCCCAGTTGTGTTCTCTTAGGTATTCCACCTACACTTTCGGTGTGAAAGGCCTATCTCAACAAACTCACCTATTAATAACCCCTCGCATCAAAACCATCAGTTCCCCCATCACAAGCGTGGATCCCGCCCCCTTCTTGTAGAGAGAACCCACACAGTCTTAGCTAGCAGATAGTGGGTGTTGCCCTAACAATTCTTTCAGCATTCACATGCTAGCTATGCTGCTGCTATAGTCCAAAGTTTCAGAAACAGATGTAAGACATTTTGCAAATTGTCACAAATTGTAGAGTATATATATCATGTACTTTGAACCATTTTTTCAGCAATCTGCTGTATTGTCATTCAAGAATGCCTCAATATATCTGTTGAACTTAGAATATAGTCCAGCTATTGTTACTGCACTAACCAAACCTCTCAATGTATGGCACAATGAAAACTTGAAGAACATTTGAGCACAACAACTTCAGGATCATATTGTATTGAATGCCAAAAAGACTGCACAGATTATTAGCAACTGGCCTACATACCCTGATGATGAAGTAATATATGATCATTTATGTGCATATTGCAATGCCACCAATTTATCTGCATCCCAAACTTGTGCTTGCTGCAACAGATCAGATCAGTTACTTATAGAAAATGTATCTCTCCAAAATTTTGATGATGTTTATGACTCACTCAATTTACAACTTCTGCAATGTAAAAATCATTTGCTTATACCATCCTTTGCTTTATTACCTCCACAGTTACAACATCTTATACTTGATATTAAGGGCATAACAAGTGTGACAAATGATTTTAGTAAAAAAAATGCCACATAATCACTCAAGGTAAACTACCAGAACAGTTCCAGGATATGACCTGGGTTGAAGATATGGCATGTGCCATCTATTGTTGCACAGCTCATGTATCATGTTTATATCAATCATCAGATCCTGCTCAGCCCCATGTGTTTCATGGTAACACTTGTGCTCATGATATGAATATCATTTCAACTGCTTCTGTCTTATCTAGAACACCAGATCATATTAATCAAATGTTATCTGTTGTCTTTATTGGGACTGGAAGGTATAAAAAAGATTGTTTGAAAAATATGCTTCATATTAGAAAAAAAAAGTATGGGATTTTTTAGTATGGCTGAAAGATGTAGCTAGAAACCCTCTTCATGCTAATATTGCTCTTGATCCATGTAATGCTGAATTGTATCCAGATGCTGATACACTGCCTGGATTAGATGAACATGTTGTGATACAGAGTTAGATATAAAATCTACTTTTGATCAGGAAACAGCTGGTATTGACAATCATCCTGCTTTAGATTTGAATGCAAAGGATGTTGCAAGTGATGAATCTGTTATATTTTTAGAAAAGATGGGTGTTGCTGATCCTGAAAGTGTTAAACTGCAGGGATGTACTTTCACTTCTGCTGCATTGTGCAAATCCATCTGATCGTCCTGATCTTGTTATTCATCATGGTGCTGCTGCTATTTCAGAGTATAACAACCCTAATTTATTACCAGGAATGTATCCAACACTCTTTCCTTTTGGGATAGGTGGATTTGAAGATCCAACCTGACCTGTACCTATACCATTCCAACAACAGGCTAATTACTGTTTATCACTATCTGATTTTTCCTTCAGATACCATCATTCTTTCATATTTGTTGTATGGAACATTATTGAATGTAGGATGGCTCATTTTCAGACATATTTTACTGTGAAAAACTCACATTTTGATTCTGTAGCAGAAAAACTTATTGCTGTTTCACCTGACCTTCTTATAGCTGTTGCAAACCACTTAGAACAAGAGGGAAATGTTGCACAGTTGAGTAATGAACAGAGAAATGTAATGGATTTAGTAAAACAAGTAAATACAATAGCTGCAAAAATTCCTGGGTCACATGCATCAAAACTTTCTTGCAGAAATACTATATGTAACTATGCAGGTTTTTTTGGCATTCCAACATTGTATTTTACTGCAAATCCTAATGCTGCACATAGCCCTATATTTCAAATGATGTGTGGTGAATCATGATGTTACTGTAAACCTGGATGAAAGATTTCCTGTTCTTGTATCTAGTCCACAGTGTGCCTTGCATCTGCAGATTTTTTTGAATTCTCCATACATACTTTGTTTGAATATCTATTTCAGTATAGGTTGATCCTGTGACCAAGGGGGAATATTGGGTTGTATACAGGCTTTTTATGGCACAACAGAATGTACAGAAAGGGGTGGTCTCCATGGTCATTTTATTATCTGGCTTTTGGGTGCATTGAATCCTGCTGATTTACATGCATGGCTCAAGTCTGACCCTATATTTGAAAAAATATATATTTACTTATTTGGAAGGTATTATTAAACATGATTTGCCTAACATTGACATTGTTGTAGACAAAATTTTTGAACCCCAGATACAGCACCCACCTCATGCACCTCCTGTAAGGGGACTAAGGGGGTGCCCTGTGTGTTTTTCCTATTTTTTATGTTCGTCCCATATTTTTCCCCACCTCATTTCCTTCTATTCTTCATTTTCTATGATTTTTCCGGATTTTATTACTAATTTTCCCTTGCTATCATGTTTGTATATGTTGACACTTTTATATTTAGAGGCGGAGTACCCCTTCCGACACATACCCCTTGGTATGATGTCATTCGGCGGCCTTGATCCGCCTATCTCCGCCTTTTTCTATTTTTAGGTTATATTTGATTTTTGTCGTCTTCACATATACTGGGCATCAGCAAGGGGATCCTTAGAGTTTTCTCTTCGGATTTCCCTTTGCTAGGTGCGCCCCCAATGCCTGTATTATGTAGTATAATTTTAACTTCGGATTTCCCTTTGCTAGAGGCTTAGGTTGCCCTTATAGTAGAAAACTCTGCCCTAAGGCCCGAAAATCGCGAACGCGCTGCCCAAAATAGGCAGGTACGGACTGGACGACGCTTCCCAAAGCTCCACAGAGTCCCTACACACCGTTCCAGATACTCTCGCCTTTATTGCGCCGCCATTTTCGCCAAACGCGCTCCCTAGCGACATGGACGCATCAGAACGCTTCGACGCGCTTGAAAGCGACGTTTCCGGAATGCGCGCGCAAATCGACTCGCTTAAATCTACGATTGAAAACTTCGTTAGGACCCTCCAGGCTAACCCTACGACTAATAGTTCCCCCTTCACGACTCCAAGCGCACCCAACAACGATGTTTTGCCAAACGCGTCCACTAAGGAACGTGCCCAGATCAAACCGTCCCCCCCCGCCGAATTTAATGGTGCACGTGCGCAGGGACGTGCATTCCTTAATTCCTGTGAGTTATACATTAGTCTCCAGTCGCATCAATTCGTCGATGAGGCTGCAAAAATTTATTGGGCCTTCACATACATGAAATCTGAACGCGCCTATCTCTATGTGGACCGTATCCTACGTCAAACTAAAGAACTCGGTTCTCTACCTTTCTCCACTTGGGGTGACTTTCGAGCTGAGTTCGTACGCCACTTCTGCCCCCTCAATGAACGCCACCGAGCAGTGACACGACTTGAGTCATCCACTTACCACCAGGGACGTCGATCCGTGGACGACTATATCGATGAGTTCAAGGATTTGGTGGACATGGCAGGGTATGGGAGTGGGTTACCAGTGGTGGTGAAGTTCCGACGGGGGCTCAACCGAGAAATTCAGGACCAGATTGCACAGATGTTGGAAGGGCGCCCAGCGGACGATGATATCCTTGCTTGGTATGAAGCTGCTTCACTCTGTGACGAGAACCGACTCACAAATGCGGCGTTTAATGCTGCATTCCGTGCTCCAACTACCACTCATACACCCTACACCTTCAATCGAAGCCTCCCCCGCCCTAACCCCATTCCTGCTCGTCAAACTCCCACACCAGCCGTCAATATCCCAGTACCAATGGATGTTGATGCAGCCCGCAGCCGTGCACGTAAGTTGGATCTCTGCTACCGTTGTGGGGAACCTGGACACAGGGCTGGAGCGTGTCCCCATCGTCAGGATATCCGCATGCTCACCCCCGAGGGACGAGACGAACTCCTGCAAGATCTGTTGGCACTTGTAGATGTTGAGGAAGCGAAGGATCAAGTTGCAGAGGAGGTTAAGCTGGAAGTTGTAGAGGAGCAGGATTTTCCTATTCGCAGCGAGTGAATCGTACGCCCTCACTGCCTGTCCATAACCGCTTTGAAGTCTTGTCAGTTGAATCCCTGGAGAATGAATCCATTTCTGTGACTGCTCCCCTCTCTGACCCTTCGAAGTTGGCTAAAGACGTACCTGCTCTCCCCATCTCTCCTTCTACTCCACGTCCCAAAATTAAATCATGGGAGCGTAAACTACCACGCAAGTATATTGTGGCATCCACTCCCTCTGCACATTCCTTAAACCTAGCCATCGAACTGCAGACGACCGACACTGGACAGATACTCGGTGTTTCTGCGCTCCTGGACTCTGGTGCGACTGGTCTCTTCATCGATTCCCATCTGGTACAACAACATCGTCTAAATACTCGCTCACTCTCACGTCCGATACCTGTATATAACGTGGATGGATCCCCAAATGAAGCTGGTGCCATCCGAGAGGTTGCAGACCTGGTTCTCCGTTACAAAGATCATAGTGAGCGTGCCCTTTTTGCTGTCACTCAATTAGGAAAGCAAAAGGCGATTTTGGGATATCCATGGCTTCGAGACCATAACCCAGAGGTCGACTGGCGCACCGGGGAGGTTACCATGAGCCGATGTCCATCCCGCTGTCGGACGTGTTTCACAGAAGCCAGGCAAGAACGTCGTGGACAGAAGGCGGCAATACGACGAACTCAGAAGTGTCGTGCTGGACCCCTGCCTATACCTGAAGTGGAATTGGAAGGGGTTCCTGATCTAATACCGGACTCGGATGATGATGATGAGGACCCAGAGGAAGTGGAGGAGGGTGATCGGATCTTCTACACTGCGATTCGCTCGTCGCATGAGGTGTGTGCCACATCGAACATATCCCAACGCCTCGCCGAGGCCTTCCACAAAAACAACGCTGCTAAATCCTCTACTAACTCCTTACTCCCTCATCTCCATGAGTTTGAAGACGTGTTCTCCAAGGAGTCATTCGACTCTCTTCCTGCGCGTAAGCCATGGGATCACGCGATCGAACTCACCCCCGGCGCAACCCCTTCATCCTGCAAGGTCTATCCTCTCTCTCCGGAGGAACAACGGCAGCTTGACCAGTTCATCGACGAGCACCTGGCCTCTGGACGTATTCGACCATCGAAGTCACCCATGGCCTCTCCCTTTTTCTTTGTCAAGAAGAAGGATGGCTCACTTCGACCAGTTCAAGACTATAGAAGACTCAACAACATCACGGTCAAAAATCGCTACCCACTACCCCTCATCTCCGAACTCGTAAACCAGCTCCGTGGAGCCCGATACTTCACCAAGCTCGATGTCCGTTGGGGCTATAATAATGTGAGGATAAAGGAGGGAGATGAGTGGAAGGCAGCCTTTCGTACCAACCGTGGTCTTTTTGAACCGCTTGTCATGTTCTTTGGCCTTACTAATAGCCCTGCCACCTTTCAGACCATGATGAACGACATCTTCCATGACCTCATCCTCGAAGGCGTTGTCTGCATCTATCTCGACGACATCCTCATCTTCACTCGCACGGTTGAAGAGCACCGTCGCATCACGCGCCTCGTCCTAGAGCGACTTCGACGGTACAAACTCTACCTTCGTCAGGACAAATGCGAGTTCGAAAGGACCAAGATCGAGTACCTCGGCCTGATTATCTCGGAGGGTCAAGTGGAGATGGATCCTATCAAGGTAAATGGGGTCACAGCTTGGCCTACGCCCACGAACAAGAAGGAGGTGCAGTCTTTCCTGGGCTTCATCAATTTTTATCGGCGTTTTATCAAGGATTTCTCACATCATGCACGACCGCTGTTCGACTTGACAGGAAAGGAGGCATGGAGGTGGGATAATGCACAACAGGAGGCGTTCGAAAAGCTTAAGGAGATGGTCACTTCCGCTCCGATCCTTACCTTTGCTGACGATTCGCGTCCTTTTCGTGTAGAAGCCGACAGTTCTGACTTTGCGACGGGCGCTGTGTTGTCTCAGCAGTCTCCGGAGGACCAGAAGTGGCATCCTGTTGCGTTCTACTCCAAAAGCCTTAGTGCTGTAGAGAGAAACTACGAGATCCATGACAAGGAGATGTTGGCGATAATGCGTGCGCTTGAGGAGTGGCGACACTTCCTCGAGGGTGCCCAACACAAGGTGGAAATTTGGACGGATCACAAGAACCTCGAGTACTTCATGACGGCCAAGAAATTGAACCGTCGTCAAGCTCGTTGGTCCCTGTATCTATCTAGGTTCGACTTCTCCTTGCACCACCGTCTGGGTCGCAGCATGGGGAAGACCGATGCCCTATCCCGACGTGCAGACCATGGGGATGGCAGCGGTGACAACCAAAACATTGTGCTGTTGCAGCCAGACCTGTTCACCATTCGGGCACTGGAAGGCATCGTACCCCAGGGCGAGGAGCGGGACATTCTACGTGACATTCGTCGCGCAAACCGTAGCGGTTTACATGAGGATGTTGTCGCCCGAGCTGTTAAAGAACTGAGGAAGGGATCGACCCTTTCCTTACGTGCGGCAGAGTGGGCTGAAAAGGAGGACTTGTTGTATTTCAGGGATCGCATCTATGTTCCCAATGACCCAGACCTTCGCCGGCGCATCATATCCCAACACCATGACTCACAGATTGCTGGCCACCCCGGACGCTGGAAGACCTTGGAGCTCACCTCACGGAACTATTGGTGGCCACAAATGTCACGGCTCATTGGTCAGTATTGTCGCACTTGTGACCTTTGCTTACGCACCAAGGTCCCTCGTCGCAAGCCTATTGGTGAGCTACACCCTCTTCCTGTTCCAGAGAGTCGTTGGGATGTCGTCAGCGTCGACTTTGTGGTGGAATTGCCAGAGTCAAACGGGTTTGATGCGGTGATGTGCACAGTTGACTCAGTGGGAAAACGCGCTCACTTCATTCCCACTCACACCACTGTCAGTGCCCTAGGTGCCGCTCGACTCTACCTCCACCACGTGTGGAAGTTACATGGACTTCCTGGTGCCTTCCTCTCGGATCGTGGCCCTCAGTTCATGGCAGAGTTCACTCGTGAGCTGTACCGACTCCTGGGGATCAAACTCCTCGCTTCAACTGCTTATCACCCACAAACTGATGGCCAGACGGAGCGAGTCAACCAGGAACTGGAGCAGTACATCCGCCTCTTTGTCAATGAACGCCAGGACGATTGGGATGATCTCCTTCCTTTGGCCGAGTTCGGATACAACAACCATGTCCATGCTTCCACTCAACAGACCCCTTTCCTCTTAGACACTGGACGACATCCACGCATGGGATTTGAACCTCGCCAAACTCCCTCACACATCGAGACAGTGAATGAGTTCACAGAACGCATGAGGGATAGCTTGGAGGAGGCAAGGGCAGCCTTAGCAAAGGCGAAGGACGACATGGCGCGATTTTACAACCAGCGCCACTCCCCAACCCCTCAGTACAAGGTTGGTGATCGAGTTTATCTTGACTCCAGTGACATCTCCACTACACGTCCATCCAAGAAACTCGCTCATCGCTTCTTGGGACCTTTCCCCATTGTCAAGTGCGTTGGAACACATGCCTATCGTCTACGCCTCCCAGCCTCCATGTCCAGACTCCATCCCGTCTTCCATGTCGTCAAATTGCTTCCAGCTCCCCCAGATCCGTTCCCGGGACGCCATTCACACCCACCACCACCACCTACAGTGATCGAGGGAGAACCCCAATATGAAGTCGAGTCAATCTTGGACAGCCGTTTGCGTCGAGGAAAACTCCAGTATTTGGTACATTGGAAGGGTTATGGGTATGAGGAGAACTCATGGGTCGAAGAGTCTGACGTAAATGCCCCTCGGTTAATCAAGGAATTCCACCGACGGCACACTGCTGCACCGCGTCGCATTCAAGTCACGGACTTTGGTCGTATACGATTTCGAATGCATCGGGGCGATGCATCTTAGAGAGGGGGTGATGTAAGGGGACTAAGGGGGTGCCCTGTGTGTTTTTCCTATTTTTTATGTTCGTCCCATATTTTTCCCCACCTCATTTCCTTCTATTCTTCATTTTCTATGATTTTTCCGGATTTTATTACTAATTTTCCCTTGCTATCATGTTTGTATATGTTGACACTTTTATATTTAGAGGCGGAGTACCCCTTCCGACACATACCCCTTGGTATGATGTCATTCGGCGGCCTTGATCCGCCTATCTCCGCCTTTTTCTATTTTTAGGTTATATTTGATTTTTGTCGTCTTCACATATACTGGGCATCAGCAAGGGGATCCTTAGAGTTTTCTCTTCGGATTTCCCTTTGCTAGGTGCGCCCCCAATGCCTGTATTATGTAGTATAATTTTAACTTCGGATTTCCCTTTGCTAGAGGCTTAGGTTGCCCTTATACCTCCACCACATGATCTAAGAAATGACTTTGATTTAGATAACTGGAAGTCTTTATTTTTGAATGAAGTAAAGATGTGTGGTGAAGTATTGCAAAGATATACTTGTTGTCATGATGTATGTTACAAATATGGGAATTCTGACACATGCCATTTTCAGTTTCCACATGAAATTGTTATGTAAATCATCATGGTTTAATTCTGAAACAAACTCAATATATCTGATGTGTTTAGATTCTACTATAAATTACCACAATCCTTTTATATTGGTATACTGCTGCCATATTCATGATCTAAAATGCATATTATCTGGCAAAGTGGCTAAAGCAGCAATGTTCTATATTACAGACCATATTACAAAAATGGATTTGAAAACTTATCAAGTTTTATCCCTATTGTCAAAAGCTGTATTATGGGCTGCTGAGTCCAATCATGGTATGTCTACAAAAGAGCAAGCTAAAAATCTCTTGCATAAATGTTTATCTAGTTTGGAAAACAGCAGCAGATTCATGCACAGCAAGCTGCATGCTACATATGTGGCCATGCAGATGGAATCAGTTCACACAAAACAGAATGCTTTCTAATATGCCATTGATATATAATAGACAGAAAATGAGTAATGTGCACAAACAAAATGACCTTGCTTTCATTGATGGTAATATGAAAACTAGGAATGTGGAAGAAAGCCAGAGCTTCCAAGTTCCAACACTCAAGGAGACTGAAACATGTTAGGAACTTAGTATATTTCAGGGGAGGAAACTAAGCTACAGTACAATACTCGAGGTATAGACTATATACTATCAGGATAACATGTGATATGTGATAGTACAGATGCTGATGTAAGAGGACACACTCTCAATTTGACTGGGGTGTGGGGACTCGAGGGCAGGAAGCAGTGATGGGGTGCTGGGGAACAGGACAGTGACAGGTTGCTGGGGGATGGAACACAGTGTAGGGGACAGTGACAGGGTAGGGCCAGTGACAGGTTGCAGGGAACAATGACAGGGTGTTGGTGAACAGTGACTCAGGTCAGGAATGGTGACAAGGCTAGGGAATGATGATGAGGGCAGGGAACAGTGACAATGAGGGAATGATCAGGAATGATCAGAAATGATGGGAGGATCCAAGGGAATGGCATGGAGTGATAAAATGAGGGGGAAGCATTTCAGGTCCCCTGTTATCAGAAAAATTATAGAAAATGGTCAAGCATGGGGAAACCGTGGCACATTTTGGGATGGGGGTGCAATGTGGGGGGGTGCAATGACAAGGGGATGGGAAAGGATTGGGGTTGATAAATAGATGGGGGGTGCTCAAATGTTGTTGTTGCATCATTATCCAAAAAATCATCGAAAATTGTTGCATGGGATCGTTCCGGGGAGGTGTGGGGTATTTTTGGGAACAGATGCAATGTAGGGGTGTGCAAGGGATGAGGGGAGGTGGTGACAAAAGATGGGGAGCACCAGATAAAGGGGTAGAAGGTTATTCAGATTTGTTGCATTGTTATCTGAAAAATCATCATAAATTGTCACATGGGATCAGTTAGGGGAAGTGTGGGGTATTTTTGGGATCAGATGTGACGTAGGGGGGTGCAAGGGACAAGGGGAGGTGGTGGCAAAAGATAGGGAGCACCGGACAAAGGGGTAGAAGGTTATTCAGATTGTTGCAATGGTTTTTTTTTTTGCTGTTGTTGGCTGTGACATGGTAGTGGCAGTAGGTGGTTTTGGACATGAGACAAGGGGCTGGGGAGTCTGCTTGAGTGCTGTGGGTCAGATTGGAAGTGAATGCTGCCATTCATGGGGTGCTGGTGGCTGTTTCAAAGCAGGGGACAAAGTGGTGGGGGCCACTGTCAACAGTGTTGGTGGTGTTGATGGGGGCCATGCAGCCATTGTCAGAGATGATGTGGCAGGTGATGGTGGTCAAGGGACTGGGGATTCTGTTGAGGTGCTGTGGGTTGATGACACTTGAGCATCCATTCTCACTCAAACGAGGATGGTGAGGGGGTGAAGGGAGAGGGGGTGGAATTGAGAAGTTAACAACATTGCACAAGGTGAGGGATTGAGACAGAGGGGTGGAATGAGAGGACAGGTTGGGTGCAAGAAGCTAACACTGGCAAATGATGTCACACAGCACTGAACAAGTCGACATGGCTTTGACATGGGGACCATGCTGTTAGGGCGACACCCACTATCTGCTAGCTAAGACTGTGTGGGTTCTCTCTACAAGAAGGGAGCGGGATGTGTGTGCATGATGGGGGAATTGATGGTTTTGATGTGAGGGGTTATTAATAGATAAGTTGGTTGAGAAAGGCATTTCACACCACAAGTGTAGGTGGAATACCTAAGAGAACACAACTGGGGTCCCCTAGGTGTATATTTAAGGTTTATATACTATGTTGCATATATTGTACATTGTTGTTACCGATGCACTCATACATGTGTGTGAGGTCTTTACACTCCCCCACCTTTCCCATTGGACTCCGACTGGACTGACCAGAGTCCAACTGGAGTCCGACTGGAGTCCACTGGGACTGGTCACCAGCCAACTGCTGCAAAGTTGCCAGTCCAGTCCCAGTCCAGTCTGACTGGACTCCGAGTGGAATCCACTCAAACACTGGATTCCACTCAGACTGGTCCAGTGGAGTCCAGTTGGAGTCCGGTTGGAGTCTGGTTGGAGTCTGGTTGGAGTCCACTGGGAGTCCAGTCGGATTCCGCTCAAAAAGTGTGTAAGGAAAGGAATCAAACCCAGATCCCTGTCGGTTGCTTATGTAATCATAACACACAATATAACCGTTACACCACAGTACCTTGTTTAAGGTATCATCTACTTGTGCTAGGTACTGTGTGCGGCTGTGTATGACAAAGCATATAGCCGCGTCATCAAATGTGCCAGCTCATCACTCACCACCACCACCACCACCATCGATGCCGCCTCCCTCCCTCCTCTCTCTACCACCACCACCACTGTGTGGACACCCACTGCCACCGCTCCCACACCCAATCCACCATCACCACCACCCGCAAACGAGCCAAATGGATGGAATGCAGGCCCAAATGACGCAGATCACGTCGTTTGGGCCCTAGGTAAGTTTTTTTTTCGTTTGCTTTTTGTTTTTATAAACTAACCAACCTGTTTTTTTAGCTTTCTAGGTTATAATCTACTGGCAATGACACCACCACTCGCAAACGAGCCAACCTGGGCCCAAACGACGCGATCTGCATCATTTGGGCCTTATGTAAGTTTTTTTCGCTTTGTTTTTGTTTTTATAAACTAACTAACTTGTTTTTTTAGTTTTCTAGGTTATAATCTACTAGTAACGACACCACCACTCGCAAACGAGCCAATGCGGGCCCAAATGACGCCGATCACGTCGTTTGGGCCCTATGTAAGTTTTTTTCACTTGGTTTTTGTTTTTATGAACTAACTAACTTGTTTTTTTAGTTTTCTAGGTTATAATCTACTAGTAACAACACCACCACCCACAAACAAGCCAACACAGAGTGTGTGCAGTCGACAACGATGACGATGACGATGACGACGCCTACCAGCACCCCCCAAAGCCAACAACACACCCACCCCACGCCTGCGAGCCCCTGCTTGTAGGGTGGATCGTGAGTGTGTGCAGTTGACAACGCCTACCAGCACCCCCCAAAGCCAACAACACACCCACCCCACGCCTGCGAGCAGAGGCTCACAGGGTGGATGGGTGGTGAGAGCCCATGCTGACAAGCAGCTGCTCATCGGGTGGATGGCGGGCACACCAGGGATAAGATGACCACGGCACCCATCCCCATGCCTACGAGCAACTGCTCATAGGGTGGATGACGGGTGCAGCCTGCTACGGCGACGGACGTGTGCGAGGAGGGGTGGGCGACGACACCCACCCCAGACTGCATCCCCCAACCCCCCCTCCCCCGCATTTTGCATGGGGAGGGGTCTTTATTATTTTTAATTTATCTCTGCCCCCCCCTCGCACCGAATATGAGGGGTATATATATTGTAGTACTTACGAATCCCCCCCTTGGGCTGAACACGAGGGATGTGGTTAATTAAAAATTTTTGATCTTAATTGTTTGAAAAATGCCTCCTCGAAGAATATGAAAAGTTGAGTCATAAATAAACCTTATATTGATCCCCAATAAATCTCCTGTGGCTCAAGTGGTTGAGCACACTTGTTTGGTTTGTCATGTGATTCCTTATGGTGAGGTCTTGAGTTCAATTCCTGCAGTACACAAATTTATTTTGTGGGTACTTTATGAAATTCACCAAGTCCGAAGTCCTTTGAGCTCATATCCAATTGACTTATCATTTGGTTGCACTTGGACTCCAGTTGGACTCCAATGGGGGATTGAACTCTACATGACTTAGTGTAGTTCAATTGGACTCCACTCGGACTCCAGTGGACTCTGGTCAGTCCAGTTGGAGTCCACTAGGACAGGTGGGGGACTGTAAAGTGCTGATGTGTGTACATATTGATGCGTGTGGAAAATTCTCATGCTATCAAAGTGTAGCATAATTCAGCATAATAAAATGAAATGAAATTTTATTAAGTAATGGGGCTGTTTCCTAACATTACCCCCCTTTTATGCCTCAATTTCCAGGCGAGAAAATATTGTATCTGTCCCCTCCATGAAATTTTGGTAAGGCCAGAATTTCATCCCCTCATACACCATTACGAACCGTGCTCACTTACAATTCTCTTCAGGTTCCCATGAATTATTTTTGTCTGTATAGTTCTTCCACTTTATTAAGAACTCCAATTTATTCTGCCAAAGACGTGAGTCTAGAATTTCTTCAACAATATATTCTGGAGCACCTTCTACTATTATTGGAGGTTGTGGAGTGGTTTGTTGGCCAGGAATAGTGGGGGGTAGGGGCATAGGTGGGAAACATTAATCTTGGGATCAATTTTGAGTGATCGAGGTAATTTTAGCACTACCACATTAGGCAAAATTACTTTAGAGATTGTGTATGGGCCAACTTGTTTCTCTGTAAGTTTCCTAGAAGGTCATGGAATATTTAGGTCCTTGGTACTTAGCCATACCAAGTCACCAACATTGTACTCTGGAGTGAGAGCTTGAGTAGGATCTGCATGTTGCATCATATCATCACATGCTTTCATCAATGCTGCCTCCACTTCTTCCTGTACCTTTTGCATCTTAGATGTCTTCTACCAACTGCACCTTAACTTCCCTTTGGGGTTCTGTTCCCATGTGGGGATGATACCCGTAATTAGTGAAGAAGGGTGACATACAAGTAGCTGAATGGAATTTGTTATTGTAGGAAAATTTGGCAATTGCCAACCATTTGGGCCAGTCAGTTTGTTGGTAGTTGACAAACATACATAGGTACTGCTCCAACTCCTGGTTCATTCTCTCTGTCTGCCCAAGGATCATAAAAATCTGCAATACTTCATGTCAGCTAAAAAGCTTAACCGCTGGCAAGTGCGCTGGGCGTTATTCCTATCATGTTTTAATTTTCACTTGGTCCATAAAGTGGGAAGCTTAATGAGGAAAGAGATGTATTATCCAGATGTATTGATCACAAAAGGGGGGTGGAGGAGGACAATAAGAATGTTACCTTACTCAAACCCGAATACTTTCGCATTTGTGCTATGCATCAAGGGCATCTATTAATAGATAGCTTGGAAGCAGAAATGTTGTCTAAAATCAGACAATGTTCAGAAATGGACAATGAAGTAGTGGAAGCTGTGAAAGCTCTGAAGGAAAAGAAGAAGGGTAATATTAAAGGAGATGAATGGGCTGAGGAGCAAGGGTTGGTATTATTCTGAGGAAAGGTGTATGTACTGAAGGATCAGGATTTGTGAAGGGAGATCATCCGATTACATCATAATATGCCAACTGCCAGACACCCAGGAAGGTGGAAGACGTTGGAATTAGTAATGAGAAATTATTGGTGGCCTGGAATTTCTAAATATGTGTTGTGGTATGTGGATGGATGTGATACATGCATGAGGGGGAAGAAATTTCCAGAGAAACTTGCAGGGAAATTAATGCTGAACCCTATACCTAAAGTGCCATGGCAAGATATATCTGTGGATTTTATCACCGGATTACCCATGGCTCAAGGGTATGATGCAATATTCATAGTATGCAACCACTTCACAAAGAAGGTCCATATTATTCCTACTACTACAGAAACCTCATAATTGGGCTTGGCACACCTCTATCTAAACCAGGTATGGTGGTTACATGGATTACCTGATACCATTATCTCCGATTGTGGACCACAATTTGCTTCAGCATTTATGTGAGAATTAAACAACATATTGGGGATTCAAACTAAATTATCTATGGCATATCACCCACAAACTGATATCCATCCAGACCTCAATCTGATGCGTACATCCCTCCAAATAATGTCTCCATGTCTCCAATGCTCATATTATTCCCAACATCTCTTTGTCATGCACATCCTGGTTCCTTTCCACACCATTCAACCCTCAGGACAAATATGCACAAGGATGCCATTTGTCATCTTCACACAGCATTGATAATACTGCTCCAGTAGCAAAGTTGGATGCATCTGATTCCACTTGTAAGGGGTGCATGAAATCTACTGGGGTGGAAGGGAGTGTGTACTCCCAACACTCAGAGTCCAAAACTGTGATGAACGTGGTATCAATTCAAGGAAAGATACTTCTACAATTACAAATGTTTGTGTACCTAAGGAAATAGACATGTGATTATAACATGTGATTGTGATGGACAGGTGATTATAACATGTGATTGTGATGGACAGGTGATTATAACAGGTGATCGTGATGGAACAGGTGGTGCGCGTGATGGTGGTGATGGTTATGCATCGCTTGTCGTTGTAAGAGAATCTGTTCTCTTACACTCTCTCACATTTCAAAAAATTCTGTGCTCATCAATCTTTCCCCTCCCACTCCTCCAAGGCCTCCATTTCCAACATCTCCAACTGTGGCAACCACAGATCTGTATCCGCTCCATAACCTTTCCACCGTACTAGATATTGCTTTCCCCTTCCCCTTGGCCTCTCATCCAATATCCTATCCACAAAATATTCAGTCACTCCTTCCTCTGTTATGATAGGCCCCGGCCGATCCATTTTCCTCCTGGGGAACAACTCATCATCGTTTTCTGTGTTTTCCTTTAGATGTGATACATGGAATGTCCTGCACCATGTCAATGGCCCCAGCAATGCAAGTTTGTAAGTTGATGTCTCTGGGTATGCCTCCAGAATTTTGTATGGTCCATCCCAATGCAGCATGAATTTGGCTACCCTCCCACTCTTTTTCTGCATGTAATCTCTTCTCCGGTGTGCCATCTCCAGCATCACACTGTCTCCCTTCTTGATCACTGGGTCCGCGCTTTGATACTTGTTTGCATGGTGCGCCTGCAAAATTTTGGCCGCCAGCAAACAGTCCTTCACTCCATCTACTTCCCTGTTCAGTCTTTCCACCAACTCCCTTGCCTGCTCCATTTCATCTGTGCTCTCCTCTTCCCCCCCTTCCTCGCTGTCGAGCATTGGGGGCAGCAACCTAGGAGACCTCCCTATCTTTAGGACAAATGGCAATACTTGTGTTGATGCATTTGTTGTGTTCATGATGTCGAACCACACCTTAGGCAATGCATTCGCCTATCCACTCTGGTTCCATTCTACATGGAATCATAAGCACTGGACTACTGTTTTGTTTGTTTGTTCTGATGCCCCATCAGTTTCAGGGTGATACACCATTGACAGCTTGTGCTTCACCCCTGTGAATTTCATGAGGGCCCTCCAAAATTTTGACATGAAGATTTTGTTGTGGTTGCTTATTATCTCCAATGGGCATCCATTTTCGCAGTACCATCTGTTGAAAAATAGGCTAGCAAATTCCTCAGTGGTCATGTCTGTCCTGCACAGCGCAATCTGTATGTCTGCTCCCAGCCTATCCATCATCGTCACAATGGCATCAAAACCATTGTCCATGGGTAATGGTCCTATGAAATCAATTGCCACTGAGTCAAATCTCTTGTCAGGAATTGGCAGTGGGTGCAGCAGCCCCAGTGCCTTCGCGGTGTTACTTTTGTTTCTTTGACACACCCCGCATCCAGGAATGTAGGTGCCAATCAAATCTTTTCTCATGTTTGGCCAGTAAAAATTGTCTCTCAATGATCCATACAATTTTCCCCCCCCCGAAATGTCTGAGGTGGTCGTGGGCTAGTCTGAATAGTTGCTCTCATAGGTTTTTGTGTTTCAGTACAATTAACCTTCTCCCCACAAACAGAAGTCCGTTCTTGAATGTCATCTCTAGCTTTATTCCTTTCTTCAAGTCTTCCAACATCCCTGCGCACCATTTATCCTTCAAATATCCTTTCTGTATGTCTGAATAGAGCTTGGGGTTCATCTCAATATTAAAAACGGCCCCCACCTTTGTCTGTTCTTCCTTGGTCTCTGTCATTCTGGATAATGCGTCCACGACAGTGTTATCTTCTCCCTTGATGTACATGATTGAGTATTCATATTGTGATAGGTATTCCATCCATCTAACTTGTCGCAGTGAAAGATCTCGCTGTCCATCAAAATTCTGGATAGTTTTGTGATCCGTGTAGATGTTTATGTGTGTCCCCAGTAAGTCCACCCACCATTTTGTCAGTGCGCGCATAATACTGAGCATCTCCTGTTCATGCACAGGATAATGTAACTCTGCTCCCTTCAGTTGCCTGCTTTTGAAGGCCACTGGCCTCACCAATTCCCAACTCTTTCCAAATGACAGTACTGCACCACTTCGTTGTTTGCTCACATCGCACATAACATAGATTTGGTTCTCGCCCAGGTTATGGTGGTCAATCATCATCAAACAATCCCAGCTGAGAACCAGTCCTTTGATTGCCAGGAAGGTGTTCTGGTGCTCTTTCGTCCATGCGGGAAATGCTTTATTGCACTCCTTTTTTGTCAGTGGCGTCAATACTGCCATGTGCTCTGCCAGCGCTGGCAAGAAAACACTGATGTACCTCACCAGCCCTAGGAATTGCCTCACTTGTTTTGCCGAGGTCGGTGCCTACATGTTCCACCTTGGAACCATCCACTTTGATTCCTTTTCCAGAGATGTGGTGCCCCAGGAATGCCACCTCTGTCGCAAACAAGGAAGATTTCTTTGTCGAGCAATACAGGTGCGCCACTTGTAATGCTTCCAAGACTAATGACACATTTGTCTTGTGCTCCGCTAGTGAAGAAGACCAAATTATGATATTGTCTAGGTAAACATGGCAAATCCTTCCTATCAAGTCTCCCAGCATGAGTGTTACACGTCATTGATGCATCGCCAGGGAGTTCCTCAATCCCATTGGCATTATGACCCATTCCCACAACCCAAACGGTGTCATGGTTGCCATGTACTTTACGTGGTCGGGATGCACTAGTGTCTGGAAAAATGAGTTTGTCATATCTATTTTCCCCCAAATCTTTCCCCATGCACAATCCACGAGGATATCATCAATGCATGGCAAGGGGTAGTTATTCGGTACCATTATTTTATTTAACTTCCTGTAGTTGTTAACCCATCTCGGTAGGACCATGCTGTCTGCCTTCAGGATTATGAAGGAGGGCAATGCATACGGGGAGGATGACAGGCGAATCCATCCGGCATCCACATGTTGTTCAATTAGGGTTTTTCATCCCTCTCAGTACTTTCTAGGACAAGAGTACATGTGTCCCACAGATATTGGCGATCCCAGGGTGACCTCAATGTGGTGATACACGTTGGTCAGCAGTTTACTTGCATGAGGGATGTCCGTTGGGAAACGATCTGTATACCTTTCCTTGCATAACAAGTCTAGCGTCTCTAGAATTTTACATGCTGCCAGCTCTTCTATCCATTTCCTCATGGCTGCAATCACACAGGGCAGCATCACGCAATGTGCCTCCAGGTTGAATTGTTCAGGGTTTTTGTCGAATACACAGTGTAATTCTTTCATATCCGCTTGTAGTAGTTTACGTGTTTGAACATGTCCGGTTACCATCATTTTTGCCTCAGTTTTTCGGTGCAGGTGTGGAGTGTTCAAAATCTTTGCTGCTGTTACTTCCGGCGGATTCAGCAGGTCAAAGTTTTCATCCTTCACGACCGCCATTCTTAGTTCTGCATCGACCACAATCTTGTTCTTTGTAAGAAAATCCAAGCCCAGAATGATCTCTGTTTGCAAGTTTGGGCTTATGATGGCATTGACAACTTTGGCCTTCCAATCTGAGTTCGGTGACTGGAGGTGTAATTTACAATATTCAGTTAAACTAGAGTCCATGCTCCTCTTTCCATCTATGAAGGCACCTGATACCGAGAAAGGCTTGAATAATTTGTGTTGCACTAGTCCCAACACATCCATGAGCTCAGAGGAAATCATCACTGGTGGGGAACCATGGTCAATCAGTGCTTGGATTGGGGTCAGGGCACAAGTCAATGGGCCATTGATGCAGCAATTCCACCACATGTGTGAAGGCAACAAAAGGTTAAGGACGTACTCATTTGCTTCATCCTCCATCATATTGAATTTGTCACTGTCCTCCTCATCCTCAAAGACAGCGGGTATGACCGCGCTCTCTTTCCCCTCAAAGGCTGCCTTTGCTTTCAGCACCACTGTGGTGGTTACATTCTTGCAAGCCTCTTGGGTGGGCCTCCCATTAGGGCACTCTGGAGCATAGTGACCTGCATAAAATACTCTGCAACAGAAACACCCATGGTGTGCTCTGAGAAGGTCATGCTCTGTCTATGTGAGTTTCAGGGTCATGGGTTGCTGTGTGTTGGTGGTGTTCGCAAGAACTCTGGGTGCAGCGATGTTACTGGTGCTAGTTGCTGTAGTCCCCATGGTCCCTGCATTGGAAGTCTGGCTGTGTCCTCCCCGGGATGTGGTACTCTTTGTGTTTGTGTGTGCTGAAGCCTGCGCAATCTTCAACCATTCCTCCCACTTGTTTAGGTTCTCCATGTTGAGGAGATGGACACATTGGATCCAAGCTTTGAGGTCAACCATTGTGTCTAATGTTCCATGCATGTTGTTAGCATCATACAATGCTTTCAGGGCTGGCGAGAGCTGGGGCATGAAATGTGCACGTAACTTGTCCTCTGCAATGTGGTGATCAGATCCCACAATCACCAGCTCTGCATTAGCCTTGCGTACGCTCTCTGTCCACGTCAAGAACACCTGTGTACTTTGCATTGTGATCTGAGTGGCGATGAGGTCATCCTTCCAGTTAGGTGGGAGAAATTTGTTCTTGAACTCCGTAAAGAACTCAATGAATGTGAGGTCTACAAGGCAATTGTGGTGAGTTGTAGTGAGTTGTTATCCATGCTTGTACAGCTGAGGATTCAAAATTGTAAATGATGCTCAACACTCATTCATTTTCAGGCAATTTCTTGTTTTGGAAAAAATGTCTGCACACGTTCTCAAATATGCGTATCATGGGATCATTATACAGCCTGCTGTCAAAACTGGTGCATGGCTTCCCTTTCCACCTTGGACTGTGGCAGGGGCATACTGCATGTTCTCCATATTTCTACACAAGAAGGTATGCTGGTTATCTGAGTCTGAGGAATCTGAGGACAAGGATCTCAAAGGTGATGAGGCAGGGGTCATGGGTGAGCTGGGCGGCATGGTAAGAGGGCTTGAGTTTGCAGTCGGCAGTGTGATGCGCGACCTGCTACATGTTGTGACTGGGAGACGGGTGGTTGGTAATCAAGACAGGGTGGTCTAGTGTCGTTGTGAGACTTGAAGAGGTATAAACTCTCCAATCCATGGTTTTGCAGTATTTATCACTTTCAAGGTGGCTATATGCGCGATTGTGAGGTGATGCAACTACTAGGTAATGATGTAGTTTTGGTGCTCTTGTGGGTTCTTCTATCTGCTGGTGTGGCAAGAGCTTACAAGCTGTCAAGGAAGCAGCCAGCAATAGCGCGTGAGAGATCACTGGACTGCCATTGCCAACGTTCAAAACGGGTGATGTGTTTCCTTTGGTGGGTATTGCTGGTATCCCCAGTTTGAATCACTTTTGACACAAAAAAAAAGTGGAAGGGAGTGTGTACTCCCAACACTCAGAGTCCAAAACTGTGATGAACATGGTATCAATTCAAGGAAAGATACTTCTACAATTACAAATGTTCATGTACCTAAGGAAATAGACATGTGATTATAACATGTGATTGTGATGGACAGGTGATTATAACAGGTGATCATGATGGAACAGGTGGTGCGCATGATGGTGGTGATGGTTATGCATTGCTTGTCATTGTAAGAGAATCTGTTCTCTTACATGGGGCTAATATTGGTCCCTCCACAAACCTCCTTTTCAACTCCTCAAATGCTGTCTGCTGCTGTTCCCCCCACCTCCACACTACTTCCTTTCATGTAAGGTTATGTAAGGGTGCAGCAATTTTGGAAAAATTATGCACAAAGCAAAAATAATAGTTTGCGAGTCCCAAGAAGGCCTGAACCTCCTTGACATGGGTGGGCGCAGGCCAATCAGTGATCACCTGTACCTTGATCAGATCCATTTTAATCCCATCAGGGCTGATCAATAATCCTAGGAGCTCAATCTCGCTTGCCCCAAACACACACTTCTCCAGTTTCAAAAATAGATTGTTCTCTGCTAGCCTCCATAGCACCTCCTGTACTATCACTTCATGATTTTCTTCATCCTCTGTGAATATCAGAATGTTGTCAATAAATATTATTACCATGCCTTTGTCCATTACATTCTTGAAAATGTTGTTCATCATATTTTGGAAAGTCGGGGGACCATTGGTCATCCCAAAAAACATGACAAGCAGCTCAAAGGATCCTCAACATGTGGCAAATGCAGCCTTCCACTCATCTCCTTTCCTTATTCATATGTAATTGTATCCCCATCATAAATCCAATTTTGTAAAGACCTTGGCCTTTCCAACCTTGTCAATTATTTCTGAGATCAAAGGCAGGGGGTATGCATTCTTCACTGTCCACTCATTCAGATACCTATAAGCTGTACACATCCTCTTCCTCTGATCTTTCTTTGGCACAAAGAATATTGGTGATGTCTGCAGTGATTTTGAAGGCCATATGTATCCTTTGCACAATTGCTCATTTAGGAATGCATCAACTTCTTCTTGTTCCATTGGAGATAATAGATATACCTTCAACTCTCGATCCCATGATCCCATGGCTTCCACACCAGCATTCACTCAGACTCCTTCTTCTGAAAAACTGACAGATAATCATGATATGCTTTTGGTACCCACTCCTCCACTGGCTTCTCCACCTTCACAATATTCTTATCCCACAACTGTCCTCCACAAATTGCGAGAAAGTGAGTGATGACAAACGAAAGGTAGTAAATGCCACAAAAATATCAAATGTTCTGAGAACTAATCGATAAGGCCTGGATGCACCCAAATAAGGGATAAATGTTGATAGGGGCAACTAAAGTTACTACGAGAATCCAACTGGGTGAGGTAGCAACAGCTAAAAGATAATGCCAGCTGGATCCTGTGAGGTGAGACCCTAACTGAGTGTATACCTATGAGAAATGGTGGAAACCCTCACAATGTAAATAGTTGTTGAAGCACGAGATGGAACCTCAAGGTGAAGCCTTGGATAACAACCAAATGTAATAGTGAGAGGCTGGCCAACAATGAGCATGAAGTGCTTACCTGTGTTGCTTGTAAATGAGATGGAGGTCAAAAGAAAGCAACACAAGAAAACCTAATCGCGCTGAAACTTCCTATAGCCCAAGCATCTGCTAGACCCTAGCACCTGACCATGGACAGCATGATTAGGAGATTGAGCGGAGCTTGGCACGGATGGTGTGAAATAGCTTGGATGGCGCAGAGGCCTATGAAAAGGCTCCTTACCCTCGGAACCCGCCTTTACGACGAGCACATAAGTATCTCTTCGTACGTAAGAGAGTAAGCTGTTACATAAGGGTGTGGTATTGCACGTGATGGGAACTATTATGTGATTTGTCCTAAGTGATTCGTATACTGTGATGCCAAGATTTGCATTCGATGTGGGAGCGAACCTTGCAGGATCTCATACGCGGTCTTCGCGCAAATAAGAAGGATGAATCCAAGTTCATAGCCAAAGCAGTTGATGAGATCCGGGATGAAATCAAGAGCGATGATATGGAGCTCAAGGCGGGGGCGGTATTGAAGCTCACTTATGTGCGTCAACCATTTTAATCAAATACATTAAATTTTTCTCACCCGCATTGACATAGCTCTACATGCTGGGCTACGACATGGGTTGGGCATCATTTCATGTTGTAGAGGTCATGTCATCCCCAAGACTGCATCTTAAAAGCGTTGGTTACCTTGCCGCAGTGCAATCATTTGAGCAAGACACGGACGTATTGATGTTGACCACAAATTTATTGAAGAAGGTGAGTGACTGTATCATTCATGCACGCTTTGAGCTATATCGTTCACTTAGGACTTGAGCTCTACTCCCGCAGATGTTGCAGTGACATTGAATGGAATCGCCCATATTGTGACTCCTGATCTTGCACGCGACCTTTCGCCAGAATTAATTGGCATGTTGAACCATTCCCGGCCGCACATACGAAAGAGAGCAATTTTAGCCCTCTATAAATTACTCGTAAAATATCCAGAAACTGCAAAATATGCTCGTCCAAGACTGGAGGAGAAGCTGGAAGACCCAGATCAAAGTAATGTTGTATTCATCGAGAAGTTTATGTCTCTTATTTTCTCCGTCAGGTGTCATCGCCGCAACCGTCAATGTTCTCTGTGAACTTGCTCGACATGATCCGAGGGAATATCTGTCCCTTGCCCCTCAGCTTTTCCATTTACTCACGACGTCGTCGAACAACTGGATGTTAATCAAAATCATCAAGCTGGTACGTCCCACTCATTTTCCGCTTTCTAGCCTTATACCAGTCCCACAGTTCGGTTCACTGTCCCCATACGAGCCTCGTTTAGTCAAGAAACTGCAGCCTCCAATTACGGAGCTCATTTCGACAACTGCTGCTGTCTCGTTACTTTACGAATGTGTACATACTTGCATAATCGGAGGGATGTTGCAAGGCCCTTCAGGCGATTCCCTCGCAAGGCTCTGCGTGTCAAAATTGGCTGCATTCATCCAGGATGTAGATCAAAATCGTATGTGCGATTTGTCATTGTTTCTTGGGGGTATCTTACGCGGAAAGCTGTAGTGAAGTACATTGCGCTCCTTGCCATGGCCAAGATTGCTCCTTCTCATCCGTACCTTGTGGCTGAACATCAAGATACCATCCTTGCTAGCGTGAAAGATCAGGATATTAGCATCCGCATGCGCGCCCTTGATCTGGTTTGCGCCATGGTAAGTAGATGGATGTGAGTTGCAGGACACTGATGCGCTAAACCATCTTCTGCAGGTCAATCAGGATAATATCCAATCTATAGTACAACAGGTCCTCTCTCACCTTGTACCAGAAACATCATCGTCGACGTTACCAACTGCCGCTCAGTCTCTCGTACAACATACAATCCCGACGCCGACCCCAGGTGCCAAGCTATACACCTCCCCTAGTCAATCGCCTGCCTACCGCATAGTTCTTTCCCAGCGAATCCTAAATATCTGCTCGCAATCGACATATGAGAATATCACCAATTTTGAGTGGTATATCTCAGTCCTGGTCGACCTTGCGCACGTTGCAAATGTCAATGTGGGTGTCGAAATAAGAGACCAACTTGTAGATGTGGTTGGGCGAGTGCGGACAGTAAGGCAATATGCTGTCAAGCTGATGTATACCCTGCTGAGTGATGAGACTATGCTGCGAAACGCCCAGGACGAAGGTAGTTGCTCCGAAGTCCTCTATGCAGCTGCATGGATATGCGGGGAATATTGCAAGCAAGTCTTTCGCTTCTCCAGCTCATATATCTGTTGATCATACCATGCCGTAGTGAACTAGCCGAACCACAGAAACTCTTGGCATACATCATGCAGCCGGAAATCTCACGGCTCTCATCTGAGACTATTGCGGTATATATCCAGGCTGCCACCAAAATTTTTGGATTTTGGGCTACAGAGCTTGCTGAACGGTGGAATGACGAGGATTTGCCGGAAGTGAAGGGGGTTGTTGATCTCATCGTGTCCCGAGTCACGGAACTTGTCCGCAGTCCCCATATCGAAGTGCAAGAACGAGTGAGTCTTCGTTAATCTTCAAGCCCTTCTGATATATTGACCATTATTTGTCTGTAGGCAGCAAATACGTTGCAGCTTTTCAACTTTATTCGAGCTGACCTCAATGCGCACCGACCCAAGCCCCAAGGATTCTCTCTACCAGTCCCTTCAACATCATTCGACCCAATTGCCTCAACTGAACTTCGTTTCCCGAAGAGCCTGTATCTGATTCAACCGCTATTCGGGTCATACGAGCTTAATCCAGTAGCTCTGAGTGCTCAAGCTAGTGTTTCTGTGCCAGAAGGACTGAATCTGGATGCATGGATAGTCACACCGCCTCGCGAAGTTGTACCTGCCGCCGAGGAACTTCCAGAGAAAAAGATAAAGAAAGGCAAGAAAGGTAAAGCGAAGGAGATGGATGGGAGTAGTCTCATGAGTGGGAGGAAGAGGCTCAAACAAGAAAAGAATGGTGACCTGTTGACACCAGCAGAACCGGAGATCGAGACACCTGAAGAGCAAGCAGAACGTGCGAGAGTACGTGTTCATTTAGACATCGTACTAGGCTTTAATGTTGATGCTTCCGTTTTGTTTAGCGCAAAGCCGAGCGACTGGCGCAACTTCGAGATGACCCATACTACATCATCGATGATCGGCTCCCCAAACTGAATGATGTTGATGTTGATTCAATACCGGTCGTAAGATTGGAGGGCATGCCCTCGCTCATCCCAGGTTTGTTTCGACCTTTACCAAGTAATAAGCTCTGACTATATTCTCTTGTCCAGAAGCGCCTTCTCCAAGGCTACCCGTTTTGAGGGCCACGTCGCAATCATTCTCCGCTGAACCATTCGTCATTGATCGAGAGGGTGAAATGCCAAACACTGCAATCCAAACTCAAACGTCTGTAGAGGCATCTCGGCGACAAACGCCAGTTCTACAGGGAAGCGAAACTGCTCCGCCACCGCGAATATCGTCGTTCCCGGCGTACGAAGTTCCTGACGATGTGGTACGGACGAGCACGCCGGACCCAATCAGGGTGGCCAGCAGAAAGAAGAAGGCACCGGGAAGTAAGAAACGGACACAAAATTCAACTACCAACAGTAGATAAATACGACATACGTAGTTCAATTTCAGGAATTCAGGTGCAAGTTATATTAGAGTGCTAGATTGCTAGATTATAATACTGTTCATTTGCATACAAAAGCCTTGAAAGCAATGGAGTAATGAGGTTGTGTACAGATAAGAAACAGGATAATGTTGTCCGGCTGAGCGTCCTCAGGGACGACTTGAGCTTGAAGCTCCAAGATGTATGCTCGCAAACATACGTAAGATTGTCATCCGTCATATCATCGGTCATCCTCGACATGTTCAACTGACTCCACTATTTCGTTGACCAGCTCCATCGTCACTCCAGGAATGATCCTCTCAGCCTCTGTGAAAGCCCTCTGGAGTGAGCTAAGCGCTACTCGTGCTTCTTGGCTGGATACTCGAGGAAACAGCTACGCCGGAAGTATGAGTAACCAAAAATTGCTCCTGGGGAGAACAAAATAGACACTGACTGAGGCAATCGCCGGTAAGATGACAGAGTCGAGCATCGTCGTGTCCGAGAAGCCATCGTCCTCATTGTCTAGTTCCAAGTCTTCCATCTTATGCTGCAAGCCGTCGGACTTTGGATAGTCATACTGATCATCGTAGTCCTCGTAATCATCCGAAGGCTCCCGTTGGACTGGCCGCTGACTGTTCTTGGACCCAGACACGTGTGGACCACCTGGGCTGCGCATGTTCCGCACAGTCGATTGTTCAAATCTCTGCTTGGTAGGCGTTTGCGGGGCAGCTGGGGGTAACGGAGGAAGTTCTCCCTTTGTAGTTACCGACGGTGCATACTTTGAAGACCCTGAGGATCCAGATCCAGATCCTCGCCGTGTTGTGGACGCGTCAGAGAGGTCCGAGCGTGTAGTGCCATTGTTCTCCCAGGTCAGTGGCGGGCCAGGATTTGCGCGTCCGATAGTTGTCGGGCGACTGGTATGACGAACAGTGCCGAAATCCCACAGATCCTCCGGATCGACGTTTGCAGGTCTGTGGCTCGATAAGGAACCTAAGTGAGCGACCAAAAAGACGAATAAACGTACAGATCGGAAATGTGATCCTGTTGCTCGTCGTCTTGCTTTTCGCCTCCCTCAGCCTTCCATCTCTCATGACGTTCGATGAGTTCTGTCAGATAGCTTGTCTTCTTTGCCATTCGAATGAACTTGTGCTTGAGAAGCTCGCGTGCCGTAGGACGCTAAATGATGTTCGTTGATTGCAATCATTAAATAGAGTGGAAAGTTGGCGCACATCGCGCGGATCCCGTTGGAGACAGTAGTGAACGAACTCCCGGAACGGTTTTGAGAAATTCCCATCTAGGGTGGGTGGCGGATTTTTTGGGATGAGAAAGAGAACCTACGTGATGGTTACCTTGAGCAATAATTTGGTGACGAACGAGGTTTAAATCAAGCAAACCTTCATCGGGTGTAATTCCGCGTATGGCGGCTCGCCTTTCGCCAGTTCAATAGCAGTTATACCCAAACTCCAGATATCGGCCTTATGGTCGTATCCACTCTGCTTTATGACCTCGGGAGACATCCAGTAAGGTGTTCCAACGAAAGTATTCTTCTTGGCAGACAACGTGCCGGAGAGTTGGCCAGAAACACCGAAATCGGCGAGCTTGACTTCTCCGCCAGCGGAAAGAAGTATGTTCGCGGCTGCATCATAAATTAGTGAGGTTGTGTTTGGTTGGCGTTGCCGGACCTTTGATATCTCGGTGAAGCTTCCCTTCGGTATGCAGGTACTCCAGACCTCGAAGAAGTTCTCGTACAATGATCGCGATGTACTCTTCGCGGAATACACCCGGCTTCATCTAAACATGGAGTATTACTTGAATGGTGAGGAACATGATATGCTAAACATACTTACCAGGTCTGAACATGAACCGCCGGAACAATACCTACTCGCAGGTCAAGAACGCACTGAGGGTCAGCACTGACCACTCACTCCATGACAATCCACAGATTTGACCCTTTTAGATAGGATCCATGATATCTTATCAAGTTAAATGCATATTAGTGTATGTATGTTGGTGGCTACGTACTTCGTGACGTGAGGAGAATCCAACTGCGAAAGGATTTGGATTTCCTGTTGGATATCTTCTATCTCGTCTTCTGCACTCTCGAGATCAATGATTTTGATAGCCACGGTCTTTTGGGTTCGCTTGTCATAGCTGCAGTGGGGTTGGGTGTCCGATAGAAGATGGGGGTAGGAGAACATACCCTTTGTAAACCTCTCCAAATGATCCTTTCCCTGAGCAGCTTCCACAGTGAACGATATTAAAACCAAATAATGTAGGGACACACCGATTCTATCCTGCTTAACGTAGAACTCCTCAGGATCTTGATTGCGAGGATCCTGGCACAGAGGTTATACCGATGTAATCGCGGGCGATCAACCAAAATTCCTCACCATGTTGTAGAGACTTGCCAGAAGGACTCTATGGTACTAAGAGGTTCGTGTCGCGTCGTGTGAAGGTGTAGAAAAGTGACTGCCAGCCACCGGAGAGGAAAGATCAAGGAATAAAGCAAGGAAAAGCTAGAGTGAATGATTGAAAGCAATGTATAAACAGCTAAAGCGTAGAGAAAAGCAGAGGTGAATTAGTGAAAGAGTCCAGAAGAACGTGACCGGTCTTCGCTACTTCCGGAATCTCGCACATGGCTCTTCTCTACTTTTACATTGTCTAGCTCTACTCTATGCAACCCCTCAATTTGTATTGGCAACAATGGCGACGGAGAGTGCTTGAGAACAAGTGCCGGAGGCCTCATCGGCAGCTTAGTGAACCAACTTGTCTTCACGGCCGCCTCTTCTTCCTTCAACCTTAGCTGTTTCAACTCTTGCTTAGACAACCCATCGAAACCAAACCCCAGTTTCGGCTTCTCCTCTTTCCTCATTTTCTGAACAATGAATGATCGTATACTGGGGCCGAAAAAGAACAAGACGATAAGGAGTGATGCGAATATGATAAAGACAACTAGCGTCACGACAAGCGTGAGTGTCAGGTAGGTGTTCTGAGCTGAATCAATTTGCTGTGTAGAGGTATTTGCAAAAAGTTCGTTCAGGTGTTCGGCAGCTCCAGGCCCATCATTCAATGTTGTCCGACAACCCGAAGGATAGGGGCTTGACGAGGAAGGTAGTGAGAGGGCCTTCTGGACACAAGGGAGCGCATGAACGACGGTGAAAATTGGTACACAAAGTGGCCTGCCAGAGGCAAGAAGAATATAGAATCCGGCAGAAGAACGCATATTTAACTCGTCAACGAGCAGGTGCGTGGTGAAGGACAAGAACAGAAGGGGGTTCGTCTATTTTTATAATTCATCGTTCGACCCGGGCTGACAGTCACGTTGCGGTCCTACCTCTCCTGAAGTATATCGACGGTGTAATACATAATCGAGGCTCTCAAGAGCGTCTTTGTCATCTCGATGGGGGTTGCATAATCTTTGCCCAAAGGTTGTGGGTTCCGTCGGTATAACTGGTTTGTCTCGATTGAAAACCAAAATTTTTCGCGAGCACCCAAGAGTTTAGCTCCCAGATTTCTTCGATTGAATTTTCTATAGTCTGAGTCAATCGTAGTCTATCGTAGTTCCGTTTTTTGAAGGTGTGCCTTTCGATGATCTCCACTTGATCTCCATCTTCTTCCGCCATATCATACAAGATCGGATCGCAACACCTCCTGACGCCGTCGGCTGATCTACTAAACTTGTGGTCGGGAGATCCAGATCCAGAGCATCTAAGGCTCAGGTAAAAGCTAGTAGCATAAAAGAAACGACGCTCGTCATTAGACTTTGGAACACCTCAAGCCGCAGAAGATATTGATCGAGTAATCAGTCATGTACTGGCAGTTGTTGTCTGCTGCTATAGCTCCACATGGTAATTAATTATGAGAACAACGTTTTCATTTCCAATTATGAATCTAACTTTCATAAGTTAATATTACGTATACGTAGATCTAAGGTTGATTATTTTTCTTGGTTTTGTCCAGTTTTGTCCGCGACTTAGGTACTGCACCAAGCGAGTCGGACTTTGAATTTCAGGTATTCGCCCCTAACACCTCTGGCAGGTGAGCCAAAAATATCAATAACATAACATACTGATAAGAAATTGTCAGTTTCATGACCGTGTTTTTATTGTGTTTGCAGTGTAAATCCACCATTTTTTGCAGATAATATTCATAGAGTCGAGCTGAGCCCAGCGCCGTTACGGAACCCGATTGACTGGTATAAGTCACATGATGATCCGTGTACGTCAATCAAATTCAAAATATCACAGATATCTTCACTTTTCGCAAGCATTTATTGAGCTGAATAAATTAAATCGGACAATAAATTATAAAAGGTCAAGATGCCGAAATGCCCCTCGAGTAAACCTTATTCGATAATCTGTTGGTAGACGCTCAATAGATTATTTTCGCCGTGAATAAATACATTTCATCCAAGTCAGGCAGGCTCACTGCGACATAATCAGTTCTTCATCTGCCAGCCAGCACATCGTGCGAGGCTTTGTTTGAACTAGGTAGTTTTTTTGATGAAACATGGCTTATGGTTTGGTTTAGTAAATGGAATAGAATATCTGGTTCAGTCGGGTACTGAATCAAGATCAGTCGCAACCAAGGGGGTGTCGGCACCCGAATCCTGCACATCAGGTGGGGGGGGGGTCCAGAGGACCCGCTAAAAAAAAAATTGACATTGAAGTTTTGAAAGGTCAGGTCATGTCTAGGGTGCTCTAGAGCTGCAAATTCGGCTCCAAAACATGTTCTGTCTCTTGGTTTCCCCACCCAATGCAGCAGATTCAGCCTCCAGCCCACACTCAGTGTTGTTCCTGACCTTCCCTAGTATATTATAATAATGCATTGGCATCATTGTACTGGAAATACCACCAAACCTTGTCAATTCTTTCAAAGTATTTAAATTGTTGGAACTTGGGTTTGCAAGTTGCGTGATGCTGCCCCCTGTTATTTGTTTTCTATATTTAGTTTTCTTAGGTTTCTCATTATGGTTTGCAGTTGTGGTAGTCTGACACAATCTGTTTGCCTCGCGAGCTCACCAAGGCCAAACAAAAATATCTGATTGGGGTTGTCTCACCTTCGCGAGATTACCAAATAAGTAATAGGTGCACTGGTGTACTACTAGTAAATCAAGTGTAAATACCCAGCTGATAAGAGAGGAAGAATTACACTGTCCAAGGTCTGGTCCAGTCCAGGTCCAGACTGGGTCTGACCTGCTAAAAGACATTTTTTACCTGTAAAGTTTCAAAAATGAGTGTTAGTTGTGCAACAGCACATATCGTGCTGCTACATGTGGCTTGGGAACCCAAGTAAGCAGAAACATTTGTTTTGAGAAAAAAAAACAGTCAAATTGGTGAAATATGGTCAGAGATAGTCAAAGAAACACTGAAAAAGAAAAGATACAATTAACCCCTCACACAAACGCGAGGGGGCAGCACAACAATATTAAACCAAAAAAAAAAAATCCTGCCTGGCACAAAACGCAGGGGAGAGGGTCATCCCATCATCCAAAGTGAGAAAAATAAAATAAAACTAAAGTACTCCCTCCTATTGCAATGCATAGGGGGAGGTTAAGGGTGTGGGGCTGTGGTGCCATCATGTTGCACTGCATTGTCAATGCCATCACCCTGCTGTTTGCTTGTCCCCTGTTGTTCTGGTCATCCATTAGCACCCACTTTCCGCGATGTGAACAGTTGCTCGCAGCGGCATGGGTGCTAGGGCTGTTGTCCTCGTCACCGTTGGGCCCCTGTTTGTCATCGACCACCTGCAATCCACCATGCGAGCAGCAGCTTGCAGTGGTGGGGTGGGGTGCTTGGATCATCCTGTGCATCGTTGCCGTCCCCTCTTCCTCATCATTGTCGTCCCTGCATCCCTGCCCATTTTGTCATGGTCCCCGTCCCCATCCCTGTTGTCATTGTCTTGTCCCAGTCCTGGTTCTCCTATCATCATTGTCCCCTGGTTCATCGTCAAGCACCTGCGATCCACCCTGCTGTGTGGCGGGTACTGGCATCATTGTCCAGTCATTGTCATCAGCAGTTCTAGTTAGTACCTAAAAAAGTTTGTTAGTAACAAAATAATGAAATAAGAAGAAACTTACCAATGGCCCAAGAGACGTAGCTTGATGTCTCTCGGGCCTTGTATTCATGTGCTTTGCCTCCTTCTCATTGTCTCCCCTCGTCTCCTGCCATCTCATTGTTCCATTGTCATTCCGTTTGGTCTGGTGGCAGCATTGTCATTCTCTTGCCAATTTGTAGTTGCACGCATTCCCACCCCATGAGCAGTTGCTCACAATGGTGGTTGGGGGTGCTCCGTGGTCCTGTAAGTGACCGTTGTCATCATCTGGGCATCGTTTCATTGTTATAAATCAAAACCTACAAGAAATGAAAAATATAAGTTAGTTGAATCAAATAAAAAGCATAGAACATAATAATAAACTTACCAGGGGCCCAAATGACGTTATTGTCATTTGGGCCCATATCTGCTGTTGGTTCTAGGGATAGGAGGGGAGGAGGCAGTGTCATTGACAGTGGTGGTGGCTGCCATTGTTGACGCGCAGTTCAGAAAATGAACCAACACATAAATCACATGGTATATTGATTTGTAAGATGTTCCATTTAGTGCTCCTGGGCCAAGCCACCGAGGGCCAGTCCTCACAGGTCTGGCCCCAGTTCACGGTCCACTCATTGCCTGGACCTGGACCTGCTGAGGCGGTCCAGTCCAGCACTTAGGTGAACCTGTGATGTAAGAATTCCTCTTACATCATCACAACAATATCACATGCGACCCAGTTTATCACATGTTATTCTAGTAGTATATAGTCTATACTTTGAATACTTGTACCATATTCTAGAATCCCCCCTCGAAATATATTAAGTTCCTTATAGTTCTCGGTCCCCTTTAGTGTTGGAAGCTCCGGCTTCCTTCCACTTTTTTTTAATAATGATCTTACTATACTCACTCTACACTCTCACACACATTCTTTTCTCTGAAATCACCCCAACCCTAAAATTTCTGAAATGGTTGAATTTTTTTCACACCGCACACAAGTCCTGAACTATCAAGAACTACTCTCGTTTATACACCGCCTATACCCCATATTGATCCTGCCCATCTCGCTCAGCTCCAAACACTTGAAATGACCCAGCACGCCCATTACCAACCCCGCATAACTCCACCATCACTGTGACGCACCATGTCACAGTTATCAATGCCATCAATATTGGCAACAACCACACTGCGACTGGTTTTCCAGCGCGGACCCCCTCTACAAAGTGCTCGGGAGTGACGCCACTTGTTTCTAAACTGATCCAATGCCCTCTAGGTGACTGCCTGACCTGACTTGGAACCTACCACCCTGGAGGATGACCACCTGGCTGTAGACGATGCATGAACACCATTGACAGCCCAGAAAACGTGGTTATGCTATGTTGTATGGACGCGTCCTCTGAACACATCATATACCTGACAAAACCACCCAGGCAGTCCCACCAGCTACAACAACAATGACCTATACCATTCCCCACACACCCCTGCTTGCTGCCAGTTGCCCCCCAGCTCATTCCCCAGCCCCCTTCTGTGTACCCTGAGCCTACATGATCCGCCGTGTTAACATCGACATGTTCATCATTGTGAACCGTACATACTGCTCTGGACCACTCTAGAGCACAGACAGAACTGAGCCGTTTTGCCACCACATACATCCTACACCCCGGCCACATCACTGATGACATCATTGACACCTTTTGACACCCCCGTTCACTGCCTATGCCCTTGATTCCACCTGTACCCCCCAATCATGCT
The DNA here is from genome assembly GCA_026075535.2 of Tricholoma matsutake. NCBI lineage: Eukaryota > Fungi > Basidiomycota > Agaricomycetes > Agaricales > Tricholomataceae > Tricholoma > Tricholoma matsutake. The sequence goes on along the minus strand of AP026540.1, from coordinate 10,207,670 downwards.
CCTCATCGACCTACCGCTCTTGCTCACTGCCCATCTGCCCCAGCCTGCCCCAATTCAATGCTATGAACATTGAGCAACCAGAAGACTCATGGAACAGGCCCCTAAGCACCACAGAAACAGTGTCTAGCACTGCGTTGAGCACACATATGAGTCCACCACCCTGGAGGCCCACCACATAGCTGAAAATGACTCACCGACACTGTTGACAGCCCAGAAAATGCTGCTGCGTCCATTCTTGCCCTTGAGCTTGCTGTCGCGAGTCTGAGGTTCTCACTTGTTTTCATGCTCACCATACCCGCTCCAACTCTCCTTCTACCTCATGAAGAATGGCCTGATGCTGATTTCGATTTCCCAGATGGTGTCCCTATCCATACTCCATTTGACAAGGACGACAATGACAATGAAGATTGGGATATACAGATGGACTTTGCCAAGACCACAGGCCCAAAGGTAGAAACAGTTGTTCCTGGCCATGAGGTCAGATCTGACTCGTCCTTGTCCCAAATGTTTATAATTCGCCAACCACACTCCCTTTCCGATATCGATAACGAAGACAATGACAATGATGAAGGGGTCTCCACCATTAAAGCCGCCGCTTTCCCAATATCAATATATAAGAGCCCCCAATCCGCCATTGACGAAGACTTTGAGGATGGGTTTGCCCTGCCCTTAGACTTGACTCAGCTTTCACTCGCCCCTTTGTCACTTAATCACCGCTCATCAAAGATTTCACCCACGATGCAATCCTCTGTCTCAAGTGTCACACCTTCTACTACCTTTTCTTCTACTTCATCATCCAGCAATTCCACCTCGTCCTCAACATCTACGAGTTCCACAACTTCGTCAAGCTTGTTAGGCTCGTCCTCACTCCCCAGAGTGCTCCTCATCCCCTCCTCTCGCATCCCAAGCCCCCCCATTTGTCTGCCACATCACCACCAACAATGATGGCAAACCCGACTCCAACAGTGTCTAGGGCCTTGTCTAGCACACAGACTGAACCCACCAGCCTGTGGAACCACCAACTAGCTGTAGACAATGCAATGACACCATTGACAGCCCAAGAAAAACACCATTACATGAAGTCATATGGACGTGTTCCTCTGAACATGTCATGTACTTGGCAAAACCACCCAGGAGCCCCCCACACCACCCTGTTACCCCCTGATTACCCCTGTTACACACCTTGAATGACCCTGCCCTCCCCATGTTTGAGGACAGCCAGCACCTCTTCACCCTACCAATGACACTGTCTGCACCAGCAAGCAGACCCCATTCACGCCATAAATCCAGTTCACGCCCCCACCCACCCTGGCTCGCATCTAAGCCCCCATTCCACACCTCGAACCACCATTCCCCATGGCAATATCATTGTCAATACCCCCTGCCATGTCATCATGAACACTGTCCATGCCCAGGAACACTCATTGTACACCCACCTTTGTCAATGCCAACCCACTGTCCTGGTTGATGCCCACTGTCCTCATCAATGCCCACTGTCCTTGTCAATGCACACTGTCCTTGTCAATGCCCACTGTCCTTCCCTGTCCTCGATGCCCACCATCATCACCCACTGTCATCATCAGTCCACTACCAGGCAACTCAATGTTTTCACCAATGTGTAAAGTGTGTCTGTGACTGGTTGATTCAAGCCCCCCCCCAGTCATTTTTTTGGGAGTATGAGAGAGTGTAAGAGTTCCTCTTACATCATCACAACAATATCACATGCGACCCAGTTTATCACATGTTATTCTAGTAGTATATAGTCTATACTTTGAATACTTGTACCATATTCTAGAATCCCCCCTCGAAATATATTAAGTTCCTTATAGTTCTCGGTCCCCTTTAGTGTTGGAAGCTCCAGCTTCCTTCCGTGTGAGGGTCGGACCAGGTCCGGACCTTGGACAGTGTAGGAAGAATGGGAAATTTACAGAAGAGCCTTCAGTGCACAAGGTAGCAGACAGTGAAGGTGTATAGGAGGTGTGATGACTGAGGGAGTTGATCACACAGGTCGCGAAACACCTCGTCCACTCATTGACTCGAGTTTGACATGTGTGTGACAGGCTGGTTGATGATTTTGATTCGGGGAGTTACCCAAAATAGGCCGACACGTGATGGGAAACTACCATATATAGAAGGACGGGGAGGGGGTCCCGGATGGCCGCGTGAAAAAAATTATGAGTGGATGTCTAAAATTCGCGGCCTGTCACCCCCTTGGTCGCATCGCATAAGTAGTTGAGTCTCAAAGCTTACAGAAAGTCGCTGTCAAGACTCAATTCTGATCAATATGTTACCTATTTTTGGCTCACAAATTCCTTCCTGTGGGAACTATCTTGTGCAATACTACGTGGTAATTCGGTTCCGAACTGATAGGGAGTTCCATAAGGCAGCATCCTTGAGTCAGCAGACTGCACCCCCGAGGTCAACCGCCCACAAATACAACAATGGGTATATCTCAGTTGCCATACAACGGTATCTAAGGTATCTTTCGATGTTCCTGTAAAGGCACATATCGATTTCGTGTTCCCAGCCAGAACAAAAACCACATACAGGATAATGTGTCGTCTCGTGGTCAACATGCACAAATGCACGCTCCACATTGGGAAGGACCTCTATCTTATCTTGCAATTGCTGGCTAAGGTCGTGTGCCTTCCATAGAGGAGTAGTGGCGTCCATCACGACGTCGACTTCCACAAAGTAATCCTGATGGAGATGGGACTTAGCACGCTACGTCTCTTGCGCTGAGCGTGAGGACGTACCGGTCCACTCTGAATATAATCTATGGCGTCAGTCCATAGAATATGAGAACAGGTGGAAAGGGATGCGTACATGATAAGCGCGTACGGTATCAATCTTGATTATATCATCACTGAAGGTCAAAGCCTTGTAGATTACGAGCTGGAGGAAATCATGTGGGGCGGATTTGCCAGCCAACAATCCGAACTCCTTGTACACTGTGAGACTCCACGAAAATAATACTCCCACAGCAATCTGTTCAACATAGGTATAAAGTCGGAAGTGGGAATTCGTCAAGCTTACAATGATAGCGCCCATTGGATCAAGGTCTACGTGGATCATTAGCCATGCACAAAGGGATGCATATTGAGAGCTACTGACACCACACCAACTTGCTTCCTCCAGTTGCCATGAGGATACCTAGAGTGGCATAAATTGCTGTAATCAGCATGGTGATGCTAGCGCCTACCAAATCCGTTGATGAATAAATCATTGCGATGGTCTTCCCAAAGAACTTGGACTTGACTTGACTTGTTACGCAGCGAGTAGCAGTAGAAAAAGAGAAGAATTTTGACGCCTGCATTTGCACGGTTAATGACGACACCTCAAAGACGAGTTGAAACGTGCCCAAGGCAACCGCCACAGCGAGTATGGAAGGTAGGTGGAACACTTTCAGGTCATTACTGGGCTTCGTAGCCAGAGACCGGACAGATTCCACAATGACAACAAGATTGACAGAGCCCATCCTGAGCATGATGAGATAGTGTTAGCCACAGAAATAGAAAACAAATCATAATCTCGTACAGAAAACCTAAACGAAACGTTAGTCTTGCTTACGTATAGATGGATAAGCGCACCATATACAATGTTGCCGATGGTCTCTACACGCGCACCGCCAACGGGCCATTTGTTAATGTCGAGTCTCGTGGCCTTTCTATGAAGCCAGAAGAGAAGAAAATTGCTTCCCGCGTCGAAGAGTGAATCAATGCCTGTCTCCAGTAGGGACAGGGATCCTCCTGAGATAGCAGCATACACTGTAATATGAAGCTGTAGGGTTTGTTGAGACAGGTGCAATTAAAATACATACTCTGTAGTATGCACAGGCAGATATTTGCGATGAGACTGCCCTGAACTGCAATTTTAACCTGGATGTAAATCGTGTTACTTTCCCATGTAAATACCACGGTTGGAAACAGAAAAACTCACGGGTATACGGGCAGCATCCTCTTCGGCCCTGGCATCTTCAGTATGCTCCTGCATTGGTTTGAGGAGGGAACGAATAAGCTAGACGTTGTCAGCGACGTGACTAGCCGACTCGATTTATTATTTACATCATTTTGCCTTTCGTAAAATTTGGCAACCTGTTTGCCTTTCCGGCGACGACGAAGCTCGGCGATTTGCTCTTCCGTCAGAAACCCCTCACGAATGTTGAAGGGATCTAACGGCAAGACGATGGAGGCCTCGGAAGTCCTCTCGGTGTCTACATTCATGATTGGTGTAGGTTCCATTGTGTCGGGCGCCTGACATGTGTTTATGATATTGGGAGGTAAAATGCATGAAAATAAAATGAAAGAACAGACCCCTGGAGATATGGAGGACATGGACGTTGAGCCTGATCGTTTCATGTGGTTCACCATTATTTTGGCAGAGTACAGGACAAGAATGAGGGGGAGAACGATGCTGAAGGGGGAGAAAACCGAAACAGTGGACGAGCTCAAATCGGATCACTCGATCTCCCAGAGTCCCAGAACTGTGGATACCGTTCTCTCCGATAGCAAGGATCAGGTATGCTCAAGAAATACAGTTGTGGTGATCCTCAAGGATGCCAGATAACACCACTTCGAACACAGATTATGTCGATGGGAAGGGAAGGGAGTCACTAGCAGGCAGGGAAGTGATGTTTTTCTTCGCCTTTAGCCGATCAGTTTATTCTCCGTCTTAACGCACGAACTTGACGCACAGACCACTCGGCGAATAAAAATCTCCACCGTCAAGTACTGTAGGAATAAAGTTTGTGTAGTCTTCAAGTTGAGGAATAGTATGAGGAATAACGCGAACGTCTGAATGTCCAAAAGCATTCATCGAGTAAAGTCAAGCTCAAGGTTAATGAGGTTGAATGATTTAAGTTTATACACGATTTATAGAACAACGACACTTCTCAGCACTGTTCTGAACACTCATGCATACTGTGCAGGACCCACTACTCGGTCACACTAAATGTTTTAGTGTCACTCTCCTGGAACTTCAAAGATATTCATAAATGGTCTTTTCAAGGTGATAGACATTTGTCTCAGGAAGATTTGTATAGAGTTTGAATGAAATGGCTAAAAATCCTGCAGGAGTGAAGATAGTACACAAGTGTCCATTTTAAGCCCTGACCAGGAAGTTGACCATACTGAGATACAGTAACATTTCAACATTGTAATGCAGTGAAATCTATTCCACTACTAGTATGTCTCTCCTTACATATGAAATCCAAATTTATGGTGCTATTAGTGCAAACTATCACAGGTAAGCTACAATGTACTGAATGATACATTAGGGTTGTTCACAGTAGCCATTTTTGGCTCATTTTCAATCTCATTTTTCTTTCATTTTCAATCATTTTGGCAGTAAACAAACAAAAATGAAGGTCAAAAATGAAGTCAAAAATGAAGTCAAAAATGGCTACCGTGACCCGAAAGAAAAAATAGCAAAAATGAAAGTAAAATGCATTTTGCATGGTCTTCGGCATGCTACACAATGCTCGGCATATTCAAACCCCGCCTCGAACACGTCCCCCCCTCAAAGTCCCTGGCTTTGTTTGGACTCTCGCCTCAATGCCTACCCTAACAATATGTACTGTCATGCTCCAGGAGCTTTCAGAATACTACTATGTAACACAGAGATGGCGATTACAGGAGCGTATCAACTCTGCCCTATCAGATATCTCTAGGGTGTAGCACGGGTATGGGTAAACCCGCGGTAAATGGCCCACAGGTTGGACAGGTACGGACGGTTGCCGAAATGCCGGACTTGTGACATACCATACCCATTTTGGTGGTGTGACAGGTATTGATGGGTTGCTTGAGTTGCTGGATCTGGCAGTTGCCAAACTACTGATCGACTTCAGATTTCCGGTTCCTCTTCACCCATGGGCGTCGCCCATCATAATAGTAAGTTTTTTGTTTCTTTCAACTAACTAAATGTGCTCTTTTCTAGGGTACAGTGTCAGCTCAACAACAGTAAGTTGTTTATTTCTTTCAATCAACTAACTGTTTCTTTTTTCTAAAGGTTCTATCTATGTTGTAACAACGAGACGGCACCAAGACAGCACACCCACGCCTAGGATGGCGACTCAGGACAGGACCGGGAGAACCCACCGCTGTGAGCCCCTGCTCGCAGGGTGGATGAGTTATGAAGGAAGCAACGACAAATAGCCCAGCACCCACCCTAGCCCTGTGAGCCACTGCTCGTGGGGTGGGTCACAGGTGCTAGCAGCCAACAACAAGGGACAATGGGAAGGGGAACAACAAATGACGAATGGGAGATGGGGATGCAAGGGAGGAAGGGAGGAGAACAACGAAGATGATGATGAACCATGCAGGGCAGAGGATGACAATGAATGATGAGCGACGAACCACCACCACCACCACCACAGCACCCCCATCTGCCACCGAGAATGACTGCTCGCGGGGTGGAAATGGGGAGCAATGAGATGGGATGACAACGCCAGGAGACAGGGACAGAGAGGGGGACAAATGACGAGGACCATAAGGGCAATGAGGACTGCAAGAATGACTAGGACAACGACCACCAGGCCAAGCCCAGGGCAGTGACCAGATGACAACGATGGGGAGGGCAGGGATGACAACGACAATGTGGAGGACAGGGATGACAACGACAACTCTCGAAGTGGGACAAACAACGAATGGCGGGGGGAAATGCAACCAGGACCAGGGCAGGGGCAAGATGACGATGACGGGGAGGACAGGGATGACAACAATGACCATTGAAGCGGGATGAGCAGCGAACGGCGAGGAAAAATGAGCCAAGGTGAACAACCAGGAGCGGAGGGCAGGGAACCACCACCACCACCACCACTGCGAGGGGGGTGCTAATGGATGGGGCACCAGGGATAACAGGGACAGGGATGACAGGGACGAGAGACAGGGCCCCTCCCTCACGCTTTTGTGGGGGAGGTTTTTTTAATTTCTACCATTAATTATTTTAGTGGCTCCTCCCTTGTGCGAGGAGGTTAGTTAGCTCAATAAATTTCCTCAATGCTTGTATTGCTCTCAGGCCTTATTCAATAATAACAAAATTAAGCTTAGGTATTGTATACAGATTGTAGTTAAGCTATATAAGGGTTATACAATACAAATGCACTATGGTTAGGAATCTAGAACATCAAATAGAAGGCAAAAACAGAGTCAAAACCACGGTGTATATACATGGTGTTGCACCTGTGGTGTTTCATGACAGACCATGGTAAAAACCTGTCACCATGGTTGCGGTGTTAGAACAGGTGCGGTGTTGGCAGGTGCAGGTGTGGTGTGTGAAATGTTACCCATGGTGTGACCCGTGCTACACCCTATGCACAGATGCGAGGGGGTCAATTTAATAATCTATTCATGATATATATAAAATTAGATTTCAGTAATAAATAGATATAATGTATGTGACTTTAAATGACTACTTGGCTTAAGTGGTAGAGTGTGCATGTTTGGTCATCATGTGATTGCTAGTCCAGAAATCTGTTGGTTCAATTCCTGCTGTGCACACATCATTTTGTGAGACTTATAAGAATTTCTGTAAGTCTGGAACTTGGACAATACTTTAAAGGTGTAAGTAAATGCACAATTGATGTTGTCCAAGCAGAGTCTGAGCAAAGTCCGAGTGTCCAAGCAGAGTCCGTTCAGACTGGGGGGGGGAGTGTAAAGTACTGCTAGCAAAGGGAAATCTGAAGAGAAAACTCTAAGGACCCCTTTGCCAATGCCCAGTATATGTGAAGATTGCAAAAATCAAATAATAGCCTACAAATAGAAAAGGCAGAAATAGGCAGATCAAGGCTGCCGAATGACATCATACCAAGGGGTAGATGTCAGAAAGGGTACTCTGCCTCTAAATATAAACCTGTCAACATGCACAAATGTGATAGAAAGGGAAATTAGTAATAAAATAAGGAAAAATCATAGACAATGAAGAATAGGAGGAAATGAAGTGAGGAAAAATATAGGATGAACATAAAAAATAGCAGAAACCCCCTAGTCCCCTTACATCACCCCCTCTCTAAGATGCATTGCCCCAATTAGGGCAAGGCAGGGGTTACCCCTGGGTGTCAAATCTCATACCCTTACCCCTACCCCTGAACACCCTACCCTTAGGGGTAAGGGTATGGAAACATATAAGGGTTGCCAAGGGTATGGGAGGGTTTGTCAAGGGTACAAGGGTTTGGCACAAAATCAACATATTTAGAGCTGAAAAATGTTGATAACTATTGTATTTACTATTAATATCACATATTAATACCTCTTATTAACATATGAAAGCCATTATCATGTTGGACAATCCCAAAATCTGAATTTAATTGATGAAAATCTTGAATATGAGTCTTTGTAGCTGTGAAAAAATCAAATGATATTCTTACATAATGTAAGTGAGGTCAGCTCTGTCCAAGAAGCAAGTTACAACTTACCCTTTGACTAAAAGGCAGTATAATCAACAACTAGTTGATTATATTGGACAGAATATATATGCTACAAATGAAGGCTTTGTAGTAGGCAACATGCTTACACTCTGAGTGTAAGAGATTCTCTCTTACAAGTAGCTCACAATCACAGGTACATTACTATGGGAGACTACTTATGTAATATTCACAGTCACATCAGGAGCATGTGCATACTGTTACATCTGTAAATGATAGCGATACATTACCTTACCTTTTGAATCCATACTAATTTCCTGTTTACTTGTGTTCCCTTCCTACACTGAGTGTTTGAAGACATACTTCATTCCACTTTTTTTTAAACACGAAACTAGGACTAGTGAGTACCCCATAGCCACTTATGTGGTAGAAAATCACCACACACACGTGAAACACTACATCCAAGCAAAATCTGGATATGGGACATAGGAACCCACAGGGTGACACCCTGGGCCCTAGCCTTTGACATTCAAAGCCTAGCAGTAGAATGGCGAGCTTGGTGAGAAGCCTTAGCAGAAGATAATGTCAGATAAGGAAAGGAAACGTCCTCAAAAGGAACCCCACAATAATAACTCCCAATCAGGAGACCCCACACATTTCCTCCCCAAAAAGAAAACACCCCAGAGGAGGTCATCTCAAGGAATATAAGATCCACATATCTCGAGCAAAGCACCCCCTTCATATAGAAGTGCTCACCTTTCTGTGATTGATGCCACAGATTTACAAACTTGCACCAAACTGTCTCATCAACCCTCGATTGCAATGGCATTGACAATGCGGAGTTGCTCACAGCAACAACGTACTCAGAACAGCAACCCTGCACCATCACCTTCCCTACCCAGCTTAACACCTTCCCTAGACTCCAGCACAGGTACATCACTGCCAAGTGCAACTCCATTGAACAATTCACACTGAAGCACACAGAATAACCAACCATGACACCTGTCCGACAACTCTGACAACAAAATTTTACATTTCCGACACTGATAGCAATGCCCCCACTCATCGACCTGCTATATGCACCCACAGAAGTCAAGCAAGCCTCTGTGAATGCCGCACCTCTGTAGATTGAGCATCCCAGTCCTCCGAGGATTTGAAACTGCATGCAGATGATATTTTGCAAATAAAGACATCACAGGAGATGACCAAGTCATGAAAATCATCTACAACTTTGAAGCAGCATCAGTTCAATCTTGGGTATCCACGGATGAAGATAGATTGCTCACACTGACCTTTAAGGACTTCATGGGAGAATTCAAATCCAAGTTCCTAGTGTGGTCATGGGAGGATGAGTTGGTACAGGACCAGATTGCAATGCAAGGAGGGATGGCCTTCCTCACATGGGTAAACAAAGTCCATAATGCTAATGATGAACTCGCTGCTCAGGACTCTGCATACTACATTCCCCCCCAAAAACTTGCACTGCCACTTGATCCCACACCTACACCCCATGCTTAAGTGTACATATAATGGCAATAACACGATCCCTGCAGGAGCTACCACTGGCCTACTCGATGCCATTGTCAATCTTGAAGAATGGATGGAGCAAGTTCAGTACTTGGAGGAGGACTTGAATGTCCAACGGAGTCAATGGGTAACAGAAACAGCAAAGAGAGTGAGGACTACCATGACCCCAGTGATCTCTGGAGGAATGGCAACGAACACAAGTACAGGTACTATGCCTGCCAATAGTAACACCCCCCTTCCCTGCCTTACAGATAATGAGAAGAGGTTGCTTATGGTCCACAGAGGGTGTTACAAATGCAGAGTTTTTTATGCAGGTCACTTATCACGTGAATGCCTGGTCTCCAGAGCAACAATTGAAGTGTGCAAGGCAGTCACCATCAAAAATGTGATGAAAGTGAAGGCAGTATTTGAACATAATTCCAACATAGCAAATGCAGGTGGCTCGGTTACCCACGTCGCAGCAGTATTTGACAGTAGCGATGATGACGATTACTTTGACACAGGCATGGATGGGAATGAAGGTGATGAGTGCATATCGAACATTCTTGCATTTCCTTAGCACCTCAAATGAACGTGTTGTGTTGATGCACCGCTCACTTGTGCGCCTACTCCTATTGAAGCACTTATTGACTACGGTTGTCCTCCAGTGCTGATTTCTAGTGAACTGGTGGAGATTCTCGGTTTGGTCCCAAAGAAGTTGTTCAAAGCAATGTCAGTTTTAGCACATTTATGAAGGGAGAGAGGAAACCAGACTCTAAATTGATACTATTGCATTACTGTAGATTACAAGTCAAATCGCCAGACTCAGAATGGAAAGCTCAAGTTGTCAACACAATCATATGCCCACAATTGCACACCGACCTTATCCTTGGCCTGGATTTCCTTGTGAGGAACCATATCATGGTGGATGCAAAAATGTGCACGGTGATCACAAAGGAATCAAATTTTGATTTGTTAAACCCCCAAATCCTAAACTGAACATGAAAGAGGTGCCTATCATGCCTTGGCAGAAGTGAAAAATGGAATGAGAGCACCTTAAGGAGGATATAAAAGCTACAAAACTGTTGTGAGGTGCAATTCACAGCAAGTTACAGGGATTATTCAATGAGAATCTGGAGTGATTCAATTTTGAGAACCACATGTCCACAGGGCCATGTGTCATTGGAGCAATTCAAACACAAATCACAGAATTGGCTACACTTGCAGAGCTACAAGACTTAGACCAGAAGTTCAAGGAGAAATACCATGACCATTTTCCATCAGATATACCACATGTCAGAGACTTGCCATGCGACGTGTACCACAACATTGAGCTGCACATGGGAGCACCTGTGTCGGTGGCACAAGCATATGGCTGTCTTTGGAAATATTGCCCCGGGTGGAAAATTTTAATTGAACAACACCTTGCAGTGGTGGAGTAGGGTGAGTGGTCACCTACTCCAGGTAGTCACATGACCATGTAGGTAGAGTCATGTAGTCACATTGTTGTAGTTCAGCATTGCTATACCATCTGGTGGCCTCGCCATTGCTATAGGGCACCTCTGGGGTGTCCATCTTGGTGATGAGATTGTGATTTGGCTCACTTCCATTGTCGTGTCTCTGAGTTCTGAGTTCTCATGTCTCTGTGCTTTGTCTTGCGTCTTGAGTTCAGTGTTCTCGCATGCCACATCACGACATGTCGAGTTTGTGTTGAGCTTGTGCTATCTGCTTTTTGGTATTATCTTTGGGCTCTCAAATCTCAGCTTCACTCTATCAGTCTACTAGTCTACTAGCAGCCTCCCACCTGCCAACACCAGCATGCCAGGTCCAGGACAGGGCAAACAAAGCCACAAGAAGAAGTGGCATGAGAACACGTTCAACCTGAATGCGAACATAGCGGCTGTAAATGCTGTAATGACAGCATTGAGCACAGCAGCCCTAACTGCAAGAATGGCAACATCAGCACCATTGTCACCTAACGATGCCACTACCACACCTTCACTCACAAATGAAATGGCACCAAACACTGTCTTACACGCGGCTCCACTATATACTAAAACTACTACAGCTACTACAGCAAACACAATGGACGCCAACGTTGCCAACAATGCAACACGTGTTGACACAGCCACTGCCGCATCATCAGATGATGCAACTTCGCAACCACCACAGTTCACCTACATGCACAAAGAAGTTTGAGTGTTCTTGGACGAAGCTCGACTAGAAGGATGGGAAGAAGGAAGGAAAATTGGATATGGAGATGGGTTTGAAGATGGGCTTGAGGATGGTAAAGAGTACTTGGAGGATGCAAAGATACAGAGCCATAGAGAAGGAAGAGAGGAAGGGTATAAGGAGGTGAGGTTAGCAAATGAAGAGGTAGAGGTCAAGAAGTATGAAGAGGGCAGATCCGAGGGCATAAAGATGGGATTGCAAGCAGGGGAGTATGATGAACAACAGAGGGCTCGCCAAAGGCCATGGCCCGGGCCTATGCATCTCGAAGGAGGCCCACATCCATGAGCTATGTCAAGGTGCCATCCTCCTTGATGATGCCAAAGTACAGACTGAAACAACCACCTGGAGTGATGCGAGCACCCAGGTAGCCCCCAGGTCCGACAAAACAGCCTCGCAGACCAACGACACCCCTGAACACCACTGTGCCACCCTCCAAATGGAGTCACTCGACAACGAACACGTCCACTCACTGAAAAATGCGATGACAGCATCTGGCGTTGACTCAACCACCCAAATCACACCCAGTACCAATGAGACGGCTAGCCAGACAGAGAACAAACCCCACCCAGCTCTCGTTACCTGCCAGGACCCCCCTGCCGCCACTGCCACATCACAGCCAACAACTATGAAGCCCCCCATCGATTCCCTTGTGAAATGAGACCCAACACCACCCAAATGGCAGTACACACTCCCAGGACTGCCCACAGCCTCCCAGCATCAGCCCCAAGCCCCCAAATTGAGCTTGGAAGGAGTCGAACCCCCCCTGCAGTCGCAGAACATGACACCGGCAGCTCGCACCAACTCTACCACCCAAACCGGCACCAACATCGTCACTACCATTGATGCTGACACCCAGACAACCACAACCAGCCCCGTTGTCATCAATGCCAGCATCCAGGTGACGTACAGGTGTGAACAGAGAACGGCCACAGTGCAGACAGAGCCCCTAGACAACGATCGACCCCACTTGTCGGAAGGCATCAAAATATCGACAAAACCCAGTCCCTCCATCACTACAAACCCCCAGCTCAAATTCCAAGCCTCCCGTTCTGCACTCCTGCATGACGAGTTAGTCGAAACCCCAGAATGAAAGATTATACCTGCTCCACCACTTGTACCTGAATCCAGCCAACATTTTGACTGGGCAGAGGATGCTGAGTCATTACCCATTGCCTCTTAGTTGCCACCACCATGAGACCTTTCGGCACTATGTTCTAATACTCCCCGACCTTTCAACTCTATACAAAGGCAAACCCGCCGTCATAATCAAGTGAGGAACCCCCCAATCCATTCATTCACTTGATGAGGTCGACCAGTGTGGACTACAGGTCCTATCATCACTCGCAAACATCCTTTTGGACTGGGCCCAGGTAAACCGACCATTCCGAGTCCTGTATCTCAAGAGCCCCCCCCAAAACTTGATTGGGACAGTGACCCTTGACTGGCAGATTTGAATAGGGTGTTTCGAGCTTTGGGATGGGCACCATGTTGAGTTGTCTTTTATTTTATTTTTTATATCACACATAGAATTTTTTGCTGCACTGGTTTTATTATTCATATACCTATTGTTTCCTTTTCTTTTCCCTTCCTTTCCTTCTTTTTCAGAGGTGACGGGGACGTCGCCATCTTGGAGAGGGGCAGATGGAGTAGGGTGAGTGGTCACCTACTCCAGGTAGTCACATGACCATGTAGGTAGAGTCATGTAGTCACATTGTCGTAGTTCAGCATTGCTATACCATCTGGTGGCCTCACCATTGCTATAGGGCACCTCTGGGGTATCCAGTGGAAAGAATACAGCCATCATCTTCTCTGTATGTGTCACCATCATTTATTATTCCAAAGGCCAACCCAACAGTGTTGCCACGATGGGTTGACAATTATTGACACCTGAACCAGCTGACAATACCAGACAACTATCTGCTGCCCAGGATTGATGACATCCTTGCTGATTGTGCAAAAGGAAAGATATGGGGAAAAATTGATATGACTTCCAGACGTTGGTGAATCTGGAACATGAAAAATACATGGCCATGTTGACACCTTTTGGACTATGGGAGTGGGTTGTCATGCCAATGGGGATGCGGAACTCCCCTGTGATGCACCAAAGGTGAGTAATGCTGGCACTCCAAGAATTGATAGGAAAGATATGTCATGTCTACCTTGACAACATAATTATCTGGTTGTCTTTGTTAATGGAACATAAGAAAAATGTGTCAATGGTTCTGGAAGCACTCACGAAGGCACAATTGTACTGCTCAATGAAGAAATCTTGTCTGTTCACATCATATGTGGATTTCTTGGGTCATCACATCTCTGAAAAAGGAATTGAAGTAGACTCAGTGAAAGTGGCAAGAATTCTAAACTGGCTGGCCCCAAAGACAGCAAAGCACATACACCAATTCCTAGGATTAGTCCGATACATCACAGATTTTTTGCCATCTCTGGTCTCATGATTGAGAGCATTTCTTGTTTGTGAACTGGGTAATTTCTCTCTGGGCTGTTCAGCTGCCTGCTTTCAAATGCAACCAGCTGCGCAGTCTCCCACATCTTCCCAAATGACAAAATGGTGCCCATCCTCTGCTTACTGGCATCACATATAACAAAATTTTTGTTTTCTCCTGGTGTCTCATGATCAATTGTTGTCAAGCAATCCCTGCTTACAACCAATCATTTGATTGCTTCAAACACATACTGGTGGGTATTAGTCCATTCCAGAAAGTTTCCATTACACTCCTTTCTTGTTAGTGGAGTCAGCACTGTAGTGTGATCCGACAGGCATGGTACTCAGACAACAGGATGTGGCAATGTGGAGGTGGAGAGTGGATCTCCTGGGATCACACATCAACATTTTTACTGACCATAAAACACTACAGAATTTCAATTACCAAAGGGACTTATCTCAGCGTCAAACTCGGTGGATGGAATATTTGTCGCAGTATGAGTATACGACCATGTATATCAATGGTGACTGCAATATGGTGGCTGACACACTCTTGAGGCTGCAGTTGACGAAGTACAGAGAGCCAATGTTGCAGCGGTGTTCTCCATCGAAAGCAATCCAAAACTGATCAGACACATTAAGAAAGGATACCAGGAGGATAGCTGGTGTAAAAGCATCCTAGCTGACTTGAAAGCAGGAATTGTAGATGCAAAACTGGGACTCAACTTAACAAATGGTCTTCTCTTCACAGGGAGATGACTAATAATCCTGCACTATAAGAACCTACATGAGCAATTGTTTCAATTGGTGCTGATAGGTCCACCTTGCGCTCTAAGCTCTGGGAACATTTCCAAATGCATCAACACATCACCACACACGCTCCCAACCCCTACGAACCCCACGAAACCACTCCAAAACTATTTCATAGCACTTCGAACAACTTTGCAACACTTTGAGCAAGTTCGAACAACTTTGCAGCACCTCCAACACCTTTGGCTGACATATGCCTATTGCACTGCCCTTCAGACACACACAGCACACCTTGTATGAGTTAGTGCGTCGCATATCAAGCACCACTGGACACAAGGAATTAAGACAATGGGTTTTTAGGACGCGATTGTGGTGCTTTGACATGTCAATGATATATTGGATCAATAGGACAAGTACTCTTGATACATTGTGACTCTATATGTTTCCCTTCTCATCATCTCTCATTTATTTGCTGATTTGGAAAGTTCTTTATTGTTTTATATCTTGCCTCATGTAGTCCTCATGTTTTATTTCCTTTTAAGTACCATCTCTTCCAAACATATATAGCCTTGTACTAGCTACTTAGAAGGACAGAACAGATTGTCCTCTCATGTCCATCATCTGATTTAAGAGCCACTCTCTTGAGTCCAAGCCTCTCATCTTAGTCCTGAAGTTTAGTGGATTACCGTGAACTTCCTTGAACTTCCCATATTAGCTTCTCAAAATTATCATCTATCGTCTATCCCCTCTCAAGACCTTTCCACATCTCTATAGTCTATCCTCAGCATCTGTCGAAACCATTCTCATTCTCTACAAACCCCTCAAACATATTCAAACTTTTCTCAAAGCACTTCACAGAGCTTCATACACCCTTGAACTTCTTCAAATATCATCGGACCTCCTCAAATGTAGTTCCCCCACCCTTAGGTAACAGCGGTGATATTTAGTACCACCTTGCACCCTTCCTCTGACTTGTGTTATACTGAATAGGACTCTTTTAGGTGTTTTGTTTGGGTTTCTGGGTTGAGTAACATCAGTGCACAACAACTTGGGACACTTTGGGGCAAGTAAATCTTACGCGAGCCTTCAAAATGATTTTTATGGGCCAAATATGAGAAAGAACTTGATTGAAGGCTACATACCATTGTGCCAAGATTGCCAGTGCAACAAATCCCAGACTACTCCCACTGCATCCTTTACCAGTGCCAGATAAGAGGTTCAAGTCAGTGGCTTTGGATTTTGTAGGGCCGTTACCAGAAGATGAAGGACACAACACAATTGTGACAATAATGGACCATCTTGGAGCAGACTTACAACTGGTGCCATGCAGAATGGATATGACAGTGGAAGATTTTGCTGTAATATTTTTCAACCATTGGTACTGTGAAAATGGTTGCCCACTGGAGATTATTAGTGATTGTGACAAGGTTTTTGTGTCAAAGTTTTGGAAGGCGCTAATGAAACTGACTGGGATCAAACACAAGATGTCAACCACATACCACCCTCAGATGGATGGAGCTTCAGAGCATACCAATAAAACAGTGGTGCAAGTGTTGCATTTCCATGTTGAGCAAAACCAGTTGGGTTGGGCAAGCACTTTGCCAAAAGTAAGGTTTGATATAATGAACACTGCGAACATGTCGACTGGATTTTCCCTGTTCATGCTGAAGACAGGGTGAGCGCCACAGGTTGTCCCTCCTTGGGTGACAGGAATGGATCAAATGGGAGAGGAAAACATTGAAGAAGAGGCTGCTGTTGCCTTGGTAGAGAAAATGAAGTTGTGGACAAGTAGTGTTTAAAGGTCCAGTCTGTAGGACCGAAAAAAAGACCAAAACTGAACTGAACTGGACCGATTAGGACCAGACCAGTGGTCTATTTATGGACTGGTCTTTTTCAGTCCAGTTGCTGGTCTTTCATTTTGAAAAATATAGTAGGACCGATGAAAAACCGGTTTAAACCGGTTGCGACTGGTCTTTTGTCCCAACGTATGTTGGACCTTACTCCTACACATATTTACTTCATTTTTGGTCCCTGGACCATCAAAAACAGTCAAGAATTGGTTGAGATATGACCAAAAACATTTTTGTATGAGTATTTTGTTATATCAGAACAACTTTGATTGCATTGCTTATTACCTGAGCCATAATTTTTTTTGTACAGCTATATGACATCATAAAAGTAACAGCAACACAACTAATCATCTGTACCATGGGATTTTATTCATATAACAGCCCAAATGAGTGCAACTACAAACTACAAATTACAAACTACAAACTGCAACTTGAATGCATGTCCTTTCGGTTTTGGCCATATCTCAGTCAAATCTTGACGGAATTGCTTAAATGTTGGATCGGTCTATGGAGCATTACAATCTCCATCCATGAATATAATATGTATGAGGTAATGGTCATATTTGTTGAGATACATATGGGTTATTTGGCACGATAAATTTTATGACAAAAGAGTGGTCTGAACCAGTCTTTTTTCAGTCCATGGACCCATTAGGACTGGTCCTAAAGGGTCCGGTTGCAGTCCTCCAATATCTGGGTTGGTCCTAGACCGGTTGTGATTGCCAGTTGCCCCATTTGGAAGTTAAAAACTGGACTGGACTGGACCTTTAAACACTATGGACAAGTGAAGCGAGAGATGCATTGTTAGTGGCCAAGATCTCCCAAGTGCATCATGCAAATATGCACCGAGAAAAAGAAGTTGATTACCAGGTGGGAGACAAGGTGATGCTAGCTACAGGACATTGGAGAAGGAACTACATGCAAAAAAAGAGTGGGTGGGTAGTGAAATTCATGCCAAGGTTCGACAGACCACACCTAATCACATAGGCATTTCCAGAAACCTCAGATTACATGTTGGACTTGCTGACAACATCAAAAACCTTCCCCACCTTTCACAGCTCCCATCTACAATGTATGTGCCAAATGATGATGACATGTATCCAGGATGGGCACAAGTGAGACCGGAACCAATCATAACCAAGGAGGGAACAACAGAGTACTTTATCGAAAAGATTGTGGACGTGTGGCCAAGGGGAAGAGGAAAACAATACTTGGTGCATTGGCAAGGATACAGGCGTGAGCATGACATTTGGTTGCCTCATAGTGAACTGCTGGAAACCAAGGCTTTGGTGAAGTACAAGGAGGAGCCATGAGGGGATGTTTTTTGATGAGAGGTTTGGCGAGTATAAGAGATTCTCTCTTACAAGTAGCTCACAATCACAGGTACATTACTACAGGAGACTACTTACATAATATTCACAGTCACATCAGGAGCATGTGCATACTGTTACATCTGTAAACAATAGCGAGACATTACCTTACCTTTTGAATCCATACTAATCTGTCCCTTATTAAGGGTACAGGGGTATGCAAGGGTATGAACTTCCAAACCCCTACCCTTACCCCTCATACCCTTAGCCCAAAAACACAAGGGTATACCCCTGCCTTGCCTTAGCCCCAATGCATTTGAAATCACATATGACCAAAGTCAGTGACTTGAATGCAACACGGTGCAGCAGTGTGCCATCAGTGGAATTCCTTGACTGACTGAGAGGCATTCACATCAGACTCCTTGACCCATGAGTTCTCCTCATACCCATAACCCTTCCAGTGCACCAAATACTGGAGTTTTCCTCAATGCAACCAGCTGTCCAAGATTGACTCGACTTCATACTGGGGTTCTCCCTCAATCATTGTAGGTGGCAGTGGTGGATGTGAATGGCACCCTGGGAATGGATCTGGGGGAGCTGAAAGGAGTTTGACAACATGGAATACCGGGTGGAGTCTGGACATGGAGACTGGGAGGTGCAGACAATAGGCATGCATTCCAACACACTTGACAATGGGAAAAGGTCCCAGGAAGCGATGGGCGAGTTCTTGGATGGACATGTGGTGGAGATGTCACTGGAGTCAAGATAAACTCAATCACCAATCTTGTACTGAGGGGCTGGAGAATGGCGTTGATTGTAAAAGCATGCCATGTCATCCTTTGCCTTCACTAAGGCTGCCTTTGCCTCCTCCAAGCTATCCCTCATGTGTTCTGTGAACTCATTCACCGTCTCAATGTGTGAGGGAGTTGTTGAGATCTGCTGCACCGTGAATACATGTTTCAACACTGTTTGATGCGGTGTGTTATTTATAGCACACTTTGTGATGCATACATTCCCCTTATCAATTATCCTTTTATCACTTCCCTTTCTTCTATATACCATTGTCATGCTCACAGTATATGTATTAGACATAGTAGACACATACACCTCAGTCCGTTATACACAGACTGAGGTGAGTAGATATTATTTCATTGATTGCTTATGGTTACTCACTATACTGCTTGTAGATTACTCATGTATTCTAGGTATAGTAGTAACTCTAATAATAGTCCGTTATACACAGAGTGAGATTACTCGTGTATTCTAGGTTGGATCTCTACAGGAGTTTGGCGAGGTTCAAATCCCATGCATGGATGCCATCCAGTGTCTAAGAGGAAAAGGGTCTGTTGAGTGAAAACATGGACATGGTTGTTGTATCCAAACTCAGCCAAGGGGAGAAGATTGTCCCAATTGTCCTGGCACTCATTGATGAAGATGCAGATGTACTGCTCCAGTTCCTGGTTGACTCGCTCAGTCTGGCCATCAGTTTGTGGGTGATAGGCAGTCAAAGCAAGGAGTTTGATCCCCAGAACTCAGTACAGCTCATGAGTGAACTCTGCCATGAACTGAGGGCCACGGTCAGAAAAGAAAGCACCAGGAAGTCCATGTAATTTCCACACATAGTGGAGATAGAGTTGGGCAGCACCCAGGGTGCTGACAGTGGTGTGAGTGGGAATGAAGTGAGTGCATTTCCCCACTGAATCAACTATGCACATCACCGCATCAAACCCATTCGACTCTAGCAACTCTACCACAAAGTCGACACTGACAACATCCCAATGACTCTCTGGAACAGGAAGAGGGTGTAGCTCACCAATGGGTTTATGACAAGGAATCTTGGTGCATAAGCAAAGGTCACAAGTACGTTGTGGCCAATAATAATTCCATGAGGTGAGCTCCAAGGTCTTCCAGCATCCAGGATGACTGGGAATCTGTGAGTCATGGTGTTGGGATATGATGTGCTGGCAAAGGTCTGGGTTGTTGGGGACATAGATGTGATCCCTGAAATACAACAAGTCCTCCCTTTCAGCCCACTCTGCTGCACATAAGAAAAGGGTGGATCATTTCCTCAGCTCTTTAACAGCTCTAGTGTTTAAAGGTCCGGTCTATAGGACCAAAAAAAGACTGTTAAATGAACCTAACTGGACAGATATTAACTGGACCAGTGGTTATGGTTAAGAGCTGGTCTTTAGCAGTTAAGGTTCAGGTCTTTCAAATTTGAAAAACATTGTTAACCACAAAAAGATTGGTTTCAATCGGTTATTGATCACGTGAGCTATCTTATATAATTGCCCTGCTTATTACCTTGAATTTGGCTTGGTTCATCCAAAAAGGTGATGATACTCAACCCAGAAACCCAAACAAAACCCACAAAATGGCTTTGGATGGTATAACATGAGTCAGAGGAAGGATGCGAGGCCCTCTAGACATCACCTGTCAGATCAACTGTCAAATAGCCATAAAAGGACTGCTTGTCGAAGCAGTTCGAAGCTAAAAGAATGATTTTCAAGATGTTGCGATGCTTTTCGAGATGTTGCGATATTTTTCAAAGAAGTTTCAAGGAATTTCAAGTGTGCAAATATGATCAGACACAAGATCGGGGGACTAGACGAGTAGTAGAAGTGAAGAAAAGGCTAATTGAGGGAAGCGAGAGCGAAAATAGTGTAATGCAAGGAATTTCGAGGAAGTTTAGCATAAAACACCAAACTTTGGACTTGTTATGATTTGTCTACAGGAACCCACAAGTATGGGTAGTTCATTTTTCTTATTTGACTCGACTCTCTTCCAACAGGAAGACACCTTGACGCATGGTGACTCCATGCACCCAAGCCCACTCTCACATGCACCGTGGTACGACACCCCCTCTACACAAGGTCCGCGACATCGGACCCTCACGATCGACATGCTGCGCTGCAGCATGTCCTTGACACCAGATCCTCGACATCGGATCCGTGACATTGGATGCCTCATGCGGGGCATGAGGCCTATTGTCTCTATTGTTCTTGTCTATATTTACCTGATAAGCATCTCACTTTCCGATTGGACGATAGGTAGTCCTAGAACAGTATATAAGCTGTAGCTACACTCTGTGTATTCTCCAGCTTGACCTAATTCAACCTATGGTCTTAGACTCAACCAGAATACTCAACAACTAAGGAAGTCCCTCAGTTGTGATACACTCAAACTCGACAGCTTAGGAAGCCCCTAGCTGTGATAACCCAAACTCGACAGTTGGAAAGCCTCCAACTGTGATACACGAACAAACGGTCTACTCAGAAAGCCTCTGAGTATGGATAGCTGTGACTACTTGAGGAAGTACCCAAGTGAAGGCAGGAAGCCCAATACACTAGGAAAGTCTCCTAGTGCGATAACTGATACAGTTGGAAAGCCTCCAACTGCAATACACGAAGCTGAGGCTGAGTCAAGGACCTATAGTCTTAACAAAAGGTCAAGCTGATCTATGAAGTCCACCTACCTAGGTGCAGACACAACGTCTTTCAGACAAAGCCCAGATAGACCTCCAACAGGAGCATCGACATCAGGAAGAACCTCATGGTATAGATACCAAGGTCGACTAGTACGATACTCAGAACCAGCACAAAAGTGGTTCTCGAAGCGAACAGAAGACGAGGAACCAAGATACCTCACTGAAGAAGACTTCAGACCGACAAGCAAAGAAGAAACCCCAGAACAAGACCCATTCTCCTTATCCAACAATGACATCCCCAATAACATGTCTACCGAACCCATCGCATCAAACAAGGAGATTAGAATCTGAACCCCCTCTGACTTCACAGGGGACCAAACTAGAACTGCAAAGTTCTTACAAGAAGTGAAACTCTATCTGAGAGTAAACCATGGAATCTATGACACAGATGAAAAGAAAATCATCTTCACATTGTCATTTATGAACAGAGGAACCGCCGCGCCCTGGGCACAGACATGGGCAGAAAAGGAAGACCTAGGGACATGGTCAACCTTTGAAATGGCGCTCAAAGTAGCGTTCACCCCGATCGATGAAGCTGGCAGAGCCAGAACCGAAATGAAAACACTGAAGCAGGGACAGGACCTGGAGGATTACATTGCGCAATTCCAAATCCTGCGAGAGAAGGCAGGGATCAATGACGATACCGCCTTGATCGAACTCTTCATGGACAGGTTAAACCCCAAGCTCCTTGAAAGAGTATTCAACATGGAAACGATCCCCACAACCCTTGAGGGGATGATTAACGCTGCCTCCAAATACGACGGACAATGGAGGAGAGCAAAAGCGATAACTGGGAAATTACAGGAGAGCTGGGCAAAGAGGCCTGTGAACTCTAAACCAAAAGAAACCCCACTAGAAATCAACTGACTCTCTGACCAGGAGAGGGTCGAACACATGAAGAAGGGGCTGTGCTTTGTGTGCCACCAACCCGGGCACAGAGCAACCAAACACAAGAAAGGGGAAATGAGAACCGAGAACCGGTCATTCCCAAAGAAGAAGAAAGGCGAAGAAGCCTACTCAAAGATCCGAGCAATCATAAAGGACCTCGATGAAGAAGACAGGACGAGGGCTCTCGCCGCAATAGAGGATGAGGGTTTTTAAAGAGGTGGCCTGCCTCGATGCCAGGTACCACCAAACTTTCCATTAGCTCTGTACTACTAGCCACTTTGAAGAATCAATCTATGCATCTAGATGTCAAAGTGCTAGGAGCAGACGGGAGGAAAGTCATCGAAACTGAAGCCCTACCCGACTCAGGAGCGGGAGGAGTATTCATGAGTCACAAATTCGCAGAGGAAAATGGACTCAGACTGCGCCCCCTGGAAAGAATCATCAAAGTAAAGAACATGGATGGAACCCCAAACAAGAAAGGGGAAATCTCCCAATATGCCAGGGGACCGCTAACGATCAACGGGCGAACATTCCTGATGACCTTCCTGATCGCGGGATTAGGAGGAGAAGCAATCATCTTGGGCCTGCCATGGCTCAGGAAGATTAACCCTGTGATCAACTGGAGGACTAGAACCTTCCAGTTCAGGGCGAAGAACGAGGGTCACACAGAACTCTCACATGGGAAAGGAAGAACCCTCATCGGGAGGGTGCGAACCGAGAAACCCAATGAAGGGTGCCTATTGAGGTGCCAGAAGGGAACCAAGGAAAAGGAGAACCCCTTCAACATGACAAAAGAAGAACGACAGGCATGGTGCCAAAGAATAGTCGCCAGAGAAAAAGAAAAGATCGATCTCAAAATAAAGATGAGAGAAGAGCAACGGGCGCAATTCAAGAGGCTAGCTGCCAGGGAAAGAGAAAGACTCCTTTCCAAGACAAAGACACTGACAAAAGAAGAATGGCTTGAGCAATGCCGAAGAATCATTGCCAAAGCAAAGGTGATGGGAGGAGCCCTCCACACCAAACCAAAAAGAAACAGAATGCCCACTGAGACCAGAAGGGCGACGATAGAAGAAGTGAACAACGAAGAGATTGCAGTTACAACTCTTCAGGATGTGGAGCCCATTGGGCCACAGGACAAAGAAAGCACTGGGAAGGAAAACCCAGCACCGGCAAACCACAAACAGGCAATGGAACAGACAACAGGACAACCAGAGGAGACACCCATGCAAGGGATCACGGACGATGAACTACTAATCGCCTACATCCGAGGGGAACCCGTCATTGGCATTTTCGAACCAAGGAAAACCCCGCTGACAGAAGAGTATGATGAGCCAAGATACTCGTACTCCCAATCAACGAAGAAGATCTCCTGACTCGTAAAGGCAAAAGGAACACCGCGATACATCTATGGGCAGAACGTCTGGATTAGGGCAAAGACATCGGTCTCACAGCACCTGACACATCAAAAGGAAGGAGACCCTGGACAAACTACTCCCAGAGCAATACAAAGAGTACCGACGGATATTTGAGAAGGAAGCATCAGAAAGATTCCCAGAACCAAGACCCTGGGATCACACGATAGACCTCAAATCAGACTTTATGGCAAAGGATTGCAAGGTATACCCACTGTCACCAGCAGAACAAAAGAAACTCGATGAAAGCCTGCAGAAAGGATACATCCGACCATCAAAATCACCCATGGCATCACCATTCTTCTTTGTTGCGAAGAAGGACTCGGATGCGCTATGACCCTGCCAAGATTACAGGTACTTGAATAATGGAACGATCAAGAACACCTACCCGCTGCTGCTGGTAGGGGACCTGTTGGACAAACTAAGAGGGGCGAAATGGTTTACAAAATTGGACATCCGATGGGGATATCACAACGTCAGAATCAAAGACGGAGATCAATGGAAGGCAGCCTTCAAGACAAATCGGGGGCTGTTTGAACCAACGGTGATGTTCTTTGGATTATGCAACTCACCAGCGACCTTCCAGGCAATGATGAATGAGATATTCTGCAACATGATCAGAGAAGGATGGCTCGTCATCTACATGGACAACATCCTGATATTCTCTAAGGATCAGAACGAACACCAGGAAAGGACAAAAAGAGTACTGCAAAGACTGGTGGAAAACAATTTATACCTAAAACCGGAGAAGTGCAAGTTCGACGTCCACGAAGTGGAATTCTTGGGTCTAATCATCTGACCCAATGAAATTGCCATGGACAACACGAAACTGGCAGGTATACAGGATTGGCCTACCCCGACTAATGTGAAGGCAGTCAGATCCTTCCTAGGGTTTGGGAATTTCTACAGGAAATTCATCGGACATTTCGTGGAGACAAGCAGACCGCTTAATGAACTAACAAAGAAAAACAAGACATTTGACTGGACAACTGAATGCGAAAAAGCTTTTCAGATGCTGAAAAAGAAATTTGCAGAAGCACCAGTACTGCTGATGCCAGATCCAACAAGACCATTCACAATTGAATCAGATGCCTCAAAACACGCAACAGGAGGAGTGCTGAGACAAAGAGACACGAATGGAGATTGGCACCCATGCAGATATATATCGCATGCACTGACACCAACGGAACAAAACTATGAAATCTATGACAGGGAACTACTCGCGATAGTACGATCGCTAGAAACCTGGAGGCACTACCTGATGGGTTCAGATCACCCGGTAGTAATTCTCTCAGATCACAAGAACCTGACATATTTCCGAACGGCACAGAAACTGAACAGGAGACAGGCAAGATGGAGCTTATTCTTGTCAGAATTCGAATTACAGCTTGTTCATGTGCCCGGATCTCAAATGGTGCAAAGTGATGCTTTATCATGAAGGGCCGACCATGTACCAGAAGAAGACAACGACAATGAAGATATCACAATGTTACCAGAGACGGTATTCATGAAATTCATTGACACCAAACTACATGACCTCCTTGCGGGGAGCATCATGAAAGATGACCTGGTGAAGAGCGCGATTGAGGCGCTAAAGACCAAAGGAGCACCACCGATAAAGTTGGCATTGGAAGACTGGAAGATCGAGGAT
This sequence comes from Tricholoma matsutake, assembly GCA_026075535.2. NCBI lineage: Eukaryota > Fungi > Basidiomycota > Agaricomycetes > Agaricales > Tricholomataceae > Tricholoma > Tricholoma matsutake. The sequence continues at coordinate 10,181,785 of AP026540.1, read as the reverse complement.
GGCCTCCTATTCTTCCGAAATCAATGCTACGTCCCTGACAGTGGGGACATACGAAAGAAGCTGGTACAGAAATACCACGAAGGGGTAACCAGCGGACACCCAGGGCAATGGCAGACAACCGAAATGGTTAGAAGGGACTACTGGTGGCCAGGAATGATGACGTACATCAAGAACTACGTCGCCGGATGCGCTACATGCCAGCAGATGAAAGTCAACACCCACCTGATGACACCGCCCCTACAACCAATCAAATCCGAAGCGACAAGGCCATTTGCAATGGTGATGACCGATTTCATAACTGACCTACCGGAGTCCGACGGTTATGATGCACTCATGGTCGTGGTAGACCATGGGCTTACAAAGGGGGTAATTTTCATCCCTTGCAAGAAAACGATCGATGCATTGGGAGCAGCAACCCTCTATCTGGATTACATCTACAAATGGTTTGGCCTTCCAGACAAGATAATATCGGACAGGGACCCCAGATTTGCCTCACAGCTATTCCAAGAATTAGGAAGATTGCTTGGAATCAAGCTGGCAATGAGTACAGCATACCACCCCCAGACCGACGGAGAAACAGAACGGGTGAATCAGGAAGTAGAAGTCTACCTGCGGATCTTCTGCTCGAACAACCAAGAGAAATGGAAGCACTTCCTTCCAACAGCAGAGTTCACACACAACCAAAGGATGCACTCCACCCAGAAAAGCTCCCCGTTCTACCTGATGATGGGCTATGAACCAAAGGCAATCCCACTCCCATACCTGAAAACAAACATACCGGCTATAGAGAAACAAATAGTCGCGTTGCAACGAGCCCGAGATGAAGCAAAGGCAACTCACGAGTTGGCCAGACAGCTGATGGCAGAAAGAACTACACGGCACTTCACGCCGTTCAAAGAAGGAGACAGGGTGTGGCTAGAAGCAAAGAACCTCAAAACGACGCATGTGACAAAGAAACTTGCACCCAAAAGAGAAGGACCATTCTCCATCGAGAAGGTTCTAAGCCCCCTCTCCTACCGACTGAAGCTACCAAACCAATGGAAAATACACCTGGTATTCCACGCAGCACTCCTCACCCTGTATAAGGAAACCAAGACGCATGGTCCAAACTTCCCAGAACCTCCGCCGGACCTAATAGAAGGAGAATCGGAGTACAAAGTGGAAGCAATCATTGGACATAAAAAGAAAGGAAGGACCATGCACTGTGGGTCGGATACCCAACCTCGGAGAACTCCTGGGAGCCCGAGGGAAACCTGAAACATGCCAAGAAAATCCTTGGAGCATATAAACAGCGACAACAGCTGTAGAACCCCCCCCAGAACCAAGAACCCACACCCCGACATGGCAGAGCAGACACCCATCATACCCCCCAAATGATGTTTCAACAAACAATTCCTACAAGACCCATCGAACATCGACACCCTCTGCACCCACCTCGCCCATGACCCAGCCAGATATCATCTCACGAGAATATGCTTCTACTATCAGAGCACTATCGACCAAATGAAGAGAAACCTAGAAGAAGCCATGAATGATGCTGACGACCTCGGTATCAAACAGGCTATCCAAGACATGACCAATGCACGGTCAGACAGAATGAGAGCAGTTGAAAGAAACCCTCACGCCTCCACAGATCACCCCAGATGCCAACGAAACTCTCCCTCGCCCTACAACAGGCAGAAAAACAAAAAGACAACACGCACCGCCTCTGGAAACGCCTCCCCTTCTACGAGCAACCAGACGAACACCTCCCTAGCAATCATCGACCTCATGACGCCAGAACCCGAACCTCAATCGACCCAACCACCGTGGTCCCCTCCCCACATGAGAAGCGCCAGATGCTTCATTTGCCACCAGATCGGACATTTCGGCCTCATCTGCCAGAAACACATCTGCAGGTACTGCAAACAACGAGGCCCCGGGCACTACAGCCCCAACTGCCCGACAAGGCAGCAGAAAGAACAGGAGGAGGAACAAAGACGACTGGACTTCCTTGAGGCGGGATACGATGACTTCAACGACGAAGCGATGGCGAATATGACTGGGGAAGTGTAGGAGGGCGGGGAGAATAGTTCGAAGTCGAAGTCGGTGACTTCGAAGATAGATGGGAGGTGATGTTATGATTTGTCTACAGGAACCCGCAAGTACGGGTAGTTCATTTTTCTTATTTGACTCGACTCTCTTCCAACAGGAAGACACCTTGACACATGGTGACTCCATGCACCCAAGCCCACTCTCACACGCACCGTGGTACGACACCCCCTCTACACGAGGTCCACGACATCGGACCCTCGCGATCGACATGCTGCGCTGCAGCATGTCCTTGACACTGGATCCTCGACATCGGATCCATGACATTGGACGCCTCATGCCAGGCATGAGGCTATTCTCTTATTGTTCTCTGATATGCTGCGCCGCAGCACTCCTTGACATCGGATGCCTCATGCGGGGCATGAGGCCTATTGTCTCTATTGTTCTTGTCTATATTTACCTGATAAGCATCTCACTTTCTGATTGGACGATAGGTAGTCCTAGAACAGTATATAAGCTGTAGCTACACTCTGTGTATTCTCCAGCTTGACCTAATTCAACCTACGGTCTTAGACTCAACCAGAATACTCGACAACTAAGGAAGTCCCTCAGTTGTGATACACTCAAACTCGACAGCTTAGGAAGCCCCTAGCTGTGATAACCCAAACTCGACAGTTGGAAAGCCTCCAACTGTGATACACAAACAAACAGTCTACTCAGAAAGCCTCTGAGTACAGATAGCTGTGACTACTTGAGGAAGTACCCAAGTGAAGGCAGGAAGCCCGATACACTAGGAAAGTCTCCTAGTGCAATAACCAATACAGTTGGAAAGCCTCCAACTGCGATACACGAAGCCAAGGCTGAGTCAAGGACCTATAGTCTTAACAGGACTGAATAAGACTAAAATGTACTCTCAAATCACTGTGATCTGGGAGGAAGACAATGACTTTCTTGTTTTTCTTTGTATCTAGTACATCTTTTTATATAAAATAAAGAAAGTACCTAAAAAGGCTAGAGAACATGAGGCAAACATGTGGAAAACTCGAGGCAAAAGACAATATAAGTATATCAGAACAATAAAGCGAGCCTAGAAGGGGTGAATATAACACATGACAAAGAAATAATAAGAAAGAATAGCTAAAAGCAGACTGTCCTTGTTATAAATTGAATAAAACATCGGAAACTGCTTTGAGCAGATTGTATGCATGCACATGTGGTCAAAATGTGTTCAATATACTCGATATAGTGTCCCATGTGTCCAACATGCGTCCGAAGATTGTTTGAACAGGAAATACTGTGTCCGACGATGTTTTTCAAGGTTTGATGTTTTTTGAGGTTTGATGTTTTTTGAGGTTTGATGTTTTTCAAAGATTTTTGAAGATTCTTCGGACTTCGTTTGTGGCCCGATATTGGTGCAATATTGTTTGACAATGGTAGGGGATATGTCTGGCATGTGTGCAATGATTATTCAGATAGCGATATAGCATCCAATGTCAATTTTCGATGTTCGATGATTTTCAAAGTTGGTCAAGGAAATCTTGGACTTGCTCGAAGGCCGATATTGCTGCAATATTGCTCGAAATTGGTTCGGAACTCGTTGACGATGTTCCAAGTGTATATCCTGAGCTGTACAAAGGTTGGGGGAATTGTACTATGGTGGCCAAAGGCATGCAAAGAATTTCGAGGTGTCGCAAAGAGTTTTGAAGTGTTGCAAAGGATTTTGAAGTATTCTTGTGACTTTGTAGAGCTTTGTAGAGCTTTGGAGGGGTTCATATGGGTTTGTAGAGCTTTGCAGAGGTCTGTAGAACTTTATAGAGCTTCGACAATGATCGTAGACGTATTTTCCGAGCTTGAACGACAAGGTGGACCTATCATCCTCCCCCTGACTAAAATACTGACCATCCCGGTCAGTCGATCGAACTGCAAAGGTAAATCAAATGAGATCGAATCTAATCGATGTGAAATGGAGTGTCGAAGCTGAAATGAAAGCCATTGAGGCTAATCGAAGAATGTCGAGCATAGCGAAGATGTGTTTAAATAGAACAAAGTTGAGATGAAAAAGACAAGAAAGGAAATAGGCGAATTTGATCAATGTCGACAATGCTAACCATGATCGCTATAATTGGGTCAAGGAACTAGTCGAATATAGTTCGAGCGAAAGATCGAGGGATCAAAAATGAGGTCAACAAAACTGTGGTCGATGATGGATGTAATAAAGATTTTGGGGATGACAACAAGGGTTGTGAGCTGAGGACGATGGATATATAATGGATAGGGAACTTCGAGTGCTATATTGGACTTTGAGGGCAAATGCAAATGTAAACACGAAACTGGTCGCGAAATATATGAGGGTGAATGCGATATCAAAATAGATGGTGAAGTGGACGATGGCACAGATGACGAGATCAAGGACGAAAATATTGGGAGTGGTGAGCGCAAAGATGAGGTCGAAATGGGCGATGATGAGGACGAATACAACGAGAATATCGGAGGTGAGATCAAGCTAGATTGCAGAGGCGAAAACAGTGTCGGAGGGCGAGTCAAAGTCGAACACAGTAATTCGAAAATTTTGCATTCTTTGGATGATGTCAAAACTGTCAAAGCTGATACGATTGGTGCGATAGGCAAAGGCAAATTTATCAAAGATGAAACTGGTGCGGACATGTGCGATGAAGCTGGAACTATGCGATGAAGACTGTGAGGCATGTCATGACAATTTCGAAGTGCAAAAATCTCTTGTTCAAGCGCAAGCTCTTTTTTGAGAGCTAGTTCCCATTTGAGCGATGTGATATGAGCTTCTATGTTATCCGAAATGTTCGAGCTGTGATGTGTACCATCGAATGTTTGGTTCAATGCGGTTGAAGGTGCTATATTATACATTAGTGAAGGGGTAAGGTTAGATGGAGGGTTTTGTTGAGTCCATTCGTCAATCCTGTCCTTGATAAAATGACTGGGGATGCTTCGAGGAGTGAATTGACCATTTGGGAGAATGATTTTGCCTTCTGTGTTCTTCTTACACTTTCCTTCGTTGATATAAGACTGGCAAACCAAGCAGTCGCTAATAAAATGTCCTGTAAGCCCACAAAAGATGCAAACTAAGGTTTTGAGCTGGTCCGAACATTATCCACTGTTAGGTCAAGTAGTGTTCATGGTCTTCAAACCTGCTAAAGCTGTTACAAGAGTGGCTGCGAATTTCTCGAGGATTGCCGTAAGGTCTTCCAATTTAATTTGGGGCAAAGATGTCGATGTTGTTGGGATTGCCGAAGGTGCTGAAGAATGCGAACTAAGTAGCGATGTCGAATCTGAGCTGATAGATCCTGCTAAAACAAATTTTGCCGCTGCGTGAATATCATCGAGTGGGTAGGGGTTGTTGGGGTAGTGATCGGGGAATTTTAGTTCGAGTCGTCGAGTGATTCTAGCCCATAAGCCTGGTTGGAAACCCCGGATGAAGGCTCTGCTTTGTTCCATGTCGGAAATCCTGCCTTTAGTAGATAGAAACTTTGTAATGTTATAGAATGACTGATAGTATAATCCCAAATCACTCGCATTGTAAATACCTATGCGAAGTTGTTCGCTGACGAGTTTGTCCATGTCCAAAATTGACCATTTCCAATTGTCTTCGGAACCAGGGTACAGTTGGTGAATGGCAATGCAAAAGTTCTGGAATGAAATGCCGGCGTCATATTCTGGAATCGATTCCCAGAGTTCAGAAGTGTCGATATTGAGGTAGCAACAAGCGTGCTTCTTCATATCTTCTGAGTTTGTGACATTGCATGCCGAGAAAAGTAATTTGAGCTTGTTAAAGTATCTGCAAAGTTCTCGCGGCTGGGTAGGGTCGAATTTTGGAGCCGTGGAATGACCACAAGCTGGCATCGTTGCTTGCATAGTCATGAATGCGATGTTTCTAGGAGTAGGGGTTAAAACTTGTGTGAATGATGGTAGAGAAGTTGAAGTTGTTGGAAGGATGAATGAAGATGTAGATGATGAAGACAAAGAAGTAGAGGATGATGTTGAGGGCGATGAGATTGGTAAAGGGAATAGTCGACAATGAGTTGATTCTGCTTTGGAAACAGGTATAAGAATATCTCCCGATTGTTTGAGAGATTCGAAGGTGTGGCGAGTGTCGATTTGTAGGTTTCTAGCTTGTGTTGGCCTAAGCCAGGAGATTTGAGATGGATTAGGCGATGAAATGATTTAGAAACCCCTCATGGTGGGCTCCAAAATGATGATACTCAACCGAGAAACCCAAACAAAACCCACTATAAGGGCTTGAATGGTATAACACTAGTTAGAGGAAGGTTGCAAGGTGGTATTAAATATCACCACTGTAAACCAAGGGTATGAAATGACTCTAGAGGGTGTGTGATGAAGTTCGATGAGGTTCAAAAGTATTCGAAGCGTTGCGATGACGTTCGATAACAATCAAGGGCATACAAAGTGCTGTGATAGCATTTGAGGGAAATTTAATGAAGTTTGAAGAGTATTTGAAGAGGTCTGATGATGTTTGAAAGTATTCAAAGTGTTGCGATGACGTTCGAGAGAAGTTCAATAACAATTGAGGGTGTACAATAGCGTTTGAGGGAAATTTAATGAAGTTCAAAGAGTATTCAAAGAAATCCAATGATGTTCAAAGAGGTTCAAAGAGGTGCGATGAAGTTCAAAGAAGTTCAAAGAGGTGCGATGAAGTTCAAAGAAGTTCAAAGAGGTGTGATGAAGTTCAAAGAAGTTCAAAGAGGTGTGATGAAGTTTGAAGAGGTGCGATGAAGTTTGAAGAGGTGCGATGAAGTTTGAAGAAGTTTGAAGAGGTGCGATGATGTTCGAAGAAGTTCGAAGGCCTTTATAGAAGATGAAGACACCTTTGATGGTGGCTGAGGATAGACTATAAGGATGTAGAAAGGTGTCGAGAGAGGATAGATGATATGCGATAGTTTCGAGAAGCTAGTACGAGGAGTTTGAGGAAATTCGGCATAAAACACTGAACTTCAAGACTAAGTCGAGATGCTTGGACTCAAGAGAATGGCTCTTAAATCAGACAATTGGTGTGAGAGGACGATATATTCTGTTCTTCTAAGTAGCTAGTACAAGGCTATATATGTTTGGGAGAAGTGATACTAAAAAGGAAACAAAACATGAGGAATACATGAGGCAAGATATAAAACAATAGAGAATCTTTGCAAATCATAGAATAAATGAGAGAAGATAAGAAGGGAAACATCTAGAGGCATGATTTATTACTGGTACCTGTCCCCATTGATCCAATATATCATCAAGATGTCAAAGTGCCACAATTGCATCCTAAAATCCCGTCGTTGGTCCAGTGGTGCTTGATATGCGACGCACTAACTCTTACAAGGTGTGCTGCGTGTATCCAAAGGGTGGTGCGATAGGTGTATGGCGGCCAAAGGCGTTTGAAGTGCTGCGAAGTTGTTTGAAGTTGTTTGAAGTTGTTTGAGATCATTTGAAGTCATTCGAGATCGTTTGAGATCGTTTGAAGTCGATCGAAGTAGTTTTGGAGCAGTGTCGCGGGGTTCGTAGGGGTTGGGAGTGTGCATGTTGATGTGTCGATGCCTCTGGAGACATTCCCAGAGCTTAGAGCACACAGTGGACCTATCAATGGTCAAGAACTGAGAAAGATATGACCAAATACATTTTGATACCATTATATTTTTGTGATCAGCATAACATTGATTGTACTGCTTATACGTTGTGCTACAAAATGTAGGGTACAGTTATACATCATCCATGACATCAAAATAACACACATAAACATCTGTACACTGTATATTTCATTCATTTAACAGCCCTGACAAGTCATAACTACATACCACAAACTGCAACCACAAACTGCAAACTAATACACTGCACTTTTGTTTTGGCCAAATCTCAGTTAAATCTTGACAGAATCTCTTAAAAATTGGATCAAACGCTGGGAAATTACAATTTTTATTTTTCGGCCTAATGGTTAAGTGTTTTGGGTAATATTTGTTGAGATACATATAGGTTAGTACAACAAATTTTAGAACAAAAAACTGGTCTTAACCAGTCTTCTTTCGGTCCATTAACTGAAAAAGACTGGTCTTAGTCGGTCCAGTTAGGTCCTCCCAATATCTGGGTTGGTCCTAGACTGGTTATGGTTATGGTCTACCCATTGTAGGGTCAAAAAATCGAACCTAACCTAACCTTAAAACACTAAACAGCTCAGGCAACAACATCCTCGTGTAAACCACTACAGTTTGCATGACAAATGTCATGTAGGATGTCCTGCTTCTCGCCCTGGGGTGCGATGCCTTCCAATGCCCAGATGGTAAACAGGTCTGGCTGCAACAACACAATGTCTTGATTGTCATCCCTGCCATCCCCATGGTCTGCACGTCGGGAGAGGGCATTGGTCTTCCCCATGCTGTGACCCAGACAGTGTTGCAAGTAGAAGCCGAATCTGGATAGATACAGGGACCAATGAGCTTGACGACAGTTCAAATCCTTGGCCATCATAAAGTACTTGAGATTCTTGTGATCCATCCAAATTTCCACCTTGTGTTGGGCACCCTCAAGGAAGTGTCACCATTCCTCAAGTGTGCGTAGGGTGTAGCATGGGTATGGTTAAACCCATGGTAAATGGCCCACAGGTTGGACAGGTATGGGTACGGTTGCCGAAATGCTGGACCTGTGACATACCATACCCATTTTGGCGGTGTGATGGGTATTGATGGGTTGCTTGAGTTGCTGGATCTGGCAGTTGCCAAACTACCGATCGACTTCAGATTTCTGGTTCCTCTTCACCCATGGGCGTCGCCCATCATAATAGTAAGTTTTTTGTTTCTTTCAACTAACTAAATGTGCTCTTTTCTAGGGTACAGTGTCAGCTCAACAACAGTAAGTTGTTTATTTCTTTCAATCAACTAACTGTTTCTTTTTTCTAAAGGTTCTATCTATGTTGTAACAACAAGATGGCACCAAGATAGCACACCCATGCCTAGGATGATGACTCAGGATGGGACCGGGAGAACCCACCGCTGCGAGCCCCTGCTCGCAGGGTGGATGAGTTATGAAGGAAGCAACAACAAATGGCCCAGCACCCACCCTAGCCCTGTGAGCCACTGCTTGTGGGGTGGGTCACAGGTGCTAGCAGCCAACAACAAGGGACAACAGGAAGGGGAACAGCAAATGACGAATGGGAGATGGGGATGCAAGGGAGGAAGGGAGGAGAACAACAAAGATGATGATGAACCATGCAGGGCAGAGGAGGACGATGAGGATGACGAATGATGAGCAATGAATGATGAGCGACGAACCACCACCACCATCACCACAGCACCCCCATCCGCCACCGAGAACGACTGCTCGCGGGGTGGAAATGGGGAGCAATGATATGGGATGACAATGCCAGGAGACAGGGACAGAGAGGGGGACGAACGACAAGGACCACAAGGGCAATGAGGACTGCAAGAATGACTAGGACAATGACTACCAGGCCAAGCCCAGGGCAGTGACCAGACGACAATGATGGGGAGGGCAGGGATGACAACGACAATGTGGAGGACAGGGATGACAACGACAACTCTCAAAGTGGGACAAACAACGAACGGTGGGGGGAAATGCAACCAGGACCAGGGCAGGGGCAAGATGACGACGACGGGGAGGACAGGGACAACAACAACGACCATTGAAGTGGGACGAGCAGCGAACAGCGAGGAAAAATGAGCCAAGGTGAACAACCAGGAGTGGAGGGCAGGGAACCACCACCACCACCGCTGCGAGGGGGGTGCTAATGGATGGGGCACCAGGGATAACAGGGACAGGGACGACAGGGATGAGAGACAGGGCCCCTCCCTCATGCTTTTATGGGGGAGGTTTTTTTTATTTCTACCATTAATTATTTTAGTGGCTCCTCCCTTGTGCGAGGAGGTTAGTTAGCTCAGTAAATTTCCTCAATGCTTGTATTGCTCTCAGGCCTTATTCAATAATAACAAAATTAAGCTTAGGTATTGTATACAGATTGTAGTTAAGCTATATAAGGGTTATACAATACAAATGCACTATGGTTAGCAATCTAGAACATCAAATAGAAGGCAAAAACAGAGTCAAAACCATGGTGTATATACATGGTGTTGCACCTGTGGTGTTTCATGACAGACCATGGTAAAAACCTGTCACCACGGTGATGATACTCAACCCAGGAAAACCACCTAAACTGCCAATGAGGCAATTGATGATATTTGCGACGAGTCAGAGGAAGGTTGCGAGTCGTTCCAAATGTTCATGGCCCAACCGATGGGTAGATGACCAGTTGGTACTAGTCATGAAGGTAGTGTTATGAGAGATGAAGGTGTTTGGCACAGTCTGATCGAGTATTGATTGATATCGAGGGCGATCGACAAGATCGATGGTGAACTAGTTTATCGTCGATGGTCGATATGTGAATTCTGGGGACCTTTTGATAGGTCGATAGTATATGAAGGGTGCAGCAAATGGCTATGAAGGGTTGGAAGGGTTGCTAGAGCTAATGACGAGAGGATCGAGGGAGGATCGAGGATGTGACGATCGCAGAGGTTTCTCGTCGATCGAGAAAACCCATAGAGACTTAGATCATTTTAGAAAGTTGATCAGATGCTTAGAACTGTATATGAGATGATATGTGAAGACGATTTCTTCTTGTTTCCAAGTAGATACTACAGAGTTTTATATGTTTTAAAGAAACTTCCTAAAATGGAATGAGAAACATGTGTAGAACATGAGGCAAAAGATATGAGTTAAGGCACAAGGCCATAAAGGAGACTGGAATCTGAACAAGAAAGATATATATATCATATGATGAAAGAGTAATAAAGGGAAAGAACTAAAAGAGACTGTCCTTTGTGTATAAACTGCGCTAAGTCTCGCAATAATGTGTCCAGCGGGTTCTGTGCATGATAGGGACTTGGAACGAGGCTGACCTATGATCAGCAGGTTTGAGCATGAGTTGGAATATGTCCTAGTGCATGGTCTTCCACCATTTAGATAATGAAGGCGGCGCCCAATGTCACTCGTAGTTTCTCGATATCGATCGATGATGCTCAATGATGCTCGATGATGCTCGATTGCAGTTGCGGCTGTTCAAAGTTGATCGGGGATGTTCGATGGTGGTGTAGGGGGATCTTAGGGACTTTCGGGGTAGTCCTAAGGTTGTGCAATGTAGGCTCTTGATACGATTGATGTTGCTGGTGATGTTTCAATGTGGTCAATATGATATTGCGATCGATAGACTGGGTCGTGCTGCGTCTGGGACGTCGTAGGAGTTAGCCGATGTGATTAGAATGATGCTAAAGTGGTGAATTGGTCCTTGAGCCAAGGAGACAACCTATCAACAGTTGCAGTGTTAGAATGGGTGCGGTGTTGGCGGGTGCGGGTGTGGTGTGTGAAATGTTACCCGTGGTGTGACCTGTGCTACACCCTAAGCATGCGCATTATCACCAACATCTCCTTGTCATGGATCTCATAGTTTCACTCCACAGCACCAAGGCTTTTGGAGTAGAACACAACAGGATGCCACTTCTGGTCCTCTGGAGACTGCTGAGACAACACAGTGCCCATCGCAAAGTCAGAACTGTTGGCTTCTACATGAAAAGGGTGTGAATCATCAGCAAAGGTAAGAATGGGAGTGGAAGTGACCATCTCCTTAAGCTTTTTGAATGCCTCCTGTTGTACATTATCCTTCCTGTCAAGTTGAACAGTCATCTCCAAACTTGTGAACCAGCTCCATGGAGCCCAATACTTCACCAAGCTTGACATTTATTGGGGTTACAATAATGTGAGGATAAAGGAGGGAGATGAGTGGAAGGCAACCTTTTGTACCAACCATGGTCTTTTTGAACCACTTGTCATGTTCTTTGGCATTACTAATAGTCCTGCCACCTTTCAGACCATGATGAATGACATCTTCCATGACCTCATCCTCGAAGGCATTGTTTGTATCTATCTCAACGACATCCTCATCTTCACTCGCATGGTTGAAGAGCATCGTCACATCATGTGCCTCATCCTGGAACAACTTCAACAGTACAAACTCTACCTTCATCATGACAATTGTGAGTTTGAGAAGACCAAGATCAAGTACCTCAGCCTGATTATCTTGGAGGATCAGGTGGAGATGGATCCTATCAAGGTGAATGGGGTCATGGCTTGGCCAATGCCCATGAACAAGAAAGAGGTGCAGTCTTTCCTGGGCTTCATCAATTTCTATCAGCATTTTATCAAGGATTTCTCACATCATGCATGACCAGAGGTAATGGGTAGTGATTTTTGACCATGATGTCATTGAGCCTTCTGTAGTCTTTAACCGGTCGAAGTGAGCCATCCTTCTTCTTGACAAAAGGCCATGGGTGACTTTGATGGTCAAATACATCCAGAAGCCAGGTGCTTGTTGATGAACTGGTCAAGCTGTCGCTGTTCTTCAGGAGAGAGAGGATAGACCTTGCAGGATGAAGGGGTTGCACCAGGGGTGAGTTTGATCACATGATCCCATGGCTTGCACGCAGGGAGAGAGTTGAACAATTCCTTGGAGAACATGTCTGTGAACTCATGGAGATGAGGAAGCAAGGAATCAGTAGAGGATTTAGCAGCATTGTTTTTGTGGAAGGCCTCGGCGAGGCATTGGGATATGTTCAATATAGCACACACCTTGTGCGATGGACAAATCACAGTGTAGAAAATCTGATCACCTTCCTCCACCTCCTCTGGCTCCTCATCATCATCATCTGAGTCTGGCATCAGATCAGGAACTCCCTCTAACTCCACCTCAGACACAGTTCCGTGAAACAAGTGTGACAGTGGGATGGACACCAGCTCATTGTAACCTCCCTGGTATGCCAGTTGACCTCTGGATTATGGTCTTGAAGCCACGGATAGCCCAAAATCACCTTCTGCTTTCCTAACTGAGTGACAGCAAAAAGGGCATGCTCGCTGTGATCTTTGTAATGGAGGACCAGGTCTACAACCTCTCAGATGGCACCAGCTTTATTTGGGGACCCATCCACATTATAAACAGGTATTGGATGTGAGGGTGAGCGAGTATTCAGGTGATGTTGTTGTGCAAGATGGGCATCAATGAAGAGACCAGTCACACCAGAGTCTAGGAGCACAGAGACACCAAGTATCTGTCCAGTGTCGGTAGTCTGTAGTTCAATTGCTAGGTTCAAGGAATGTATAGAGGGAGTGGATGCAACAATATATTTGTGTGGTAGTTTGTGCTCCCATGATTTAATTCTGGGGCGTGGGGCAGAGGGAGAGATAGGAAGAGCAAGTATGTTTTCAGCCAACTGTAAGGGGACTAGGGGGGTGCCCTGTGTGTTTTTCCTATTTTTTATGTTTGTCCTATATTTTTCCTCACCTCATTTCCTTCTATTCTTCATTTTCTATGATTTTTCCAGATTTTATTACTAATTTTCCCTTTCTATCATGTTTGTACATGTTGACACTTTTATATTTAGAGGTGGAGTACCCCTTCCGACACCTACCCCTTGGTATGATGTCATTCGGTGGCCTTGATCCGCCTATCCTCCACCTTTTCCTATTTTTAGGTTATATTTGATTTTTGTCGTCTTCACATATACTGGGCATCAGCAAGGGGATCCTTAGAGTTTTCTCTTTGGATTTCCCTTTGCTAGGTGTGTCCCCAATGCCTGTATTATGTAGTATAATTTTAACTTTGGATTTCCCTTTGCTAGAGGCTTAGGTTGCCCTTATAGTAGAAAACTCTTCCCTAAGGCCTGAAAATCACGAATGCACTGCCCAAGATAGGCAGGTACGGACTGGATGATGCTTCCCAAAGCTCCACAGAGTCCCTACACACCGTTCCAGATAATCTTGCCTTTATTACGCTGCCATTTTCGCCAAACGCGCCCCCTAGTGACATGGACACATCAGAACGTTTTGACGTGCTTGAAAGCGACGTTTCTGGAATGCGCCCACAAATTGACTCGCTTAAATCAACAATCGAAAACTTTGTTAGGACCCTCCAGACTAACCCTATGACCAATAGTTCCCCCTTTATGACTCCAAGTGCACCCAACAATGACGTTCTGCCAAATGCGTCCACTAAGGAATGCGCCCAGATCAAACCGTCCCCCCCCCACTGAATTTAACGGTGCACGTGCGCAGGGATGTGCATTCCTTAATTCCTGTGAGTTATACATCAGTCTCCAGTTGCATCAATTTGTTGATGAGGCTGCAAAAATTTATTGGACCTTCACATACATGAAATCTGAATGTGCCTATCTCTATGTGGACCGTATCCTGTGTCAAACTAAAGAACTCGGTTCTCTACCCTTCTCCACTTGGGGTGACTTTTGAGCTGAGTTCGTACACCACTTTTGTCCCCTCAATGAACGCCACCGAGCAGTGACATGACTTGAGTCATCCGCTTACCACCAGGGACGTCAATCTGTGGATGACTATATCGATGAGTTCAAGGATTTGGTGGACATGGCAGGATATGGGAGTGGGTTACCAGTGGTGGTGAAGTTCCGACGGGGGCTCAACCAAGAAATTCAGGACCAGATTGCACAGATGTTGGAAGGACACCCAGCAGACAATGATATCTTTGCTTGGTATGAAGCTGCTTCACTCTGTGACAAGAACCGACTCACAAATGTGGCGTTTAATGCTGCATTCTGTGCTCCGAATACCACTCATATGCCCTACACCTTCAATTGAAGCCTTCCCCACCCTAACCCCATTCCTGTTCGTCAAACTCCCACACCAGCTGTCAACGTCCCAGTACCAATGGATGTTGATGCAGCCCGCAGCTGTGCGCATAAGTTGGATCTCTGCTACCATTGTGGGGAAACTGGACACAGGGCTGGAGCATGTCCCCATTGTCAGGATATCTGCATGCTCACCCCTGAGGGACAAGATGAACTCCTGCAAGACTTGTTGGCACTTGTAGATGTTGAGGAAGCGAAGGATCAAGTTGCAGAGGAGATTAAGTTGGAAGTTGTAGAGGAGCAGGATTTTCCTATTTGCAGCGAGTGAATTGTATGCCCTCACTGCCTGTCCATAACCGCTTTGAAGTCTTGTCAGTTGAATCCCTGGAGAATGAATCCATTTCTGTGACTGCTCCTCTCTCTGACCCTTCGAAGTTGGCTAAAGATGTACCTGCTCTCCCCATCTCTCCTTCTACTCCATGTCCCAAAATTAAATCATGGGAGCGTAAACTACCACGCAAGTATATTGTGGCATCCACTCCCTCTGCACATTCCTTGAACCTAGCAATCAAACTGCAGATGACCAACACTGGACAGATACTTGGTGTCTCTGCGCTCCTGGACTCTGGTGTGACCAGTCTCTTCATCGACTCCCATCTTGCACAACAACATCACCTAAATACTCACTCACTCTCGCATTTGATACCTGTGTATAACGTGGATGGATCCCCAAATGAAGCTGGTGCCATCTGAGAGGTTGTAGACCTGGTTCTCCATTACAAAGATCATAGTGAGCATGCCCTTTTTGCTGTCACTCAATTAGGAAAGCAAAAGGTGATTTTGGGATATCCATGGCTTTGAGACCATAACCCAGAGGTCGACTGGCGTACTGGGGAGGTTACCATGAGCCGATGTCCATCCTGCTGTCAGACTTGTTTCACAGAAGCCAGGCAAGAACATCGTGGACAGAAGGCAGCGATATGACGTACTCAGAAGTGTCGTGCCAGACCCCTGCCTATACCTGAAGTGGAATTGGAAGGGGTTCCTGAGTTGGTGCCGGACTCAGATGATAATGATGAGGACCCAGAGGAAGTGGAGGAGGGTGATCAGATCTTCTACACTGTGATTCGCTCATCACATGAGGTGTGTGCCACATCAAACATATCCCAACACCTCACCGAGGCCTTCCACAAAAACAACGCTGCTAAATCCTCTACTAATTCCTTACTTCCTCATCTCCATGAGTTTGAAGACATGTTCTCCAAGGAGTCATTTGACTCTCTTCCTGCATGCAAGCCATGGGATCACGCGATCAAACTCACCCCCAGTGCAACCCCTTCATCCTGCAAGGTCTATCCTCTCTCTCCTGAAGAACAATGACAGCTTGACCAGTTCATCGACGATCACCTGGCCTCTGGACATATTTGACCATTGAAGTCACCCATGGCCTCTCCCTTTTTCTTTGTCAAGAAGAAGGATGGCTCACTTTGACCGGTTCAAGACTACAGAAGGCTCAACAACATCATGGTCAAAAATCGCTACCCACTACCCCTCATCTCTGAACTCGTGAACCAGCTCTGTGGAGCCCAATACTTCACCAAGCTCGATGTTTGTTGGGGCTACAATAATGTGAGGATAAAGGAGGGAGATGAGTGGAAGGCAGCCTTTCATACCAACCATGGTCTTTTTGAACCGCTTGTCATGTTCTTTGGCCTTACTAATAGCCCTGCCACCTTCCAGACCATGATGAACGACATCTTTCACGACCTCATCCTCGAAGGTGTTGTCTGCATCTATCTCAACGACATCCTCATCTTCACTCGCACAGTTGAAGAGCACCGTCGCATCATGCACCTCGTCCTAGAACGGCTTCGACGGTACAAACTCTACCTTCATCAAGACAAATGCAAGTTCGAGAAGACCAAGATCGAGTACCTTGGCCTGATTATCTCGGAGGGTCAAGTGGAGATGGATCCTATCAAGGTGAATGGGGTCACAGCTTGGCCGACGCCCATGAACAAGAAGGAGGTGCAGTCTTTCCTGGGCTTCATCAACTTCTACCGGCGTTTTATCAAGGACTTCTCACATCATGCATGACCACTGTTCGACTTGACAGGAAAGGAGGCATGGAGGTGGGATAATGCACAACAGGAGGCATTTGAAAAGCTTAAAGAGATGGTCACTTCTGCTCCCATCCTTACCTTTGCTGACAATTTGCGTCCTTTTGGTGTAGAAGCTGACAGTTCTGACTTTGCGACGGGTGCCATGTTGTCTCAGCAGTCTCCGGAGGACCAGAAGTGGCATCCTGTTGCGTTCTACTCCAAAAGCCTTAGTGCTGTAGAGCAAAACTATGAGATCCGTGACAAGGAGATGTTGGCAATAATGTGTGCGCTTGAGGAGTGGCGACACTTCCTTGAGGGTGCCCAACACAAGGTGGAAATTTGGACGGATCACAAGAATCTTGAGTACTTTATGATGGCCAAGAAATTGAACCATCATCAAGCTCGTTGGTCCCTGTATCTATCCAGATTTGACTTCTCCTTGCACCACTGTCTGGGTTGCAGCATGGGGAAGACTGATGCCCTCTCCTGACGTCCAGACCATGGGGATGGCAGTGATGACAACCAAAACATTGTGTTGTTGCAGCCAGACCTGTTCACCATTCGGGCACTGGAAGGCATCGCACCCCAGGGCAAGGAGCGGGACATCCTATGTGACATTTGTCGCGCAAACCATAGCAGTTTACATGAGGATGTTGTCGCCCGAGCTGTTAAAGAACTGAGGAAGGGATCGACCCTTTCCTTACGTGTGGCAGAGTGGGCTGAAAAGGAGGACTTGTTGTATTTCAGGGATCACATCTACATTCCCAATGACCCAGACCTTCACCAGTGCATCATATCCCAACACCATGACTCACAGATTGCTGGCCATCCTGGACGCTGGAAGACCTTGGAGCTCACCTCACGGAACTATTGGTGGCCACAAATGTCACGGCTCATTGGTCAGTATTGTCGCACTTGTGACCTTTGCTTACGCACCAAGGTTCCTCGTCGCAAGCCTATTGGCGAGCTACACCCCCTTCCTGTTCCAGAGAGTCATTGGGATGTTGTCAGCATCGACTTTGTGGTGGAGTTACCAGAGTCAAACGGGTTTGATGCAGTGATGTGCACAGTTGACTCAGTGGGAAAATGCGCTCACTTCATTCCCACTCACACCACTGTCAGTGCCCTAGGTGCCGCCCAACTCTACCTCCACCACGTGTGGAAATTACATGGACTTCCTGGTGCTTTCCTCTTGGATCATGGCCCTCAGTTCATGGCAGAGTTCACTCGTGAGCTGTACCGACTCCTGGGGATCAAACTCCTTGCTTCAACCGCTTATCACCCACAAACTGACGGCCAGACTGAGCAAGTCAACCAGGAACTGGAGCAGTACATCCGCATCGTTGTCAATGAATGCCAGGATGATTGGGACGATCTCCTTCCCTTGGCTGAGTTTGGATACAACAACCATGTCCATGCTTCCACTCAACAGACCCCTTTCCTCTTAGACACTGGACAACATCCACGCATGGGATTTGAACCTCGCCAAACTCCCTCACACATTGAGACGGTGAATGAGTTCACAGAACGCATGCGGGATAGCTTGGAGGAGGCAAGGGCAGCCTTAGCAAAGGCGAAGGACGACATGACGTGATTTTACAACCAGTGCCATTCCCTGACCCCTCAGTACAAGGTTGGTGATCGAGTTTATCTTGACTCCAGTGACATCTCCACTACACGTCCATCCAAGAAACTCGCTCATCACTTCTTGGGACCTTTCCCCATTGTCAAGTGTGTTGGAATGCATGCCTATCGTCTATGCCTCCCAGCCTCCATGTCCAGACTCCACCCCGTCTTCCATGTCGTCAAACTGCTTCCAGCTCCCCCAGATCCATTCCCGGGACGCCATTCACACCCACCACCACCACCCAGTGATTGAGAGAGAACCCCAATACAAAGTCGACTCAATCTTGGACAGCCGTTTGCGTCAAGGAAAACTACAGTATTTGGTACATTGGAAGGGTTATGGGTATGAGGAGAACTCATGGGTCGAAGAGTCTGATGTGAATGCCCCTCGGTTAATCAAGGAATTCCACCGACGGCACACTGCTGCACCGCGTTGCATTCAAGTCACGGACTTTGGTTGTATGCGATTTTGAATGCATCAGGGTGATGCATCTTGGAGAGGGGGTGATGTAAGGGGACTAGGGGGGTGCCCTGTGTGTTTTTCCTATTTTTTATGTTTGTCCTATATTTTTCCTCACCTCATTTCCTTCTATTCTTCATTTTCTATGATTTTTCTGGATTTTATTACTAATTTTCCCTTTCTATCATGTTTGTACATGTTGACACTTTTATATTTAGAGGCGGAGTACCCCTTCCAACACCTACCCCTTGGTATGATGTCATTCGGCGGCCTTGATCCACCTATCTCCGCCTTTTTCTATTTTTAGGTTATATTTGATTTTTGTCGTCTTCACATATACTGGGCATCAGCAAGGGGATCCTTAGAGTTTTCTCTTTGGATTTCCCTTTGCTAGGTGTGTCCCCAATCCCTGTATTATGTAGTATAATTTTAACTTCAGATTTCCCTTTGCTAGAGGCTTAGGTTGCCCTTATACCAACTTGGAAGGGTCAGAGAGGGGAACAGTCATGGAATTAGATTCATCCTCTGGGAATTCAACTGACAAAACTTCAAAGTGGTTATGAACAGGCAGCAAGGGCATACAATTCACTTGCTGCAAATAGAAAAATCTTCCTCCTCTACAACTTCTGACTTGATCTCCTCTGCAACCTGGTCCTTCACTTCCTCAACATCTACAAGTGCCAACAGGTCCTGTAGGAGTTCATCTCACCCCTCAGGGGTGAGCATGCAAATATCCTGATGATGGGGACATGCTCTGGCCATGTGTCCAGTTTCCCCACAGCAGTAGCAGAGATCCAACCTATGCGCATGGCCATGGGCTGCGTCAATGTCCATTATACCAGGACATTGACAGCTGGTGTGGGAGTCTGACAGACAGGAATGGGGTTACGCTGGGGAAGGGTTTGATTGAAGGTGTAGGGTGCATGAGTGGTAGTTGGAGCATGGAATGCAGCATTAAACACCACATTTGTGAGTCAGTTCTCATCACAGAGTGAAGCAGCTTCATACCAAGCATAGATATCATTGTCTGCTGGGCGCTGTGGTAGGGTGACAAGTCCCACTCATCAACCCCACCATTTCTGGAGTTTGCCTTGAAGTCTCTTGTCATGCGATGATGACCTCATGTCATTGTATATTCTTGATGCACTTTCATTTTTTACTTGTTTCATCCTACTGATTTATTATTTGGTATCTTTACTTTGCAGATCATTTATTTCTTCTCAAGTGTGACACACAACTCACATGATGTGTCAGTCACCCATTTGATCATGTTTTCCCACCTCTGCATCGACAGCATCACCTGTTCCAAGGGATTGGGATTTGGTACTGGCATCTTCATTTCATTTTCATTTACCTTTTATAGTTTTATTTTTGTACCTTAATATTTCAATGATCTGCAATGTCAAGTATCAACATATTCCAGCCACCTAAAATCCGACTCGATGGGTCTAGCTACTGGATGGTAGGGTCAAGGGGTCTCGTTTGGGTGCTCTCCGCACTTGCTGGGGGCACAAGTCGCATCCCACAAATAGAGTGTAAGGGGACTAGGGGGGTGCCCTGTGTGTTTTTCCTATTTTTTATGTTTGTCCTATATTTTTCCCCACCTCATTTCCTTCTATTCTTCATTTTCTATGATTTTTCCGGATTTTACTACTAATTTTCCCTTGCTATCATGTTTGTACATGTTGACACTTTTATATTTAGAGGCGGAGTACCCCTTCCGACACATACCCCTTGGTATGATGTCATTTGGCGGCCTTGATCCGCCTATCTCCGCCTTTTTCTATTTTTAGGTTATATTTGATTTTTGTCGTCTTCACATATACTGGGCATCAGCAAGGGGATCCTTAGAGTTTTCTCTTTGGATTTCCCTTTGCTAGGTGTGTCCCCAATGCCTGTATTATGTAGTATAATTTTAACTTCAGATTTCCCTTTGCTAGAGGCTTAGGTTGCCCTTATATAGAGAGCCTCAACTACGAACTCTTCCCTGAGTCATTCCCAGTGGTGAAACCTTTAGACGAGGACTCGACAGCATCCTTGACAGCAACTTCTCATGCAGACATTTTATTTTTCATGGTCTTTCCCATCACCTTCCAAAATAGATACTTCATTACCAATTTCTGGTTGTTTGGTCCTGTCGATGCAAGAGAATGCATGCAATCAGTGTTTGGCTCGTAGTTACCTGGCATTTGTATAAGGTGTCCTCCCACCTTCAAATGGAGCATCTCTGGCATATTCCATCTTTTCTCCTCATTTTTATGCTCTCCCTCTAAGTTTTCCCTCAGTCCCACAAGTTTCTGCACACCAAGGTGCAGATTTAAGCTAAGTACCCAAGTCTTAAGCATACAGCCCCAAGGAGCCCTCTTTTCTCTTACTTTCCCATTATACAAGATCTTACCATACCATCCTCAAGCCTGTTTTCATTGTGTGGTCAACAACCCATGGTTCTGACATGCGCATCACGTGACTCTGTTGATTGTGTTTGTGTTTATTTCTTCCCCTCTCATTTTATTGACCCCACAGCCTTCATTCACATAACAAAGTTATTTCTCATCCGTTGTCTTCCTTCTTTTGTATTCTTATTTTTCCACTCATCCATGTGCCATGCTTACTTCATTCTTCGTGATTTGATGACCATTGTCAATGAACTCCCAGTAGACCATCTACCCTGCCACAGCACCCTTCCAACATCTGTGAAATCTGGTCCTGAATCTCTTGATTGAGACCCCATCAGAACTTCACCACCACTGGTAGCCCACTCCCATATCCTGCCATGTCCACCAAATCCTTAAACTCATTGATATAATTGTCCACGGATTGATGTGCCTGATGGTAAGAGGATGACTCAAGCCATGTCACTGCTCAGTGGCACTTGTTGAGGGGACAAAAGTTGCATACAATCTCTGCTCAAAAGTCACCCCAAGTGGAGAAAGGTAGAGAACCAAGCTCTTTAGTTTGGTGCAGAATACAGTCCACATAGAGATAGGTGCATTCAGATTTCATGTATGTGAAGGCCCAATAACATTTTGCAGCATCATCAACAAATTGATGTGACTGGAGACTGATGTACAACTCACAGGAATTAAGGAATGCATGCCCCTGCACATGCGCACCATTAAATTTGGTGGGGGGGGGGGGGTCGGTTTGATCTGGGCACACTCCTTAGTGGGCACATTAGGCGGCATGTCATTATTGGGCACGCTTGGAGTCATAATGGGGGGAATATTGGTTGTGGAGCTAGTCTGAAGGGTTCTGAAGAAGTTTTTGATTGTAGATTTAAGTGAATTGATTTGCACGCATATTCTGGTAATGTCGCTTTCAAGCGCTTCGAGGTGCTCTGATGCATCCATGGCACTAGGTGGTGTGTTAAGCAAAAATGGTGGCGCACTGAAGGTGGGAGTCTCAGGAACAGTGTGTAGGGAGTCTATGGAGCTCTGGGAAGTGTCGTCCACTCTGTACCTGCCTATCTTAGGCAGCGTGTTTGCAATTTCGGGCCTTAGGAGAGAGTTTTCTATTATAAGGGCAACCTTAGAGGCCACTTAATTAGTGGACTAGCAAAGGGAAATCCAAAGTTAAAATCATAGTACATATTACAGGGAGTGGAGGCGCACCTAGCAAAGGGAAATCTGAAGAGAAAACTCTAAGGACCCCTTTGCCAATGCCCAGTATATGTGAAGATTGCAATAGCCTCAAAATAGAAAAGGCAGAAATAGGCAGATCAAGGCCACCAAATGACATCATACCAAGGGGTAGATGTCAGAAAGGGTACTCTGCCTCTAAATATAAAACTGTCAACATGCACAAATGTGATAGAAAGGGAAATTAGTAATAAAATAAGGAAAAATCATAGAAAATGAAGAATAGGAGGAAATGAAGTGAGGAAAAATATAGGATGAACATAAAAAATAGGAGAAACACATGGGGCACCCCCTAGTCCCCTTACATGAATGGGCTTAGAAGCAAGGGTTGGTGTTATTCTGAGGGAAGGTGTATGTGCCAAAGGATCAGGATTTGCAAAGAGAGATTGTCCGGTTACATCATAATACACCAACTGCTGACCCAAGAAGATGGAAGATGTTGGAATTAGTGATGAGAAATTATTGGTGGCCCAGAATTTATAAATATGTGTTGGGGTATGTGGATGCATGTGATATGTGCATGAGGGGAAAGAAATTTCCAGAGAAACCTGCAAGGAAGTTAATGCTGAACCCCATACCGAAAGCACCATGGCAAGATATATCTGTAGATTTTATCACCAGATTACCTGAAGCTCAAGGGTATGATGCAATTTTCATAGTATGTGACTGCTGTACAAAGGAGGTCCATATTACTCCTACCACTTCAGAAACCTCATCATTGGGCTTGGTGTGCCTCTACCCAAATCAGGTATGGCAGTTACATGGATTACCTGATACCATTATCTCCAATCATGGACCACAATTTGCTTCCACATTTATGTGAGAATTAAACAACATATTGGGGATTCAAACTAAATTATCTACAGCATATCACCCACAAACTGATGGGCAGACAGAGAGGAGGAACCAGGAGTTGGGGCAGTACCTATGCATGTTTGTCAACTACCGACAAACTGACTGGCCCAAATGGCTGGCAATTGCCGAATTTTCCTACAATAACAAATTCCATTCAGCTACTCAGATGTCACCCTTCTTCACTAATTACAGCTATCATCCCCGCATGGGAATAGAACCTGGAAGGGAAATTAAGATACAATTGGTAGAAGACTTTGTATCTAAGATGCAAAAGTTACAGGAAGTGGCATTGATGAAAGCATGTGATGATATGATGTGACACACAGATCATACTCGAGCTCCCACTCTGGGGTACAAAGTTGGTGATTTGGTATGGCTAAGTACCAAGGACCTTAATATTCCATGACCTTCTCAGAAGCTCACAGAGAAACAAGTTGGCCCATACACAATCTCTAAAGTAATTTCACCTAATGTGGTAGTGCTAAAATTACCTCGATCATTCAAGATTGATCCCGAGATTAATGTTTCCTGCCTACGCCCCTACCACCTGCCCACTATTCCTGGCCAACAAACCACTCCACAAGCTCTAATAACCATAGAAGGTGCTCCAGAGTATGTAGTTGGAGAAATTCTAGACTCTGGTCTTCTATAAGGGCAACCTCAGCCTCTAGCAAAGGGAAATCCGAAGTTAAAATTATACTACATATTACAGGGAATTGGGGGTGCACCTAGCAAAGGGAGAAAACTCTAAGGATCCCTTTGCCAATGCCCAGTATATGTGAAGACGACAAAAATCAAATAATAATTTAAAAATAGAAAAGGCAGAGATAGGCAGATCAAGGCCGCCGAATGACATCATACCAAGGGGTAGATGTTGGAAGGGGTGCTCCACCTCTAAATATAAAACTGTCAACATGCACAAATGTGATAGAAAGGGAAATTAGTAATAAAATCCAGAAAAATCATAGAAAATGAAGAATAGAAGGAAATGAAGTGAGGAAAAATATAGAATGAACATAAAAAATAGGAGAAACACACAGGGCACCCCCCCTAGTCCCCTTACATCTTCGACAAAATAAATTGGAATTCTTAATAAAGTGGAAGAACTACACTGATGAAAACAACTTGTGGGAACCCAAAGGGAATTGTAAGCAAGCGCATAATGTGATCACCCAATTCTTTAAACATAATCCAAATGCTCCATGTCACATTGTGAGAATGATGTATGGGATGAAATTCCAGCCTACCAAAATTTCATGGAGGGGACAGATACAATATTTTCTTGCCTGGAAGTCGAGGCATAAAAGGGGGGTAATGTTAGGAAACAGCCCCATTACCTAATAAATTTTCATTTTTAGTTTATTATGTTGAATTACACTACACTTCGCTATACTTTGCTACATTACGCCAGCATGAGAATTTTATTTCACACACATCAATATGTATGTGCATGTATGCATGCATAGTGTTGCCACTGGCTCAGCCGAGGTTTTTCAATAAAATGGCTATAGCATACCAGATAAATTTCCTAAATTCACTAGGATATTTGAGCATATGGACGAGCCCATAAGCCAAGGGGTTCTCTGCCAATATTATCTGACCGGATCCCCCGTTCCTGACTTATTCACTCGGCTTTGATTTCAAGCCGAGCCATCAAGCTGAATTTTGTTTATTAAATAACTCAGGGACAATTGATCGGTTCAACTAATTTTGGCAGACAACCCCTCGGCCTATGGGCCCATCCACATGCTCAAATATCTTGGTGAATTTAGGAAATTTACCTGGCATGCTATAGCCATTTTATTGAAAAACCTCGGCTGAGCCAATGGCAACACGATGCATGCATTGGTAGCAACAATGTACAATATATGTAACCTAGTATAGAAGCTTGAATATATGTCTAGGGGACCCCAGTTCAAAGTTGTGTTCTCTTAGGTATTCCACCTACATTTGTGGTGCAAAATGCCTTTCTCAACCAACTCATCTATTAATAACCCCTCACATCAAAACCATCAATTCCCCATCATGCGTGCACATCCTGCCCCCTTCTTGTAGAGAGAACCTGCACAGTCTTAGCTAACAGATAGTGGGTGTCACCCTAACACCCCCCTCCTCCTTCTATATATGGTAGTTTCCCATCATGTGTTGGCCTATTTTTGGTGATGTTCAGATCAAATTCAGTGCTTTGCATAGTTGAAATTTTGATAAACATGAGCAAATTTGATCTCACAGTCATTTTATGGCTTCCACAAGAGCTTTCTGGTATTTTGGTGAAGGAAGTGTAGGTAAATGACCTCAGAGTTCTGTTGTCTGTAAATAATTGATTGAGTATAATTCTATACTTCCAAAATAAATCTCTAGAAGATTCTGGCTTGCATATTGTTATTTCTCAGTGCAACATTACAGAAACCATATGTTTACTTGACAGCCATCTTCTGATATTACATATATATTGGATTATATAATCTGCCACCGCTTAATCAGTGCTTAACAGACCATAGTTTGCACACACACACAAGTGATGTGATAGTTGTAGCAATCCGTGTCTGGTTATATGGTATCCTTGTTCTGTTGAACCCTATAAGACCTGATAGCTCAGTTGGTCAGAGCATCTGGTATATGTCCAGGAGGGCCTGGGTTCAATCCCCAGTCTGGTCATCTTTTCTGTATTCCTACAATATATACACCTCCTCACCAAAATGTAAGCCTGAAACCCATTGTGGAAACCATAAAATGACTGCGAGATCAAATTTGTTCATGTTTATTGAATTTTTGGCAACTGTCAACAAAGCTCTGTACATTAGACTGTGTTCGGCAATGGAAATTCACATTATTCTCAAGGCAGCCGAGCAATGCTGAGTTTCCCAGAGATTGTGACATAGGTGTGACCATCTACAATCATGTTCCTCAGGCTTATCATGCCAGAAACCTGCCTCTTGTTGAGGAGCCCGTCAATCCCAGAGGTCAATCCCACTGGCGACTCTGCTGCTGATGTGCTCAGAGATCCTGGTGCCCAGTGCTTCTGGTCCAAGAAAGAGGAGGAGCTTCTGATCCTATTTCTCTGTGATAACAAAGATAAGCAGGCCGATGGTGGTAACTTTAGAGCCATCATCTGGAATGATGCTGTCAAACACCTGGCACCGCACTGCAAGAAGGGGGGTGTGAAGACAGTGAAAGCATGCCAGTCTAAGTATGCATGGGTACGTGATTGTCTCAGTTACTTGATTTCTGGACTAACCACGATGACCTAGTTACGATCTACTTACAACATGGTTACCACTCTGAAGGGCCTCTCAGGATTTTCATGGGATGCTGAACAAGGGATGAATATTGGTGTAAATGAGAAGTGTGCTTGGGATATGTATACAGTAGTACACCTTATCCTTTGTTGATCAAGGATTCTGATTGTGATTACTGGCTAGAAACACCCAGATGCAAAGTCTTATGCGCACAAGGGTTTTGTGCTCTATGATCTCATGGCTCCACTTATGCCCAGCCTCGGAAAAGGCAGCTATGCCTTTTGTCCATCACAACAATCCAGGGGTGCTGCTAGTATGATGTCAGTAGATCAACAACCATCGGAAACTGAGGGATCTGATCAAATGGATACTGGTCGCCTGGCTACTCCCCCAGTAAATGGTGATCCTGACCTACCACCCTCATCACCGCAGCCTCCACCACCATCATCTCCCCAGCATCTGACACCATCTGTGCCATCCACCTATGCCACATCTACATCCACTATGTCTACATCTCCATCCGCCAAGTGCAAACAGTCCACACTTGATGCTAGCCAGCTCCATTCAGAGACCAAAAGGGCTCGCACAGCTACACCTCTCTCTGGTGCAGTCGCACTAAATGGAATCAAGGAGACCTTAGTTACATTTAATAATACTATTGAGCATACTCTTGGGCAACCAGATCAAATGTGTGCTGATACATCACCAGAGCGGCAGTCTAAAGCCATGGATCTTGTCCAGGAGAAGGAGGGCGATTTGTGTGATGAACAGCTTGTTGCGCTTATTGATCTTTTCCAGGGAAATATGGGCATGGCTGATGCATACATATCACTGAAGCGTGACACACTCCGTCGGGTGTGGGTTCAGAAGCATCTCATTGAGCTTGGCTTTCCTCAAGCATGATTGTTGTATGAAAACAATACTATACATTTCAATATGATTCTGACTATACTACAAAGGATCGTGTCAAACCCTACATGCAAGCTCCTGCTGATATTGATTCCACATTTGCTGGGCGATGATTTCCTTCCTCTGATCTGCTTCTTGCTTCTCGTTTCTTCTTGCAGGCTCTGTTGCCAACTCTCCTTCATGTCCTCCTGGTTGTGGATCTTCCATATCATCTGTAATGTAGTCATTGATCTCCTCGTTGTCATATTCATGAATGAAGTTATGGATTGCTGCGAGTGCTGGTGGGATGAGTGCCTGTATGCCCATGTCTACATCAGGGCTGGATTGTAAAATCCTGAAACGATTCTTGAGGATACCGAACATTTGCTCAATGATATTACAAGCTGATGCATGGCGAAGGTTGAACAATTCCGGTGCAGTAGCTGGGCTATAAGCATATAACTATAAGCCTAGGTGCAAAAGACTATACTTGAAAATTACAGCATACCGAAGCTCAGCGTGTGCCCATTCAGCAAGATGATAATGTACCCCCCAAAAAGGTATGAGAAGTGCAAGACAGACAGGGAAGCCTGCATCTGCCAGATAGTACCTATCAGGAGGAATTCTCATATCAGTGATACAGGTGTCATTGAACATGGTTGAATCTGAAACAGATCCCTCCCAGCCACTGAAGATATAAACAAATCTGTGATTGAAATTGCATGCAGCAAGACAGTTCTGGGTTACACGCCCTTTGCAGTCATGAGCAATAGCACGTTGCTGTGCTGTACCAGAGCAGTCAAAATGTGTTCCATCAATTGCGCCAATTGCACCATCAAAATATGGGTGAAACTTCAGGTTGTCAAGGATATATGGGGAAATGGGGTCATTGATTTTTGGCAGCCAGACAAAGTCAGAATAGAAAGGTTTGGATGGTAAAATGAGTAGCATCTTCATGAAATATCTAAAGGCAAGTCACAGTTAAAATAAATCTCTAGCCAAAAGGAGGGAACATACTTGTGAATTGTATCATTCGAACATTGAAACCTTTCGCCTACATGTCAAATTGAAAGTCCTGTAACACATTTATACAAGAATATTGCCAGCTGTTCTTCAAGGAGAACATCCTGAGAGTGTGATACTCCGATGATTTGGAGGTATGAGATGAGGATCTGAAAGACATGTTTATGGACACCAAGCTCACAGTGAATGCGCTCGGGGTGACCAATTAATAACTCAACAACCCAAGCAGCACCTGACAAAGCAGAGGTATGGTAAGGTGTTTTGTTGAAGAGTGGTGTGGCGAAAGTAACAGATGCAGCTACAGCAGCATTGATGACAAGACTAGCAGCTTGCACAACGAAGTGTTTCCTCTGATTGTGGTCCATAGAAGATTAACCAACAAACATATCTTGTGAAATATATATACAGAGGAGTACCTATCCCATTAAAGCAAACGGTGTTATCTTGTGTAGGTCACTAGATGTGTCTTGTGCTGCACGAGTACATGTATCTTGCAGACGAGTATGCGTATTGATCGCATATCTTGCAGACAAGTATGTGTATTGCATATCTTGCAGAT
This sequence comes from Tricholoma matsutake, assembly GCA_026075535.2. Taxonomy (NCBI): domain Eukaryota; kingdom Fungi; phylum Basidiomycota; class Agaricomycetes; order Agaricales; family Tricholomataceae; genus Tricholoma; species Tricholoma matsutake. The sequence continues at coordinate 10,152,684 of AP026540.1, read as the reverse complement.
GAGTACACATATCACATATCTTGCAGACGAGTATGCGTATCACATATCTTGCAGATGAGAGCACATATCTTGCACGTGAGAGCCCCTATCTACAATGTATGTGAGAGCACATATCTGCAATGATGATCTGAGCAGACATCTGGTGTGCAAGACATATCTTGTATGTATAGACAAGTGCGCATATCACATATCTTGTGCGCGAGAGCCCGTATCTTGTGTGCGAGAGCCCATATCTTGTGTGCGAGAGCCCGTATCTTGTGTGTGAGAGCCCGTATCTTGTGTGCGAGAGCCTGTATCTTGTGTGCAAGAGCCCGTATCTTGTGTGCAAGAGCCCGTATCTTGTGTGCAAGAGCCCGTATCTACAATGTATGCAAGAGCCCATATCTTGTGTGCGAGAGCCCGTATCTACAATGTATGCAAGAGCACATATCTGCAATGATGATCTGAGCAGACATCTGAGTCTGGTGTGCAAGACGATCTTGTATGTATCCCATGCATACAAGACTGCACATATCTTGCGTGACAGCTTTTCCAAATCCAACTAATCTAATCAGCAAAATTTGCAAAATATACGTGGGAGAAGAAATCCATTTGTGTTCCCGAACATGATCTAAGTTAGGTGTCAATATTATTTTAAATACTTGATTCAAGCTGTATGATACATAAGTTGCATATAATATATTCAGCAGGATCAGGAATGACACCAAACATGAAATCAGGCAGCTGTATCAGTGATGCAGCATCAATTGGGTGGAGCCAGGCCAACCAAGAGGCAGAACAAATTACATATAACCATTGTATGGCAAGTGATTTGGAGCCCAATGTTTCCCCTTAGAGTGCCCTACAATTGACCTAACCTTCCAAAAGCTTGATTTGAGCTTGATGTCAAAAACATTTCAGTGGGTCCTCCAGACACCTGATGTGCCAGATTCGGGTGCCAACACCCCCTTGCATATATATAGAGTGTTTGACAGCATCGTATCACTGGATACAACCATTGTGTATGTTTGACAGAATGTATCATTCGGTACAGTGTAGCTTACCTATGTGTGAAAAGATGTGCATGAAGTTGCAAATGTATATTTATTGAATGATGAACGGCTCAAGGGGCCTAAACTGGCAGTCATTTGGATAGGAGGCCATAGTTCAATGGATTGTTTGAACGTTCATTTTTATATTTCATGAGTTTTCCGCGTATCGCTATAACTACTTTACAACAAATCTGCCTATGCTCTGCGATGGTGAGTTGCGAGTGTTGTTATGTACGCATTACGTACACACAACTTGATCACTTCTGCCATGGACGAAAACTATGACAAACTCGTTCTTCTTGTACCCGTCTTCCTGTTTCTTGCTGTGCTTCTGTATGTATTCCTCTCGTAACCAGACAAATTGAAATTGATTTGCTGTAGGTTTTTTGCGTTGCTCTGGTGTATGATCTCCTCGTGTATGGGAACACCGATCAGACGTGCTTTCTCCAACTTGTGGGAGTACGTGCTTTTGTCTTCGCGCTCAGGAGGCCTTGCGTCCAGGCCACGAGGAGGCTTTGGAGAGCAGGAAATCTGGGAGATGGAGCTGCGGCGTCGAACAGGGTGATGACAGACTTCGTTTGTAAGTCCTTGCTAAACGTATTCTTCACCCTGTTAATGGTTTCTGGGATTAGCTTTTATATCATGACGTAGATTCAGATTCTGCCCCTCGCTCCTAGACCTCAAGCGACTTTGCCGTCTGCTGGTCGATTTTAAAGCAATCTCATCCTGTTTGGGCTCTGTGGGCTGACACCTCCTTTTGACTATAAGTATTTACCCGTGTCAGTCTTAGACCCAAACGCATCTCTCTCTACTACTCCAATCATCTGTAGTATTTTGCCTTGTACAGGTCTTTACCCATCTGCATTTTTTCTAGAACCTACTCGTCTTGCAATGAAGATCTCTTCTAGCTCCTCTCTTATCTTGGCTACCTTGGCTATCTCTTCGTCGTCGTCCAGTCTTGCCGCACCGACAAACGATGCCCCTGAAGTCGGAATGACCAGCTCCTCCAGTAATCACCACATTGCTTCACGACACGGACCCGATGTTCGCTCGGTGGACAAAGAGGAGGTGGCTGACAGGTCCATGGGTAAGGACATCTTTCACTATAGAGTTATCATTCCATGACAGTTTTCCGCCTGTTGCCAATGATTTAGAGGCTCGCGGTCCACTCGAAGATGTCGGCGATTTAGTCCACACAATTGCAGGCATTATCGGTGGTGTTCCCGTCCTTGGACCTATATTGCAGGCTCCGCTGGAGGGGGTCGCTGACAGTCTGAACAAGCATCCAGGTGCTGCTAGCGCAGAGCAACTCAGTGTCAACAAGCAAAGTGTGGCAACGTTGCAGAAGGCCGTTGACCATGCGTCTGACACTGTTAAGATCTGCCTCCCGGTTCCGCAGGCTGTCCATGGAATGGAGGATCCGGAGACTGACCCCTCGTCGCCATCGTCTTCCGACCCAACCACTACTTCGGATAGTTTGTCCCCGTCAGCCACCGAGACTCCTCCCAACACACCTAACCAAGGGCGTCGTCAGCTCCCTGGGTCTGGGCAGTCTTCTGCTTTGCCCGTTCCCTCCGCGAAAGCGCCTGCCGGTACTCCTGCATCTGCAAATGCCCCACCACTTCCCAACGCCTCTGGATTTGTTCCTGCCGCTGTTCCCGATCTTCCCGCCCCTCCCATTCTTCCTGGCTCTCTTCCCACTCTTCCTGTCCCTCTTCCCAATCTTCCTGTCCCTCTTCCCAATCTTCCTGTCCCTCTTCCCAATCTGCCCTTTCCGGTAGGCTTGCCCGCAACCCCTGGCCCTCCCGCTCCAGCCCCCGGCTCTTCAAACGCTTGATTTAGTATACCATTCTTCGCCTTTGTGTTTCTGCCATATTTAGGGTTACCTTTCATTTTTACTTCATTCAGCTACATTCTCTAGTATACCCTCGACTTTTTCGTCCGACTACTGGCAGTAGTTATTATGGTTGGAGGAGGTATTTCAGGTATTGAATTCGAAGTCGTCGATTTTATTTACACCCTCATCTGAGTGATGGTATGTATGTCTGAATTCACTGGCAACGCCTGTCACCAAACTTCGTATTGTTTTTTACAATCTGGTGTTATAAACCTTATGCCACGCCCTCGTCCTTTGACCGGCATTGTATCTGCCCGTTCAAGTCCAGCTGATAATCACCTTACTCCACGAACTCCCCACTCGCGTCCCAGCAGGGTAGAAGAAAATTATACAGATATCGAACTGGAACAGGTCAGGGACTACGATCAGGATCACGAAGAGGCAGGCCAGCTTGAACAAACTGCTCCACTGTTTTCATCCTCTGCAAGTGATACCTTTCCCCTGAGCCGGTATCGTAGCCGTGGAGATGAGGCAAGCGGAAATAGCAGAGGGAGGTTCCTGAACACGATATTCTCTTGGTTGCCATTGATTGCGGGTGTCCTCTTAGCTGGATTTCTCCTCGTTCTTGTCTTCATTTCATCCAAAAGTCCAGATATTTTGCTCAGGTACTTCGGAGTGTCCGTAACTAACGAAACGTCACCTATTCCCTTCGACTCAACTGAAAGCAATCTCACTACCCCGTCGCCTTCGCACGACGGTCTTTCATACGAAAACTATACAAAGTTTCCTCTCCTTCCATCCGAATACCTCGCAGAATGCTACAAACTACATGCAGGATACATGTCGCACGGGGACTATTGGGAACCTCATCGAATGGGAGTACTGGACGTGCATCACGATGACCAGCTGGCTGAAAGCCAACCTCCGACGGTATGTACGAGTACCATCACGTACATGCTCGATGGAGAAGTTGGTCTTCTCGCAGACCTTGCGTTGATGGCTCAAGCTGCTGCACTCGCACGTGAGGTGGGCTATCCGACTTCTTTATGTAAATATGCATCCTTTAACAAACAAATAGCGAAATAGGACGTTTCTGGTCGATGATACATACTGGAATCGTGGAAAGTATGTCCCTGTTTCTAGTGTTATTCGTGGTACCTCACCTTGCTATGGGCAAGATGGACAGACCATTTTCAAGATGTTCGTGCTCGTCAACCTGGACCAGAGCGCGGATGTAAGGCTCCACCCCCAGAAGGTTTGTTCGATGGAAATACGTAGGAAGCCAAACCTGATCATTCGTACTCTCAGAGCTTATGGCATGCCCACGATTAGCCAGGTAATTGATAACTACTTGAACCTCCATCCATTGAACCTAACATCAGGCAGGCATTGGGTACGCATGCTTTTTGGACATCGAAAGTCTGTAATCATCGGCTGAGTAGGTTATCAACTCGCGGACCGCTAAATTCCACTTTGGACATGAGTTTTCCAATCATTATGAAAATCCGTACGTGAAGCCACAGCCACTCTTAGCTTTCTCAAGTCATCAAAATTTGCAGATATGCACATCAGTTAAACCGACTCAAACCAATGTTCAACGCAGCTCTGGATTCATTCCGAGAAACTATCCGCCCGAACGTCGAAAATGCTGCACTGATTCACACTGCTCGAGCGGAACTGGCCCAAGTTGCATTACCTGGCAATTCAGAATTTCAATCGTATATCGCCGTTCATATCCGACGGGGTGATCGTAAACCATCGTCATTCAGGTTTCACGGCAACTATGTCCCAACCGCAGATTTTGCAAGTGCAGTAGATGATACATGGACACGATTACATCCGGATAGGTCTGGTGGAGAGCATCCAGTTGTTTACGTCGCCTCTGATGCACCATCTGTGGTACTCGAATTTTGGAACCTTCTGAACTCTCGATACAGGACGTTTTCCCTGTCGCAAAGCCAGAACCCTCTGCTACGGGCTTTGGCCAGTCCTGCGGAATATAGGCAGAAGGATTTTGATAAACTGGAACGCAGTGTGCGGATACGTGCGACGAAAGGTATGGTAGTGGATTTTGCACTGACCAGTGGAATGTGGTCGTGGAATGAGGATATCCTTCCCGATGCCGTCGTTTGTACCATCAGGTGCGTATTTTGCAGACAGTCCTGGCTATGAGGATAATAGCATTTTAGCTCGAATGTCTGCAAGTTATCTGCAATCGGTCTAGGGTGGGATGTAGCATTCGGTGCTGTTGACGAGATGGGAAATATGGAGGATACTCAGAAGCGGTGGGTCGAAGTAGACCAGAAAGGCCAAGTGGTACCAGTCTGGAACCCTTTTGAGCTTTTCCCATAATACTGGTATCAACCACGATCATTGAAAGGAACAGAAGCAACTGATACTTTGTCAGGGTAGATCTTGGATGAGTTGCTCTTTCTCCCTGACGTCATTGCCTCCATTGTCAGTTACTCTCGGCCGTGATGGGTTGCTCTAGCTGTGCAGGTCTCACTACGGGAACCAAAATGTTGTTATCACAAGTCGATGCCACTGAAGCGATATACGATTTTAAACAATCTCGCATGCGAAGGTCGTGCTGAGGCCCCGAACCCAGATATCATGTGTGTGCCGGCATTTTTTATCAGCACTTACAAAGCGACGTCGATGAAGTATCTGATGACAATGGGTGACAGGGGAGGCTCCCACAGTTCATTCCACCCGTATCTTGGGAAACTGTGGACCTAAACCGCTTACATATATTGTTTGGCTTAGTCACTTTCGGGCATCGTATTCGGCGCACACGACTTAAAGGCTCGCATTAACCCAGGTGTTGTCTCATAGCATTCAAATGTCTACACACACGGCGATTGCGACCACCAGCAAAGGCCAGTTCGATGCCATCCAGGTTCCAACCGAGACGCCTGGTGAAGGAGAGGTTCTGGTCAAAGTTGAATACTCTTCTATGGTCGCCTTCGACACTTATATGACTGATATGGGATATGGTGTGACTTCCTATCCTGTGGTGCTCGGATTCAATGTGTCGGGCATAGTGGCTAAACTTGGTCCAGGCGTTGATGATCTTGCGGAAGGAGATCGGGTACGCACTCTTTAAGTCTGCATGGGTCATCCCGTCTGCTCAGTTCGTCACAGGTTACCGCTTTTGGTTATATTTCATCCCGTTCCAGAGGTATGCAGGAATACAGTGTTCAGTCTCGCACTGTGTGCGCAAAGGTATGACTCTACGCCTCGTGTAGTCGGATGTGTTTCAACGGCAGTAGGTCCCCGACTCAGTTTCGTTGGATGCAGCAGCGACCATTCCTGACAATTTCATCACGGCGTTCTCTGCTCTCTTCGGTCTGCTCTCACTTCCCGTTCCCTCTTCATTCCCGGCTCCTGCGCCCCCGCCCCTCGCATCCGCAGCCATCCTTATATATGGCGCGGGCTCGACTGCTGGACAGTACGCGATTCAGCTCCTTCACAGCGCTGGATATAAGAATATCATCGCCACTGCTTCGGCTAAAAATCACGATCACCTTCGTTCACTCGGCGCAGCTAGCACTTTCGACTATAGGAGCCCCGATCTGGCGAAGGACATTGCTGCTGCCGCTGGAGGGGACGGAAAAGTTACTTTGGTATTGGATTGCGTTACTACGTTAGAGGATAGTGTGGCAGCTATCGCAAAAGTTATTAGTCCACTGGGAACATTAGCCCTTCTGATCCCTGTCAAGGTGGGCACCACCCTGTCCGTCGACCATGTCGGGAAATTGTTAGACGATATTCCCGAAGACAAGAATCCTCTCCCTGAGGGTACCAAGGTAGTTCATGTGAGAGCCTTTCGCTACCAACAGCAGGTGTGTCAGTCTTACGCCTTGGTGTACGTTTAGTAATTGTTTGCCTGTAGGAATTCTTGAAGGAGAATTTAATGCCCAAGATTCTTCCCTCTTTGCTGAAATCCGGGATCATTAAGCCAAACCGAGTGCGTTTAATGGATCAAGGTACTTTCAAGGAGCGAGTTGCGATGGGCTTGGACTTGTTGAGGAATAACAAGATCAGTGCGGAGAAGGTGGTTGTTAAAGTTCAAGCTTGATATTAGGTCCAGTGGTGGAAGAAATTAGATAGACGTTTTCATGTCAGATGAAATCATAAAGGAGGTGAACAGCCAATGTTGCAAGTTTCAGAATTTTAACAGGCAACCTATGTACAGGAACAGATAAATGTAATCCAGTCTTCACATTCTCTGTACATACTCAGGCATATCATCGTCTATGGCCACTTTTTGCATCTCCGAGTCTTTGGCACTTATTTCCTACATATATTAATTCCAGTCTGGAACCTCAGGATGTAGTCACAACGACAAGCACTGAGCCTCATGATTGGAAGCCACTGGCAGATACCAAGAGGAGAAGATGTGGAGTATGTGTATGTTGTGTGTATGTACTATATGTTCCCGTAATGTAACGTCACGGTGTATTGTCTGACCTCATCTTCGCTCTCTAGCTTTATTCCTTTATAAGTTTATGTAGTCTCCCGTAGGCAACAAGGGGGTGGCGGAACGGGAATTTTTCATATGACGTTAGATTTTTTTCCATGCCCCGTGAGCCGCTCCTGCGTATGTTTTCATCACGTGCACATGTTACTTTCCGAATTATTAATAAAAACAAGTGCGGCGCGCGCTCTTGTACTTATTTTTTCCGCTTAGATCACTCACGTCTAAGATCCGTCCCAGTCAGGTGACTACTATACTCCTTTCTTGAACTCCTCTAAGTCACCGTGTTCCTTGCTAGGCCAATTCTGCTTCATGATGATACCGTCTCACCGTAGCACTTACCGCCACATTCCAAATACTTTTGGTCGTGTATCTGGCGTGGTAGCTGGGAGATACAACAGCTTCAATCGTGTTAAGCCTGCGCGCCCTTCAGGAACATCGATACAGACGCATTCAAGGAGCGTATCTGTCCATGCAGGAATGTTTATCTCATCCATGGGTAACTCTCCGAAGATCCGGCGAAGTTATACTTCGGAGAGCATTGGTATGCCAGTTTGACGGATCTTCCCCTCTAACTTGATATCAATTCATTGTCCAAGGGAGTTCGCGCCTATCACGCAAACCACATTTCAACAAAGTTTTGATTGCAAACCGGTACGCGTGTTTGAACGAGTTGCTATGCTCTTGAAGAAACTTTCGGCCCAGAGGTGAAATTGCCTGCCGAGTTACTCGTACAGCGAAGAAATTGGGGATAAGGACCGTTGCAGTATACAGCGATGCAGACAAGGATGCCCTACACGTCAATCTGGTATGATCATCCTCTTGTGCTAGATATAATCCGACACTAAGAACAGTGCGGAGCTTAGGCTGATGAGGCCTACTGTATTGGACCAGCGCCGTCTGCTGAAAGTTACGTGAGTCTCTGTTTGTTTTACTGTTATACACCCCGTATTGATTCTTGTGCAGCTTCGTATGGATAAAATCATCGAAGTTTGCCATCGTAGCGGTGCACAGGCATGTTTCCAATCGATATACGTCTTCAGCGGATTATTAACGAATGAAACAATAATAGGCTGTACACCCAGGGTACGTAACTCTTGATCTGTTTTTCAAGACAACGATGAACCTGATTTTTTGTGTTCCTTTGACAGATATGGATTCCTCAGCGAGAATGCAGTGTTTTCAGAGCAGCTAGCACAAGCCGGAATTGTCTTTATTGGACCACCAGCAAGTGCCATCGTCAGCATGGGTTCCAAAAGGTGTGCGGAGGTAAAATAAATATGTTGCATGATTTTGACCGATGTTCTCGGCAGCAAATCAAAAATTATTATGTCAGGTAATGACCACATCATGTATTGTACGGCGTGAAACTGATCGTGTAGCATGAAGCGGCTGGAGTACCATGTGTACCCGGGTATCATGGAGAGAACCAAGACCCTGATTATCTCTATGCCCAAGCCCAGGAAATTGGTATGCCGTCCACATTCCTCATTAAGTATCAGGATCCAGCAGTTCACAACACACTCTCCAAGGCTTTCCTGTCCTGATCAAAGCTATACATGGCGGAGGTGGCAAAGGAATGCGCATCGTTGCTGATGGAACGTCTTCCGCCTTTGAAGAGGCACTAGCGTCTGCTCAGCGCGAGTCGCTTAAAGCTTTCGGTAATGATACCGTGCTAATTGAGAAATATATCGAGAGGCCAAGACATGTGGAAGTCCAAGTCTTCGCCGATACGCTTGGAAACGTGGTCAGCCTGTGGGAACGAGATTGCTCGGTACAACGCAGGAATCAAAAAATCATCGAAGAGGCATGTTTTTGTAATTCCCACGAAGAGTCAAGCTAATTCTTGAAGTCAGGCTCCAGCACCTGGACTATCTCCAGAACTCCGTGCGGATCTTAGCGCCAAAGCTATCGCTGCTGCTCGAGCGGTCAACTACGTAGGTGCTGGCACAGTAGAATTCATCTTTGACAACGACACTGAGAAGTTTTACTTCATGGAAATGTATGTACTTGTACTTGCTCTCTTGATAACTGTGATCAGCTAGGTTCTACTACAGGAATACGAGACTTCAAGTTGAACATCCTATCACCGAAATGGTAACAGGGCTAGATTTAGTAGAATGGCAATTAGAGGTCAGGTAATCAGTTATGAGGAGACTTTATTATTACTGATGCACTACTCGTTGCAGGTAGCAGCTGGAAATCCTTTGCCCCTTCACCAATCATCGATTCCCCTGGTTGGGCATGCTTTCGAGGCGCGGATTTATGCCGAAAATCCTCGAAATAATTTCCTTCCTGACTCTGGCCCCCTTCTTTACCTATCAACACCTACCCCGACACACGTCTTCGCCCCTGCGTTCTCTCCGATACCACAATCAACGGCCACGTCATTGTCCTCTGATCTGGTTCCGTCCCTCACCTCGCACGCCACCCTAATACACCCCTCTCTCCGCATAGAACAAGGATTTACTCAGGGATCCGAGATTGGGGTCTTTTATGATCCGATGATCGCGAAAGTCGTCGTTCATGGTAAGGACAGGACGGAGGCACTTCGAATGCTTCGCAAAGCATTGGATGAATATCATGCTGTTGGTGTTTCTACCAACGTTGAATTCCTTCGAACCTTAGCAGGTAATTCATCATTTATAAATGCAGAATTAGAAACTGGGTTCATTCCGGTACGGCATGCACGAGCTTTTTCAAGATGAGCGTGTAGGCTTATTCGCTTGTAGAAACATTTTGAGGAACTCTTTCCTCCAATAGAGCAGCCCAAACCCGAACTGCTGGCACAGGCGGCGCTCTTCATTGCTCTCCGTGACTATACGCAACCATCCGATGTTGGGTATTCGTCACCCTGGACGTCGTTGCCATCTCGCCGTTTCGGTGGAGACGAATTTGAACGTGTCATAACACTCCATACAGACACAGCGTCTACCGAACCAGCCACAATTCGTGTTGTGTCCACCTCGCCTGGACATTTCGACGTGTCTGTCCAGTTTTCGACAGGCAGCCATACCTTTGCCTCAGTGCCTGCTTCTCTCGTGTCACCAACAACTCTCTCCACCACTATCGATGACAAAGCATCTCATATAACTATCGTTTCTCAACCGCCTACGTCATCAGTTCCCGCCTCGCTGTCTCCGAACACGATGGAGCGTCTCCATGTGTTCAGTGGGGGCCACAAGACGATCCTGGTCATACCATCCCCAAACTGGCTTCTCTCCCTCGGTGGAGATGTCCTGGGCGCGACGAAAGGCGCTCTGAAAGCGCCGATGCCAAGTTTAGTGGTGGAGGTGCGGGTGAAAGTTGGAGATCGCGTCGAGGAGGGCCAAGCTGTCATCGTTCTGGAGAGTATGAAGACAGAGACTGTACTCCGGGCCAATGTTGCTGGCATTGTGAAGGCGATTGGGTGTAAGAATGGAGAGATGGTGGAGGAGGGCAGGGAGCTTGTAGATATTGTGGAAGATTCGTAGTCGCGCATTAGGTTCTTTTAGTTTGTCAATATAAATACAGGTGTTGGTACAAGTGTAGCTATCGTCTTGCTTGCGGCTCACTGTGGGACGAAATAAGGCATCGTTCGATGGCAAAGATCAGGTTGCCCGATTGCTAATGTGTGATATATGTATCATTTGATTAGGAAGTTCGAATCCGAATCTTAGACTAGAATCCAATGTGATAAAAATATAACTCTAGTGCACAAAAAATAGCGCTACATACACGAGATACCTCCCTGCATAGGATGAGTTGGGGTCGGTGTCGTCGCATCATGCCCAGATGCCATCGGAGGTATCTGCATCCTACGCATATTGCCAGGCAAAAGAGGCGCACCCGATCCCGGAGGTTCCGGATTCAGCGTCACAGGGGGGGTTGTCATTCCTTCCTCTTCCACTTCCACTTCGGCGTCACTAGGCTCGAGAACAATATACATCCGGTGCTCCTTGGGCGGGCGAGCTTCTATTGCTTCGACGATCTGTGCGAATTCCTCTTTACCTGTCCAGGCTCCCACAATTTCTTCCATCCCAGAGAAATCCTTGGATTGAGAGATGATCTGTCGTAAGTGCGTCGCGTCTGCTTTCTTGATAGCGACATGCTGGCCTTTGAATTGGGAGACGCAGAATTTTGTGAGGCCCCAGTTATTGTCAAGGTATTTAGCCTGTATGGTAGGGGTAAGAACGACTGGTGGACTAATGAGAAGCAAGGTTGGATGTACCAAGCGAAGATAGGAAGGGACTAGTGTGCGCTCCACATCTTTCAACGGTTCGGTGGAGAAGCAAGAAGGGTTGGACTCGGCAGCTCGTGCGATCATAATAGAATGTGCGCCTGTAACGTAACAACATCAGTATTCCAGCACTCTCTCTATGTCAACACAACACAAAAAAAAAACACTTACCCGTAACTTGCCTCACCTTCTTTGCATCTTCCCACCCCACACAATCCCCATTCTCTACAACCGCAACACCCCGCCCCATCCCCTCCACGAACTCCACAATCTCTCTCAATCTCTCCACCAGCGCTCTATCTCTATCCCTCATATTCCTCGTCCTGCAATGGACCGTCAACGCACTGATCCCTGTCCCCACCACCCGCTCCACAAGCTTCAGGGTTTCCTCCTGTGATGGTAACAGCCTTATCTTCGCAGACACCGTAATCTCTGGTGGCATCGCCTCCCTCAATGCAGTCAGGATCGAGCATAGCAGGTCTGGGTTCGTCAGGAGTGCTGCTCCCATCCCGGAGTGTGTCGAGAACGGTTTCGGACACCCGCAGTTAAGGTCGATGCCAGATACGTCGTGCATGACCGTCCGTGCGGCCTGCACTGCGAGCTCAGGGTCAGCGGACCCGATCTGGTATATGAGGTACGGCTTTTCGATAGGGTGCGTTGTGAATATGGCGCGTGATTTGCCATTGAAGGATATTACACCCGTTATAGCTGTGTTGTAGATGTTTGTTAGTCGGTAAGAGGGAAAGATGGAGAGACATACGATCTACTTCTCGTTCGGTGTGTAGAATTGCTTTATCTACCATCTCTGGACCCCAGACCATCGTTGCACCATGCTTGAGTGCGAGCAGTCTCGTTGGCACTGTACGAATTTCAATAACAGTCCACAGATAGTGATCTAGCGACTTACAGGCACCAGAACGGACCATCGGGGCGAGAAAGACTCCATTCTTAAAGTCTTCCGACGTTAGATGATCAATGCGCGGGCGTTTAGCTGGTGGAGGCGGAGATGCAGAATATGGGCGTCGAGACATAAAAACCAGTTTTCTTGGACGTTTGCGCATAAACATGACTCGAAAGTCGGAGTGTATCTATTTGTCAAAGTCCTCCAAATATAATATAAAAAAGTAGCTGCATTTCACTGCTTTTTAAAGTAAGGAACCCCCTGGTAATACAAACATCCTCGACGAGTTATCATATAGAATACCCAGATACCAACAGTACGTTCACAACGACTTAGAAACCAGGGCACGCAGGGTCCCACACCACTTCCTCATGCACTCGACCTCAGGCGGAAAGGACAAGTTAATGGGCATTACGCTTCTTGACACCTGTGTTATCTTCCTTCTTGTCCTCCCCAGCAGGTGCAACGGGCGCAGCCTTCTTCGAACTGGGTGTTTCGGTCTTTTTCTTTGACTAAAACACACCTCAATGTCAGAACGTAGTCCCAGTGATAGCTCCAACGAAACAGACCTTCGTAATGATAGGCTTCTGCGAACCTCCAACAAGACCCAAGAGAGCACCAAGCATACCAAAGAGCGTGAACAGAGCGGCAGCAAGGGCAGCGCCCGTCTCTGGCTGTGTCTTGAACGCAGTGAGCGGGTCCGACTTGACCGCGTCAATGAAATCAAACACCCGTTGGCGAATGAAACCGATAGGGTCTTCCTTGAACGACGGGCTCTCAGTGTCCTCTTCTTCGGGCAGCGCAGCCTTCTCCGCTGCAGACTCGAGGGGCTTCTTGACGTCAAAAGTCTCGGCAGCAAACGCCTTGGCGTCATCAACCGAGTGTCCGATGTAGATGTTGCTGAAGAGGATGTCCTCAGTCATGGTCCAGAGTTCAATACCAATGCCGCCCTAGAAAGAAATGTAACTATATGCGCTGGTGAATAATCCGAATGGAAACGTACAATTTTAGAGAGGCTCTTCACGGGTGTCAGGTCTTCAAAGAAGTTGGGGTTGGGGATCTTACGAGGATGCCATTCACCCTTGTAGGCTGGGTTGTCAATCATGGGAGCATACCACTTGCCCTTGTAGGCCGGGTTAGCCTTGTAGGGGCTATAAGAGTCGTTAGATGATCGGAAAAAAAACACGTTACGAAGAGTAATAGTTACCGGGTCCACTCGCCACAGCCAGGACCCTCAGTACATTTGGGGTTGGGGACAGTAGGAACGATCCAGTCACCATCCTCGTCGTCGTCCCACTCCTCTGGACGTACGGCGTCTGCCCGAAAAGGGTGAGAGCACGTCAAGACATAATGGGATAAGGCTTACCAGGGTCCGGGATGGTAGAAGATTCATCATCAAGCCAGCCTTCAGGCTTAGTAGCCTCCTCGTCCAGAATCTCATACGGTGCGTCCTCATCCCAGTCGGCGGGCTAACATATATCTCAGCCCCGATCCACAGATGGTAAATAGATAGCGTACTAACCTTCTTGGCATCGGGGTCAGCAATCTTCTTGTCGTCGACCCAGTCAGCGGGCTTTTTGTCCTCGGCATCATCGATTTCCTTGGGAGGGTTAACAGCGGGGTCAAAGTCCTCGAGGAGACTGCCGGTCTTGCTGGTCTCGCCATTGGTGAGGACAGAATAGGTATTATTAGGACTGACAAATGATATAAGACGACATGCGTAATGTAAGATAGGTTAGGACTTACTAAACAATAAGAGTATAAAGGTTAGTGAGTTTTTCGATGGTGGGAGCAGGGGCACCCTTAAGGTGCTTCTCTTCAAAGTCACCAGTCGTGGGGTTCTTGTGTCGGAAGATGAAGTGAACCTACAACAAGATATTGAATTTGCAAGATTTTAACAACATGAAGAGACATACCTTGGTACCAGGGCACGTAAGGTCAGGACCAAACATGACGACCCATGGGGTGGTATCCGAGAACTCTTTCCCGCTAGTCTGGAAGCCATCTTCAAGAAGTTTTACATAGCCACCTCCACAGTTGCCGCCCTTCTGGTATTTGACCTCGTACTGCACGACAAGGGGTTTGTCACTGAAAGAAATGGGCTTGGCGAAGGGTGCAGAGATGGCGTGGTGAGCAGCCTTGCTCTTGGCAACAAGACCGCGCTCGCCTTCAATGACAGAAATGGAAGGCTCCTCGACCTCCCATTTGCCGACGTAGCTGAAAGTTTCACCACCGACGGGGGTCTTCTTTGTTGCTTCTGAAGGTGTCCAGCGTTCATCCCAGCCTTCCGTGAATTGCTCGATGAGAGGTGCCTTTAAAGTAGTTGGCTGTTGAAAGAGATATGAGGATGTAAGTTGAGTAATCTACGTAAAAAGACTTGCAGTGAAAGTAGGCTTTGGTGCATCAGTGTCAGAATTTGCCAATGCGCCAGTGGCGACTAGGGCTAGAACAGAAAGCGTTACGCTTCTCATTGAGGGAACGAAAGACCAGGAAAGAAAATAAGAGAGAGAGAGAGTGAGTGACAAGTTCAAGTCAAATTTTCGCCAACCCTGGCTCTAAATAATCAGCCACGCTTGCATACGTGGCATTACTTCCACAGATCACGTGGGCGTGGGTTACTATTACTATACATTGCAAACTCATTCATCCAAGTAGATCCGCGTGACCTGAAGCAGATAATGCCAGCTGCAATTATCCGATGATCATCAGACAATGTACAGAAGAACAAAAACAAAAACAAAAAAACTTACAACAAACTCATCATCCAAATACTTCGACACCGCAATCTGATCTCCTAGTCCCTTTCGTCGACGCGTCTTTAGCACAAGATCCCTCGCCAACGCTTGGCCAGAAGCAGGCTCAAGCGGCCGAAGCTTGATGCTAGTATCCGTGGGATCCCCTACAACGCACACATTCTTCAGCACACAAAACGACCTCAATTCATAAGTATCCCACCTGGCACGATCGACCAATGATCAAATACTTGTAGACAAAACGCCTGTCCTTGCGTGGCCGTCCTCAAGTCTGTCTCAAACCCATTCGCGTCAATGACCGGTATCAGAGCCTTGACGGTGTATAACGGCGATCCTGCTTTGGGAATGTCCTGTGTCACATGCCCGCGACGACGCGCAAGGACGGTGTACACAGCGGATATACAATCAGCCGGAGCCTGTACTTCCACGTAGTAGATTGGTTCCATCAATCTGGGTGTCGCCTGTGGTTACATAGCGTTGATTTGATTCCCTGACAGCGAACGCAACAGAATTTCTCACCATCAGGAAGGATGAATAGCACACCCGACGTGCTGTCGGCACAATTTGTCCGCCCCCGCGGAAAATAGGCTCCTGTGCTATGTTCGCGTCCAGTACTCGGAACTTGACATTCCGCATCGCTAAAGGAACCAGTATTGAGCCACAGCATCCAATGCAGATCAAGGCGGATACTGACGTTCATCGCACAAAGGACCTTCTCGAGCACCCCACTGGAATCCTTGCTTAATATGTTCCTTGACGGTCCCAAGCAGTTTTTTGTCAATCTAAAAAGAAAACTCAATGAAGGCCTACCCATCACCTGGTCCTCGTACCTGGGAAGGCAGCGTATCGTCCAGCAAAATATTCGGACCATTATCATCTGGTCCAAATGCCCATATTGACCTCGACGCAAGAAGATCCCACTGGTACTTCTCCTCAAAGAACTTGCCACGATCCTTTGAAGGCATCCGCATATGCACCCGTCCGCGTTCAATATCTTCCGCAATGCCCCGCTCCAGCGGTTCCGCAATCATCATAATCTTGTTCCTGTCAAAATCGTCAGTTAATGCCATATAACTCCATTCCAGAAAAAAAAAACAGAATATACTTCTTATTCGGCGTATCTGCATAACACTTCAACGCGCTCGTCTCCAGTACCGTCTCACAGAACTTCGTCACCGGATCCGATACCTTGATCTCAATCTCCGAAAACAGCTTACGCAAATCGTGCATCACGCAGTCCAGATACAACTCCCCCGTCCCTATGATGACGTGCTCCCCGCTCTCCTCCACCTTCGTCGACAGCAGTGAATAGGACTTATTCACGCTCCGCAGGCCCGACAGCATCTTCGGAAGCTCGGACGGCGCGATGGGCTCAATTGCGACTTTGAGGACAGACTGTGTCATGTGCTTGATCGGCCGGAAGATATGCAGGTCTTCCTCAATGCCCGTGGATGCCAGTGTCGCCGTTTTGGAGATCGACGCGTCGACGCCACCGATAAGTACGAGATTGCCAGCGGGGACCTCTTCCGCTGGAATGAAGTATCTGTAATATTATTAATTCGGACAATTCCTCGAGGACACACAGGCAGGCTCACCGAGACTCGCTGATCCACATCTCCTCTGCCGTTGCTTGCATCATGTCTTCCTCGTCTTCTGGTGAGTAACCTTCTCCGAGCACCTTGATATCCATTCCTTTCCTCAGAGTACCACTCATGACACGTCCAAACGCCCTGAAGGACTGCGCGTCCGTCGTGTGGTACAGTTTCGTTATCTGGACCATGACCGGGCCTTCGGGATCACAGGCCTTCATCGACGCTGCCAAATCCGACGTCTGGGCACCTGTATATGTTCCCTCAACCTGTATGACATAATTTACTTAGATGACGATGATTCGATAGAACCTAAAAACTTGCTTTGACCGCAGCTCCCTCTACAGGCGAAGGAATATTATCAACAATTATGTCCACCAGCCCCGTCGCAGGTCCAAAGAACTGATCCAGCACTGCCTTCAAGAGAGGTCTCACGTCCATCTTGAACATGACCGGCTTCAGGTTGATTCCCAGGCTCATTAGAGTCTCCTTCAGGTCGTCCGTCTCCTCACTCAGGACGTGGCTGTACAATTTATACAACGGCTCCATGATAAAGTGCACGAATGTGCGGCTGGACTCTGGGTCGACCGGCTTACGGGTGAATTTGCGTGTCTCTGTGTTAAAGTATGTGTCACCCCAGAGGCGATCGGCGAAGGAAAATACGTCGAGGGAACCTGTGGGTGTGCATAGATGTGAGGCTGGTATTTGACGACATGATCAGTGCGGCTGCATACCATATGAATCTGCATACATCTGTGCAAATGAACGCAATGTGAAGCACCAGTTCATGTCTGTGCTTGCAAACGCGACGTTCCCTCGTTCAGGGCTCAGTCGCAGCTCTGGGTCAGGGTCGATAGCGCTGTCCAAAAGAAAAGATATCGTGAATATGTAGCAAAGAATAAATTAAAATCAACCTAATAAATGTGTTGATTTCCTCGATCGTGTGCTTAATTTTGTAATACGCATCTGCAGGTTTGATGCGTAGTTCGAGAATAAGTCGGTCGATTTTGTTCACAACTAGTGTGATTTTGACGCCTTCCTGAATAGCATGGCGAAGGATGGACTCCGTGCCAACCATAAGCTGCCGGCGAATTTGTTATCGAATATTGGGCGTGGTCAATAACTGCGATGACTCACCCCTTCCACAACGTCAACCACAAGAAGTATTCCGTCCACTAACCGAACAGCCGATGCAACCTCGTCAACAAAGTTGACGTGTCCTGGTGTATCGATGAGGTGTATCAGGTGTGATTTCCCAGAGGTCGTCGAGAGGATTAAGGACATGGGCGAAGATTTTATTGAGATTTCCCTTTCTCGGGACAAGATATGAGTGTCTGTATATCGTGTCTACCATTTCAAGTCCATTCAACGGTATAAATGCTGCTTTCTTTCGGGTATGTGGAAGGACAACGCACCGGCTTATCAGCATCCCAAACCAACTTATGTGTCTCAAACACCAGCATGTCCATGAGAGCCGTCTTTCCATGGTGCAAGTGCCCCACAACAGCAACATTACGAATCATCTCCGGAAGCGACATCATGTTCAAGAGGAATCTAGTATTGGCACTGAGTCTACAAAACGTTGAAATCCATTTCATACTTCACGCACCCCTTATCAAACCGCGTCTCTGGCATATCTTTTTCCTCCACTGCCCATTTCCTAACCTTGATGGGGGCAATAATCGGCTCAGTGAGCGGCTGAGCGTCCTCCTCCTGCACCATCGTTTCCACATCTGGGCCATAGACGTCTCCCGCTGACGGATAGTACTGCTTGTCTTCATGGAGTATAACGGCTTTATGTGTAGGCTCTAGTCAATAGAAAAGACTGCTAAACGCGATAAGAATGCAAGTGTTGTAGTCAGATACGTACCATCAATTTCCATTAGTGCACCTTCATCTGGCCCCGGCCCCGGCATGGACTCGTCATCGAAGCCTTCTAGGTGCGCGACCGGTGGTTGTTGTTGGAGAAACTGGTTCTGGGGCAGTTGTTCCTCTCCCTCGTCGTCGGAGTCGAGGTCGGCGCCGATGTAGTTTCCAAACTCGTCGTAGTCCTCGAACGAAGCCATTGTGGACTGAAGATTGTGACAAGGTCAAGAGATATAGCCTTGAGCGAAAAGAACAACAAGACTGAATTGCCCTGGGATGTTCGAACTTAGTGCTGGAAGAACTTGGACACGAAATATTTTCAACTCCGCGTCACGCTCAACAATGCTCAACACGACTTACAGGCTTCAACTTTTTCTCTTTCCTTCCTCTGGGCCGTTCTGTCGTCAATATGTCTCTCTCGGATGACACGCTAAGAAAGGTTACTACCTTGCGGTGACATGTTTTTCACCGATCTCAACAAAATCTGTTCTTCCAGATTCTGGTCCAGATCCAACAAACTGCTGTTCAATCGCAAAGGGCCCTTAATGTTACACAGCAACAGTCCTCTGCAAAGGACCGCGAACGACGTATTCTCCAGCTCACTATTGATGAGATCAACCAGATGGAGGGAGATGTGAATTTGTACAAGGGTGTTGGCAAGATGTGCGTGAATGGTAATCATCATGGGTGATCTCGCGTTGACTCTCGTCTTTCTCGTGCTAGGTTTATGATGGTCCCGAGGAAAACTATGGAGCGTGAGTTGAAGACACAGGAGAAGGAGCTCTCCGATGATATAAACAATTTGAATAAGAAAGTCAGCCCAACGCCGTTCATGATCTTGCACACTTCTGATTCTTTCCATCAGTCAAAGTTCCTGGAGAAGCAATTTAACGATGCACAGAACCAGCTACGGGATATTGTGAGTCTCCTTTGTCGTACATATCTTAGACCTTACTTGTTGACAATCGTGGTAGTTCCATCACGCACCGAGGCAACCATAACTCGACTAGTATACTTATATTACCACTGTATTTTATAGCGCGTATGAATGATTCCCAGCGATCCAAGGAACATCACATAGACCTTCCGTTATCGTCGGAGCCGAACTACATATTTTACAACGTAACAACATCATGAAGGCACCGTCGGCGACTTTAAAACTCGTGGATCTGTCGTGGAATCAAACAATTCTTTGTCTATCATGTCGTCTCTGGAGCCCCAGACTACTAGCAGTACTCCTCCAAAGGCCAGAAAAAATGAGAACGCGGAACGTTTGGAAGCTTAAGGCAACGCTCTCCATGTACAAGGTCAGTATAGAGCCAATATAGAGCTGCCCACAAGAAGTACTCGGAGGCTATCAAAGAGGACTCAACGAATGCCGTGCTTTGGGCAAACCGCGCAGCGAGCGGCTTGGGAATGAAAGAGTACTAATATTCACTTCGATTTGATATCGACCAAGAGTTCTAATCCGATGGTTTCTCGATCTGCAGATATCTGGATGCGGGGCGGGTATGTTCACGTTCGTGGTGTGTGATGCATGGCACTCATGTCTTTTGACCTATACCGCAGGCTACCCAACTTGGTCCTAATTACGCGAAAGCATGGGGTCGACTGGCAACTGCAGGAATGGTAACGATACCCTTTACCATACTCAATCGATCAGCTCGCCGTGATATTCATCGTATCTCCTAGGCACTTTCTAACTGGGAAGCATGGCAAAAGGCCTTGACCTGTCTGCCACCGGAAGACGAAATGACGCCTGAACACAACGCTCTTAAGGCCCAATTTGACGCAGGACTGACAAAGGCCAAGGACTCGAACGCGTTGTGGAGAGAACGTAAGGGTGATGCCTATGGATGAGGTACGCAATAACTTGCCATGGGTAAGGGTATTGGCTGTGGAGGAAGAGCTTGTCGCCACCCGGCGGATGATGTCGAGTGTATGATTTTATCAAAATCCTATCTTCCTCTATCTGAGCTCTGATCTTCCTGACAGGCCTTTGTGATCATGAACGCATACCGGGAGTTTCCACCTTTGAAGGGCTTGCGTGTAACGATCCATTGCAGGACTTCAGCAAGGGCGTCGAAATCATGAAGAAGTCAAAAATTGCACAGGTTGATGGGAAAGATGTGATAAACGGAGGTCATGTTAAGTCCCTCATCCCTCGTTACTCTCCCCTCATTAGGGTCTACCGGCGCTTGCCACCACGGTGGAGCGAAACTGGTCCAAGAAGAAGCTCCTCGGAGGCTGAAAACCTCAGGCTGACTCCTGTTCGCCGCGCATTGTCCACGACTGTACGGTACGCACATTTCCAGGGATTTGTGATTATAAACTAATGTCGATATTTCAGGTACTGGATAATCTACCAGGGCTCCATGGGAGACCACGTCGCAGGCATTGAATTTCTTCGTCGCGCCCTCGATGTTCTCGAGTGGGGGTTGCGTAAATGGAAGCATATTCCTCGCTCGGGGGATCATATTCGATCTCAATTTCATTCGGGGCGTTCGGAGGCTTTTCTTAGATGAGCTGGGAAAATACCTACATCGCTGCTTAGGTTCAACTGTTAATTTCCTACATTGAAGGGGTACTCATGAAATTGAACACTGTATCGAGGAGATCGCAGAGATCGCTCGCGAAATAATCGTGGAGACGGATTCCAATCCCCCTATCGACTCGGGATTTTTTTAGTTCCTTTTGGATTTATCCAAAGGCTGGCGCGAGTGTATGAAGCAGGAGTTTCGTTCGCGTTCTCAAATTCTGACAGCATCCTCGGATGGTATCATATTGTTGCAGAAGAAGCAGCAGAGAAGCAAGGTCTTTTCGGTCAGTCAGCAAGTACTGCACAGAGGCAGCAGACACATACTCCAAGGACGACCAACTTTCCTGAAGATCGCACTTGAAGCACACTGGTGGCGTGGTGATCCTCTCAGGCCTCTATACGCATGAGCTATTCCTGAGATTAAGAAGACTTGGGAAATCTATGATGGAGGCGGAGTATCATATGGTGTTGGATTATGAGATGGAGTGCAGGAAAGATTTTGAGAAAGGAAATCTGACTGTCATGATATCAGACGTCCTGAATATATGGTTAGCGGCGTCGTCCCGATTTTCTTCTTACTGAAAATCTACTTGTAACAAAATGCTGTCAACACTCGCTCAACTGTTCGTGAACATCTGAAAGAATCGATGGTCTGAACATCTGTGGAAGAGTTCAGCATTTGCAGGTTTGATGCATGCGTTTAACGACGTGCTGGAAGAGCTGACCGGCTCGTGCGGAGATTTGATAGTTGGACTTTAAATCAAGACTATAGAACATGATCCCGACTGTGTTTTCTATGAATCTGATGTCGAGTCTTCACTTTCTACAATCAATTGTACACCCGTGATGGAGATGTCGGTAAACAAAGGAACACCTAATCTGCCTACAGCAACCTGTCATAACTGTGGTCCTCAGGCAGGGAGAGCTTGTTTGATCCATTGCGTTACATCGTCCAGTTCTTTTGGGACCGTTGAATGACCCATTCGGGGGTACACATTATATATCAAACCTTTACATTCGCTGATCGAAGTGGATCTTGGAATACCAAGGGATGAAGTCAAGAATTCAGCAGAAACCTGAGCAACATGAGGGTCGACAACAGGATCAGCAGACCCGTGACCCATAAATATAGGGATGGATGGGGCATGTGAAGTCATCTGCAATCAGAATGACAATGAGTAACAGGCCTGCAGTTGTACGGCTTCGACTGATAACTGACGGTTTTAATTTTGTTTCTCAAGGGCAACCAGCCGCTCAACACCAAAAGTCCAGCCAATTTCCTCTCGCCGGTCAAGCCGGTTACTAACGACATTGCTCCCCCTTGGCTGAATCCGCCGAGAACAATGCGACTGGAAGGTATACCGGACTCGACTTCGGTGGAGATCAACTGGTTGATCTGTTCTACCGATTTCAGTATTCCTGGTTCATCATCGAAGGCAGATTGAGAAAGGGGTATAAAGTTGATATCAAACCTGGAATCAGAAGAATCAGACGGTTTCAGAAGAGGACAGGGGTGGAAGATCTACCAAGCAGGCATCCGCATGCCTCCGTTTAGTGTGACTGGCCGATCCAGTCTATTGGTTTAATTATAAGTGGAAGGGAAATTTAGAGCGCGTCAATCAAACGGCAGGTTTGTGGAATCGAAGAGCTTACGCATCAGGTAGGATCCACTTTATATGGCCCAGGGCATGGTCGCCTCGAAACATGTCCAGGATTTGTTTCCATCCCAGTTCACTGCTACCTTTATCTCCTAAGCCCTGATATGATCGATCATGATAAGTTGACAAGTTAGCAAGCGCGCATTGGGCTAGACTAGCGAACCCTACATGAAGGAATATCACGGTCGCAGTGTGCTGCTTCACGGTAGGAAGAGTAATAAACTTGAGAGCAGCAGCAGCAGCCATGATGATCGTTGGGAACTCCAATCTCAGTTGGAGAGTCGGAATCAATGAACGCGTCCACGAGAAATAAGATAGACCTCATTCATACTCGACTACGTCACGTGAATCTAGCACTCGAATGTATTTCATCTATAAAAACCTTTCGGTGACCTTATTGCAAATTCTGGCCCCGAGGAAATCTCTTGGCATATGTTATTAAGATGCCTCAAAAATATTGGGTGCAGCGAGCAAGTGTTGTAGGAGCATTGTAAAGTTTTGTCTCGAAAGTTGAGATTTTGATCATCTAGCTGATTGCCAACTTTGCGAACAACAATCCTCCACCACTTTTCTTTCCTTCAACATTTGGCTTCCACAATTTGTTGCCGAGCACAGAGTTAGCGTGTCGCGGTCATCATCAACAACGGCGCCCACAGCTGCCACCCAACATGTCAAGACCATCCTGCTTAATATGGGGATGACAGTATAGGCTGTAAATGTCACAGACAACACCCCCATTTCCAGCCACTGTTGTCGTGCATTCTCCACCACACGTTTATCCATATTGAACCCAGAATCTGGATGATGACGACGTGCAGCCCCACCACTGCTGACTGCTATGTGAGCCAGCATCCCCCATTCGGGGCCTTGGCAAGCTATCAGATTCGAAGCTGGGTGAGCTGAAGTGTTCAGTGCCAGTCTGCACTCTGTGCGGTGCTGTTGCATGCACCTCTGCTCTGGCCTTGAGTGGCCTTGATGATGAGGGGAGACCCGGACCATCCTGAGGTCGGATCATTCTCCAGAGGATATACCTCTGGAGGAGGTGGATGCCAGCTGGACAGGTAAGAAGGCCTGGCACGGGCAGGAGGTTGGTTGTCCATGCGAGAGGTGCTCGAGTTTCTGTGGACCCTCTGGCGCTGATTTAAATGTTTCCAGATACTGGGACCCACCCCCAGCCTCACGAGCAACTGCTCATGGGGGGTCATGGAGGATGGTTTGGAGGCAGAGAACAGCGGTCGATGGGCGGGAAGTATGGTGGTGTGGACGGAAGTGAACACAAACAGTGCATGGGCATAGAAGGGGGTGGACATGTTCTCCTTGCGGTGCTCAACGCTCAACGGCGTGAGGGGTTGTTACCAATTCATTGTTACCAGTTTGTCATCCCTGTCATCTCGATGTTTTTTGAAGATTTTCGAAGTTTCTTCCAGCTCACCCCAGAAACCCAAGAAATGAGCTGTTCGACATGCAGCCCCACCACTGCTGACTGCAATGTGCGGCCATACTGAACCCAGAATCTGGGGAGAACGCAGCAGTCAAGCTAGCCCTTGCTGAAACGCGGCAGAGTCAGATGGAAACCTGAGCCACCCCACCCCTCCACTGCTCTGACTGGAATAACTGGACTCCAACCAGAATAACTGGACTCCAACCAGAATAATTGGACTCCAACTGGAATAACTCCTCAAAGAAACAAACACGTGGGGTTTCATACAATACTTTGCCTGTAAGTCCCCTCTGAAACTGAACTGAACTGGACCGATTAGGACCGCATTCTGCCAGACTACAAACATCGATGAGATTTTCATCTCTGGGAGCAACTGTGTGTTGTCGAGAGCCTTGGACCACCGTCCTGCTGGAATTTCTCGACTCGGGCGCCATTTTTAAAAAAAACCTTGTATGTTAGCCTCAATGCCGGCTTTCGACTCAATCTGAGCAAAACACGTGACGTAGTCGAGTATGAATGAGGTCTATCTTACACGAGGGCAATCACGAGACCAATTTGGAGTTATTTCAAAAGTTTACAACATGACACATTGTTTGCGAAATACTGCTTCACCCTTCGCATTGTACACAATATCTACTATCAGAGACTCATAAATACAATTATTATTATATCTCTACGGAAGCACATTATTTATTCACTTGCTGTGGAAAGCTACAGACCGACTTTTGAGTTATTTCGACTAATTTAGAAATGCACATGACATTGGATATAGATCTTAGATTGAAATGTGCTCTAATAGTAGTAGACTATGCAGGATTTGAAGTGTGATTCTCAGTTCTCACATTTCAAAGGTGGTGTACATCTCTCATATCAAGGGCGCTCAATTATTAAGTTCAGAAAGTTCGTTCACTTTAGTTCATCAATAGTAGCGGTCAAAGTTTGCGATTATTGCACGATTATGTCCACGATTTTAGGGACACGGATAATCGCGATTATTGTAATAATCGACGATTATTTGTACGATTATCGAAGGCGATTATTTGACGTGCTTACATTTTTGCTTACATCACACAGAAGATCATAGATCTGTCAAAATAATCGTGTCGCCCCGTAATCGCCCTCGATAATCGTCACGGTCAAGGGGACTCGGATTATCGACGCGATTTTTGATTCATAATCGTACAATAATCGCACTATTAATCGTGTAATAATCGCAAACTTTGACCGCTACTAATATATAGCTGTTTTTGGTACAAAGTTGGACTTCGCTGTGGAAGCAGAAAATGTTTGAGCGATGCTCAGTGCGGCTCGCGTCGAAGCGCATCGTAACATAGTTATGGTTGGCGGGAACTCCACGGTACGTTTTGACCTTTGCACTTTGATTTTCGATGTTTGGCTGATTGCTGACAGATTTTATTCCCACTAACCAGGAGAGTTCCGAACAAGCGACATTGTGCTCAGCGTGCCCGACGATGTAGCCTGCTATTTCCTCCATTTCCCCTCGGTTTCTTGGGTTCATATGGAGTATATAGCTGTATATATGGTTTTTTTTCGTGTGATATCCAGTCTATAATGCTTAGTTACCATGCTACTGTGTGTACTGTTCCAGTTGTGAAAATATTATGCTCACTTGGGCACAAAATTACAAGCCCATAGAGCGTACAGGCAATTTTTGGGCAATATCTCATCGATCGCATTATAACTTTGTCACCAAAAACAGTAATATATTGATGAACTAAAGTGAACGAACTCTCTGAACTTCATAATTGAGCGCCCCTATCACAAGTCATCTGCTCGTTGTATTAATCATTCGCGCCGTAACTATTTTACTAGCACCGAATATGAAGAGCTACTGACGTCTAGACGCAACAGGACACGATGAATCGGTGGTCTATAATACAAGGAAGCGTGATTCATTAGTAGTCTAACTGATTAATGGTTCTCCTAATGCGAGTCTAGTCCGTGAGTATCCCCCACCGTGGCCTATCGTCTGGCATAACGCAGAAAACGGGACGCAACTGGAAAGGCATTTGAGCGCAACACCGACAAGGAAGAGAAGAGCACTCACCGATCGTAACAATAAGGTTGAAACCTATTAAGCGTGATTATCTTGGTAATGCAACGGTGACAGAAAAGCAATGCCAACTCACCTACATACGAGAGGAGGATGAAGGCATCCCTCCATCTCTGAGAGAATCTAATGTTCAAGGGCAGGAAGTATTGGTCGCCCACTGCATACTGGCAGTACCGACAAGCAGCTGTATCATTGAGGTTGTCGATATAGCCACCAAAATTGTGGACGAAGTCTTGGCCCCATGTGGAACACGTCTGCCCGGGAGGCGGAGTGAAAATAGTCCACTCATCGCTGTTGCATCGGATGACCAGACCGCTGCATTGATAATCTTAGCAAAGGAAGTGGCTATCAGGAGCACATACGTACTGTAGCTCGGTAGAAACCATCGCAGCGAGCGTTCTCGTATATGGAACGAGGGGATAGAGCCAAGCGCGCCAGAAGCGCATCATGGTTGGATACGGAATGGTGACACCACAAAATGTACTCAGAACCAATGAGAGGAAAGGGTTGAATAGGACGGCAACCTGGGAAGTAAATGCTGCATCAGCCTACGAACCAAGCAACAAATGAACTTAGCAGCTACCTGCACGCTTGGCGACAATGCTGCTACCAGTTGCCCCAATGAAACACCAAACAACAACATGAATATAATGATCAGCAACTGGAATCCAGTTCCGGGGGTTCCAGCGCTGCCTTGGCCGAAGTGCATAGGATAGACCTGAGAAATTGTAAAAATGTGTGGAATGAATTCATAAAGGGCATACCATTAAGACCCAGTAAAGGATAGCGCAAAGAATACTATAAGGTATCTCTCCGAGCAATTGACCGATGGCAAACACATATGGAGAATATATGCGACTGGAAGCCTCTGCATATCAAAAAGGGAATGTGAGCAATGCGTAAACTCATACGGAAAAATATACGGCCTTACCTCGAATGAAAATTCCTGTGATAGAGTTATCGTCAACTACAATGAAATATACAGTTTACATCACACGCACTTCTGTTGAAGATGAACTGAGGCTCGATCTGCGACATTACAAGAGCAGGCAACACAACGAGCCAGAATCTAGGAACATATCAATTACGCGAACATTGGACTCACAATCCACTCACATGGAAAACACTCTGAACTGGAGTTCCCTCACGCTAACCCCAAGCTGCAGGAAGGACAAGGAAACGAACAGAGAAATGAACGAAGCTACGAAAAATCGAGTGAAGAGGTAGTCGGGTGACCTCCACAACGCGAGGTTGTTCCGCTGAACGACTATTCTGAGCTGATAGAGGAAAGGAGTAGCGTCTATATGGAAAATTATTGAGGGTTGCGACTGACGACATTACAGAATTACGAACATGTGCTTAGAGTTTTGTTATCGGGTTCCGGACGGGACAACGCTTCTTCCTTGATAGCCTTGATGTCATTCTTGACTTTTTGGCACTCGGACGAGTCCAGCCACACATCCTTCCAATCACGGTCGCCGATCCTTGGGCTGACACCAGCACCGATGGCTTCGAGCATATATTCAGCCGGATTCATGTTGGGTGGACACTTCGCTCCATGGCGTGCGAAATATCCTCGGATGATATGAGAGTCTTCACCAATGTCTCCGAAGTACACCGTTTCTCCCCCTCGCTCTAGTAGTAACAAGCGATCAAAACTCTCGAACAGAAGTGAGGACGGCTGGTGAATGGTACACAGGATGGCCTGTCCTTGGTCGGCGAGTTTCCTCAAGAAACGAACTAGGTTCCAAGCGCTGTATGAGCCATATGTCAATGCTGCTGAGGGACTCATAATGATCTATAAAGCAACCTTTGAGCATCTAAACCTGACGTAGGTTCATCCAAAAAGAGAAGGAGCTCCGGTTTGCTTGCAAGCTCGACTCCAATCGTGAGTCGCTTGCGAGCCTCGACTCCAAGACTGAATACCAAAGCTTCCGATAGATCCTGGAGCTCCAGTAGCTCGATCATCTCTTCAACATAGTCGTCTTTTTCCTCCTTGGAGATATGGACAGGCTGCCGTAGATAAGCCGAAAAACGCATGGCCTCTCGAACCGTAGCAGTACCTATTCCGGATATCGTCAGCACCAAGTGGACAGTTTAGCCGAAGTCGAATTTCACCTTCATGAACATCCATTTGTTCCGCTGAGCAAATAGTAAGTTAAAAATGGCTAACATGGAATCCAATGAGCAATATACCATAAGCCGTCCCTCGTGCGAAATCAGAGGTTAGCGGTCGTCCTTCAACAAGGATGTCTCCGGTGATAACACCGATATTTTTTCGTTGAGCCAAGACATCGAGACATGTTGTTTTCCCTAAACAATTAATTATATATGTCCGACGGCTGAATTCATGAACGCAAGACATACCTGCGCCGCTCGCACCCATCAGCGCTGTCAGTGTGCCAGGTTTCACATAACCATTTACGTCATGCAGGAGGCGAAGAGGACCAGACGGTGTCGGAACCTGGTAGTTTAGCCCTTCCCAAGTAAACGTCTTGGTAGATCGAACAACACCACTATAGCATTTGAGTTGATTAAGTTCACCAGGTCGGACACTTAAAATGTCTCACCCTTGCATCTTCTCTTCGTGTTCTATACCTTGCTCCTTTTCTCGCTGACGTTCGGCTTTCCTCTCACGCAGAATTTCATTCCGTTTCTTCGTCTCAGCATCTTCTTTGGCGAAGATCCTAATGGAAAGGTCTTGCCCGTATTGCTGAAGATGATGTCAGGCAAAGTGGTACCAAAAGCTATCAATATCCTCACGGGGTAGAATTCGAGAGCAATAAGCTGAGTGACTTGGAAGGCAATAAAAAAGCCAACGAGGACGAGGAAATTGCGCTTCCATAGATCACTAACGTTGATACCGTATCCGGCGGCGATGTAGTTGCTTCCAGAAATAATGTCGCTTCCACTCTGCGCACCAAAGAGGGTGCATGCTTGGTTCGGACCCAGATTATTCCTATATCATAGTCAGTATCGACGGAACCAAATGTGCTCCAAGAGACTCACGGATATTGAGTAACACCTAAGCCGTTCCTCGGGATTATAGCGTTGCCATCACAAGTCAACTAGATGCCGAATGAGAATGGAACAAACAGTACAAGGAAAGACTCTCACCTGGATACGCATGAATTCGTTTTCCATACAACCTTGCCAAGCTTGAAAGAAATTGTGTGGTCAGAGTCACTGCAATCTGGGAGCAACGAGACAAACCATATGCCACCGGATTAACATAATACTGTGAGTTACACACATTTAAGTACCATGTGCAATAATCAAACGAAGATACGCACGATCCAAAAGAGCCATCTCTTCATCTTAGTAACTGGAATGATGTATCCCGTGTATTGAACACTAGAAAACATACATCAGAACAAATCAATTGCGAAAAGGCGTCAAATGACTGACAAATTGGGAACGAAGAAAGCCGCCAGACGGAAAGCTGCGTCAAAACTAACACATACGAGACCGAAAGTGCGGAAGAAGCCTTGCATGGCAAGGTAGGCGATGTAATTGAACACGTGGAAAGTGAAGAACGCTCCAGCTGATCGATGCATGCCAGAAAGGAAGTACGCTATAATGTTGAATAGCAAGACCCTGGTTGCCGAGAATGGCAAATCGGCCAAGGTATTGGCCAACGCGATAGCTGAAGGTCGGTACATGCTGTAACTGGTCTAGAAAAAATAATAACGTGACGGCTACAGGACACACAACGTCTTCACTAACCTGCTTGCGCAAGATAGGCCTTCCGAGCATTTGCATTGGCATCTGGGGGAGATATTAGAACTGCGCCAAGAAGAGAACCTAACAACATACCTCTCCGAAGGCGTCGAGACATGTAGTGAGCAAGGCAGCGAAAATGACACTGCAGACCAGGACACCATTATAAACAAGAGTCAAACTGTCCACATGTCAATTTCACGCACCTTCCTCGTGTAAACGCACCAGCAGAAGTAGTAGACTGATTATAGAAGGCTGCACCAATAACGAATGCAAGAACCTTAAAGCCAAAAAGTTAAGCCAGAACAGCATGGTACAGGAACGATATGCATACAATTGAAAGGGAGAAACTGGTGTACAGCTGGAACCGGTCCTGAATCTTTGTTTGGAACTGGCGCACCACCAACGCTCGGACTTGACCCGTAAAACCGAGGGTATAAGGACTCTTTGCGGAAACCCCTTTCTTCTTGTCAGCAGCGACAGCGGCACGGAATGTTTGCTGGTCCGCCCTTTCAGTCTCCATCAGAAGCTTGTATTTTCCCCGGCTATCTTCACTTTCACGAGCAAAAGTCGATAAGAAAAACGCGTTCTCGAGGGCTTCTGGGGTGGATGGAGTATCTCTGGCAGAGCGTCCAGGCGCAAACTGACGTTGATTGGGATCCGTGCAGCCAGTAAGGTAATCCGCAGTACTTTGACGAGGCAGAGCTTTGTATCCGAGACCCTCGAAATATGCTCGAGCTTCTGAGGGCCGTCCCATGAAAACCTGGCGTCCCTCGTCGATTACCATGACCTTATCAAACAGGTCGTATATACCTTCACCTGCCTGATATCTGAACAGCGTCAATGGTAAGATTAGTATTGTATGGAGGAGAACAAGCGAGCTGTACTTACAATGTTACGAATGTAGTTTGTCCAAGGACATCTGTCATAATCCTCAGACTTTTTATGAAGTCCAATGCAGTTGATGCATCCAGGCCTCGAGTAGAGTTGTCCCAGCACTGCACACGAGCGCGGGTAGCCATCATCTCTGCGATACTAACACGTTTCCTTTCACCACCGGAGACGCCCCGAACGAATTCATCACCAACAAGCGTCTGCTTGGTGTGGGAAATATTGAGCATCTTCAGTAGTGTGTCCTGGACTTCCCTGTCGAACTCTTTGCGGGATACGCCTGGCAGACGGCCATTCGGACCGGGTGTTTTACTTCGGAATAATTATCAGCACAAAGACTCGGTGTTCGACAGCAGACTCACGTGGACAAGGCAAAAGCGAGGGTTTGAGCAACTGTCAAGGTAGCGAGATGGATGTCATCTAGAGAACAAATCGGTTAAGACCTGGGGAGCGGTAATATGTCAACCAACCTTCTTGATTATATACTACTTCCCCCTTGTAGTGCTTCGCCATGTCTTTGGCATCGATTCCGGCGTATGAGACGTTACCTGAGACATTAGCGTAACCCTCTCGTTGATTTGCAATCGCTTTGAGGAACGTTGTACATCCCGAACCGGGACATCCAAGAACCAGGCACATTTCACCTGGTTTCAATGATCCAGAGGACCTATAGACAAGTCTTCAACACCACTATTGAGGAGTCAGGATGAAGCTGCTCACTTGTGAAGTATTGTCCTCGTGACTTGATTTTTTTTCGGCAGCAACGGGGTTATCCAGCTCCAGATCCAGAGAAACGGACCGATAAAGAAACCCATCATAGCCGCTGAAAATTTGTTAATGAAAAATTTGACTTGGAATCCTTCATGAAATACTAACCTCCCAAAGTTCCGACATAAAACTGACAAAACACAGTGGCGAGCAACCAACGTTGGTAATCACCATGCTATTGATAAAGATTACTCACTTTGTAATCCATTCCACCCATAACATCAACTTGAAAATCCTCCCACACCACTCCCACATGCTATTGCATGATTCAATATAGCAAGAAAACCAAACACCCCAAACTACTGACCTTGTGTTTGATACCCGCGTTCTGGTTCGCGTCGTTTGAGGACGTCAGGTAATCACGAAGGTCAAACTGCTCTGCTGCGTCCACATTGGCTTTTTCCACATCATGCGAAGCGATAGTAGTAGTGCTCAGTCGCTGTTTATTATTAGCCGATTGCTTGGAAAGTGAACGTGAAAGAGCGTGAAACTCGTTTTCAGCGCGGACAACGTCGATACCCGAGGAGCCTGGCCTGCTATCTTGCTGCTTCTCATCGTAGAGCGTGGCAGCATCGGCAGGAGTGTCAGCCATTGCCCAATAACACTGCAGCTGTGATAGAAAGTGTAAAGACAGTCACCATATTTATGAACCTCTTAAATGTTTCCGAGACGGATACTATCCGCTTTTGGTACGAGCTGAATAATGTTATTGATATATAATATTGCGGACATCGCGGCTCGACCTTCTGTCGTTTACTCAGTACCTAGATCGATATCAGAGATAATCTGAAATAATTAAGAGGACCTACGGTTCTGCGGCCCCCTTAGAGCTACAAGAGGATTGGTATGGACATCTCGTAGTTGGGCATCGACGACGTTATGGCTTGACATCAGCGCGATTGTGTCAGGGTTCACATGTGGTGTAATTCTGTGAAACGGCCCGAAGACATTTAGGGGATGGGATGAAGTATGATGAGAAAAATCAGATAAGACTTACTTACTTAGGTAATACTTTGTCAAAGTCTTCATGATAAATTTCGGTGTACGGGAAACAAACAAGCTTATTAAGCTTCGTTTGTTTTCCTTGGCACTCGCTGCCGTCCACGCCACTTGATGGCTCCGCGTTGAACGTTTGACTCGTCATTGACTCGTCCGTCGGCTCGGTCTTTCAAGATGACTCTCTAGCCGAAACCTACGTTACATATTATGCTGTATACCTTGATACGAGATAGTGGTGGCAGATCGCAGTTAAAACGTTAAAAACCGTATGGATATCGGTTGGCGACCGCGGAGATCACCATTGCCCTTCCTGCTAGCGCTTGCAACTGTCTGCTATGTACTCAAAACCAAAATCATCAATGATAGCTGAGTATTATATCTCCTGTCGAAATACTTATATTATACATATCGAAAAATCGTACACCTGACAGACCCTGCCCACGGAATCAAGAATCCATCTGGACGGGTGACGGGACCTTGATCTAGTTTGATCTTCGTTTTCGAATACTACATATTTTCCTGTGTAGACTTCCGGATGTGTGACAAGTACAACGATATCGATGTTTGGACGCTTGAAGCGGGTAACAACCATTCAACCCTGACTCTTCTTGATACCAAAGTCAGAAACCAAGTTACTTAGTGAAGTCCATGAAGCTCATGGTTGTAGTTGTTAATAAGAGGCTGAAGCCGTCAACGGAAGACAGTTCGCCCTGAGCCCGCAACGCAGCCTGTCATCTAATTTTCA
The DNA here is from genome assembly GCA_026075535.2 of Tricholoma matsutake. NCBI lineage: Eukaryota > Fungi > Basidiomycota > Agaricomycetes > Agaricales > Tricholomataceae > Tricholoma > Tricholoma matsutake. Next base: position 10,119,173 of record AP026540.1, on the reverse strand, counting down.
TCCGCACTCCAAGATTTTTTTTTTATGGTCCTGCTCAAATAGCCCTCTTCTGGGCCCTGTTTTCGAGTTGGATCCTGCCTCTCCTAGAATGCCCTTCTTCCACTTGGCCCTGTTCCTCTTCGCCTCCTTCACCATTCTTTCGGTTTTGGCCAACAATAGCACAACTAGCAATAATTCCGGGACAAGCACACCCAGCAAAAGCTCCTCCACCAGTACATCCGGCAGTATTCCTACCAGCACCCTCAAGACCAGCAAACGTGGTCTCGCCTTCTCCACAGGTGACACCCCAGGCGATCTGAACAATGCCAACCAGACAAATAGCGTCATCACCTGGCAATATGACTGGGGTAGCATTCCTGCTACGTATATCACCGACTCACATATTGAGTACGTGCCTATGCAGTGGGGTTCATACAATGCCGGTGCGTTCTCCAATGCCGTGAAGAGCCAGGGTGCAAAGACTATACTGGTGAGAACAGGCAACCTTCTTGTCTTGCTAAAAAAAAAGTAAGCTTTCGAGAAGGCCTTCAACGAACCAGATGCTGCCAATCAGGCGAATATTCCGGCCAAGGAAGCAGCGAGCATCTGGCAGCAGTTCCTGGAACCTTTGAAAGCGTCTGGAGTCAGGCTTGGGGGGCCTGCGGTCACCGCCTCCGGCACAGGAATACCCTGGCTGATCGACTTCTTCTCTGCTTGTTCCAATTGTTCAGTTGATTTTATACCACTTCATTGGTAAATCGATAACGCTCCCGCATGTACTCCGCACTGATTATGTGACCTAGGTATGGCGAAGGTGTCGGAAATTTTTACCAGTACCTATGGTCGATCCACGGCCAGTTCCCGTCAAAGCCTATATGGGTGACGGAGTACGCATGCACGTCAACGAACGAGACAGGTGAGATTCTGTGCGCCTTCTCAGGTCATGTCAAGTCAATGTTATTTTCTGTCTAGTCATTGCTGATTTCCTCAATCAATCCATCACCTATTTGGATTCTTTGGACTGGATAGAGCGATATGCCTGGTTCGGATTCTACGTAAGTAAAGTTTGTAACGCCGCCAATCGCAGTGGCTCACTATACAGCTTGGCCGATAGAGGGAAACACAAGGCACCCAGTTCAGTACTGGTGAGTGCCAAAAAAGCAACGGGTTTGGGGTATTGATTTCTCCGATTCAGGTCTTCTGGACAACGTCGGAGGTCTGAATGACTTGGGCCAAAGGTATGTTGGCGCTAAGACGGTCCACACCCAAGTGATCACCCAAGTTCCTACTCAAACGTTCACAACTGTCAACGGGGCGGACAGCCCTACGCAGGGGCTCGTCACCACGTATCCAGCTCTATCAAATTATTCCCCTCGCCGATGGACCTTCTCGGGTGGAGAGACACTGCCATTGGGGACGGCGTTCTTCGTTGGTGCCTTGTGCACAATGTTGTAGGCAAACAAAAACGGTCGGCAGTATGTGGAGCATCATTCACTGTAAAGGCAGACTCCTTTTTATTTTTAAATACCTATTTTGGCTGTAGTCATTAGCACTTTGCGGAAATACAGCATAATAACCCTTGTCACGTTCGGTAGGTGGTTAATGGTTCTGCATGAATGACAAGAGATCTGACTCACACAGGCAGGTGTTGATGGATTCGCGTGGTCGTTTTCCATCAATTTCATCCATACTTCTTGTGATCGGGGCCGCAGCTATATATCCACCAGGAGACGCGAGCGATGTGTAATTCCGAACAAGGTCAAAGTTTCTTCGTCAGCGATCTCCAAAATGGAACTATCAACGATTGCTATCATAGATAACTTCCTTTTAAATATTCATGAACAACTTAGAGTTGCAGATTGCGCTCTAAGCTGGAGAGTCGTAAGACACGTAAATGTTGCTGATTCTTCTCTGCTCGAGCGCCCCGGGGCCCGGGCACATCGTCGGCAACAGTCATGTCATTGTCCCCAGCTTCCGCTCCGTGGAGCCCGCGCACCATCACTGTTCTGTCAGCGTCTCTGAAGTGCTATCATATGGCCGCAGATAATTGAAATACGACAGCCAGCACCCTTAGCATTAGTTTTACAACGAGAGCATCGTCTTCTAGAGCGGTCCGAGACTGAGAGATGAGCAAAGCATAAGAGATTTTGTCGATACAGTGACATGAATTGTTGGGAACTGGAAGGTTGCCGACTCACGCGATGGATACGAGGTAAGACGCTTATTATTGTTGTGTGACTACTTGACTAATAGTAATGCCTGCCATGTCACAGTACCTACTACAGCTGCCTCCCAACATGAATCCAGGAGCAACGAGGGGGCGTTCAAGAGGTGACGACCTCACCCGAATGTTGAGATCTGAGATGAGGTGATGATGGGCAAGTTTAAATTGGTCGTTGCTGACAAATATCCTCTGAACCACATGGGTTGCACCATGAAAGCGATAGCCAGTCTGTCCTTACTTATCTTTGTCCCGAGTCTAGTATTAGGCCATGGAGGCCACGAAAATTCAGGGCCAGCTGCTGGAGAAACAATCCAGCAGTATGCTCAAAGACACGTACGTCGTTTTTTGGCACAGTATCTGCCGACAACTAAACGCCCATGCAGATGTCTACAGAGCACCATATGTAATTGGCTTACCATCGTTGTATCTGTGTCTTACCTATTTCTTTATGTTAGTGACTCGTTCGATGTCCGGAGTTTTCACGCCCTACACGACCTGAATGGGTAAAATGGACGGTTGTTGTCCCTTTTAATATTCTAATTTTTAGGCAGTAATGGTATATGGGAACCAGAGGAAATTGAGGCCATTTATGGTGTTCACCACGTCTACTCCACGATGCAGTCCAAGGCAAGTGTTTTAAATAGAGACGTTCGTTGGACTAGACATTCCGAGCAGGACGACGCGCAGCACCAGGAGAAGGCAAAGTACATCGTGAATACTGTGCTACAGAGGCTCGATCTTAATAACGACGGGCAAGTGACACCGGAGGAGCTGGAAAAGGTCGGTTTGGCTGGATTACCGAATTTCAATGACCTAGGCGCCGAGGGACATCATTATGACGTAGAAAGTGGTGAGTCCAAACCTATCTATGTCCCGTTGGTTCCATTCTCAGAATTGCTATAGAATTCTTCCTGCATCACGAAGGTGAATTCCATAAACAAAAATTGAGATGCTGTTGTGGTTTACAGTGCGGGAACAGAACAATTTCACTCGACACCAGAAACCCAAACAGATGATGCGTACAACCATCCTGAGGACATTGAACACTTCGCTCAGCATGAGGCTATCGAACGCCAAGAAGCCGAGCGGGAAGCGAAGTTCCAAGGAATCACCGTCGAAGAAGCTCTCGAAGCTCAACGACACCCTCAGGCCGATCCCCCCCCACAACAACCTCTTGATGGTTCCACACAGGGCATGCCTCCTTCCAGCCAAGCCCACCCCCACGACGATCAAGGAGTCCCGTTTTCACCAGTTTCAGATCCCCCTGCACCTAAAATCACTCGCCTGACCCCCCCGGAGAAGCAAGATCCTAACGTCAGGTTTAAGGATGCGTCGTCTCAAGCTGGCAGGAAGGGCGAATGGGGAACCGGCCAAGCTGGCTACAAGGCACCTACCGAACCCGGTGACAGAATGAGGTACCCTCTACAGTCAGTCTACATATCTTGTTGCTGACCAGTTGTACTCTCTACCTCCTAGAAAAAATTTGCCTTATAAGGTACTCCCTCCTTTGCGGCATAAGGGCCCAGATTGCTAACCATGCAGAATCGCATACAGTACAAGTTCCGTCGCAATTGGGGCGATTTTTAGTCATCATGCAATTTTATCTTGCACATTTGGGGTTGGCTATCTTTGATTTATCCAATGATATTCTGTTTGCTTCCCTTGGATCATGTGTGCTGCCCGTTATAATGTAGATCGTGCCTATCCATTCGTTTGCGGAGAGCCTAACCCATTACAGATAAATTACAACGATGAAATAGGCTAGAGAGGTGGTATTAACAAACTGCAAATGAGGTATATCTTCAATCCCTTCCCATTTTCGTCTCACCGCCCGTCAAACATATCATCCATAATGCCCAGTTCTACCGCTTCCCAATCCACGTTCCCACCGCTTGCATAGACACTCTCATAAGAGGCGATGCTTACATTGGAGAAAAACGGTATGAGGTCTCGGATGCTGTCGATCTGTCGCAACAAATTCAGCAAGGGCCGCCGAAGAGGTCGTTCGGTCGCAAAATCGGCAAGGTGATTCGGAGTGGTGATTCCAGTACGAGCAGGATCCTGTGATGATAGAAAACTGGTTAGAGTAGTTACGCAAACGCGACAGATCGTCTTACCCCTACTGGGAGTGCACCTGCAATTTCAGCTAACTGGTCCATCATTGCTTCGGGGAACCAGTCGTCTGGACGATAAATGGCATCAACGGTGTCCGTAATGAAAATCCATTGATGTCTAGAAAGGCATGACTTTAATAGCCCACTCCTTAACTGCAGAGCCTTACATTTGGAACTCTTGCGTTTGTAGCACTAGAAGTAGATCCAAACACTTGCTGGCAGCAAGGACCAGCTGTAAGTCTTCCGAACCATCAGACGGCAGCGAGATCATGGTTTGCTCAAAAATACGGTACTGGAAGTGACCTTGTTAGGAAATATTCAAGTAAACTATAAGGACGACATACCAGCTCCGTCAACAGGACCGGCCAAAAGCTGGTGAGGTTGTGGGGCGACAATCGACACAGAATTACCCGTATGCACAAAAACACTTCACTCTGGACAATAGGCGCTGACACATTTTTCATGATGTCAACGAGCTTTTCTTGGATGGTGGGTAGTTGAGTAAGAAAAGCATTCTTATCTCCCGTAAACAGGGCAAATGATAACCGTCGAACATTGAGCGATCTGAGCAGCATCTCGTACTCCCGATTTGTAAAGATATTTGCAGATGGAGCTGTTGTCACTTTTGCTAGATGGAGTGCAATGAGAGCTGAGTTATCAATGATGGTGGAAGTTGGAGCGTACATAGCAGTTCAGGGAATGCCGTTTTATCTGCATCGAATAATGTCTTCACAATGGGCCTCCAGGTTTCCGCTGCTTCCCTACTGCAGTTGAAGAGTCTGTTGTCGTTCAGAAGGTCTATGACAGGCGGACGCCAAGCCTTCAGAGCAGTTGGTATTCTGGCCATGCCCTGAATAATTGCAAGGACAGTTGAATCCACGTCCATTGGTCTTTGAGCAAACTGGTTAGACAATTGTTAAGAAGTGAGGGGCTGGTATTAACCTTGATTTCCCTTTCATGGCCGGGTTCACAATATAATAAACGATGTTGTTGCATGCAGCAGCAATTTTATCGTTGTCCACCAAAAATTTACGTAAGTTAGGCACGACACTAGATGCCATGAAGTTGTTGATCTACAGTTTGCGTCCATCAACACAGGATTAAAAGATATGAACATGCTCACCTGAGCTATTAGTTCGCTGGAAGCACCAAGTTTCGGTGTGTCTGGCGGCGCTGGCGCTGAACTCGTGTCCACCTTCTCCTCAAGCTTGTTGTCTGTCAGACAAAGATAAAAATCTGCATTTTCTGGTAAGATTTAGCGTACCATTGCTACGAGGTACTGGAGAATCTCGACCATTTGTGATCAAGGATTCTTTGGTGCTGCGACGTATCCAAGAACCTTGATCAAATGAACGACCAACAAATACCACGCTCGATTCAAGGAGCTTGCTAAAATTGTCCTGTGGTAAGAGATCAGTAAACCAAGAATTATCGACATGATGACCGAGCAACCTGCAGCTCCTTTCGTATCCGTCTGTCTTCCATAGCGGTGGTTTGAGTGATCTTTTCGGCCAAAACTATCAGACAACTGAAAAACTTCAACTGAGCACAAATCACGCTATTAGCCTGACATACCATAGAGCAGGGAAGTTCTGTGCTTTGAAGTCACGCGTACTTCCACTGACGTCCTTGACCAACTGTAGAAAGCGGCCCCAAACCTGAACAGCCAAAGGTCCCTCTAGCCGTCGTAGATATTGCTCGAGGAATTTAAACAGAACGATTTCCGTGCTAATAATTTATCTCGGTCAACATAATGCTCCGAAGAGGCTAAGAATAGATAAAACGCACAGATTCGGATTAATTGCCTGTCGTTTACTCTTCTCAGATACCCCTGATATGCGACATGTGATGCTTTCGCATATGATGTGGACCACATTTTGAGCATTTGCAATGAGCACATCGACAAGTTCGAAGGCCGCATCCGGAGAGATTTTAGAGCCCTATAGGATATGAGTTACAGCAATACCAGTCAACTTGAAAGCACGGACAGGAAGATCTTTACTCCAACAATCCACAATCGATTCAAAAACCTCAGCCGACTGGACACGAAAAAGATGTTCCAGCACCCGACGACATCGGACTCGTGTCCGATTGTAAATGACGGACAACGATTCATCCTTTGAAGCCCAGGTTTGAGGATTTGTCCAGACGAGGGTGCCCCATATCGAATACAAAACACGAATGCCCTCATCCAACGATCTATAGGCCGGTGAGCGAGCCTGCATATGAGCCGCATTAGAATCTAACACTCAGCTAAAGCAGTCAAGCTTACTGTCAGTTGGTCCTCTGGTACTTGCTGTGTAGTGTCGGAGCCAAACACATTCGAGACCATACCAAGCAACCCACTATTTTCTGGTGCGGCTTTCTCCATGGTCGGCGTTTCGTCATCCGAAGAAGACAATTCCGATGTGTATGCAAGGCTAAGAGAGACCATCCGTTCCAGACCGTTGAGTAGCATGATCATTTCCGCATCTGTCGTAAAAGATGGCAAGTCTTCTGTGTAGTTTTGCCCTTGTGATGACACGTGGAGGACATCCCGTAGCGAGGTGGACAATTGGTGGCATATACAGTCGTTCAGCGGCCCAACAACGGCTTGCAACGCGGGCTGGAACTGTGGAACTGCCATGAGAAGAAAATCAAGCCAATGCTGTAGAACAGGTCGGTTTGTTCGGACAGCAATACCGTCGATGAGTGTTTGAATCAAAAGTGAATCGCCAGAATAACTCCGAGTGGTCACATTCCCGTCGTGTCCAGTAGAGCTATTATATGTACTCCCGTCCTGTTTCTCCCTGTTTACCTGCCGAGAAGATTCGTCTTGCGTTGTTGATACTGATATCACGGAGTGTAGTAGATGCAGCAGCTTGTTTTGGAGGTCGAGTCGGCTTAAGTGGATACAAAAGTACAGCTTCTGTACAACAATTGTTTCAACATCCTCCACGATAGTGTCGATTTCGCCACGGGCGACAATGGCCTGCAAGAGGTCAATGGCCGAAGATTGTATGGAAGCATTGCTGGGCTGCATGGTGGCATTCAATGAGGCCTTGGGTTCCGATTGTAAGAACCTAAGAGATACTCAGCTACACGTCGACGACGGAGATGATATTGACACACCGAAGAAGAATGTCAACCAAAGCATCCAGGTAACTCGCATTTGGGTCTAAAATTCCATCTAGTGGAGTAGTGAGAAGACTGATTGTTTTAGTGATGATGTCCGCAAAGATAACTTACAAGACTCCACTCTTTGGACGAGACCTATGTGGTGAGAGCGTCGAATGGCGGTGGATTTTGCGGTCTTCGAAAACCCTTGTCCACCAAACCGAATGATGGATAAAAGCATCTCCAGGAGATGATGCGTATAGCGTTGATCGAATGGGCGTTCGTAGATAAAGTTCTGAAGTTCCTTACCACAGACTTTGGCGGTTGATGGTATTCGGTGGATAGATTGGTCTAACAGTTCATACAAGATGGGATCGAGGACCCTACAACGAATCAGGTGATATTCTTCAGTCCATGGTAAAATGAATACCGTAGGTAAGACTTGAGGCTGCAACGCATCCACGTCTCTCCGATCCGACGAAGGGATGGATCGTCACTTTTGAGGGTATCCAACACAATCATCATCGGAACCTTGAAACGGAACCCAGGAAGAAGGTTGTCCTCTAATATGAATCAGCGTGTGCGAACCTGCTGACAAAACATATAATACGAACCAGTCAACCTCCACAAGATACCAAACGCCTCGTAAGATTCATGGACATTGCGCGACTCGGGAGACGTCATAGCTTGGGCAAATATTGACTCAACATGGGAGCGCTTCGTTGCAGCTTCCAGGGACCATATGAGGTTCACAGCGCGAACATGATAAACTGCGCAATCAGAACGTAGATATTTCATGAGCTTGTTGATCATCTTGTACATGATTGGCCGAGCATCAATGGAAAGCCTTGGGTCCAAGCCATTGGTCTGATGTAGTGCAACAACTAGGGATACGGTCCGATCGACTATCGTAAAATTAGCAGACTATGAGAGGGGTAAGTAAACCAGAAATTAAAAATCTGACAGATCACTTACTTCGTGCTCCAATGCATGTAGGACGAGTTGTAACCATGTTGAAGGCCGCCAAACAATTTCAACAGAGGTCCCCAGTCTCCCCACAAGTCTATCGATGAGAAGAAGCGAATATGAATACACCTCCCGTAGCGTTACAATATCTGGAGATCCTCGTATCAGAACCTCAGCAGAGATACGACTAATTGAAGTCAAATTCTCGAATACTGATGTAAAGGGAATTGTGAAGGATGCTGTGGACTTCGTGGGGGTTGCGATTGGGGTAATGCCATAGAAAGAACATGCAAAAAGATATGGACGCTGAGCCGTGCGATTGGCCTCGATGGCTCCAGTAAGCTCCGGCCGCTGCATCAGGGATGAATGGGGAATTTGTCGTAGCATCTCTTCTTGCAGTAGCAAGCACTCTCGCACCAACGCAGAAGCGCTTCTAGCCGCATCGGTCTGGACCTGCAACTGTAAAGTATGAGTCATGTTGGTTGATCGGGTTATGTGGCGTAATTACATCCACCAAGTCCATAATTGCTGCGAATATGATGGGAAGATGTATAGTTTGGACCTCTTCATCTTGTGAGAAGGCTTTCAGGATAAACTGAACCATATGAATAGCCTACGGACGATGTAAATTAGACAAGTTCACGTCGACTTGTGAATAGTTGCTACTAGCCTCAAACTGTTTCTTGCCGGCCACAATCTCGGCAAACACAGCCGTAAGTAATTGTTTCCAGAGCAATTGCGGTTCTATCGCCTCATATAATGGGCTCGCCGTAATACTCACCTATAGAGAGTGGTCAGAGAATAAACTTCGAGACAGAAGAAGGGGTCTAACGTCCTCACTACTTTCCGAAGCATTGTCACCTAGGTGCTTGATTGCTTTGAACGAATCATACACCAGGACTTGCGTAAGGGGAGCACCAATCTCCCATTTGTCCAATAAAGAAAGGAATATCTTAAAGGGTCTCGATTCCGAATATTCTCCTGATGGGAACATCATCTCTTTCTGGACATAATGTTAGTGTGACTTGAATGCAGATACAGCAAAACTTTTTGACTTGTAACGTGGAGCGCAAAAGCTCAAGACCATGTTCCTTCAAGTAACTGATTTGATTGTCGCTCTTCTCGTCCGGACCAAGCAACCACGTGTATAATCTGCGATTGAGAGACAAATCACGCCGAAGAACCACGCCAGTAGCTGCCCGCATAAGAATAGCGCGATCGTCCGGTTGTGCTTTGCGGATTGCAGGGCTATCAACTCGCATTGACTGCAACAGAAGGTCTAGAGCTCCTCTTCTCACGAGTAGGTTCTCGTCCTCAAGGGCAGCGGCAAATGCCCGTATCATCAAGCCGATATCCTTGCCCACAACTTGCGTTATATCTACACATTGCGGATAAGGATAAGCAATAAAAGATTAGAATACGATAACACACCATCATTTGCATTCAACCGAGGGAGACGACGAGCAAGAAAGTTCAAGGAGGTTCCTCGGGCGGGAGGAGCTGTCAACATTACCAACCATATGTTCTGGAAGAAGAATGCCGTCGATACAGTCCCAGAGAGGCGATCTAGAAGGCCAAGAACCTAGAATGTTCATCAGTTTTATAACATATACTCCATTTGTGATCTGAACTTACCTTGTCAAAGAATTCGCCGGTCTCCTCTTCCAACCCTGGTAGAAGTGAAAGTATCATGGACTTCATCACAGGCCGTAAGCCACTCTGTAAAGGAAGGTAATGGGTATCGTAGAGATTTAACAGTGTGGGCTAAACACAAACGTATCATAAAGAATGCAAGGAAATGACTAATAACAAGGTCGCACCTTGACCGACGTAGCTGCATATTCGAAAAAAGGAAATAGACCAGACGACCAGACAGGCAAATCGACACGAAGACCTTCGGACTGAGTCTAGCATTAGCATCCGTCCAGGCACGCATTGTCTTTGCTCACCCCAAGAACCGCCAGTATGTGTGAATACACGTCCAAAGCGCGCTGATGAACACCAGTCGGGAGGGCAGGATTGAGACATTGCGCTAGTCGTTTTGCCACGATGAGTTTACGTGGTATTTCCTTGAATTGCATATAGGATTGGAACGTCTGGGCGCATCGCAATATAAACTTGGATCTGTTATTACTGCGACGGACTCACCTTGAGCAATTGCTTCAAAAATGCAATACAATCCGCCCATTCGTGTACGTTATCAAACGAATTCAGGCATTTCTCCACTTGTTGCGTGTACTTCTTATACTTCGGGTCCGAGGCAAATGCCTGTTGAGTCACAGCTATCCGTATATAGTTATGACTTGTATCCGCAGGAAATGGACTGTACACGAACCACGTTCGCTTGTTCTCGCAGAGATCCACGCAGAACCTTTCTTGACATTTGCTCCCGAACCTTCGGCATCTGAAATTAACGGAGGAGTGGCAGACATGAGCGAACGTGATATCCAGCCGTCCAGCGATGGAAGTCGTTAAGATATTGGCAGATGTCAAGTTTCAACGTTGTTTTCAACCGTCGAAACAGTTTGCGTGCGACATAGGTCTTGGAATTGCGCACACGTGACTTCATATCCAAAGATGTAAATCCAAGTACAAACGCTAATATAAGATAGATAGACAGAGGTATCGTATAGGTGTTGTCTACAAATCAGGTGGCTGCCATATCCGAGTCGCCACCTTCAGACAGTGGCGGTGCTATGATAGTACGCATCTTCGTAGGTGCTCGAACGGTGGACGTCGGGACGTCCGGTATTGAAGAGCCAGCACGCGACGGAGCGGCAGAAGCCGCCAACGACGAAGTCGCTTTCGAGGCTTTAGATTTGCTCGACCGTCCTGAAGCTGATGCAGATATAGAGATGAGTTTAGGAAGAGTCAAACCAGACTCGCCGGCTTTAGCCTGTGCAGAGACACCTCCAGCTGCAGCGAGTTCAGACTCCTTCTCGCCAACCCAAGAACGCGCAAACCATCGCCCGCCACCTATTCCACGAATCTCGCGATTGGCTACCCGCCAGTGCCTCACCTTCTTGCCGCTTTTGTCCAAAGGCATCACAGGCGCGAAACCAGAGTGGATCTTCGGCGGAGGTTGGACAGGGAATGGTTTCGTAGGAAGAGGGTAGACAGGTATCGGACCATTCTCGAGGTTGGTCTCTTCTGTTAGCGGGGCCGGCAAAGCCAAAGCAGGGGCCTCTGACTCCGGAGTCTTGATATCGATATGTACTGTCACGGGTGAAGAGGCGGCCGTGCCTGCATATCCTATTCGATGTTAGGCCAAAACAAGATGAAAGTGCAGGCAGCTAACCTTCACTGTGGAAGTCTGGATCGTCAACAAGAAGGGGTAGAGTGAGTTTTAGTCTGGCAGAGAAATTTTAACAAAACGACACTAGAATAAGGAGAATGTCGTACTTGGTAGGCTTGGCTTTGGCTTTGGATGTAGTAGGAGCCTTCAGAACTTTGACTTTTGGGGCCTTGGGTTGAGGTGTAGGTGCTATTGTGGTTTGTACAGGGGCTTTCTTCGGTGATACCACCTTCGGAGGAACCACCTCTGCAGAAATACTGGAAGCAATCTGCTCCGGGTGCGCATCCTCATGGTGTTCGGAAGCTAGCCATGTCAGTGGCGGGGCCTCAGAATGGGTTGGTACGGTCTTCTCTCCCGCATTTTTCCCATCATCTGCTACACGTTTGTCGTTCTTCCGCGGCTTCTTTTTAGCGGGGGATTTACGTTTTGAAGTAGAATCGCTAGAACGACTGGCAGAAAGTGCCGCAGGGGGCACAGGTTTCATATCGTCGTCGTCATCGTCATCAATGAGCTGATCCTCTTCTTCCTCTGCTTCTTCAAATTCCTCCTCCGTCTGAGGCTCCTTCCGTACTGGTCGAGACCAGGTAGGAAAATCAGCGGTGCGTGGTTTCGCTGACACTTTACTACGGCGTGAAGTGGAAGCAGACTTTGGTAGAGGTGGTGGGGTTACTTCTTCTCGAAGAATGGATATCTGAGGAGCATCCATATCGATATCTTCGTCCATTTCTTGAGGATCTAAGTGGTTGTTTACAGGGGGATCATATGTCACCCAGGGTGAAGCACGAAACATTGACATAGCCTGGCTACTTCGATGCGCATCCGTGTTTGCATATATTTCGTTTGTCGATCCGCCTGCTGAAGGCAATACTGGGTATGGATTGGCACGCATCTGAACAAGACAAGGGACAGGTCTGTGATGGGTAAATTCCAGGCCACCGCTCTCCTCTAAATAACCCCATGGAAGCTTCGCAATTACATACATTTGACAGGGTCGTGGTCGCCCAACGACCCTAAGCTTAACCCTAAGTGATCAAGTACATATCTGCGTAGACTGGTTCTCGTATCCCTCCCACTTTGACAAGCTGTCATTAATGTCAAGCATCCGCGTGCCATAGAACATATGGGCTGTGGGCTTTAAATCATTCCAACCTATAATCTTTCCCTCCTTATCTCGCTCTAGATGGGCACCCCAAATACTGCACCTGTTTGTCTTGGAGTTGTGCGACATCACGCAACCACCGCACTGCTTGCACCGCCAACGAGTCTTCCATGGCTTCTGGGGTATAATGAATGACTGAAGAACGCCTTCTTGTGGTTCACCATGAGTCCATGCAAAAGCAGGTTTAGGGAAGTGTAGTGTATGTATAAAAGGCGAATCTAGAAGGCTTTGAGCAGATTTTCCCATTGCAAGTACAAGAAGCGCACGATTTAATCTTTGGCAAATGGTACAATGACAATACGCGCTGAGAAGAGGACGACCAGTCACAGTATAAGTAACTCTTCCGCAGAAGCAAGATCCTTCATAGACTACATCTGATGAATCATTGTGAGGTGGCATTGAATATTGAGTATTCAACTATGAACGAAGAGTTCCACTTATTAAAGGGCGTTCGGGGTTCCGTCCCAAAGGACTGAACATCATCACTTAAACATTAGATAGGCCAGTACCCCGTATGGAACCCCGACATCGTAAACCAAAGTCAAACCTTGTCGATCTCTCGAATGGTTTTGTTGTATTCCTGGTTCCTGACAAGTCACAACCGTCTTCGTGTTGAAAGGAAACCTCTGAATTCGCCTAGGAAGTTTCTTCCTTGACCTTACGTAAGCACATACCGAAATTCCCCGTGTCCGACGTCGTTGTGTCCGTTACCCGTTCGTTCAAAACTTCAGGTCAGTCCACCGTCAAGGATCGTTAGCAATTTCTGAGTCAAATATTTTCCAGCGCTTGCAGAAAGTGCTGCTCCTGACCTTAGATCTGTGGGAGTGGTCAAGGCATTAGAAGTACTAATGGTTTCGGCAACCGTCAACGTACGCCGTCATCTTGAACTCTCTGGCTCTGGGTCTCAAATTATTTCTTAGGTCGTCCGGTATACGGCCCTAGCTTCGGGTATTTTCTACGGCTTTTATCACCGCCGGACATTGCAAGCCAAACACGATCAGCAAAAGCTGGAACATGCTCTACATTCTAGGGAACATCTGATAGCTGAGGCCAAAGAGGCATGGAAAAGGAAGCAGGAAGATGCAAAGAGTTCTAGTGGTGCGTATATTTCTTCATGAGAATGAGTTGGTTCTCGTTCCAGTGGAATAATTTACCCATCTCTTTGCTCTTGCCCCTCCGCCCGTCATGTTCCCTTCTCCATGTTAACGATCATTCTACAGTGATGACGGACCCTGAAGATCCTCGTTTCGACCTAGAGAAGCTGTTAACAAAATATGAGAACGCATCCTCATAGCTCTGTACTGTTGCCTTCTCGATCACCTTATAGACTGGTCCAGCATTGAGGACGGGGATGTCGTCATTGGCATTTAGTATGCCATCGTTATACCTAGATATTTTGTGCATGTCGTACATAATGTCAAGGATCTACTTGTCAACCATTTCTTTTTATCAACGCCAACGCAACCGTGGGAAACGGCGCGTCGCGTCAATTTGGTATACTACGACCTTGAAAGTCACAATCAAGTTGTTGACTCCCACTACGCTGAACCTACGACGCTCTTTTCTCTCGTCTCTGAATCCAGAGTGATAGGGTTATAAATGAGACCCCAGGTTGAGGAGGTTGAGGACGATCTTGCAGCTGAGGAAGAGAACAAGTTGATCAATGAGGTGCGTTCTGTGCCATTTTCCATCGAATACCTCTCAGACGCTTGCTGCTCGTAGGAATACAAAACCTGGTGAGTTATATCTACCTTCTGCTCTCATCCTTTGTAAAGACTCATCCTTTCATAGGAAGAAAAATGCACCATACCTATATGATGTGGTCATCACCCATGCTCTTGATTGGCCCAGCTTGACATGTCAATGGTTTCCCGACAAAGAATCGTACGGCTTTTCCTCCATCGTCACGCTGATAAGCTGCTCATCAGTCACAGACCTCCAAACAAACCCTACTCCACCCACCGCTTGCTCCTAGGTACACACACATCCGGGCAAGCACAAGACTACCTCCAAATAGCTGCCGTCCAAATTCCCAAGCGCGATGGACTCACAGACGGAGCAGAGAAGCTAGATCGAGGGAATTACGACGACGAGCATGGTGAGCTAGGCGGACACACAATCCCTCCGGCTCCTCGGATCCAGATCATACAAAAAATCAACCATGCGGGCGAAGTCAACAGGGCGCGGTATATGCCCCAGAATCCGGATTTGATTGCGACAAAAGCTGTGACGGGAGAGGTGCTCATCTTTGATCGGACGAAGCATTCAAGTGAGCCTGAGAGAGGAGGCGCATGTAAACCTGATATCAGGTTGGTGGGCCAGACGCGGGAAGGGTAAGTTTCTCTGTATAAAGTTGCTGCATTCCTTGATGAGTTGGTCAGGTTCGGACTTGCTTGGAGTCCAACCAAGACTGCGCAAGTGCTTGGAGCGTCTGAGGATATGACTGTTTGCCATTGGTGAGTGTAGTCCATTCTTGCAGTCCGGTTACGCTCAGGATAATGCAATGACAGGGATATTAATTCCTACTCAAAGGCGAAGACGACCGTCGAGCCTGTTCATATATACAAAGGACACAGTTCGATCGTCGGCGTGCGTATCTTCCGTCTTCTTTGTTTTGTTTCTAACGTTGACCATGCAACTAGGACGTTGACTGGCATGCCACGCACGAGAATATTTTTGCTAGTGTTGGCGATGACAAAATGCTCTTAATGTACGCTGAGTCAACCCTTCTGTATGGAAAGCTTCTCTAATACCTCGTAGTTGGGACACTCGAGTACCTACTGAGGTCAAGAGCAAAGTTCGCGCACACGAACAAGAGATCCTTGCTGTGGCGTTCAGTCCCGCCGCAGAACACCTACTCGTCACTGGAAGCGCCGACAAGGTTTGATCCTAGCGACATTCTTTGTATTGTTCTTGTTAACAGATCTGTTTGTACCGTACATATAGACCGCTGCTCTCCATGACATGCGAACGCCAGGAAAGAAGTTACACGTCTTCGAGTCTCACACTGACGAGGTTCTCCACTTGGCTTGGTCTCCACATAATCCGACTATCTTCGCCTCTGCATCAAGTGATAGACGAATTAACATCTGGGATTTGTCGCTCATTGGGCAGGAGCAGACACCTGACGACCAAGAAGATGGACCCCCCGAATTACTTTTCGTCCACGGAGGTATGCACTGTCGTTTTCTCTTTACCGCTAAACAATATGTCTTTCTTAGGTCATACATCGCGTCCGACGGATTTCTCTTGGGCACCTGGAGAAGAAGAAAACTGGACTGTAGCGAGCGCATCAGAGGATAACATTGTGATGGTCTGGCAGCCCACAATGCGTGTATGGGCCGGAGACGAGGTCAAAGTTGATGAAAAGGAGCTTGAGGGCGAAGCAATGGAAGGTGTTGAGGCTACCGTGGCAGGTTCCTCGACAGACAAAGACAGACCGAAGGGCGTTGGCAGCGGGGATGCAAGTCTGCGTAGTCAAAGTATGGATGTTAGTGCCGCGAGTGCTTCTGGGTTGGACGATTGATCAGAAGTGCGTTGGATCATTCTTGTTTGGTTGTTGATAACGAGTTGCGAATGCTGCTGCGTGGCAGATGGAAAAGATATATATAAGAAACTATGGTGTACAAGACGCCCCAAAAGCCTCTTTTCCAAGACGACTCGCACTGTCTCTGCTGTTATCGCCAGCATGAAAGAATCACAGAAAGATGATTCTCACAAGTTCGAACAGCACTGCATGTAACGTGTCTATCAGTAGAGCGTAAAGTCGCGAGTAGTAGTACATCACACACCTCCACCAAGTACAACAAAAATAATTACTCCCAATGCCCATAAATTAAGTGGGCTTCGTTTTGAAAGCCGTTCCTGCCGCGATGGGTGCGTTGGTTTCTTGCCCTCCCGAGCATCCTTTGCGAACTTTTCATTCCGCTGGCGCAACTCGAATTGGGTGGGCTGTATGTACGCCGATTTAGGAAATTAATAAGACTTGTTCAAGGGAAGTAGCGCACCATTTAGTGGTAGATGAATGAGCGAAGGTCGGTACGAATGGTGAAATGAGAGACAATCGTGGCAATGCCGAATATGATATCGTGGCTTACTCCTTTGGTCGTGTTTGACGTACTTCGGCAAAATCGGCGGCACGTGCCTAGACGCGACCTGTCACGTGCATTCCTGTTCTACTTATAGTCTAGACGTGTCGCTGGTCTATCTGTGAACTGCAGTATAAAGCCGAGTTTCTATTGGCACCGGGTCCTATGTTTTCAATCTCTATCTAGTTTGTTAATTTATTCGTAACCCAGTGTTTTTCATGCACTCTTCCAGCATGCAGGGCAAATTGTATCTCGAAATTTCCTTGCACTTGCACTTCCTTTCGTTCAGAGAGCTCTGTTACACCACTATCCTCGAATTCTTCTTCCTTGGTGCATACTTACCACATACAATTGCAGGTAGGCTTCCCCTATGTGATCCCCGTTGACAACACCCACTCAACCTACTACCTCTCCTTGTATCTTGAGGTTCGGAGAAACGGTAGGGCGTCGCGATATCGTTTCATCTTGTGTCATCTTTCTTCCTATGCACCTGGTGGTGTCTCCTCTTCTGAGGCGTGGTCTACGCATCTCGGCCTCGGGTTGTATTGGGCGTGTCTTTTGAGCTCCCTTTCTTCCGCGACTTCCATATCTTCGGATTCATGATCAGGCATCCTCGCAAATGATTGCAGTTTGTTTGGACTGTGCATGGCCTAACTCTACTTTGTACGAATGGACGTATCGGGCATCGGGCAATTTCTACATCGATTCTGAGCTTGCAATTCTTTCTGTTACAATTCTTTCTGTTAGATGGGGCTAGTTTTCGCACGTTCTCATCTTCTCCTGTCAGTGTAAAACAATATAACACAGGTATGCGTACTCGCGATCTAGCCCGACGATTCTAAACAACTCATTGTTACTGAGGCATTATTATTATTATCATCGCTACGAAGTAGAGAATGTAATCCGGCTTGTTTTATCTTTTGGCAGACCACCTGCAGATCGTCAAGATACCTGCGAGGTGATTACGTCAGATCGATCATGATTACTACAACATGGCTAAAAGCAAAAATCTGAAAGCAGCACTCCAATCCCAGCAGTCGCGTCTCAAGGCCAAAGAGAAATTATCACGCGCAGCCCAGGTAGCTGAACAAAAGGCCAAAAAGAACGTCCGTCAATCTAAAGTCGGGAAACTCTCTGAATCAGGAAACGGGAAGGGCAAAGCCATCGCGATTGCACCTCGGCAGATAACTATTCCTTTCCGCCCCACAGACAAAATTCTTCTCATTGGCGAAGGAAACTTCTCTTTCGCGCGCGCGCTCGTTCACGATGCCCCCCCAGAATTGGAACATTTGCCTCCGAAAAATGTCACAGCCACAGCATACGACTCTGAAGAGGCCTGCTATGAGAAATATCCCGATGCGAAGGACATTGTTGGTCTGCTCAGGGAGAAGGGGGTAGAAGTGCTGTTTGGGGTAGACGGGACGAGGTTGGAGAAGGTTGGATCGTTGAAAGGACGGAGATGGGATCGAGTGGTGTGGAATTTTCCTCATGCTGGTCAGAAAGAGGAACTGTTACTTGCTGAACTTTGTTGATATGTCCTTGGTAGGGAAGGGCATAACAGACCAGGATAGAAATATCTTTTCGAACCAGATGCTTATCCTTGGATTCTTGCGGTCGGCAGCGAATCTACTGACTGTGGGTCCCGTTCCTTCATTCACATCTCCAAAGAGAAAGAAAAAAGCACTTGACGATGATGATGACGACGACGACGACATTGCAGACGAAGGGGTCCCTGCCGAACTTCAGGAAGAGAATGGGTTCATCACGCCACGCGAGACTGTCCCGGGCCAAACACGAGGTACGATTCTAATCACTCTGCGGAACGTTGCACCATATACGCTGTGGTAAGTTTATGGTGTCACTGCTTCATGTAGGGTGTAATGCTCAATACTATCGCTGTAGGGATATTCCACGCCTAGCTAAGAAACCGCCGCTACTGACATCAGGCAATACGCCGCGCAATCCACGCTACACTCGACTACGATCCTTCGCGTTCAGTAGAAGCGCGTGGAATGGATATGAACACCGGATGACAAAAGGGGAACGAGCGCATGGAACTGGGAAAACTGGGGAAGGAGGTGAAGACAGAACTTGGGAATTTTGTTTACGGGATGATAATTCTGTCAGTTGAGGAATGAAATGAGTGTTCCGACGCCCAGTGCAATCTGTCCATAAGATCGAGCTTAAGTTTGAAGTGGAGGTCCTTTCAACTGCACAATTACCTGTTTCTCCAAACATGGAATTAGATTGTAAAGTAGAGATCAAGGTGTTGGCGGTTCAGCACCAGCCGAACCCGAAGCATCTTCTTCTAAGCCCTTCCTCAGTCCTTCCAGGGTCCTCGCCAACCTCCCTCCACTCGCCTGGCTCAGCACACCAGCAAGTTGTGTCGCAGGTGCACTTAGCAGCCCCACAATCTGCGCCCTCAAGGTGTCCAACGTAGGGAAATTCGACACGTCCCTCACACGTTCAGGCAGAAAGACATGCCCTTCGATGAGCGCGCCAACTAGCTTCAACTCAGGGTGCAGAATTTTCCGCATACGCTTTACTCTCCGTCCTGGCGTCTCTGGGTCCGCAGTTTTCTCCTCCAACTCTTTCTTGATTTCATCTGGTGTCTTAGGTGAACGCATAGGGACTCCTCGGTCCATGGCACGAAGAATGGCGCTTAGCTGTGGTGGGTCGAACTTGGGCAGGGAGAGAACTGCAAAATTCCCCGCAGTCCCGTTTAGCATTTGGTCAACCTGCTCGAGGTTTATGTTTGGAAAATCACGCAGAGCTGCCCCGAAAATGCTCGTGCGGATAACAGTAAGCGAAGGCTCGGATTGTGGAACGGGAACTGGCGTAGGAGATGCTAGTGACGGCTTTGAGCGCGTAGATACGAGGATGTCCTGACGAAGTTTAACTAAGCGTTGTGCGGAGAACTCCTTATGGTTGAGGAAAAGAAGAGGACCATTCGAGCTGTCCTCGAGAATTCTCATGTACCAGTTGTACTGGAAGCTTTTTTTGTCCTTGAAGACGCGTGGTAGCTGTTTTCCTGGTAGGATTTTTGGGGGCTTGACAGAGATAGCATATCCGCGCGTACATGATGGCATGAGTGGCTTTGCCGATGCTAGCCACGATGAACAACGACCTTTGCACGAAAGCATCTCGGAGGTCGCTGTCGAGGCAATATTTCTGTGACGTGGTAACACAAGTCACACCAGCTTTGTTCACTCTGAACATCTTCACTAGAACATTGAACATTTTCCTTTCCAGGCAGAACGATGTTTGTCTTGCTGTTATGGTTGTAATGGATGTTGCGCTGATATGTCCACATACACAGGGATGACGACGACGATTTTCTCTACGGGGGCGCAACGCAATCAGAGAGCAAAACTGGTAAGACACAACTACAGGCTTTTATACGTTGTGGGGGAGCGAGGCGTTGTTACTGTCTTTATGTCTTCATTGTTTAATGACAATTTTTGACGCCTTGTTCGCATTTTACCTCAGAGCCGCAGCCGTGAGTTCTGTCAGTCGCCCTGTGTCATTAAACTTTACATATTGCAATAGAATCGCGTTTGAGAAAACAACACATCCCGCGAATGGTGTCGTTAATCATCTAGAAGCTGTAGTTCAGGAAAATGAAACAGCCGCTGTTGATGAGGGTGAGGAGATGGAGGAGGAAGAGCAAGAGCAAGAGCAAGAGCAAGAGGAGGCCCAAATTGGGGGTGAGAGCGAGGAGGAGGAAGAGGAGGAGGACGTGAGTGCTACTATCTACCTTCCGTTTCGACGAGGTCGAGGTTAACTCAATTTTACAGATCGAATTCATAATGGAACCACATGCACGGTCCCTTGATTTTCGGTGAGGCGGTATGTTCTTCTTACGTTTTATTTAACACCTCTGTAGTCAAACTCCCGGCGGGAAGCCGACAGCCAATCGTACTACCAGCGCGTCTGTTCCCGCACCATCCAAAGGTGAAGGAATAGATCGACCTAGTATCCACGCTGACGCGCGCTATACAGCTGGTCCCTCTTTAACGACCGAGTATACTCCAATGCAAAGAGGAGGGGCTGTTGGAGTCACCCACGCGCCTTCCCATGTTCAACCCCAAACTCTCCCTTCTTCAGTACCATTCACAGGACAACAACCTTCAGAAACGCATCAAATGCCATCCCAACCGCCAGATATTGAAACGAGATTTGATGACGATATTGTAGATCCCTCCACACTTCCTCCAGTTACTGCCCCACCTTCTCATCCCACCATTGACCCGACGGCCGTAGGTATTCTTGACGGACGCTCAATATTTGAAGTGGATCTGGGCGCAATGGCAGAAAAACCGTGGCGAAGACCGGGGTCCGATATCACTGACTGGTTTAATTACGGGTTTGACGAGATTTCGTGGGAGGCATATTGCTATCGTCGACGAGACCTAGGGGAGATGGCAAATGTTCTGAAAACGAACGTTATCGTGCGTTGCTCGTCCTGTTACTTCCATTTCTCGTGATTCTGATAACTGTCTCGAATTTCTAGAATTTCTCCGCTATGCCTGAAGATCAACTAACAGCACTACCGCCCGAGGTTCGGCAAATGGTGATGACTGGGACGACGGCCATGATGAACGGCGCAGCAGCCAATCCTGGCATGATGGCTCCCGGGGTCATGATGGATATGTCAGGCATGATGGGTCCGATGGGCATGGGCATGGGCATGGGAGGAGACATGGGAATGGGCGGAGGAATGATGCAAGTTGACGGGCGTGGTATGATGCCTGATTCGGCACAGGTGCAGCAAGGAGGTGTAGGCGTTGGCAATGGAACGCCAGAGCAGGTCGGCGCGAACGTGGGCATGATGCAGGATGGCTACAATGGTGGAGCTGGACAAGCAAGCATGATGAACATGGGTATAGGTGGCGGCGATTTCGGGATTCAGGTATGTTTGACTTTCATTTTGTATTCAACATCGTTCATTCAAGTTCATTCCTCAGGATCAAGGTGTGATAAACCAACAAATGTACCCTGCTATGGAAGCCCCTCCTGCTGTTCCACAGGGACCTAGCGGAGGACGAGGGGCAACCCCTGTGCCATATCGTGGACGCGCACAGGGTATGGGTCGGGGACGAGGGTTCCCAGCAAGAGGTCGCGGTCGGGGAGGCATATATGCGGGCGAAGGCGGTACGTTTAATTACCCGATCGTTAATTCAATGTTTGAGTGACGTGTGGTATGATTTCACTCCTTTGCTATGCTGTTGGTCTGTGTGTAGCACCTCCAGTGCCTGTGCGACCTGCTTCCCCTCTCCCGCCTGGGGTTCCAACGGGGCCACGCAACCAGAATAAGTATAAGGATCGGGATGGGAATGCGCCTGCTGTTGATGGGCTGGATTATGGCGGCAATAATAAGGATTTGGGAGTGCGGACACCCAGTGGTGAACCTGAAGACAGGATTTCTAGTCGGTACGTTTGTCGTTCAGTATTGCAAAAAGGCTCCCTAAACCAAGGTGGAATAGGAAAAGGAGAAGTTCGCCTGGTTTGGACGAGGGACGGGGGATAAAACGACGCTGAAAACATTTCCCTTTGTTGAGTGTACTTTACCCTATAGTACTTCACACATGCTTTCCATGTTCGTGGAAGTCGTCCGACTTGCTTTGGTTCGGGCTCATAGAGCTATTCCAACATCAATTTTACAGTATTCCAAACATATTAAGATGCGGTTACCATAGGAGTCATAACGATACAGTGTGATTCCGATAAACCATGTCAACCAGCTCTCCCCGAATACCTACTGCCTCCACTCCTGCGCTTGCCTCCTCGTCCCGCTCGTTTTGCATTTCGTCTCGACAGACATGCCTCACAGAACCAGCGACCCTGAGGAGGCACAGTCAACCCTATGCATGCAAGATGGAACTAAAGAAATAAAAGCAGTCAGTGACAATTATACCAGAATCAGAGGTTTGGAATCTACCCATTCCCTTTCGCACTGTGTATCATCACAGGCAATCATTTCCCCATAACTAACTCTTTCACAGAAACAATAGGTTTTGTTATCGTCACCATCGCCATCTCCCTCGCCTGGTTCTGTCATTTCTCCGCCTGGAGTTGACATCATAGGAGCGGATAATAAAGGAAGCATAGGCTGAATTGGCTGACTCCTTGCAAGGGGCATCCCGGGTCCTTCGAGTTGTGTAGGTGGTGGATTCCAGTCTGGGGCATTGAGCAATGATTGGGGCAAAGCATGTATATCGTAAGGGATGGGGAGTGGGTGTGTGCCGTTTCCGATGTTATTACCACCAGTGCCTGAGTAAGGAATGGGGAGAGAGGGATGGACGGAGGAGGGTGGTACATTGAACGGTTCCCTACGAGAGTTCGTATTCACGCCATTGTAGTTGGGTGGAGGGAGAATTGCATCGTGCAAAGCATAATGGTCGTTTGGTTGAGGGGAAGGGACGCGATTATTGGAATTTACAGTAGATCGCGCGCGTTTGTTGTTAGAATTGGATGCTACACCGTTCGTACGCGTGCTAGAGTTGTTTTGGGTACGAGACATGCTTTGAGGTGCTTGAGCCACAGGATGTGATGTTACAGAGACGACGGATTCGGAGGGCGAAGCGGCTCTGTCATTTCTAAGAACAAGATGAGACGAGTTATTGTGTAAGATGAATATAGTGTACTCACTTCCTTGCTCGAGCGCGAGAACGGGAGTTACTTTCCGTCACTGTGGTCCTATCCTTCTTTGGAGATCTTACATGCGACATGTCAAGATCATCATCTCGCGGAGCCCTCCTTTTCTTCGCAGGACTGGGATCTGGAGCACTGACCAGAAGAGAGCTATACCCACTCCTTTTCCTTCTCCCCGTTTCTAGAGACATGGTGGGCATGAAGGACCTCACAGCGACGTGGGGATATATGGTCTTCCTGTTCGCTAGCGCAGGATCGAATCC
This sequence comes from Tricholoma matsutake, assembly GCA_026075535.2. Classification (NCBI taxonomy): domain Eukaryota; kingdom Fungi; phylum Basidiomycota; class Agaricomycetes; order Agaricales; family Tricholomataceae; genus Tricholoma; species Tricholoma matsutake. The sequence goes on along the minus strand of AP026540.1, from coordinate 10,095,335 downwards.
TGGAACACTAGCCGCCAACATCTTGAGATGAATCATGTTCGACTTGAGATTGTCTGCTGCTTGGCACGCGACGCGGATTTTGTCCTCTCCACCGAGTTTGAGACGTGATGCCTCTTCTGCAATCTCTGTGAGAAGCCAGAGACGATCTTCCTTCGACACTTGATCCTGCTCAATCATCTCAGTCAGAGTAGTGATTTTGTTGATGATGATGGACATGGAAGAAGAAAGAACGGCATCCAGTTCGCGAAGGTCTGCAAAGTTGCGAGAGAGGTCGAGGGGTAATGAATCTAGAGTATGTGCGTACTCTGAAAGATGAGCTAGAGCGTGAAAGGATTCGATACTTGAGATATTTGCAGAAGACCGTGGATGGACCATGCTTGAGCTCGTCGTGGGGCTCTGTCCAAGTCCGTGGTGGCTGTTTTTCTGACCAGGTCTGTTTATTTTTAGACCGCAAATATCGGACCGGCAGTTTACAAATACATTGAGAATAAAAACGTAGGAAATACAGTTGTCAGTCGTCTATGATATGGTGTGGCAAATGTCTGCGTGGATTAGTGGAATATAGGTATAGACGGTGAGGTGATCTAACACTGGTGTGAGACACACGAACGTAAGGACTGTCTTTACTGAGTGTTGGTTCGATCCCTTCAAAATAACGATAGCTGCATGGCCGTCTCACTGCTACAAGCATCCCGTCCATGCCAATTTGTGAATTCGGTGGAAGTGGTCCCGCACAGCGGTGAGTTTTTTCTCTACTTCCGCATTATAAACTTCTTCAACCCGCAGTGACTCTGCGTCTGCTGACCCTTGCGTTGCTGTGAGTGACCAGCAGACCCTGTCAGCGCAGCATACATAGCATGTTGTTCGCGCGGTGACTGATGGAATCCAACAAAAGCATTGGGTGATGTGGTGCCCGTGGGGAAGAAGCCGTAAGTCGGCGAGGAAGGGGTGCTGTAGGAGTATGAAGACATGGTCGTCATGTATGTGGATATGAGTGGATCGTGGCACGAATTAATGAGCTGTTGTTTCTGGTAGACTTGAGGGAGAGAAAAAAAGAAATAGATATGGGAGAAGGTATGGGTTTTGCGTCCTAGTCGCAAGGCTCTGTCTGATATAGTAAGAGGTAATAGGCTCAGGACAATGCAACCGAAGCGTGATGTGTCCTAGCTATTGTTCGAAGGGCGAGACCAAGTTCGCGTGTATACGTCAGATGTTTGAGTACTGGATCCTGACAGATAATTCATTGCTTCACCACCAGGTTAGAGTTTTATACTAGATGAGCGAAAGTTAATACACAGGGCCGCCATTCTGAAGCTGGATTGAGTACAAGGACGCATCCCACTTCGGATGTGTCCTTGTCCGCTTTTAGAAAGATATCCCTGATGCTTGAGCCTCGTGATGACGGGAAATTCCAGCTAGCTCAGGCTAGCTCACTTGGGAATAAAGGAAGAGACAAAAGAGGTTTAGATCACCGGAGGCTTCCAGAGCTATAGCAAACCTTCAGCTTTACAGAATACAAGGAAGGGCCACAGAAATTCAGCAATGATAGGGATAACTAATTTGCTGGACTTAAGCTTCCCAAATAGTCGAATCTGCGGGTGCGAATTCAATGTATCTACGACTGCAGACTCGGACTCTCCAGACCGAGGTTGTTTAAATAAAGGATGCATATGGGTTGAGTGAGGCTTTGAGTATTTGGATAGCAGTCTAATTTCAAATTCATCGCATTTGTGCAATCATTGTCATCTGTGTTGGATTTCCTCCTCAAAGCGGAGGCCTCACCATCGATGGGCTTCAGACCGTGACGGGCACGTCGGGCAGAGCCTACTTATAAGTGCACAAACTTATCCTGGGCTGAAAAAAAAGTTTGACCTACACCTAAATGATGCAGAATGGCTTTGTTTCAATGTTTGGCCACGAATGCATCCAGTGTCACCTGATTTGGCGTGATGAACGTGACAAAAGTGCAAAAATTCACATATCAAAGAAAGCACATAAATTTCAAGCAATCTGCCACCACCAAAATTTTTTATTTCCACTTCATGAGTTTTTGGTGGTTGTACATTTTTGAGATATCAGCATGAATAAATGATATGTGTTTTCAAGAGATTCTATGGTGTCCATGCTAAGGTCTCATCACACATCAGTCACAACAGCTAACATTGGATGCGTATGAATTGCCCCTACCTTACCAAAGATATGTAGCAGCTGTCAAAGGTAAGGGGCTGCAAATTAGATGCAAATTAGACTTATTTCTCGAAAATTGAGCCTCACTGTATACTAGTTCTCAAATCGAAATATTAATAGATGGTGAGGTGGCCGAGCGGTCTAAGGCGCCAGACTAAGGTATGTAGGGATCATACAATCTGGTCACTTTGGTGGCGCGAGTTCGAATCTCGCCCTCATCATTTTGAACGCGGAATCAAATTGTCCCTGTCATCGGACAGCAACATGGATGATTTGTTTTTGAGTCGAGTCCTCTTATTCTACAAAGAACGATAGATATAATAGTAGATGCAAGCACATGTACATTCGTTCAAACAGTAACGTGTGATTATAATACAAACATCGAGAGCAGAGGAAAGCTACACAACAAGAAACCAAAAGAGAGAGAATCGAATACAAGATAATATATATAACGGAGCTTATACCAGCGCTTCCCCAACAGTGAAATGGACATGGTCACCCTCTCCGAGCGTGAGCCTGACGGGCAACCGGGGATCGATGCGAACAGGAGCGCTATTCCCTACGTAAAAATCTCCTCTGCTAAAGTTGCGTGTGATCGCAGCGGCTTCTTCCTCCGTCAGATTACGTGGACGTTTGTTAGGACGAAAAGTAGACGAGGAAGCGCCAGTGAAAGCACCATTGTAGTCATAGTAATGTTGTTGGGAGAGGTTGGGAGTGCCTTGGAGCGTGGCATACATCGGCGGATGTGTAAACGTTTGCACGTTAGGTGCTGTATTTGGAGTCACAACAATATTCCGGTACGCTGGATGGAATTACCCACCGGGCGTATGCTGAGAAGACTGATGATCTGGGGCATCAGGGTCTGGATACGCACAGCTTGACCCGATTCCTCGCTTGAGACAGCTCTGAAGTCATAAGGGATTGTATGGTCAGAAAAGAAGCTGACGACAAGGGGTGAATTCAATGCGGACCTGACAAGGCAAAACCTCGCTGCATCTCGTCTTTCCGGTGTGACATGCTACACATGCCCTACGGACCGATGGTGCTTTAGCTAGAAACGAAAATGAGAACCGGTAGATCGGCTGAGAGAGAACAGTAAGAGGGCCGTGTACGGACCTTTGCGGCCAGTCTCATTTGATGTTGGGTTGGCGGTTTGTATAGGCTGCTGTACTAGAATCTCCTGCTGATTATGCTGTTGTTGTTGCTGAAGTTGTTGCTGAAGTTGCTGCGCATCCAATACCGAAGGAGCTTCCTGCGCCGGTTCCTCAGGATTGAGCGCCGACATATTCAGGAGTAGACGGAGTGGAGACGGAGGTGGAGCCGTCACGGGGGTCGGTAATTGAATATATTTCGGACCACCCCGAGATTACATAATATATATACACTCGGAGTCTTTATACCCGGTACCGGTCAAATAGATCTCATTGCCAAGTGTAACAAGTTGAAATGGTCCATGGTCGCCCACCATGACTCCTTCTCCTCTACAACCACCTGTACCGTTCTCAGATTTCGAGTTCACGTTCGATCCTTCTCTCTCAAACCTTTTTCCAAATCCTCCACCTCTACCTTCTTCAGCAGATCTCTTCTCGCCGGCAGAGACAACAGATCTACTAGGCTTTCTTGACAATTTTGGTGACTTGAATTGGGATTTGGCACCCCAGGATCCTCTCTGCAACAACGAATACGTCTCTCAAAATACATTTACACCCTATTCCAACCCTCATCTAAATACCGCCCCTGAGCCATCCACTTCGACGCGACCCCCAAAACCCAATACGCGCTCTGCTTCATCCAGAGCACAGATACATTCTTCAAGATCTTCAAATGATCCAAATTTCGACTACGCTCATAGCGATCATAGCCAATCGCGTAATACACCAGCTGATCCAGCTTCACCGAGTTTGACAAATGAAAATGCATCGACTGTGGGGGCACCACGTTCTAAACCACTGCTATCTACTCCCCAAAAACGTCTCAATCACATCATGTCGGAGCAAAAGCGCCGAAACGCTATTCGCGATGGCTATGCTCAGCTGATAGCATTACTTGCCCCTGCAGGTTCGCCCAATCGCATTGGAATGCCTACCCGAGGCAGACCAAAGGGAAGTGGTCTCCGCGGAAAGGGTCAGAGTAAAGGAAAGAGTGGTGTTTTATTTAGAGCAGTGGAATACTGCCGATGGCTGGAGGAAGGGAGGGACGCCCTACGCGAAGAAGTCCTGCGTGTTGAGGATGCGGCCGGCATCCGACAAACCTGACCCGTTGCATGAACAGACTGAGAACGTTAGTTGTCCTTTCTTTCTCCGTTTGCCGCCGCTGTGACTTCGCATTGACATGACGACATTTGGATGCAGATCTCCTGTTCCTTTTACCGCCTTTTACCCTGCGGCACTTCACCCGACCACTCGGGGGAAGATCCTCGAAGTTTCATAATAATAATATAATATACCCTGTACTTGTACCTTTCTTCAACACAACTGTCAAGTAGCTACAGCATCTTAATGCAGAGAAATGTTTTCTTGTACCCGTCAAAGTCGCCGAACTATAGCCCCTAATTGACGACACGTGATGGTGCAGACGCGCTTGGAAACGACATGGTTGGCAACCGATGTGTGATCGCGCTTATTCGTGAACATTGTAGTCTGCCATCTCCACTGGGATGGCTCCTACACCACCCAGAGAGCCCTCCTGGCCACAATTCGATCTTCGTATCGAGGATCTCTCCCATCCGGGGGTCTCCATATTCCTTGCGTCAGTCCAGCCTCTGGCCGCCCTACGCGAAGCAGTCATCGCGAGCTTTAAATGGCTTTACACTCCTCAGACGGCACCTACCAAGTCAGTGCTGTTGTCTTCTTGGAGCGTATTGCTACTTCATGAGATACCGCCTAAAGCGTGAAATCTATGGTTCTGATCCTTCGATCAATGCCAGGTGTGGCATACACTACGGGAGACGCCCAAAACAAGGAGATTTACTTCTCACTTGACTACATCGAGCAGTCTGCTAGCCGGGCACATGATGAGATTTTAGGCGTCCTCGTCCACGAGGTTGTCCATTGTTACCAGTACGACGCTAAAGGAACATGTCCGGGAGGGTTGATCGAAGGTGTCGCAGGTGCGTGCTTCTTGATTGATTAGAATTGATATCCCTTTGATCGGTTGCATCTTTCCAATGTAGACTATGTCCGACTCCACGCGGGCCTAGTTCCTCCGCATTGGCGTCGCCGCGGAGGCGGAAGATGGGACGCCGGTTATGACACTACAGGATATTTCCTCGACTGGCTCGAAGAACGGTATCACGGTGAGATCGTAAAGCAAATCAATGCAGCTATGAAAGACGTCGAGTACGACGAACTTATCTTCAAAACTGCAACGGGACACCCTGTCGAGGAACTATGGGAATTTTACTGCGCACAATTAAAGGATAAAATAACTCAGGGTGAGAGCTCTGAGTGTCTGGGGATAAGTTGTCTTCGAGTCCCGCTCATATCATATTGGAAGACATTGAGGATGCGGATTCGTCGCAAAGCAGTTTGGTAATACCCGAGAGCAATTCTGATTAGGATATGGACTGCAATACAAGCTTCGAGTTGTCATGTTTGCAGAGATCTGACTAAGGTGGAAGGAATGCATTTTCCGTTTGAGTTGTCTCTTGCTTACCTTGCTTTTCTCTTTTTAGCAGGTTCCACTCCGGTTGGTAATCCATAGAACTACGAAGCCGTAGCGTAAAGGAAATGAACAACTAAAATTGTTATCACCACTCTTTTGCAAGTCGCTGCAAGTCCTCCGTTACTCTTCGTTGTCTGTGGCTTTATTGCCATTCGCTTCGTCCATCCTGCCTGATGCACTGGTCACCACACTATGCACTATTTTAAAATCATTGTAATCACGAGAACCAGGTCCTACCGCTAATTTCGGGGTTCCACCGAAATGGGGTTCTAGGCTTCATATATCCCGAGCGACTGTCTTCACTTTGTACTAGCCATTACGACATATCCCCTGGGAACAATACTTAAGCCGTTAATTCGTGATTGTCTACCCCACTACGCCGCCTCCACTGGGATGTACACAAGGAGCCCTCATGGGCATAGTCCGATCTGAGTGTCCAAGATCTCGTCCATCCGGGGGTCTCTATATTTCTTGAATGCGTATAGCCTCTGGCTGCCTTCCGGGAAGCACCCATCGCGAGCTTTAAGTGACTTCATAGCCCTCAGACAGCACCTACCAAGTCAGTATTTTTGTCTCCTTGGAGCTCATTATACTTCCTGAGATACTTCCTGAAGCCTGCAATCCATAGTTCTGGTCCTTCGATCAATGCGATTCGTCGCATATACCATAGGAGATGCTCACAACAAGGAGATTTACGTCTCACTCGACTACATGGAGGCTTCTGCTAGCCGGGTGCATAACGAGATTTTAGATGTCCTGGTCAACAAGATCGTCACCAGCATAACGCTAACGGGACGTTTCAAGCAAGGTTGATCGCAGGTATGTGCTCCCTGATTAGGATCCGTGGCTCCTTGATCAGTTGCATGATTTGAATATAGACTATGTCCGACTCCACGCAGGACTAGCTCCCAACCGATGGGAGGTCGGTTATGACATTACTGGATATTTTCTCGACTGGCTTGAACAATAGTACCTTGGTAAGATTGTAAAACAACTGAATCCGGCTATGAGTGGCGTCTAGTATGATGAACTGATCTTAAAGACGGTAAGGGAACTCCCTGTCAGGAACTATGGCAACTGTACTGCGCTGGATTAAGGACAGGATGAGAGCGCTGAGGATTTGGATATAGGTTGTCTTTGAACCACACTCATATCATATTGGAAGACATGACGGATTCATGATCAGATTCGTGGCAAATCCATCTGACAATACCCAAGAGCGTTTCCGATTAGGATATAGCCTACAATACAAGCTTGAGTGCTTCACGTTTGCAGAGCCCCAAAGAAGTACAAGACCAACTACAAAGGGGATGCGACAGAATACAAGCGGAATATAATAAAATATAAACATCGATAGCGGAAACGAAGCACAAAGAAAAAAAAAACCTAAAATTGTGTCATTATCCCCACTCTTCTTGTAGATCACGAGCCAGAAAGTCATCCTCCTCCTCTTCTTCTTCATCGTCTCCGTCATCCTCATCGGCTTCATCCATCGCACTGGATGCACTGGATACCACACGGTCTCCCTGACTTCGCACTCCTTTCGTCACTTGCACATCATCGGCAGTGAACGCTTCCTTCAACCTCGACAACCCCGTCCTCTCTGCCGCCAATTTCTTCCGCTTCGCAAGTGGGGACCGAAGCACATCGTCGTCCCTGCTGTTTCCGTTCACGTTGTCACCTGTACCCCGTTCCGGTGTCACGCTTCGAATCCGTTTTCGTTTCGGTCGAGGAGTGTTGTTAGCGCTGCTGGCCGCGTCCAATGGAAGAAATGAGTACACAAGAAGAAAGAAAGTGTTCAACTAACCTTATCACACTGTTGGTTTCATCTGTCCCTTCATCTCCGCTTCTCAGCCCGCTCCGCGTCTCGTCGTCGTCGTCGTCGCTCTCCCTCATTGCTGCCTCCACTTCATCATTGATATCGTCCCAATTAATTTCGCCAAACTCGAGCGATGCATCTTCCTTCCTCTCTCCAGGGTCCTGATCCCAATCGTCCCCATCGGGATCAGGGTCTGAGGATATTTGCTGTGAATCCGTAATCGGACTCGAGCTGGGAACTACGATGGGCGGGTCGTCCAGCAGATAGGGGGTCTCGTCTTGGCGCCGCCACAATGTGATGCAGTCCATGAACCAGGCTAACCAGACGATCTTGATACCACCACGTTTTCGAGCGGTATCGACCTTGACCGTTCCTCGCTAAGTTAATTTTTTTAGGATGAGCTGCGAAAATTGTCTGGGCAGCACTGACCTTGGCGGCTACAACGTGTGTTATATCAGCAGTTAGCTCGGTTGAACACCGTGCGCCGAACATGTGAGCCATTCTCCAGATCTCTGTGGACTCGGGCTTGGTGTCGAGGGGGATTACACTCGAAAACAAGATGTGGACGCCTTCTAGAACTTCTGTACGTATTCGAGGAATTATTCGCTAGGCAAAAAAATATCAGTGCATAAGTAATAGTGAGATACACTTGAACCGACCGTGACATCATATGGTGCCACTTCCCGCTTGACCGTCGATTTGCGTCTTGTACCTGCGGATGGACGTGCGTCATACGCAGAGAAAAATCGTCGATGAACTTCGTCAAGCAGCTAACAAAGTGCAACCATAAGACATAGTAGACTGTACTGGATTAGGACCATCCTCACCTTAGCTACCCGCTCCAATTCATGATCGTCATTCTTCAGCAGCGCCTTCCGCTTCTCGTGTTTGTGTGGTGAGCTCTCTTCCAGCTTCGTTTGAGCACCAGCCACCGGTTTATTTTCGGCATTGTGCTGGGAGTGTTCATGAGCCACAGCATTACCTTCCTGGAGGGCCTCTTGCTTCTTCGCCAACGGGCGTTCCTCCAGTTGTGCCTCGAGAGCTAAGTTGTTCTGCTTTAGCATCGCGTTCGCCGCCAGCTGCGCACGTTCCACTTCCTCGTTTAACGGCACTGGGAGGGTTGTCGACAGCGGCGTTGTGGTTGATCCCGGGTCAGCTTCAGGAGATGTCGTTTGTAACTCTAAAGGCAATTTTCGAGGGTCGGCAGCGTCCTGCCGCAGTATTTCTTTGGCTTCGCTATCTGCTGGTCGGGGCGACGTCGCAGCTGTTAGTGGTTCAACTTTTGGAAGAAATGTGGAGTTTATGTCGCCAATTCCAACAAAGAAGTCGTCTAGAATGCAGGTTAGAACAACCATGGACGACTCAAGCAATAGATGAACGGACAGGGTACGACTTTGAGAAGATTCGGGCTCCATTCCCAAACGTCTGCACGGTCATCTATAATGACCACCATTGAGGTATCGCAAGGGAAGAGTCTCTGCAGACTTTTTTGGGTAAGGCCTCGGGGGCACCTTAGCGGCTAGGACAGGTACTCAGAACTAGGTGGGGGACTCACTGCCGCTTTCATCCCGACTAAGCACACGTCCTCCAAAAGCCTTTCCATCAGGGTCAATAGCGGCACATACTTCTTCCGCATATGCACGCGTCCCCATTGTGTAGACGTGCATCTCGTACTTGGTTGCGGTCTCTCGCAGAAACTCTCGCCATCCCGGTCTGGTGTAGTCACTCCCGTAAGATGGAAAGTAAATCGAGATCCAGGGTTCTTTGCTTACCGTGGTTTTATGTAATACATGCACCCCTCGTTCTCCACCATCTTATTCTTCCCCTTGCCCTTCTGAGGACCTCTAGCCGATAATGGCCCGAAAGACTCGGGACCTAGACGGAACTTTTTGACATCTTTGAGTGCCACCCAATTGGGATTGCACTCGTCGTCGGAGTCTGATGAATCGTCCGCTTCGGCAGCTTTACTTGTCGAAGCCTTCTTGGCTTGCCTCTCTTCCCAAGCCTCACCCTCGGTTATCCATTCACCCACAGTTGGATCTACGGTGGCGTGGACGATCGTCTGGTCCAGATCTACGATGAGGGAGAGTTTCCGGGATTTGAGCAAGTGGTCTGCGGTCTCTCGCTCTATTCGTTGGGCTTCCTCGAGTGATACCGTAGGGCCAAACGCAGAGTGAGTCATTTGGATAGACGCACGGGAGGCATCAGAAAAACCTGTATAATCGGTGCTGCAAGGGAATTAAGCTGGAATTTTTTGGGATAAAATAAGGGTTATATACTTGGTCATATCCTTTCCACATAGCACACAAAGCCCCCCCAGCTGCATGCCATGTTTGCATGGCTCGATGACTACAACGACCGGCTTTTCTTTTGCTCTGCGAAGCGAGATGATATCGCTGGTCTTGATGTTCCATCTGTCTATCGCCCCTTCGATAGCAGCATCCCAGGTACCAAATCGGGTTTCTGGTTGAGCATCAGGTAAAGCTGAAAGATATACGAACGAATAGCTTAAGAGTCGTGTGCCGCGTTGGATAGAAGAAGACGCCTTTGCATCGATAGATATTACTCTGATAGGATAGGGAAAGGTCTGCGGTAGATAGAGCTCAGTCGGGCTGGACGCCATGCTTGAAGGCTGCCGCCGGTTCGAATGCCGTGACCGCTAGAAACCTTGTCGGAATTCGGAGTTGACTCCGAACAGCGTCACAGATATTTATTGTATAAAGTACGTATGCAACTCATCTACCAAGTGCAAAATAGTTGCATGGAACAGCAGATGCAATAAGTACCTCCACAGCATCTCAGGTTCCAAAGGAGCAATCAATCAAAAGTGCTGCTGGTTACCGATATAGCCCTCAAATGTTACAATCGATTTCACGAATTAATAGTTCCCTTTGTCTTTTGTACGTTCCATAGCTGCACAGGATACAATGTTAAGAATACCAAGTGATAGTAAAAGGCGGAGGCACGTACGGTTATAATGTAAAAGTTTCTCAATTAAATCAACGTGCGTGAGTACCATGCGTCGGCAACAGTAGCGCTTGAGCTGGAGTTCGTCCAATGCATCTCTATTGAGATTGTCAGATTTGGCGATCAATGAGAAAGATGGTAGAAAAGAGGTCAGGGAAGTGCATACACACCCCTCGCTCATATCTTTCGCCAAAAGCTCCAGATACGCATTCCATTTGTCACCAATTATTTTTCCACAAGAGAAACACCGAACTGGAATGATCTAGTTGCAGCAGTGAGCATACTTTCAGCCCGCAGTAGTTCAACCAGCATACCATCGTCGTATTTGGTGGCTTAGAAAGAGGGTAAACTACGCGAGATCACATTCCACGTGATGTGATTCATTCCAGCAGTCACCCGTGACATAAAATGAACCACCGGCACCTGGCGCGAATTCCTTGGTACTTTATCACATCGTTGCGTTATCGCAGTGCCATCCGCAGAGCATTACGCGACACACGTTCTACAACTCCGTTAATACAGCGTCTCAGAATGCCGAAGAAGCCATCAACTGCGTTTTATGCGGTCAAAGCTGGAAGGCAAACGGGTGTGTTCTTAACATGGTTGGAATATTTTCGATTTGTGAGAATCTCAACACTCAAATATATGTCAAGGGCCGAATGCGAAGAACAAATTAAAGGATTCACTGGTGCAAGATATAAGAAGTTCTCAAATGCCGCCGAAGCAGAAGCTTTCGTTACTAGAGCCTTAGTTGCAGGAGCATCTCCAACCGACCCTTCAGTAGGAACATCAGACAGCAAGGGTAAGAAGCGCGCAGTGCCCGCAGAACTCGAGGATGAGAGCCGGTTCGATATTGTGTATTCTGATGGTGCTTGTAAAGGGAATGGTAAGGCAGGCTCGATTGCCGGGATCGGTGTTTGGTGGGGTAGGAATGACCCTCGGTAAGTGCGGGGCAAACATCTAGTAGATTGAAATCTTCAACTTCTCCAAGAAATATGGCCGAACGGTGTCCTGGTGATCAGACGAACAACCGGGCAGAGCTAATTGTCTGTATTTTCTATCTGTCCAACCATTTCACATTGCATAATGCGTAATCCATCCTTCAGGCAATTGTCCGCGTCCTAGAGACCGCGCCAAGGACGAAGAAACCTCTGCTGATAAAAACTGACTCAATGTACTCAATCAATTGTGAATATCCTTATCCCGTACAGTAAGTTCTGATGCAACTTAAATTTCATGCAGGTTTTCAAAAGTGGCTTCCAAATTGGCGAAGCAACGGCTTCAAAACGAGCGACGGCCAGCCCGTCAAGAATGCTGGCGTCATACGGTATCTTTCTGCACACCTCGATGCTCGAGCTTTTTATGGCCAGCAGATTCGCCTCAAGCATGTAAAAGGCCACAGCGGTGAGGAAGGAAACGAGGGTGCGGATACTGAAGCGAATCGGGGTGCATTGCTCCCAGCTCTCCCAGAAAGGGATTGGGAGCAGCTGGAGGTGGAGTTGAGGGAACAGATGGAGGTAGAACAAGCGACTAGAATGGACGACGAGCGACCAGTTCCTGTGGAGGTTGAGGCTGACAGCCTACCAACTGGAAACGCAATGAAAGTCAGGAAAATCGGTGGAGAGGGAACGTCCGCGGCACATGTAACATCGCCACCGACGGCAGACGCCCTTTCCACTGAACATTTTGACTCGTCTACTTCGAAACCGTGCTCTCCGCCACCTGTAGATGCCCAAATCATCGACCCACCATCGCCAACAAAGGCGATAGCATTACCCGCTGAACGTTCCGACCCATCGTCTATTCCCCAACTGAAAGCTCCGCCCCCCGAAGTAGATTCACAGCTCATGGAAGCACCATCGCTGCCGAGGCCAGGGTTTACTGGACCATCCACTTCATCCTCTCCTCGAAAGATTGCAGCGTCTGCATCCAAAACACAAGCCATCATTGCGGCAATACGCTCTCCATCTAAAGCAAAGTCCTCCCATGATCAGTCTAACTTGTCCTCGAGATTGCTGCAGAGAGGTGCGACATTGTCAAAAGCAGCATCAGTGATGCAATCATTCTTGCCGACCAAGCCTACAAACTCCTCGTCACCCAAGAGGGCGCCATCGCCAACAAAAATGCAGTCGAGAATCCCACTTCCATCTCCGTCTAAGACGGTCTACTCTAGGGATCCGCCAGCTTCCTCATCATCGTCGAAGGGTCAAGTAATACATGCCGAGGACAGTCAAGATTCACAGTCTACCCAGTCAACCACCGCCGAAAGTTTTGTTACGGCTCTTACAACGATAACACCGATCCCTGTGGAATCACCTTCGATTGAACCAGCGCCTGCCGTACAGAATACATCTCTATCTCTCCTAGAGCCGTTGACAAAAGAGGATCCTCCCAAGCGTCCAGCGAGAATCGTGGTGGATAAGGAAGATGTTGATTTCTCGGTGAGGGTATTACTGTAATTATGATTGCTGAGAGCTAACTTATTCATGTTGGCCAGATGTATGTTGATTGTTATGTGGATCCCGAGGACCTCTGGAAGGACCTGTATCCGTGATCCAACGGACTGTAAACGACTTCTGGCAGCCATTAGTATTATGATCATGATATATTCTGCAATATGTATTGTATGTATCCGCCGGTGTCATATGATGGAGTATGTGGATAATGCATAATGTACAGATTGTCTCATTCTGCTGTGATGTTTTCCGAAAGCGTAAACGAGGTGCGTGGCGCATATGGATGGCTCTTCTGCTTTTTTGAGGCCGGACTATTTTCTGGCTGGTCCTGCGAGGAAAATACTCTATTTTGGCTTCGGAGAACCCTATAACTGACAGTCGGTGGGAAAGGCCCCACAACAGGGGTGGTCACCGGGGCAGCCGGTGCAGGATCTGATGACGACTGACCCCAGAATGCATCCTCTGCTCAGGCTGCACTATTTTGTTTAACTCTTCGATAACCTCGTCAACGTATTCGAGGATCTCGGCGTAATGAAGAAAGACAGGACCAAAATATGGGGACGCAGTTGGAAAACGCTTCTTATATAGCAAGAAGTGCTCCTTGGTCGCAGCTTCACTGCTGGTCCTCCCACTTAGTCAGAATATCCGGTTGTGGGATAATCTTCCTACCAGGAGCTTCGTAATCAGGACATAGAAGAATGACCCTAGGTCATCAAGATAATCATGAGGGGCCCTGAGGGTGGTCTGCTTCTTCACTCCTCAAAACACGGACGGATTGAAATGCGGGCGTGCCCCAACCACCCTCTTTTGACTTGCCTGATTTACTTACGTTGTTATATGGTTCAAGAAACAGAATGCGTTGGCACGCCACCCACAAGAACAATGAACCGGTCAAAAACATTTGACCGAGGTCTATGCAAGCGATCAATTCTTATCTGGTCTTTATCTTCCTTTTCATACATCTCTTTCATGATATGCATATTTAGATTCCTCCCCATGTCTCGTTTCCATGTCCTGCTTCTTTCCCCATTACTCACATAGAGCTCGTTAGTCCTTTGGACTCGAGATTTCTTCTTTCTCCCACCCCTCATATCCCTTACCCCTCTTTTTTTTTTCTTTCTTTCTTTTCTTGTTCTTTTTCTTCAGCACTATACTCATGTATGTACATTCGCCCGTGCCGGCTTGAGTTCGGCCTCCCATCACAGAGTCCGTGCGAAAGAGCTTGGGCGACCAAATACATTTATTTGCTCGCAAACCTCACAGACTCGTGCCTTTAAGACCTGAGCCCCGCGATCTCTCCTAGCATCTCTCCCTCCTCTCCCCTCCTTGTCTCATCTCGGGAGCCAGGCATAGACATGCAACATGGCTTTGGTGGCCATCGCCAACTAAAAGTCTAAAACACGACTGTGCAAGTTGGACTCAACGCGATTGTCACATTCACGTGTTATACACGTCGCTTTGATCTGAGCTTACAAAGTCACTTACTTGGGATTCATGGATTACTATGATCTACGCCGCCTAGCAGAAGTGAAGTCAAGACTTTGAATGATGGAGACTTCAAATTAATTACCTACGCTGTTGCATCCCCCCCAACACACACAAACGACCCGATGACGATACATTCTGGTGCAGAAACGGACGAGGGGCACTGTGAATTAGACGTCTGAGTGAAGAGGATAGTATTGTATGGTCTATTAGTATTAAAGGCCTTGACCCCCTCCTAATTGACTTTGAATTGACTTCAGATAAATAAATGAGGTATTGGCGGAGAGAAAACACACATGAGCGCAAAGATCACTAGATTCCTTAACCTTACACCTGCCCTGGCCCCTGGCCAAGAGTCCCAAGTTGATTTTACGGGTGGTTAGACTTCGAATCGGGTCAGGGAAGGGGAACAGCGGGTACATCTTGTCTCGCCGGTCCCCAGGCCATCAATTTCGGCGACAGGGACTGCAACATCCATTCCCCAGGAAGAGCCCGTGTCCGTGATTACGACTGTGCACTTCACGGCATAGCAGACAGCTACAACTTCATACCTTTGCCCGAAAATTGTGCCCATAGAATCCAAGAACATAAAATGGATGTTCAAAGTGCTTGGAAGTGTTATTCGCTGCTGTAGGCAACTTTGTTGCAGAGTGACGAGTCTCAGCCGTCTAGTATTACCAGAGTAATACAGTCGCTCTGAATGACTCGGTTGGTAAGATTCAACTTGAATCAAAGGACTCGGAATGCAACTTTGCGTTGCCCTTTGGCAGAGGCTTTAGCAACAAACAAATGGAGTGTATCCCTGTACATTGGACACTCTATCTATTCCACCACTGGCAATTAGCTGAACACAGACAATGGATTCAGACCTTCTGAGAGTATGGCAACTCATCCACGAATTGAGTGATCAACTCGCCCTTAACCAGAAGATCACTAGTGCTCTCCAGTCCCAAGCTGGATCTCTTAAGGTTTGCAGCTGTACTATCATTCGCAATACTAACTGAGATATCTTATATCGCAGACACAAGCTGCTAATTCTGGCTCGGGCTTTACACTGAGGAGGTTTAACACCGACATCTCAAAAGGTTTTTCGCTCACGAAGGACACGAAGCCGCTTCGAATATTAACCACAATGCAGAAACCTTCGAGTCGGAACTGGAGCGTATGAACGCCCAGATTATCATTGAGAACCAGACTCTACTTCGGGAAAACAAGCAACTAAGCCAGCTATTGAAAGAATACGAGGGGACACTGGAGACTATCATGTCTAAATTCCGGAATCATTCTGTAAGTGGTTCGCATGGATCATTGTCCAGCTTTTACATCCAAGAGGCATCAGTTAGCAGCGCAGCAACATGAATTGACGTTAACACGGCATTACGAAGCCATTCTGCACTCACGCGACTCCCATAGTCTTTCTTCTGACCTAACTTCGTCCACCAACATGGCCCAATCTCTACAACGGCTCTCCCATTACCTCCGAGCTCTCATACGCTCTATGGCTGGCGAGAATCCTGACTCATCTGATCCGACTTTAAACATCAATCTCGACCCAGATTACGATGGGGCAGGTGTTGTCAACCTCAGCGAACTGGAGGAGCTCATTGAAACTTTGGATGAAAAGGCGGGTGGATATAGTGGTCAAGAAGGTCGGCAAGAGTGGGCTCTAGAGCGAGAATATGAGATCGCGAGGCTAGAGAAGGAGAATGAGTCGTTGCGCAGGTTACTTGGGATTGATGAGGAGAGCATGGCAGCTACAGGGGTGAGTCTGGATTTGGACCGAGTGGAGAGTGGACGATATTCCACATACCTATCGAGCTCGTCGAGAAGGGGCCCAAGTGGAAGTGAAATGTATGGTCATCGAACATCGTATTGGGACGCACAACAACAGCAGCGATTTCAACAGATGGGGGGGGCACCTTTGCAGCGGGCAATGGACTTACAGCCTGGAATGAGAATGGGCACACAGGGTCAGTCGCGAAGGACAAGCATATTTGGTGGTGGCCTCCAGCGTGGTGGCCTGGCAGGAGGACTGCAAGTTCGTGGAGGGTTACCAGGAATTAGCCTCGAGTCTCCTGAGAGTCCAGGCGCCTCTTCCTCGCTATGGATCAATCAACCGGCGTCACCTGCCATATCAATTGAGAGGACGTGGCAGGATTTTAATCGCTGACAGGTTATAGCTATCTTTCATCCTTGTATCTAGACATTGTAATCCTGGTTGTATACCATGCCCTATAGCTGAAGGAAACTTTGTTTGGATCTCGACTTCTTACGGACAACCATGTCAATTGATGCTCTCCCACCTGAGTTGTACTCGGCAATTCTGCTTCATGTGCCCTCCTATTTCCTCCAGCAAACGGCTCTATCGTTAACTAGAGCTGTGCCTTACTCCCCCGTGCCTCTTCGCCACCTTTTCCATTCCGTCCGAATCGCCTATCCTGACCAAGCCATTCGTCTTTACAACCGTCTTCGTTCCAACTCTCCACACAAGCACAATGACAGCGATCTGGCTTCATCCTGGATTTGCAGGTTTTCCATTGAAACGTGGACAGTCGATGCCGAAGTCGTTGTAAGTCTCGTTGGCTTACTACAAAACCTAGAGTTCTTGAGTTTACGGATTGGCCCTACCAACTTTGCCCCCGAACATCTCGAGGAAATATTTTCCAAGTACATGCCTAGCCTCAAGTACCTTTCGTTGAGGTTTAGACCCTAGTAAGATGGATCGCTGAAGATGTTTGATACAAGTCTTTCTTACCACTCCTATTGCTCCTACCCTTAGCAGGGACAAGGCGAACTACTTTCAGTTTCACAAGGTGAGCCAAGTTGCACCCGTTATTATCCTCCTCATGGCTAATTGTGCGTCTTCTCAGGGAGCTTACTTCGATTCGACCCTTTCGGCTCTTTCTGCATGGCCTTCCTCAAGCTCACCGCACGGTCTACCTGCTATCTCGATCGTCCAAGACCCCTTCAGTGATTGCAAAACTGGAAACAAGCGCTTCGCGCAACCCATTATATTCCATCAATTTGATCACAGCTTGTCTCAATTTATACACTCACCCTTAGTTTCGTTGTCACTAAAATATTTACGAGTTCAATTTCCCGCTCGGAGGACTATCCAACCGCTAATTACTTCATACAAACACGCCGCATCCCCACCTCCATCCATCGAATTTCTCGACCTCTCCAGATGCAGTATCACGGACTCTGATATCGATGCGCTCCTCGTTCGGTTCGAAAACCTTAAACACCTTGTCCTGGATTATTGCGTTATCGTGGGAGACAGGCGAATGATGTCCGAGGACCTTACCTGGTGGACCACCTTAGGGAATAGATGTGCTCTTGCTGGTGTGCAGAGAGCAAGAATACGAGAGAAGACGCTCAAAGCTTGGCTCGAAGCTCGAAGCTCCAATAATTCGTCCATCGGCGATCAGGATTCCGACTTGTCCGTTTTTCCAGAAGCCCGCAGGCCGAGGCCTGGGAGGAGGGGTCTAGCAACAGCTACAGTATCCCTGCGCGCGTCGACCCCTCCACCCGGTCCTTCCACTGCTGTCAATCAAAGTCCGCAACATCGAACAAGAGTGGGCCTACCTCCAAAGGTTCACATTATTCCTTCTCCTCCTTCTCTTCTATCCCTGTCTGCCAGTCCCCTTACTGCTCTGGGCGGCTCTGTTGGTTTCAGTGCAGAAACACGAGCCTCCGTAATCTCAGCGTTTAGGAATGGCTGGGAGGATGGACTGAGAGTGCTTAGTGAACGTAGGAGTCGATTTGCTACTACGTTCTTCCGAAGAACTGCCCTGGGACAAAACATAAGATTCTTGAAATTCAAAGACGGCAGTGGGGATGAGGAAGGGTTTGAGGGCCTGGAGGATGTGACTGCGGGAGACGAGGGCGCTTTCTTTGAAGATGTTTCTAGAGATGGATCACCAATTACGAGGGACCCTCCCATTCTTTGCTTGTCTAGGCTGTCAATGCACGAGGATGAAGACCATGTTGATGGCTGTGGTCATTCTGTTGCATCCGGCATCTGGATCTGAACTATGAAGACAATTGATGCCTATCATCTTAAAATCTCAACCAGATCACATCATTCAATCCTCGATCGGTAATAGAGTGTTCCATCGCCAAATCATGTCTAGGGGAATAGGATGTTCATGAGGTGAATTATTGAATCTGTCTTGAGTATTTCAGCACTGGAATTCCACTCAGAGTGGACGCGAAGGACGTTCTAGGTTCGACTTACCGCTATCAAACTTCCTCGCTGGATACCGATCTCTGTAATGGAATTTGCTTGACCATTCCTTGTATGTGCGATGTCCCTCGCACTCCTTCTCAACTTCGGCAATCACTTCTCGTTACGAGTTAATTATAACTTCCTTTCATGCAGATCTAGTGAAGAGGCCGGCTGGATAGTCATACCTTCTGCCTCCAATGAGCTAGCCATGCTAGTGACGCCTCTTCGACACGTAAATGTGGCGGGTGCGCTTGTGGCTGAGTGCTATGTTCGGTTTACATGCCAAAGCGTCCTATTTCTAGCACTATATATTAGTGTAAGTCACTCCAGAAATACTGCATCTGAAATCTTCAAAGCTTCACTATCAGAGACAGTAGCAGTAAGTTCTCTTTCTGTGCACAAGCGTTGGACGCTACATCGAGCAATATTTCGGAAATCAATAACCCTACACCCTACCTCATATCCTAGAGTCTGAGAGCACGGGACCAGTTTAATATATACATCCATCATATCAAGAAACCCTCCAGGGGGATAAGTTGTAAAGTACAGTCATTGATACTTAGGCAGCACAAGATGGCATTTCCCAATCAAATGGGCTTTAGCTCCCTCCCAGTAGATGCTGGTATCCTACGATTCAAAATACAACACCCTGCGTTGTTTGCCGATTTTCGATAACCATATTGACAGCATTACCGCGCTGCTGTCATGATCATTGGAACAAGCGCCTCGAGATATTATATCCATTCGTTCTTGTCTGCAAGCACATTGTATGGCAGATAGCAGGTGGTCTCATATTCCAGACAAACCCGAACGAGACGATCAATCGATCGATGAGCTCTACGCTGAGGTCACCAGTTCGATCCTGACGCACTTTGGCATAACATCACCTAAGGCGCGTGGTTTAGTAACTGCAGGGGGAGAGACTTTAGGTATGGAGAGGGCATCGATCCTCTGGCCTACTTAGGATGAGTACTAATGGACATGAAAAGCACTTCCTATTGATAAATTATACTCTTTTATTGTTCAAATTTTTATTTATAAAGAAATTCTACCTAAATTTTCATATTTTAAAATATTAATTTAAATTACTATTTTATATTATTTATAGTCATAATTATAAAAAACAACAAACAAAAATAATATTAAATAGAAAACAAAATAATAACTGAAACACAAATAATAAGGGATTAAGCATTGAAATCTTTTTTTTAGTGGGTGGCTCAGCTTAAGGCCTTAACCCCGATGAATGTCAAAATGGAAAGCGATTGCAATTCTGGGCTTCAACCCACTTGGTATGCATCCTTCATGCTAATCATATCATCCTGACATTTTATACTCCACCCTGAGCCAATGTTTCATTCGGCAGCACAACAGATAATACGTACAATCGGCCATTTTGACTGAGAAGTCGATTCAACCACATAATTTTGACTGAAGTGGTTGCATTCAAGTTTATACATCTATCGTCGATATTCACCAAGATACATCACTTTTGTTGTCATACCGAAATTAGTTCTATGGACACCCAGACTCTTGGATATGACACAATATATATTGTGACAGTGAAAAGTGGTTGGTTTGCACTGGATTATGGCAAGGCGATCACATGAAATATGCAAGGTTACAACATAATTCCTATGAAACACATCTGTAGAGGTACATGTCGCTGGAAGGTATGAGGTGCAAATGGAAATATTTTCTTTGTCAAAGATCCAAGGTTGGATTTTTAAACCCGCAGAGTTGAGCGATTGCATATGAAGAAGGGGAATAACCGCCAATCTCCCGGATGTCCATGATCGTGGTGGTGTCAGATTACTATGCCAAACCCATAGCTATCACAGATTTAACTCACGTGGAGAACTTCTATACTTTCCGTGATGTTGCTGGTGAGCTTTTGCTCATATCTTAACTGCCACTTTGACCAACCATTTACTGTTAATGAGGTCACGAGCACCTGTGCAATGCTTCAACTCTGAACTGGGAGTTCGGTATCACTTTGGACTCCCTGGAGGTGAAGAAGGTGATCGTGGCATTATTGATGATTTGGACCCGACTATTTGGCTTAATAGTACATCCAGCCTCGCAGGTGCTGACTTTGCACTTCATAGTGCACCACCCTTGCCTCCGCATGCCCATCAAATGGGCTCAGTTTGATAGAGAGCCACTCGAGCACCAATGGACGTACAGCCAGGCTGGAGAATGGAGCAATGATTCGGGATTCACAATTACCACTGTGTTGGAACTTGGGGCTTGATCCAGGCCAATACCGCAGGTGAGGAGTACTGACCGATGTTGAGATATACACCGTGAACGGGTATCGTCATATCCGATGATGCGTTCATTTGATCCCATCACCAACATCCCTTTATGGCATGTCGGCATTATCAACAAGTCTTTTGGCACGTCCCCTTTATACTCATCTTTTGGTTACCTGTATGACTTCTAGTATATATACCCCACAATATTAGTTAGACACCTCAGTCAATTATACATCGACTGAGGTGAGTAACATTCCATAGAACCTTACATACAGGATTATTAATAGTACCGTAGTCTATTCTTATCTAGGTACTATTTGCTTGTATATAGTCAATTATACATCGACTGAGTCTATTCTTATCTAGGATTGATTCTCTACAGGTTATGGGCCACTCCCATCACTTTTAAGCGACAGTAGACAATCTCCTAGCCACTCGATGTTTTACTCTACGTCATATTTTCAATCGAAATTCTGATCACTATCCTGTTTCGGATCACAGATTGCCCTTTGTGCATTCAACCCCTAGCAGACGGTCTCTTGCTCCTCGAACCTCAATTTTCTTTCTCTATCTATACCCAACATGATGGAATCTAGCCCTCCCTTGGTTACTCTGATCAAACTCTCGGTTCAATATTCCGGTGAGAAACTCGACAAACTTAAATCAAACTACAAAGAATGGTGCAAGGAAATTACCATCGCCCTTTCACTAAATGGTCTCTATGAATATGTTACCGGCACAATCACTGCACCCGCTACTTCCGAAACTCATGCGTTAATCAACTGGAAGGCCAACTCCCATCTCGCATACACATTTCTTGCGTCCAACATCGTTCCATCCGAACGCCCTTTTATAGACATGGAAAAGGATACAACTGTAAATTGGGAGGCACTCCATAAACGACACCAGAATGAGGGCCCAGTTTGTCAAGTCCAATTATTACAACAGGCACTCACAATTCAGTGCACCACCGAGACCCCCCTTCCCGAAACGGCTGACAAAATTTGCACTCTCATCGATTGTGCATTTGCTATGGGGGATATTAAACCCGACCTCCTTTGCTGTATTGCTCTTTTGAACTCCCTCAGCGACAATTTCCCTCATGCGCATTCCATCATTTCTTGTGACATCGCCGCCTCCACGAAGGAATCCCCTTACACATCAAAGGATATCTGCTTATTTTTGGAAAATGAACAATCCCTTCTCGAGAACGACCACCGCATGGACTCCCGATCATCCGTGGCTCTCACTGTGCATGTTAAATCAACAAAGCCATCCAACAGACTCATTTGCGGGAATCCCGTTTGCAAGAAAACAGGACATTCGACCGGATATTGCATTAAGGCAGGGGGAGGAATGGCTGGGAAGACGATTGAAAAGTCTGTGGCAGCGCGGAAAGCAGCTCAGGACAAAGGGAAGAAGGTCGATAATTCATACAACTCTAATCCAAGGGTCTCAATTACTGTGAAAGACGTTAACAGACGCGCCTTCACGGTTATGGTGGATTCCGAACCTGCAAAGCCCCAACCCGACACTTATACCCCATTCACTGGACTCGCTAGTGACCCGCTTCCCACAGCGTCGATTGAGGAGGTAGAATATGAGGGTTGGCTTGTCATTGAGGAGGAGGTGACCACAACCGTTGACTGGACCTGCAACATCTCAACCCCTGGGGAAGACACATTCACTGTCGAACCACTTAACCAAACTTGATGCTCCCAGGTTTCCCTTATCAATTTTCCTTTTATTATTGATACAGGTGCAACAGTCCACATCTCACCGGACAAGGCTGACTTCCTTACCCTTCGTCTAATCTTGCCCCGCCCTGTGAAAGGTGTTGGGGGATCCTCCATTATTGCTATAGGAGTCGGCGACATAAGACTACACATAGCTTGAGGCACATCAATCGTATTACATAATGTGCTCTACATCCCAAATGCGGTAGTCCGACTTATCTTGGTCAGTTCCCTCACCAACGACTCAAATGCTGTGGCGCATTTCGATAATTCCTCGTGCTGGGTCACGGATAAATCCACCGGAGCACTTATTGCCCCTGGAATCCTACTTCCCAACAAGAAACTATATTCACTCAACCTGCACTCAGCCGCTGCTGACCATGCATTCACTGTCCACAAGTCCTCCGATCTAGAAACTTGGCACTGCCATCTTGGCCACGCAAACTATCAATCCCTTTGGGATATGGCCAAAAAGGGTACACTCACAGGTGTGCCCATTGTCTCCACATCTAGACCACCCAAATGTGAATCTTGTGTTCTTGGCAAACAGACAAAGACACCGGTTCCAAAGAAGTGTGTGGAGGGGATCGGTCATAAGGCGATGCGAAAGTTGGAAAAAGTTTGGGTGGATTTATTGGGTCCACATGGAGTCAAATCTCGTACCGGAAATTCTTATGTTATGGATATCGTCGATGATTATACATCTTTTCCATGGTCGATACCACTTCGTAACAAAGACAACTCGTTCCCTGAACTAAAAGCTTGGGAATTAGCCTGGGAAAATGAAACGGGACTTAGAGTTGAAATCTACATCACAGACAACGGAGAATTAAAATCTCATGAGATGGAAGCTTGGCTTAAAACACGGGGAACAGAACAATGATTTACAGCCCCATACACTTCAGCCCATATTGGGCGCGTCGAATGCATGCATCATACCCTTATGGCTAAGGCTCGCACTATGCAAATTTATTTGGGTTTACCGGCTTACCTTTGGGACAAATTTTACCTAACGGCCTCTCATTTACATGCCAAAACCACCATGCGATCACTTCAAGGGTGCACGCCTTGGGAACTCTGGCATGAATGCAAGCCCGATTATTCATACATGCATGAGATCAGTTGCCGTGCTTTTGTTCTCATCCCAAAGAAGAATAATCCAAAGATTTTTGAATGGTCAATTGAATGCGTACTTATTGGATATGACCTGAAGTCCAAGTCCTACCAATGCTATAATCGGGCCACAAGGAAAGTCCACAGTTCTTATCACGTCTGCTTCCTTGAAAGCCATGAAGGACATATCCCACCTGCCCCACTACCCTCGGAAGACATCATTGAGGAACCTACTCGGAATGAACCCACTTTCACCCTCTTACCCACAAACAACAATGAGGATGATGAATCATTCCACCCACTGGACACTGCTGAGTCAGATGACCCCATCAAAGACAAACAAGATACATTTACTCCCACCCTCCCACGTTGCTCATCCTGCGTACCTATCCCCACTGAGAAACATCCGAATGGTGGACCAACCACCACTAGAACTACAGCAGCTGTTCAAGAATCTCGATACAGTGCCACCTGAGTTAAAGAAGCCCGCCATGAACGCAGAGCTGCCACTATTGCCGCCCGATCAGGGAATCCCAATCATATACCCAATTTGACCGTCGATCATGATTGTGACATCATTGATGAAGTACGTCAATCATTTGACAATCTTGATCTGGGCGATCAGGCACATCAACTCCAGGCCTTAATTTCGGAGATGACAGATTTTGATCCTGAGTCGCTTCAATTTGAGGATGAACCCAAAACTTGGGAAGAGGCAAAGAATTCAGGGGACGTGGAGCAATGGCAGGCAGGATATATGGACGAATTGAAATCCCTAAAGGACATGGGAGTTTATAAACTTATTCCCAGGGGTGACGTACCTCAAGGTAAACGGATTCGTAGGGGCCAACCAGTTTTCCATATCAAACACGATGAAAGTGGTCACGCTGTGAGGTGGAAAGTTCGACTTGTTTTTCGAGGCTTTGAACAGATATATGGTAGGGACTATACAAAGACGACCTCACCTACTGCGCGCATGGAATCTTGGCAGATCTTGCTTCACATAGCCACTTCTCTGGGATGGGATGCCCAGCAGATCGACATCAAAACCGCCTTCCTCTATGGGATACTCCCCAACGATGAGGTCCAGTACATGCAACAACCTGAAGGTTTTGAAGAGTCAGGCCGTGAGGACTGGGTCTGGCAGCTTCAGCATGGGTTATACGGCATGAAACAGAGCAGACAGATATGGAATCAAACCCTTAACGCTCAAATGATTACCTGGGGGTTTACACGCCTTACTTGTGAGTCTTGCATTTATTACAGGAAATTGGACACAGGTATTATTATTGCTGCGGTACATGTCGATGATTACTTGTCTATTGCTGACTCCAAGGACGAGAATGAACACTTCAAAAATCAAATGTGTGAAGTGTGGACAATCTCCGAGCTCAGCACTGCCCGCTTCATTGTTGGTATAGCAGTTACCTGGGATCAACATCTGCGCACGGTTACGCTTTCTCAAACTGCCCTCATTGATAAAATTGTTGACCAATTTGGCCAATGAGACACAACCCTGGTTTCTGCCCCCCTTGAGCCCGGTATCAAATTACGGCATGTGAACCAACAGAATATGTCCACAGATGATCTGTCACAACTCAACAAATTACCCTATTGTTCCCTCATCGGATGTCTTCTTTACCTAGCCATTTCCACATGTCCCGACATCTCATACGCCATACAACAATTATCCCAATACCTTGACAGTTATTCTTTTGAACACTGGAGTGCAGCAACATGACTAGTGCAATATTTAAAGGGGACCTGGGATCTTAAACTCTACCTGGGTGGAGACAATCCTATTTCCCTTCATGCATTCAGCGACTCTGACTGGGCCAATTGCCTTGATACGCGTCGAAGCGTTGGAGGGTATACTTGCAACCTCGGATCCGGAGCCCTTTCTTGGACTGCCAGGAAACAAAAAGTTGTTGCAGTATCCTCCTGCAAAGCAGAATACGTCGCTGCTTTTGAGACCGCGAAGGAATGTATCTGGATACGTGCACTACTCAATGCTATAGGATACCCACAGCCCTCCCCCACGACCATTCTTTGCGATAACACGGCCACCAAGACACTATCCAAGGACCCTTTGCTTCACTCAAGGGTCAAACACGTCGATATCAAATACCATTTCCTTCGCGAACAAGTTCAATCCGGCGCCTTACAGCTACAATATGTCAATACCAAGGATAACATTGTGGACTTATTCACAAAAGCACTGGACATCAAACAATTCACATATTTGCGCTCGTTCTTAGGCCTACGCTAATTCGATTCCATGCGAGGAGGAGTGTTCCCGGTGAGGAGGAGTGTTGAGATATACACCGTGAATGGGTATCATCATATCCGATGATGCATTCATTTGATCCCATCACCGACATCCCTTTATGGCATGTCAGCATTATCAACAAGTCTTTTGGCACGTCCCCTTTATACTTGTCTTTTGGTTACCTTTATGACTTCTAGTATATATACCCCACAATATTAGTTAGACACCTCAGTCAATTATACATCGACTGAGGTGAGTAACATTCCATAGAACCTTACATACAGGATTATTAATAGTACCGTAGTCTATTCTTATCTAGGTACTATTTGCTTGTATATAGTCAATTATACATTGACTGAGTCTATTCTTATCTAGGATTGATTCTCTACAACCGACACTAATACTCTGTGAACTTAAGACACAACCAACTCTGTAAGCTCGATGAATATCCTATCAGCAGATGATAGTATGAGCTTCAGGAAGAATTACTAGTAGATGTACTTAGCAGATAAAATGGTTTCTTTCACTAGAACAGCAGTATGGAGGCATAAGGAACATTTTCTGCAAGTATGTAGGTATATTATCAGCCTGAGCAAGCACTAGTAGTGGGCTTCAGGAAGAATTTGAACAACTCTAAATGTTTCAACAAGAACTGGGTCTTATTTGAAGTACTCATTCATAACATAAGCCACACTTGGCCTTCCATTCATCTCTTCATGGAAAGACACTCTTGCAAATGCAAATTCATCCAATGCACACAGGCTGGTCAGGTTATATGGAGATCATATAACAAAGGGTGGTCGGTCAAATACATCAATCATAATGGAAAAAAAAAACTGGGGTAGGGGGTAGTCTGACCAATTCATGAAAAGATCCATAGAATGGGGTCTGTCACAGAAAAAAATCCTTTGGAAGCCCTTGATTATTTACCTCCTAACACTCTGGGGGGATATGCAAATCAATCTGCAATACAGGTGTGATCAACAGGGTGGCTGAAGAATGCACAGGTCAATTGAGAGTGCAATCACTTGATAAGATCTCACCTTAGATGTCTGTTGTTAGCCAGTTTGCGATTTTCTGTGATCTGACTGGCACAGTGTCACAAATTTGAATACCAAAACTTTGATTATAAAATTGAATGAGTTGAAGTATGGCATGGTGGTTTAGAGTATGGATATTGATCGTCGGTGCAAAAGTAGCACCAATTGCAGGGATTGGTAGCAGTGGTGCCATCAGCGCAGCATTTGGTAGAGAGACAGTATTTGCAAGTGCTATTCCATTACCAATGACCTAGAAAAGGTTAATCATCTGGCGAGGTCAGTGGTAGCAAACCCACCTCCTTCTGCTTTGCCTGATATGTAGTAACCCCTGTATTACATGTCAGTTCTAGATGGTTGAACCTTCCAATCCTAGCATTCTCTTGTCATGGCTCAACATGCTGAAGGCTGATCTGGACCTGGTTGATGCTAATTTGCATTTGATTCATGTTTTGTAGGAGTTGATTGAAATTGTTGGTGAAGGGGCCTAGCCATGGTGGGGGAGCCACCCATATGCCAGCAAGACTGCTTGCCAATACTACCTCATGTTCGTATTGTTCTGCAGCACCTATGTCATTGTCATTTGCAGCATGTGGAAGAGTACTTTCTGTGATTCATCAACATATCAGATCAGTATTAAAAATGACATTTGACTTGGAAGTTTGTGAATATGTCCTACTCTTTGAATAAACAAGATGTTCCACATATTCCTTCACATTGGTGATATCAGCAAAAGTAGGTGGGTTTTGTGGGTTAGCAGGTCATACGACTCCTGCAGTATTAGAAGGTGGTATCAGTGGCATCAATGATTGAATTCAATGAATTGTTTGTGCCAAGTCTGCTGCACTGACGCCTCAGGCTCAGGCTCCGAGTCAGAGTTGAACTTCAATTTGCCAAATCCAGGTACACACTTATGTAATCTACATTTTCAATCAAGTCATGTAATGGAGAATCTGATTCAAGTTTGAAGCAGCGTTGAACTTGGTCAACATTCAATATTCAAGTTGAACTTTCAATGACTTGGGGACTCTTCAAGTTCTCCCTCTGAGTCTTGAGCTACTCTCTTAGTTCCTGGTCCTGCAGGTCTGACTTTCATCACCTGCCCAGTTGCATCTGACTTTTTGTCACACAACCCTACATTTGGATTGTCTTTCAAGTTGGCCTCTTGGAAGCTCCACCTGAAACCCTTGCAGGGCTAAGGGCCTAAGGCTCAACATTATATTTACATCATCCGTGAGTCCTTGCCTCAGGCTGGCATTACCACTTAGTATTCCCATGGCTAGTAGGCTGCCATGCTCACAAATGCTGTTGAACCCCCAAAAACCCTTGGTCGCATGCTAGCTTCCATTGGATGGTGTTCGGTGTTCAGGGTATACAGAAGTGTTGACTTGATGTATTGGCAATTATACGCTTCTCAACATGTCAGATGGCCCCTCAAAATGAGAGTCTCCTTGCTTACCCTGCCATATGGGCTATGCAACACCCATCCTTTACTCGTGCCCAGGAAATTGGCGCAAGCGACACGTAGCTGTAGGGTGTTGGGCAATCAATGATCGAAGACTGATGTGCTTTCTAGCCTAGTTAATCCTGCTATCCGAAGGGTGTCCATATTTCCTATATCAAATGTGGCTGGCTAAAAGCCCAGACACAGGTGTGCTCAGGCTGGCAACCTATTTGTCACCCCATGTCTCATGTGGGTATCATTAATTTTAAGTGTGAGATGCCGTTCTAACGCTACAGCTATAGGGCCTCACACCGCTCCAGCCTCCAACTGGTCCTCCACCCATGTGATGAATGGGGGGTTGGGCAGTGCTGGACTCCCCCAGTTTACAGTCCATTTGAAGCTGCATCCGATCGAGGACAAGGTGTGGATATATGGGTTTATAGGGGGGCTTGAGCAGTGCAAGGGTAGGACAAAAGTGTCGGCAAAGGAATTAAATGACCTCGGATTGGAACCTGCTGGTATGCTCCTCCCTCCATATTCCATATTATGGTTTAATATATTTATGACAGCATGTTGTGAGACTGCCGTGGTCCAATTGTATGTCCCATCCATCTAGACCAGTTCAGTATGCTACAAGCTGACTCCGAAAATGTTGTATAGGTACCCAGTTGATTCCCTAGTACTATTTATGAAACATTATACTTGCCTTGGCAAATCTACTACTAGTACGTGTTTTCGGATATACTCAGTTGGGAGTGAGTATCATATTTTGTTTGGTATACTTTCCTGGCTTCCTATTGCTAAGCGATTGGCTACTTTCTCATTCCATTTTCTTCATTTGGACCCAGACTAGGCATGGTTTCCTTCAACTTACTTTCTAGTTCAAGTTGAACACACAATATCAAACAAAACTAGGAATATTATTACCACGACCAACAAGAGTCTGCGCTCTCTCACTTACCCTGATACAACCTTGCTACCTGTGAGTTAGTTTTTGCTCTACTTTTATGCCTACCATTGTCCAACCTTCCTACATACTTCCAACCTCTTAAGCACAACTTTGGTCATCTTCAAAGATCGTCTGAGCCCCAGGGATACTCATTTAGCACACAACAATCCCAAATATCAATAGAATAACTACTAGTGTTATAATACACAGTAAAACTACAGTGACAAAAGACCCCATGCCTGTGTCTCATCCCATCCTTTGCATCATCCCATATCACTCTTGTTTGTTGTCCTTAGATGGCCATGGCTGTGGTGGGGGCAGGTGCTCACTTGCCTTCCTTCTGGTTATCATCCTTTTGTTGCAGTTGGATTGTGATGGGCCCAGGCATGACTCATTCTGACAGGAAAGGGTATAGGGGTTGCTGTGGGTCATTTGTGCTGGGATCCATCATTACTAGGACATCCTCATCCCACTCCAGTTCACCCAAAAGCAAAGGATGGCTTATAGACCCCTAACTTTGTCCATGACTTGGATGCATTCAGCGAGTTGGGATATGAGTGGGTGGGCACTGTTGAAGTCTTTGTGTTCAGCACCTGCAGAAATGCGGAAGCATGTCCCTGCTGCCCCTGCCCTGACTCACACTCCCATTCCGAGTCATCAACCATACACCACTACATATGGCGACGGCAGAGTCAACATTGGTGTACTCTGCTGAGAACAAAAAAAGGACAGTTCAAGTTTGTTAGATCACAAGAACTAGAAAAAAAACATACCAGATGCCCATCATGATAAGTTACTATCAAATGAGCTGGAGTTGGTAGTAGCGTTGATGCCCATCATTGTTGGCATAGGTGGTGGCTGCGGCATTGATGATGGTGGTGGTAGTGGGCTGCGAGTTGTGTCAGTTAGGTTGTACTACTGGCATTCAACTTGAAGTTGACGCTTGTTTTGAGGAATGTGACTAGTACTCCGGGGTGTGTACCTGATGAGTAACCTGCTCCACACTTTCACTGGAATACCTATATAGAAGCATCAGTTCATGACCATTTCCTTCAAGCATGTGGGTGTATTATCAGCAAGTGATAGGCTTCAGGAAAAATGTGATGGAGAGAAAATCAGAGATAACTTCATTTCATCCACTTAAACAATTGTTAGCAATTGTGCTAGTATAAGCACCAGTTCCTGAACCTCTTCTGCAAGAATCAGAATATTTGGTCAGTAAGTGACAAACCTCAGGAAGAATGACTGACCAAGGTAATGGTGGTGTAAACTTATTTCATTGGGTAGAAAAATTGCATGGTCCTATATAATAATATCATACCCTGCAATTTTGTCAGACAAAATGTCAGTGGCTGACCCTTTGTCATCTGTGTTGGATGATATTTCAAGGCCTTTTAAAGTCAGGATAAGCTCTAGAAAGGATGATATTCAGAGGAAATAACAGCTAAAATCATTTCTTTTGCTTGAATTATTGTATGCTACCATATAACAATATTGTACAGTACAATCCTGTTATTTGAAGCATCAATGCCTGACCCCTCTTCACATTTATTCAACTGTCTTGTAAGGCCTGCTCAAATCTTATCTATTGATTGTAGAGTGTTAATTGTTGATCAAATCTATCTAGTCATACCGGACCCCTGTCATTCACTGCAATTCTGTCAGAAAAAGTGTCAGTGGCTGACCCATTGTCATCTGTGTTGGATGATGTTTTAAGGCTAGATAAAATCTTATCTACTGATGGTGGAGTATTAATCATTGATCAAATCTGTCTAGTCATACCGGACCCCCCGCCAATTTCCAGATGAACTGGGGTGATCTCTGATGCAGGGATAATCCTCTGCTTAAGGCTCCAACTGTTTAGTTTATGTATACTCCTCAAAGGCCAAGTATACATAAACAGTTGTCTAAACTATATAACCATCTATATACTGTTTAATAAACAGATATACACTTGATATACACAGTTGAAATACTAACATTATCATTTCCTTCCTTTATCACCATAACTAACATTTGTACATATCATATAGTAAGGAACAAAGCTTACTTGATGCAGCTTCAGCAGCCAGGAAGTGCAAGATTCTAAGAGTGAATGCAAGGGGGTGATGGAACAGGAATCCCAAACTACAGGCAGTTGGTAGGCAGAGCCATGTACATAAGAGATTTCTTGTTGAGATATGGTTGAAATATGCCCCCGTGTTTCAAAATGAGCTCACAAAGCTCCTGGATGGAGGGTTGTGTGTAGCCATTGATCTTGATCATGTTGACATTAGGAGTCAACCATCACACAAATCGAGTTTAATACTCATGTAGATAGACAGACCTTTAAAGATCCCACTCCAACTTCCATCACCCATAGTGCTAAGGGCAGCATTCTAAATCTGTAGCTTGGTATGCTTCCTTTGCATATACTCCCCATACTCACCAAACCGATATGCCCCATAAATATTGTCATCCTGTGGATTATTGGTGAGTCATTCTCTTTCCTCGAAGGCCTCTAACTGCCGATGCTTCAGTAAAGGGGGGGTCCTGCCGGAGGCTGAAAAAAAATTATACTAGGGTATATACAATGCTGATAGGTGTTGTTGAGCCACCAAATGGGTTCTATAGACTTGTAAACTATGAAAAATGGCTTTGTTTGGACATGAATTACTTAGCATGGTTGTAGAATAGCTCCCAAACTAGTAGAAACTATAGATTTATTGAAAATGTGTGTTATGATGCTAAGAAAGTTGCTGGGGGAAGTTGTTCTGTTGATGGATCATCAGGAAGTTGGTCATGATGTGGCATGGTTTCTCATCAACACATTGTTGCAAAAAGGGGAATAGTGCCTGGTTACAAGTGCTCAAAGAGCACAATATGGTACAGCAAAGTATATATACTGGTAACTAGGTAATGAAGGCAGAACACTGGAATGATAAGGATCAATAATGGAAGGGCATCAGGGCCAAAGAGTGGCCCAAGATGGCTGAGCTTGATATCTCAACACACATACAAAATATTGAAGTTGCAGGTGTTACATGGGTTCAAAATCACAGCTAGCCTAGTAAGAAGCATAGGAATTGTGCCACTAGGCAGTCTGTACTATATAGTGATGAAATCTTTTGTGTGAAAATTGCTTGGGGAAAAAACTGCACATGATGGGAAACTTCCATACATGGCAGAAGGGGTCAACTGAGGGGCTGAGAAAAAAAAACTGAGGGAATATGTGATTTTCCCATTCCACCATCCCCTTGTGACACCCTGTTATTCATTATTGCTGTCAATCATAATAGGTAGACTGTGTAACCATCTATATACTGTATAACTACTGTGTACACCACCTTGAGGCCCAAGCCCTATACATAAACATAAACATATACAGTATAAACCATATAAGATAGTTATATAGATAGAACAGTTGGAGCCTTACCTCTGCTCTTAACCCTTTGATACCCTCATCAACATATTTGAGGGCTGTGGATCCATGTCAGGCTAAGCACATTTGGGGAGGTGGTCTGGTTCACTCACTGTTCGGTCAGCATGCTCATTGTTAAGAACTGATCCTAGAAGGCGCATTGGAATCTGATTGGACCCTGCGGGTGTTGATAGCAGATGGTTGTTGGGTCATTGCAGATTCTGTGGGAGGGGAAATGGAAAGGACTTGGCTTCAGCTTATAAGAAGCTGTGCCCTTCACCTCATCTGGTGTCCTAATTTCAAGACAAAGGTTTGGAGGTAGAAGCAGGGAGGTGCAGGTAAATGCGGGGAGGAGTACGGAGGGACTTGGGTTAAGTTCAGATGAGAATTAGAACTTCAGAGGAAGACTAGAAGTCAAGTCAAAGGGAGTTCAGACTCTTAGTGGACTGAGGTAGGAGTAGAAGGAGATTTAGATTGGCAGGTTTAAAGTCGAGTCTATGTCGATATATGAACTGAGGAATACAAGGCAAAACTAACTAAGCTTAAATACTGTAGTCCAGAATAAATGCAGAACAGGAATGAAGACTGCGGCAGTGTCTCGACTGCATAGATAAATTACCTAGCGGAAGCCACACAGGAATCCATAGTCGAATTTGCAATAGAGACAGCAGCCGTGGGTGCTGTACAAGGTGGCCTGGTGCACAGCAGTGTGGGCAGTGCAAGGTGGCCAGGAACAAAATTGGGAGGCGTAGACAAATGTCGGGTTCGACATGCAGGAAAGGGTCAGATGGATGCAGGTTCTGATCGGGCGAGGAACAGTTCTTGACACTCATGTAACTCATCTGCAAGATCGTGCTCTGCCAAGGGCTCGCATCTTGTGAGCCACTGAAGAAAAGAATACATGGTTAGTAATAACAAGGCTAGATGCAAGAGATGGACACATGAGATCTTCATACATCTAGGCAGCTGTGAGGTTGGGGTGTAGGAGACTTTTGATGAAAGATTTTGCTGTGCATAATGTTCACAATGGCAATACCAAACAGTGCAGATGCAACAACTGACATTGAGAAGAAACTTGAACAATCTTCCGGTATCATTCATGGAATTGAATCTTTCAAGATGTAGGTGATGATCCTAACTATGCATAGCAGGGTAAGTGTTGGTTCAAGCACATCTCTTTAATGTGAGACATGCACCCTGAAGTCACCGCTGCCGCTTAGCTCCAGGTAGGCATATGCAGGGGTGTCAAACTTACAAGTGTGGCTGTGGGTTAAGAGGGTAGAAGGTCTGGAGGTCGTTGAAAGTGAGTGAAAGAGGTTGCCAGTGAGTGTGAACTAATGAGCGAGTTAAGATGCATGAAAGCGCTTGCTAGTGAATGTGACTTGACAAGTGTGGCTGGAAGTTACAGGTAGGGAACTGCACGGGTTTTACCCACGGGTTTCCCATGCTTTTATTTCCTAATTTATTCAATGAGTTTTGCATGAAAACTCATGAAAAAATGATTTTCTGAAAGCTATTCAATGGATGCTTGTGATACAAGGCACAAAATAATTTATTTTTGACCTTGTCACATGACAGATGTCACCCAAATATTCTTTTATGTGTTAGATCACAAAGAGCCAACAAAAAGCTTCCAGAAAATCTTTTTTTCATGATTTTCCATGCAAAACTCATTGAATAAATTAGGAAACCCGTGGGTAAAACCTGTGCAGTTCCCTAGTTACAGGGCAGTCACACTGCCCCACACTCACTGGCAATGCACTACGGCCTGGGACTTCTCAACTTGTAATGATGAGTGGGAGGAGTGATAGGAGGATGGGTACGCACCAGGAACTCTAATTGCCAATGCCTACTATCCACACACAAGTCATATCCATCTCCAGAAACTGTTTAAGTCATTCCTTACCATCCTGATAGATGACATCCTTGTGGACACATTTGTCAAGAACGCCCATGGTCTCAAGCTTCTCCAAGGCAAGCAGTGGGGTGCACTGGATAGTGACCAGGTTGCACTAGGTTCATAAATGCAGTGGCTACTTAAAACAAATGATTCACAGGTTCTCTAGCAAACACAGTTGCAAACTCACTGAAGTCAGCTGCTACCCATCTTGCACTCTCCACCCTATCTGGACTAACTGCCAAGTAGTGTAGTACACCCTACTGTTGAGTCCCTCACCACAGAAGCCCAGGCATTACTTCCTCAAGGCACCTCCCTGCTAGAAGAACTCTCCAACATTGTGGGTGAACTGTACATTTTCAGTTCTCTGTGGGTGCTGGCAGCCAGCCTACCAAACACTGCTGTGTTCCTGATGTCGCTAGGCACTGCCTACTATGTGTACAGCCATCACCTCTCCCAGTTGGGAGTCGCTGGCAGCTGTGGGACAACATTTACAGTTTTGGCTGGTCCTGCAGCAGTTTTGAGGAGTGGTGAGCATTTGTGAACAGGCAATGGAAGCGAGGCATTGGGAGCATCATGCCTGGATAATCCCGACCCCATGGACTTCCCAGTTGTCGATGTATCCTATTATAAAGGTATTGGGCTAGTGGGATAACATGAAAAAAAAACATACCAGGGACCTAGTGAAGCTTGAAGAGCATGGAGTGTGGCCATTCTACAATAGAATATACTGGATTACAAGTAAGAGAAACAGGAGAAAGGAACATACCAATCACCCATTCTAATTCCAGACTAGAAATGTTATTCATTGGCTCCTTCTTCAGTGCCATCGTTACTGTAAGGGCAACCTTATGATCAGAGTCCTAAGAACTCGACCCATACCTTGCAAGGGAAAACCAAAGAGAAAACTCTAAGGAGTCCAGTGCAAGGCCAAAGTATATATATGGAAGGCATGCAATGTTCTAAAATACTTGGAGCCCCTTCCATCCTAGCACTAATTCAGATCCAGGGTTGTGTTCCCATTTGGGGAGATGGCCATCAATCAGTGATAGTGTCTGCATCAGGCCATACTCGGTAAGTGGTGTCCGCATCAGGCCATGATTGGTAATGGGCGTGTGAAGACATCCTCGATCATTTCTGCAGGCACAACAATTGCACAGGGTATTGACTGCAAGAATGGTGAGAGTACAATAGGGGCTGATGGATTGACATATTGGAATGTTTGTAGATGGTTGGCGCAAAAGGCACCTCGTTGCGTGAAAGGCGCTTTGTTGCACAAATGTTTGCGGGTGTGCGGAAACGTTCGCAAATGTGCGCCAACCATTGTAGGGGCTCGTAAGGTGTTCCCCTTACATCACCCCCTTAAGGTGCAGCATCCCAATGTGCAAAGTTCCATCGGTGCGGATATCATGGTCAGAATCCCATCTGTCCAAAGGTAAGTGCGTTAACACATTTTGGGGCACTTGGATGAGCCCTGTAGAAGTTTGTGATTAGTTTTGCAGCATCGAGATCCTCCTCTGGAATCCATGAATTCTCTTTGTGCCCATAACCTTTCCATCTGACCAGATACTGCAACTTCCTACCCTTCATCCTGCTGTCCAGCACCTCATCCACCTCGTACCTCTCCTCTCCTCCTACGATCTCGGGGGGCAGCAGTGGTTTTGCATGGCAACCTTCAATCAGGTCCGTTGGCGTGGGCATGAGCTTGACAACGTGGAACACCGGATGTATTTGAGCCATTGATGGTGGCAGTTGGAGGTGATATGCATGCGAGCCAACAGGACGAATGACTGGGTATGGCCCCAGGAAGCGGTGCACAAATTTCTTTGTGGGTCTAGTTGTGCTGATATCCAAAGCATCCAGGAAGACCTTTTGGTGGTTGCAAAAATTGGTGCGGGGATTCACCATTGGTTATAGTACCTCACCATATCATCCTTCGATTTGGCAAGGGCAGCCCGAGCCTCCTCCAACGTGAACTTCATCTGATCCGCAAACTCGTTGACTGCCTCAAGCCTCGAGGGTCATTGGTTGGGCTCAAAACCCATCCGCGGATGTCTGCCAGTGTCAACGAAGAAGGGGGAGTGCTGGGTGGATGAGTGGACATGGTTACTGTATGCGAATTCGCCCAGAGGGAGCAGAGTGTCCCAATCATTTTGGCGCTCATTCACAAAAATGCGGATGTACTGCTCGAGCTCCTGATTGACTCGTTTGGTCTGCCCATCGGACTGTGGGTGATACACTGTGGATGCCGAAATGGTGATCCCCAACAAGCGATACAATTCGTGCATGAATTGTGCTATGAACTGTGGTCCCCGATCTGAGAGCATCGATTTTGGGAGGCCATGAAGCTTCCACACATTCTGCAAGTACAATCATGCTGATCCCAGTGCCATAATGGTGGTGTGAGTGGGTATGAAATGGCTGTGCTTGCTCACCGAGTCTACCACCACCATCATCACATCGAAGCCATGGGAGTCCGGAAGTTCGGTGATGAAATCAACACTTACCACATCCCAGCAATTTTTGGGGATTGGGAGGGGGTGTAGTTCACCGAAAGGTCAGCATTTCTGCGCCTTCATGCAAAGACATAGATCACAGGCCTTACAGTACTGACTGACAAAGCGCGACATGTTTGGCCACCAGTAATTCTGCGAGATGAGTTCAAGTGTTTTCCAGCGTCCTGCATGTCCACCAATCTTGGAGTCATGATGCTGTTCAGCGATTCTGCGTCGTAAGTCTGGTATGAGTGGAACATAAATGTGATCACGAAACCTCCATAATCCATCCTCCTCTGTCCACTCCGAGCTTCGCAATGTCTTGCCTTTGGCCCTATCCAACTCCTTCATTGCTAGTACCACCGCATCTTTGCTCTTTCCATCCCGAACCCCCTTTCGCACTTCATGCAATATATTTTGCTCCACTCCTTTGATCATCACCCCTTCGAGTGCACAAATTGCAAAGAATTCAGGGTGGAGCAGGTTAGTGTCGTGATTATCATCCGCGCCGTTCACATGATTGGCTTGTCGTGAAAGCGCATCGCACTTACCCATACTCTTTCCAGGACAGTGGTGCATGATGAAGTCGAACTGCAAAAGATAGAGCGACCAGTGAGCTTGTCTGCAATTTAGCTTTTTTGTGGTCATGAAGTACTCCAGATTTTTGTGGTCAGTCCAGATCTCTATCTTGTGCTGCGCACCTTCAAGGAAATGCCTCCATTCCTCTAATGATCTCATCACTGCTAGCATCTCCTTGTCGTGGATCTCATAATTTTGTTCGACCACATTGAGCGATCTTGAGTAGAACACGATAGGGTGCCATTTGAGATCGTCGGCCAATTGCTGTGACAGCACTGAGCCGGTCACATAGTCTGAACTGTCCGCCTTGATGCGAAATGCTTTGGTGTCATCAGCAAAATGGAGAATAGGGGAGGATGTGACCCGATTCTTGATTTCGTCAAAGGCGCCTTGTTCCGAAGGTCCCCATTCCCATTTGTGCTCCTTCTTTGTGAGCTCAAAGAGGGGTTTTGCATGATGCAAAAAGTCTTCGATGAAGTGCCGATAGAAATTTGCGAACCCCAGGAATGACTGTACCTCCTTGCGCATTTTGGGGGTGGGCCATTCAGTGACCTTGATGGGATCCATATGAATTTCACCCTCGGATATGATGAGTCCAAGGTACTCAATCATTGTTTGCTTGAACTCACACTTGTCATGTCACAGAAACAACTTGTGTGCATGAAGGTGCTCCAGGACAAGGCACATAATGCACTGATGTTCATTGATCGATTTTGTAAAGATGAGGATGTCATCCAGGTAGACACAGACCACTCCTTCCATAATGAGATCCTGAAAAATGTCATTCATCATCATTTGGAATGTGGAAGGGGAGTTTGTGAGTCCGAAAAACATCACCAAGGGTTCGAAAAGCCCATGATTCATGCGAAAAGCGGCTTTCCATTCATCGCTCCTTTTCATGTGCACATTGTTGTACCCCCATCGCACATCGAGTTTTGTAAAGTATTTTGCACCTCATAGTTGATTTACTAGTTCCAAAATCAGTGGTAGCAGATATCAATTTTTGATCGTGAGGGCATTGAGAGTGCGATAATCTTGTACAAGCCAGAGGGATCCTGTTGTGAGTCGGAGGGGGGTCCCTTAAGATCACGCAGGAGCTAAACACGAATAACGTATATTATCGTGTGTACTTGAGGTGGTAGTAAAAGGATTGCTTATGTAAAATAGAAGGCTGGTCCCTTTATAGGGGCCAGCCAGGTCAATAGCAAAGAAATATAATATATACAAATGCGGGGTCAAGCCCCGGGTCACCACACCCTCCCCCTTAGGCTTCGTCCAGGGGAGAAGCATAATGTTTTGAGTAAGTAGACGAGTGTATCATCTGGCATGTGGGTATTGTCGGGGTACGACAAGGTGAATCAATTCGTTTGTTTATTAAAAAACGCGATGACCTTATTTAGTAGGGTCGTCGGGGATGTGGGTATCGTCGAGGCTCAACGATGATATGTTGGACTCGTCGAGGTTCGACGAGGAATCGGGGAGGTTGACATCGACTATCATACATCTAACTTCCTCTGGAGTTGTGGGAATGGGGTCTTCGCGCTCGTAATCGGGTGTGGAAGAAAGCAGGGTCATTTCGTTGTTTGATGCCAATGAAGACAATTGGGATATGGGTGTCTCTGGGGAGTTCCCCAGAGCTGAGGTGTCCGTCATTTGCCCTTCATCAAGAGGGAAACGGTCCTTATTGATGGTGGACTTATTGATGGTGAATGTTTCATCGTCGGATGAAGAGACGGAGTCGGTGGTATCACTGTCATCCTCAGCGTCTCTAACTTTTCACAGCTTGGTAGATGCAACTGGAGTGAATTTGCTAACGGGCTTCTTGTGCCCATTAGGAGGGATGCCGGCAGTGACTCTCCTAGCTCTCTTCAAGGCCTTCTTCTGGCCTTGAGTCGCCTTGACAATGAGGGGGGATCCGGACCATCCTGAGGTCAGATTGTTCTCCAGGGAATATTCCTCTGGAGGAGTTGGATGCCAGCCAGACTGATATGAAGGTCCGGCGCTGGCAGGGGGTTGGATGTCCATGCAAGAGGTGCTCACGTGCATAGATGCAGATAGTCCAGCGGAGAATCCAGAGGACGGGGCAGTGGAAGTCATTGATTCAGGGCGAGGTCGCCCTGAATGAGAGGGAGCTCCACCCCGGGTGGGAGCGGTGGATTCTCTTTTTCTTTTTCTTTGTGGCTCTCGAAGGGCCACGTTGTTAGGCCCAGCGATCCACCACCGGGGTTCAGACATCAGAGGAGCATCCTCTGAATGGGTATTTTGATGTTGCTGCAGACGTCTTACGATGTATGCAGCGGTAGAAGACTCTTCCAAATGGGAAGAGTTGGCAGTAGCCATCACTGTAAGCCAGCCAATGGCATAGTGAGAACCTTCTCGGACTTCCTTGTCCGAGACTCCCATAGAAGCGAGGTGTCGTACGACGTCCTCAAGGGAAATTGTATTGCTGCTGATTGGCATGGGCTGCCGATGGCGCACAGGGGACAGTGAGAGGCGTTCACGCTCTCGAATCTGTCGGTACAATCCCGGCGTGGCTAGTACCTCCGCAATATGAAGGTAGAGAAGTAGTTTGGCTTCAGGGGAGAGCCCTGAAGGAATCTGTTGACAAAGCAGGAGTTGTCCCCTGACATGTGGGTGGGAGACCCTCTGTTCGTCCAGTAGGGTACCAGGGTGGAATCGCCACTGGTACAAGTGTCGGTGCATGAATTGTGCCCACGTTTCAGCAGAATCCAGGAGCAAGGGTTGCTCCAGGCAAGTAGGGTCGTTGAGTTGGCGTAATCCTTGAGCCGACTGCATTTGAACAGGGAGCCAACTGGGTAATCTCCAGTGGGCAAGGGCATAGGTCATCAGGGGCGTTCGAGCCCCTGAAGAAGTGTCATTGACAAACCGCATGTACTCGCGCATTCATTCCAACATTGCGAAGTTCCCAGAGGTGTGGGCCATCCAGGACCAGCTATCAAATTCCTCAGTGTTCTGAGGAATGGACGTAGGAACTTGGCCATGCAGCTTGGGAGCTGGTTTCCAGTTCGCCATCCTGGGAACGTCAGGGCCCGAGAATGTATATCTCGGGGGTGGAAGGTTAGGAAGAGGTGGGTAGACCTCGTTCATGTTAACATCCTTGTCGGGGATGACAGGGCAGGGAGCAGGAGGTGGAGCAGGCCGAGAGGCTGCACCGGCATACAAATTACCCTGAGGTCTGTCGGGGTAAGGAGAGGGTTCACGAGTACGAGCTCGCTTGGATGAACGTCCATCGAGCTGCTCATGCAGGTGCTCATTCTCATCCTCCAGGTTCCGGATGGTATCCTGGAGGGCAGCAATATCTTTTTCGTATTCATCATAAACATGATTGGCTCTGGCGAGAGCGCCAGAGTTAATTTCTGAATCTCGACGCTTCTTCGCGTCGAAATATTCATCATCTTGGTCATACACGTGGGTGTACACGTGTAAAGCGTAGCTCTTGCAGATGTTGCAAGTGCCTCGGTGAAGGACGATGCCTTCACCGTCAATCCTCCAATTTCCGGTAGCAGAAGAGCTGGTGCCCACACCAGCTCGCCGGTTTTGTTCTTCTCTAGCAGAACATCTGCTAGCGCTGATGGCTTCTTCAATCTCACCAGGGCTTGGCGAGCGATGGTGTTGAGTGTTGCTGCTGCTCGAGCCGGTGGGCTTGAGCTCTCTCTGCTTCTCTTTCCCCCTTTGAGACCGGCCACTGGGGCCCGTCTTGCGCATCTGCTCAGGTTCTTTGTCATTGAAATTGCCCCCCATGGGGTCGTCCTTGTCTGGTGGAACACTCACCATGGTAATGTACCAAGCGATGAAGGAAGAAAAAAAATTGAAACTCCGCATGTTGTGATGTACAGTTGCGGAGTTTGAAACCTGCTGGACACTTACATGCCCAAATGACTTTGAAATTTCGAAGTAGCTAAGTTCGTCGACGCGCAGGAGTTCCTGCGTGTTTTGGCAATTCTTGCCAGTCTCTGGCACCCATCAGTGTCAGATAAGCGTCTAGAGCTGCAAGATTGTTGCAGTTTGCTAAAGGTTCCCAAGTGGTGTCTCCCAGACTCCACTTGACTTCAAACTGGATGGTACAGCCACACCACTTGTGAGCCGTGATTTCTTCGACGTACCATTCGGTGTCATCTGGGGCACTGAAGTCATATGCGTCAGGATAACGCCTGTTGGGAAACAACGAGTCATCGTTAGGGTGGTGAGGCCTTAGTAGGCTCACGTGGAAATGCTGGTGTATACATTGGCATTTCAACTCGCTGGGAAGATCCAGCACATAGCTGGATTTTTCGGGTAAAGCTTGTAGGACCTTGTAGGGTCCTACAAATTTAGGTAGCAGCTTACTTGCGCATCCCTTTGGCAATGCAAGATTTTTGGTGGAAAGGTAAACAAGGTCTCCTTGTTTGATATTGGGCTCCTCGCGCCGATGCTTGTTAGCATAGTGCCACTGAAAGACTCTTTCAGCGATGATGCTATCATGGGCCATCGCCATGTTTCGCAGTGCATTCATTGCGAAAGTACGCACTCCGGGAGGAATGCGTTCTGTAGAAGGAAGTTCTTGCATCATGCGAGGCAAGAATCCGTAGTTGATTTCAAATGGGGCCATACCCATTGCTCTGTTAATGGTAGAGTTTATTGCAAACTCTATGAGAGAGAGGAACTTTACCCAATCTTTCTGATTGGATGCAATGAACGCTCGGAGGATTTGAGCGATCAAACGGTTTGCACATTCCGTTATTCTGTCCATCTGAGGATGGAATGACGTGGACATGAGTATCTTTACGTCCAAGATATGGTGGATTTCATGCCACCATTTGGACATGAATTTAGAGTCTTGATTGCAAACGATCGAGCCAGGTAGTCCATGCAAATGGACAATCTCCTTTACGAAGATGGGAGATAGTTGCGATGCTGTTGTCGTCGTGTTCACCGGGATAAGGTGAACCATGGAAGACAGATGACATATAATTACCCAAAGGTAGTCAAATCCATCGGACTCTGGGAAGGGTCCGATAAAATCCATTCCAATTGACTCCCATGGTCTCATGGGTGTTGGTAACAAGTGCAGCTTGCCTCAAGGAGAGCGGTATTCCCCCTTTGAGCGGACGCAAGGTTCGCACGAATCACAGTACTTTTCGACTTTGTATTGAAGTCGAGGCCACCAATACCAACGTCGGATGTATTCCGATGTTTTCAGAGGGCCAAAATGCCCTACCACTGCATGGGCTTGTTCGATGATATGACCATGTAAGGTCGTACCCTTAGAAGTAGAGGTGGGGATGCAAAGAACATCTTCACCTCCTCTGTTCTTTCTCCAAATGAAATCATCCCAAATCTGGAAGTCTGGGTGGTCCTTAGGTTTTTCAAGAACCTTCTTGAAA
The DNA here is from genome assembly GCA_026075535.2 of Tricholoma matsutake. Taxonomy (NCBI): domain Eukaryota; kingdom Fungi; phylum Basidiomycota; class Agaricomycetes; order Agaricales; family Tricholomataceae; genus Tricholoma; species Tricholoma matsutake. The sequence continues at coordinate 10,051,966 of AP026540.1, read as the reverse complement.
TGTTGGTCGTTGACATATCCCTTGCGGATATCGTCATTCAGGGGGTCTAACTCTGACATGTGAATGTGCAGGTCAGGCCCTTTAGCCTGAGAGGCATTATGGCTGCGGCTGCCTCATGCTCTTTGACTCGTTCCCAAAGAGCTTTTAGTTGTTCACCAACTCGTTTCTGCTGGGAAGCAGCGGAACGAGTTTCAATTACTCGATTTTTGATTTCGAGATGTCGATCCCATGGGAGATCCTTGTGGTTGGGGTCGAGACGTATGTCTGTGAAGACGTAGTGTTGGGCTAAAGGAGCATCATCCCAAGAGTCGAATTGGTAGTAGCGGGACAGAGCGTCCACTACTTTGTTCAATTTGCCTTTGACATAATGAATGTCAAAGTCGAAATGCGATAGATATTCCATCCATCGCGTTTGCCTAGCAGACAGTTGGCATTGAGTTTGGAAAAACTCAAGTGCCTGGTGATCGGTGACAACATGAATGCGCCTCCCGATCAGTTTGTCTTCCCACTTGAGGAGTGCCTCAAGTATGGCAATCGTCTCATGCTCAAAGGTACGGTAGTTCCTTTGAGCATCGGAGAATTTCTTGGACAGGAACCCAGCAGGGCGGCAAGTTTGGCACTTGGGTCCCTGACCATACATTGCCCCAGTCCCAAAGACTGAGGTGTCACAGATCACCCATATTGGTTCAGGTGAATCTGGGTCGATCGGCTTCAGCACTGGTGTCGTGCAACAGATGTGTTTAATCATCTGGAAGCAATGATCATGCAACGGTCACCACAAAAAGGCTTGGCCATTTTTAGTCATTGCAGAAAGCAGACTAGTGAAAGCACTTATATCTGGCAGGAAATGTGCCAGATACTGCATGAGTCCCAGAAAATGCTGGACTTCATGATAATTATGAGGAGTTTTCCACTCTCGTATATGCGCCATTTTATTGCTATCAGCATGTAGGCCATGTTCGTCAATCATGTGACTGAGACACTCTACCTTTTCAGCATAGAGTTCACACTTCTCTGCACGAAGGTACAGAGAATGCTCGCGTAGTTTGTTAAACATGAGTTCCAGATGTTTCTGGTGTTCTTCGATCGTGTCACTGAACACAAAAATGTCGTCCAGGTAGGCGTGGACGAATATTCCGATGTAGTCTTGGAATATGGAGTTCATCAACCTTTGAAAGGTTGATGGTGCATTGCAGTCACCTTGTTGCATAACAAGACTCTCGTAAACGCCTTGAACAGTCGAGAATGCAGTTTTCCAGACGTCTTCTGGCGCAACTCGGACCTGCTCATAGGCATCCGAGAGGTCAATCTTCGAGCAGTACTTTGCTCGAGCAACATCAAGACGAATCAAGTCTTGATCAGGAAACGGTGTAACATCTTTCACTGTGTTAGCGTTACGTTTCACTGCATTGATCACAGTGCGAAGTTTCCCTGTTTTCTTGGGAACTACTAGCATCGGAGCTGCTTGCTCCGCATGGGCAGGGCGCCACCAGCCTGCCTTGCAGTACTTGGATATTTTCTCGGCGAGGGGTTTCCTCATTGAGTCCAGACATTTGGGAAGATAGTAGTTATACTTTTTCTTCTCATCCACCAGTGGGATTTGGTGGTTTATCTCCCTTAAAGGAGGTAGTTTGTCAGGTACTCCATTAAGGACATCCTGACAAGATTGTTTCCACTCCTCACGGAGGCGTGGAAGGTCCTTCTTTGAAAGAGGTCCTTTACTTTTAGCTTTATCAGCCAGATCTTCGCAAATTGCGAAGAGTATGTCGTTCAGGTCATCGACCTGATCTGGTGGAAGTACCGCAGGGATAGAGGGATCGAACCCGGGAGGTTCGAAATTGGGTCCATCGGGAAATCTATCCCGAGTGAATTCCTGGACGATCTCTTCCAGATCGTCCTCTTTGTCGCTCAGGGGTCCCTCTTCAGGTCCCAAAAGGACAGGGTCCGAAAGTTTCAGTTTCGATGGACGATGTTTGTCAACATCGTCTATTTCTTCCATTTCAACCTTCCTACGTCTAACAGATGGAGGTTGCACTTTCGTAGAACTCGGACCAGGCTTGTCCGGGTCTTTTCTCTTTCGCGCGGCCGGGTGGCTGCGGTCGAGTCACTCATCCTTGGGAGGTTGAGGATGCATAGCATGCCACCGGGCTTGCTTGAAAGTGTTAGGGCCCTCGATGATGGTATCGAGGTGTTTGCCCTTGACGTGTACTTCGTCATGTTTGAAGTCTAATACTATACCGTGTTTTCTCATGAACACGGTGCCCAGAATGGCATCATACCTATCGATGTTAACAACATCGAAGTAGTGGGTGTTTTTGATTTCACCGATTTCAAAATTGGTGAATAGTCCGAAGTTGATCTTCGAATGGCTTCCAACGGTGCCCAATTGCAATGGCACCGGTTCTTCCAATTCGTGGGCTTTAAGGTTCACCGACATGGCAAACTCAGGTGAGATTGAATCAGATGTGCAGCCTGAATCAAGGAGGACGAAAGCTTCAAGTTCATGAAGCCTCATTTTCACCACGAAGCAACGGTTGTCCTTCTCTGAGCGAGGAGGATGGGTTATTTTCTTTGAGGATTTCCTCAAAGTGGTCGCGCCTCTAAAGCGCGGTTTGTTTTTGAAAAGGTTGTCCATCATGACGCCTAATCTTTCAGAAAATGAAATCTCCATCTCGTCCTCAGAGTCTTCCTCTGAGTCGGATACTGATTGGGCGGATGGGCAACTATCGGAGTCATACTCCGAAAGGATTTCTTGGATTGCACCAAAGTGCTCTGATCCAGAATATTCACTGGGGTTATCTCCAGTGTCAGATTCCAAGTTGTACAGTTCACCTTCTGAACTGTACTGAGAACCATCAGGGTTCATGTCTGACAATGCAGACCCATACTCAGAGGGAGTGTTGTCCTCTGAGTCGCTGTATGCTGCGGCGAGTCATTCACTCATCGCAGAGTGCGAATCCGAGTCCCTGGTAGGACTCGAGTGGTGATCACTGCTCGGTTGGTCATAGAGCCTGATCCTTCCCGAGCGGCGTACATCTTAGCCGATGGTTCTGGCTGTCCGTATTTAGGGCAGCCCTTATCTGTGGAGTAGTGTGGACCTCCACAGCTGTAACAAGTCGGGGTCTTCTTGTCATCAGACCTTTTGTCTGATTTGGATCCGGAATGTCTGGATGGTTTTCCTCCAGACGAGCAAGGTCGAGTATCACAACAATCTTTGTTATGGCGATTGCTATCGCCGTGACTTCGAACTTCCTTGGCAGGATACTTCGAACCCGGATATTTAGAGTTGTCACGATAGTTCTTATTGTGTTTTTGGGAATGATCTCGGGATCATTCATGAGACCATTCAGGTGAAGGGTCTTTTGTTTTAGAACTTTTAGTCGAAGAGGATGCGTTCTTTGACTTGGTGGAATCCATTATACGCTTCTTTTCATTGAAGCGTTTTCTCATTTTACCTATTTCTTCTGCCTGGCAGGCGAAGTGTAGAATATCTTGCACTGAGCTTGTCTCAGTGGAGCCTCCTTTGTCCAGTACAAAGGAGATGATGCTTGTGGGCAACCCGGTCACTAATTGTGTTTTGAACATAAAAGGATTGGGTGCCTGTATCATCCTGGTAGCATGTCACTCCAGTTTGTGGTAATAGCCCATAACGCCTTCTTTGGCGTTATATTCGACGTGCCAGAATTTATCGGTCGCATTGTGCATCGCATTTTCATGCACAAACTGGTTGTATAGGCCGGTGATGACTTCTTTGAAAGTCCAGATTGAGCGTGGGTGGTATGCACCGTCAATGCTATCCTCAAACCAAGTGAGGGCGGTGTTCTCAAGGAACATTGCCGTATATTCAATACGGTCTGAGTCCAGCTCAGGGCTGCATATCTTGTTCACCTTCAACCACTGAAGAAGGGCGTTTAGCCATCTTTCAAAGCTTTCGGTGTCAGGTAATCCGCCATACTTTGACGGATTGGGAACACGGGGCCTGTTCTTGCCTCCAGTGGTAGGAATTTCTGTCAAGACAGAGACCTTGTTGTCGATCTGTCTATGTATCTTGGTATGGATGTCCCTCAAATATTTTGAGGGACGGCGAGAGCCTTTTTCTTGATAAGAATTGGGATGGGAAGATGTAGACCAGTAAGGGCTATTTGGCTCTCATTGGGTACCAGAATGTCCAGACGGCGTATGTCTGGAAGAATTGTGAGTCCGCATTTCTCGTCGATGATTCGACGAGTTTCTGTGGGACACCTCTTCCTCTATCTGGGAAGAATAATTGGTACTGTCGTCGCTCGATGTGCTATACGTCGAGTTGCTATCACTTCCATCATCATCACCCCCGGATCCATCTCCATCTGGTGGTCCTCCATGGCCTGCGTGACTCTGTGCAGGCCGTCTGGAATTTCCAGAGGGTGGGATGTCCCGCTTCTGATGGCGAGATGAAGTGTCATCCTTATCCCAAGGTTGACCATCTTTGTCGAAGCAGATTCCCTGGTTGGGGATCGAGGTGGGATGTCCGTCCCGGATATCGCCATCGCGTATCCTTTGAAGGACGATCCTGTTGTTGTTGATGTAGTGTACCTTCTTCTTAGAAGGTACTTCATGAGATAACTCAGGGTTTTGTAGATGTGGGGAACCACATCTATGTGTGGAAGGATCTTCTCGTTCTGCAGGGTTGGTGGACCAAGGTAGGATAGGATTGGGATCTCGTTCCGCTGTGGCAGGACGAGGGATAGTAGGGTTAAATATACTCCTACCAGAAAAGTGTCTGGCATAACTCAACGCCAGATCTTTAAGTTGGTTTTCCAACTTAATAGGTTCAAAATCTCTTGCATCCATGCAATGGGTAAACATATCCATCGCGATCTGAGCGAAGTGCTCAGCTCCAAACTCTTCGTCCGATTCATCCTCTTGAGGTTTCTCAAGGGGCTTTTTCTCTTCTCATCAGCACAGCTGATCGTTAGCGTTCATCGGCATTGCGGGCGCTGATGGTGTTAAATCCAGCCACACGGCAGGAAATAATCCAGGTGTATCGTACACCTGGTTGTTGCGGGGAAGATCGATACCACTACTGGGGGTAACCCGGTTGTTGTTGGGCTCTGGGGTCAAGGTCAATTCATCCAGAGGAGAAAGGTTCAGCAAACCAGGAGGAGGTCCTGGGTTAGGTTGAGAGTCTCGTCAACTGTTTTTCGACGAGGAAGATTTTCTGGATTCGGGGTCACTGTTGTCGGTGTCCTCAATGGTGGCCCGTTGATGGTGTAGTCCGAGGGCAGAGGAATTGATGTTTCTCGAAGTGGCTGTATGCGCTTCGAGGGTATCCCTAGTAGGGGAAACGTTGTTTCTCGAGGTGCTTGTATGCGCCTCGAGTGGATGGGGTCCAGTTAAATCTCTCGGTGCGCGCCAAGGAGAATCCGAGCCTGATGGCGACGGATGAGAGTTACCTTGTGCGGCCTGCTTAGGAGCAGGCTTCAGTTTGTTCTTGGTTTTGGCCTTGGTGTAGGCCATGGTGTCGGTCTTGTTGTACAGTCTTCAGCAATGGAGAGAAAGGAAAAATTTTTGGTCGTAGCAGCGGGTGAAAAGCAAAGAGCCGAGTGCAAAAGAAACTTGATTCAGGTCCTAGCAACGGATATGCTTCCATCGCTGATTGCATTGAGAATTTTCTCCCTTTGCGGGAGAAGTTCAGGGTCGTGTTGATGACGATCACTGATGGGGCAATGTCGAGCTTAACTCTATACGAGTTTGGGTGTTTAAAAAACTGTTGTGAGTCGGAGGGGGGTCCCTTAAGATCATGCAGGAGCTAAACACGAATAACGTATATTATCGTGTGTACTCGAGGTGGTAGTAAAAGGATTGCTTATGTAAAATAGAAGGCTGGTCCCTTTATAGGGGCCAGCCAGGTCAATAGCAAAGAAATATAATATATACAAATGCGGGGTCAAGCCCCGGGTCACCACAGATCCATCCTTCTTCTTGATAAAGATGGGGGATGCCATCGGCGACTTCGAGGGGCAAATGTGGCCAGTGGCTAGGTTCTCCTGGATGAATTTGTCCATCTCAGCCTGCTCGTTGGGCGCGAGGGGGTAGACCTTGCAGCTAGCGGCCTTTGCACCAGGGATGAGTTCGATCGCATAATCCCATACCTTTCGGTCAGGCAAGCAGTCAAATGAAGACTTTGCAAATAGGTCCTCAAACTCGTAGAAGTGTGCAGGGACGGATTCATGAAAGGACTTTGGTTGCACATTCTTATGGAAGGCCTCTGCTAGCCATTGTGAAATGTTGGATGTGGCATGAACAAATTCCACGTCGCAGGGAATGGTAGCGACAAAGATGCGATCTCCCTCTTTGACCGTGTTTTTGCTCAAAAGGGGCAGTTTGTCATGGTCTTTGTCATTGTTATCATTGTTCACCAGTTGTGGAAGGTCCAGGATGTCCTCCATCTCAACATCAGGGGTAGGCATGGGACCCACACAACAGGTATGAATGCTAGTGATTTCCCGAAAAGCGCTATTGTGCTCTTCATTCATCTCATTCTGACAGGTGCAGCAGTGATTCGGGCATCGACTCATTTTGACCTCATTAGTCTGCCAGTCCACCTCAGGATTATGCTCGCAGAGCCAGGTGAGGCTGAGAATAACATCTTGCTTGCCGATGCCAGTCACTGCGAACATCGCACGTTCAGAGTGGTCACAAAATCATAGTAGGACCTCTACAACTTCCGAGATATCACCTGCTTCATTTGCTGAGCCATTGACATTGAACACAGGGATGGGTCGGCTGAGCGCTTTTGTTGCGAGGTGATTTCACACAACAAAATCGGAACTGACAAAAAGGCCGGTGGCGCCACAATCAAATAGCGCCTTGGTCATGTGCACAGTGCCAGTATCGGTGGTTTGCAGCGATACTTCAAGCTCGAACAAGTGGGGGCTTGGGGTCGCTGCTATGACATAGTGGTTGGGGAGTCGTTTCTCCCATTTAGGGTGCTTATGAAAATGCAAACAAGGATAGGGATGGGTTAGTATGGCTTCCGCATCGTTCACAGAGAGATCGGTCGATGAAATAGAATTTGATTTGTACACTTCATCTACTGACAACACTACGAAATGATTTTTCGCGGACAATGGTGGTGTACTGCTCACTCGTTGTTGCTGCGAAAATTCTCCTTTACTTCTACAACAGGCTCCTCATTCCTCTCATTTGTGTCATTCACATCCAGTGCTGTGAATTCCTCCTGTGCAAAATCGTGGTGCTCTTCGCCATCCATGTACCAAATGTCAAACCGTCTTGGGCATTCAGGTCGTGTATGACCAGATTCTCTGCAACGAAAGCAGACAAGCGCAGATCTGTCCTTTGGTTTAGTGGGTGCGGAGACACTTTGCGCTGAAGGTGTGTATCACGATGGGGCAGTTGTGTGCAAAATCAGGGGGAGGGGCTGCACCATGGTGGGAATGAGCTTGCAGAACATGTTCCCCAGCTGTGAGCTGGTTTTGGATCGTGAGGCCATTCGTGAAGACATGTGAAAAGCCTCATTCACAATGTGATTTTCATCGCAGATGATAGCGGCATTGTACCACTGCTTGGGGGTGTTATCCAAAGGTCGTCCGGTGGTGAGACAGGTGACATGGTCTTGGATCTTCACGTTTAGACCTTGTCGGAATTTGAGGACGATATGCGAGCCCTCGAAGTACTGCGCTTGCTCTACCAGTTTGCGAAAGTCATTGACGTACTCGTCAATGGTTCATGTACCTTGGAAGTACTTCACAGTCTCGAGCTCGGTCTGTGAAGATTGGATCTCATTCTTTGGACAGAACTCGTTCGCAAATTCATCTGCAACATTGGAGTAGGAGGTGTAGGGGAGTCTTCCGCTTAGTTGGTAGTTGCACATGAGACGATCCACAAACTGTGTGGCTTGTCTGCCCTTCATGAATGAGAGGGCCCACATAATCTGCGCATGCTCGTCCGCAAATTGATGAGGAGAGAGGGCAAAATAGAGTGCGCATGAATTCAGGAACACTCGTCCCTGTGAATGATCACCCAAAAAATCTGCAGGGTTTGCAGGCTTGGGGCGGTAATCTCGCAACAATGTTTCGCAATGGATTTTGTGAACTACTGGGCCTGGAGACCCTAGGTCTGTGGGGTTGGAGATGCTCGGAAGCACCTGTGGCTCTTGGCGGTCCGCCTCTCGTTGCGTGAATACTGCCATAGTCTGTACAAGGGCTGCAATGCTCGCTTCAATGCACTGGAGGCGGTCCTCATTGTCTGTCTCCATGGGAAGGTTGGTAGTTGTGTAAAGGGGTGGAAGAGTTGAGTGGAGGGATGATAGCGAAGCTTTCCGAAGTTGTGAAAATGTGCAAAATTTTTGTAAACCAAGTCACTGGCTGTGGTAACCTACTACCTTCAGTCCACTAAAGAGAGAGTTTTCTTCTGTAAGGGCAACCTTACAATCAGAGTCCTAAGAACTCGATACTTGCAAGGGAAAACCAAAGATTAGATTCAATAACTATTGAACAAGGAAAGACCCATACCTTGCAAGGTAAAACCAAAGAGAAAACTCTAAGGAGTCCAGTGCAAGGCCGAAGTATATATATGGAAGGCATGCAACATTCTAAAATACTTGGAGCTCCTTCCATCCTAGCACTAATTCAGATCCAGGGTTGTGTTCCCATTTGGGGAGATGGCCATCAATCAGTGATAGTGTCTGCATTAGGCCATACTCAGTAAGTGGTGTCCGCATCAGGCCATGATTGGTAATGGGCGTGCGAAGACATCCTCGATCATTTCTGCAGGCGCAACGATTGCGCAACTGGTTTGTGCAAAGGCGCAAACTGCGACAATGGTTTGCGCAGGGTATTGACTGTGAGAATGGTGAGAGTACAATAGGGGCTGATGGATTGAAATATCAGAATGTTTGTAGATGGTTGGCACAAAAGGTGCCTCGTTGCACAAAAGGCGCTTTGTTGCGCAAACGTTTGCGGGTGTGCAGAAATGTTCGCAAATGTGCACCAACCATTGTAGGGGCTCGTAAGGTGTTCCCCTTACAGTTACCACCTTTGCACCATATTCTGACATTGTTCACATACACCCTTCCTCTTTTGACCTGATATATCCATGCAATGTCAGTAGCCGGATCATGCTGGAGATGACAGGTGAATCAGAGGAATCCAGAGCTGTTGTATCTTCTGATGGTCATATGAAGCACACAATATGAATGGTTCAAAGTTCTATTGCTCAACATCAGAATGGCATCCCACACATAGAATCATTGATGCCCACATTGATACAAGATCTTCTACCTTGGCAGAATGCAGCTCATCTGAAAATTGCTCCATGGCCTCTCAAAGTGTCACATCTGCATCCTGCTTGTCATCTGGAGACTCGCCTCGATAACACCATAAACGCATGGATGCTGTCAAACTCAGTATGTGAGTGGAAGGGCTTGCTAGTAACTGTAACCAAACAAGTGGGTGATTGTTGAACAGCGTCCAGAGGCTATTAAACAGTAATAAAGTGAAAGCATGACAAGCAGAACTGAGAAGTATCTGGATTCATCAAATGGTAAGTGAGCAAGAGAGTCTGTCTTCAGTGTGACCTAACACCTGACAATGGAGTGAGTCGAGTTGAAGTGCCAGGATTAGAGGTGTCGAGAAATAAAATGTATGGGGCCAAATTGTACATTGCAGGAATCCCATCCATCAACCCCACTCTTGTCTGGTGATTCACAGAGCAATATGAATGAAAGTGCCCAAATAAATCTCTGCAGCATAAACACCCAACCCTAGACTTTCGAATGTGAGAAATGCAAATTCAACTTGAAGATTGTGACTCATAGTACTACCTCATACTTGGACTTGGACGCATCTTTGAGAAACTATTCTTCAACCTGAAGTATTCTCATTCAAATTCTCATCGTAACTAACCATATTCCTGGCAGGAGTAAAGTGCTGGTCTGACTTTTTGTCACCTGCACTGGTGTTGAGTCTGACTTTTGTCACTCAAGCACTTGAAATATCTACCTGACATTTGTGTATAACTTGAAGTTGGTTGCAGTGCTAGGAAGGCTTTTCTTCGCAATGGCCAACCAGGAGAAATTTCGTACAACAAGCACATTTTTCAAAAACATTCCTCAGAAAATGGATATTGTCTCTGCCCCCGGCGGTCTTGATAAACTAGAAACGGTATCTGATGTGTGTGTGAGTTGACTTGCTTTTCAATTATTTTCAATTATTTTCTGTTAATTCTTATTCTGCTAAGGTGTACTTGAGTGTGATTTGTGAGCAGGAGAACTTGTGCCAATCTGGGTCCGCATACGTTGCAGGAATGGAGAAATTGACAGTCCTGCAAAGATTTTGTCTGGATGGCAACTTTCCTGAGAAACAGGCCAACATATTTGTGAAGGAATTGCTGAAGTATGAGCTCCTGGATGCAGTCACATTCGTTTTTGATATGGCATCAGAGAGCAATTCCATAGAAAGGGGGGAAGTGCCATTCATTGATAAGATTGTGTGTCTCTTCTTCTCTGTAACACTACTTGCCTGTTTAACAATATACCTCTCAGGGCCATGCAACTATGGGGGACTGGCCTAAAGTTGTCAAAACGGCGGTGAAAAGTATGGAATCTGATAGCACACATATATTTCTCAATGCAATGACTGTTGATGGTTGGCTCTCTGCCTGTTATCATGCACTATGTCATATCACGGGGAGTGTTCACAGGGCAAAGATTATCCAAAACTTTGCTGCTGCTGCATTTCATCTCTACTACCTTCTCCAAGTATGTGTGCCATATCCCATATTTCTTTCTCCCAACACATTAATCATCAGGGTAATCTGTACTTACCCAATGACAAGAACAATCTCAAGGAGGCACTTAGAAAGTAAGGGCATAAGTTCATGATAGACCTTTTGTGACGCTGATAACGTGTCAGATATGGTGTTTTGGTAGATGGCGAGAATTTTGACATAGCGCCCAAAATGTTACAAAACCCTTTATTTATCACTCTTGCCCTTTCACCCCTATTCCTTCTTGTCAATTGTTCATTAATAAATGTGTCTTTTGGGAAGATGAAAATGTTTGAGGTACGAGAGCACTTGGAACTTGAAGGACACTACTGATTCCTAAACATTATTATAGCTCTGGAAAACATTTGGTAACAGACAACCCACTATAATTAGAATGGCTGAAAAATGACTATTGAGAGTCATATTTGATATTGCCACCACAAAGACAGCCATAATGATTCCAGGGTTATTGGTGGAAGCATTCACAGATATCTCTGCAATGGGTATACATGGTATATGTAATGCTGATGCCAGTTGGTTCACAGCTGGTGAGACCTTCTTTTATTATGTACAGACCAACTTTAATTCAATTTCTCAGATATCCAAATACCAAAGGTCCCAGTTGTTACCTCTGAATGTTGTGTGAATCATCATGTGGATTCTCCTAATTCCTCTGCACGTGGTGCAACCTCCGTACATGGTGGACCTGGGGCTGCAGTGGACATGGAAGAGGAGGAGGAGGAGGAGGGAGATGGTGATGAGGATGAAAATCGCATTTGTGAAGGATTGCACCATCTTGGAGGTAGGAATTCTGAGGAAGATGATAGCCATGGACAAGGAAATAGTGGCACTGGAAGAGGGGCTTTTTGACACCAAAGTGACCAAGGAAGTGCTCAACCAGAAAAGCTCACTGGCAACTCTGGTATGGATATTGCCATGGATAGAGCAGGTGACATGGATAGAGCAGGTGACATGGATAGAGCAGGTGACATAGATAGAGCAGGTGTTGTGGATAGAGCAGGTGTCACACAGCAGGTAGAACAATTGGGAAGAGCTGGAGGGGAAGTCAAGAATCCTAGCGCAATGGATGTTGACGCGGATACAGGAGACATTGCAAACCAAGAAGGACAATCTGGTGTGGTGGATGTGGACATGAGAGAGGGCAGTATGAATGAGCACAACAAGGCTCCAAACAATGCAACTGCAGAACCAAGCCCCCCCCGCAAGATGCCTTCACCCTCCAACAATTCACTCACCAATGAAAAGGACAGTCCAATCGCTGGCAGAAAGGGAAAGAACCCGATGCGAGAGGCAAAAACAAAGAAAATGGACAAATTGCCCCTTGCACTGCCAAAAACAAAGTTAAAGTCAAGGTCAAAGCCAAAGCCTGAATCAAAAATTCAATCTGGAGAGCAATCTGTAGATGCTGTGGAGCACAACTATTTTGAGGAGATCGGATTTGGCGGTGTTAGTAGCCTTGTTGATATCATCGACTTAACACAGGACATGGTCAGTCATTTGCCATCTGAAAAGAACAAAGCTTATCGTCCCTTGCAGATCAAACCTGAAAAACCAAACCTTTCAAGAACTCAAAAGGTATGTATGGTTATATGTGCGATAATCATTACCTTAACTCATATTTTATCTACAGAAATGATTCATCAGCAAATCGGTACAGCTATGGTCTCCTGGGAAGGTTGACCCAGTTATGTTCACCCCATCATTCCATGTAAGCTCTATCTAGACTCATTCACTGTAGCATAGTGACATTAGGTACTTCTCTAGTTTGCCGATGAGCGCACCATGTTCAAAATTATTCACAATGCTGTCATAGTGGGCTATGAAGATGGCTGACCTCTGTGGATGGCATGTCCAGAGGAGAGCGCATTCTGTATACTCTCAAAGCAGGAACTCGAGACCAGGAGTGACGAAGAGATACAAGCAATATTCCACCGAAAACATGTTGTCATACCTGACCAATTTGAGCCTACACTTGGTTTTGACGAAAAGGGTTTGAAAACATTGGGGGACCTGTACAAGACTGTGATGATTCATGGTGTGTACAGTGAAATGTATTCTTGTTGTGTTCTGACATCCTGATTATGCACCAAATTACTCAATTGAAAACTCCTTTGAAGCTGAATCATCATGGGCACTTTAGAAGGTGCTGAAGTGTCATAGGGAGAAAAGTAAAATCCTCAATGCACTGGACTTCCCAATGCTGTCTGCTCCTCATCCTCCCCCATCGTTTGCATCCGATGTTGTAGTGTTCCATGACACTGTCAATTTACTGATGTGTGGCCATGCTATTTCATTTCCAATGGCAAGTACTAGATGGGGCCTTGTGGCAACTTCAGGTGCTCACCATCTCTGGCATATTGATTGCAATGGCTTCTGCACTTACATTGACACACAAACTAGCATGAAATGGTGGATCATTGCTAAACCCAAACTTGGGTCAATGCATTTTTCTGATGCTACACTTTTCACTGAAGAATACAATATTTCTGCTGCTAACCTGGAGAAGTGGGATCTTGAAGCAGTCCTTCTTTGTCCTGGATCCTGAATGTAAGTTATGTTTGCTTGGCACCCCAGTATTCATAATCCTTGTCCTGTAGGTTTCTGCAGCCAAACACACCATACTTTGTTGTTACACCAGAATCTGCAATTTGTCATGGAGGTCATTTTTATGTGATGTCCACAATCCAAGACACAGTTTTTGGGCTTTATCATATGTTTGTTGCCAGCAAGAGGGTGACAAACACTGAACACAGTCATGATGTGGATCTTCTACTTCGAAGGATGGTTACTTGTCTTCACCATGTCCTTGTCAAGTGTGGGTCTAAACTAGATTTGTTGACAGTGCCACCTATTCCTCATATTTCCAATGTCTCCACCTTCAAAGGGGTACTTGACCTGTTCATGTTGTGCGTCGTCATGGAACTTGGGGATCTCATCAACCCTCTGGCATACAAGAAGAAACATCGATGTGGTCATAAACATGACCATGATCGGCTGTGCACTATATATACTCGTGGACTATCTAGGGACCTTCATCATTGGTGGTGTGCACACTACATGTTCCTCGACCCTGAGAAGAACTCACCCATCAATGGTGGTCTCGTATTCAAGAACCTACTCTCCCAGCATATTTCTGCACTCATCTCGTATAAGACTATGGCAGAAGAGAAGGGTGTTCAAGGTGAAGTGTTGGAGTGCACAGCGGATGTTCTGACAGGTTTATTGAAGAAGTATTTCCCTTCTGCTCTGCATTTTGGGGTTAGCAAGGGCTTTGAGTGGGTGGGACCAAGATACATTGTTAAGGCTACGGCAGAAATGTTATCCTCATACATGAGATATAGGTTTATTACACTTTCTTTAAACACAATCTACTTACAAAGATGTTGCAGGCAGTGATATCCTGAGTCTCAGGGCAACTCCTGTAGACCTGGACTTTGTACACCAGTACAACGATCTGGTTGTGGATTCAGAATCTAATGTTAATTCCTCAGATGACTCTGACCATGACAGTGAAGAGGGCGATTCAGATGGTGATGATGAAAGTGAACCAAGCAGTGATGATGAAAGTGATCTGACCGACTTGGATGAGTTAGGTATATCCAACGTTCAAACTGTCTTTATATACTGCTCACCTGCAGATGTCATAGCTGATTGTCCACATCCATGCAAATGCAGGAGAAATGGATATGCCCTACCATCATTATACTAGCTGTCATCATTTTATCCTTGACTGTGAAAGTGGACTTCTGTATCTACTCAGTTAGGACATTTAGAACATCACAATATTACATCTGTCTCCAAAAACTAGGCTGGTACTAGTACACCAACTTGAACAGACTCAGACTCAGTCAACTTCTGAGGCAGCTGAGCTCATATTCATAATCAGATGGAGATATCTCAGGCTCCACTACTATAGGGGATCTTGGCTCCAGAAGTTCGGGAGGGTAATTTGTTCTGATCTTTTACCTCCAACTTAACCCCCCCCCCAGTCCAGTTACCATGCAGTGAGCACAGTGAACAGCTGCCTTAGGACGTCAGGAACAATACTAGATTATTAAGCCCTTACTATTCTGTTTGCAACTGCTGAGAAATAATGTTCCCACCTGCCAAATTTTGGCTACTAGTAGTATTACATAACTTGTTCAGACACTCACCATGACCATGACCATTTCCTCCCTCTGCTTACTAATTGTATAGTAAGCCTATCTGTTCTCTCCTTAGGCCCCTTTTGGGAACATGAGTAGAGTAGGAGTAGGCTGGGTTAGAGTAACTCGGCTGTTATTCATGTTGGCTAGTCACAAAGTCATCACAAAATAAGATAGATATCAAATTGGTTACCTAACTGGGAACTGGAATTGATGTTGGAGCTTCAACAACATTCCTTGGCACCACCTGACAACTTTGGGCATCATCGTTGTCGACAACACCGCTGCAAGAAGTCGTGATGCCGACCACTGATAAACTTAAAAATTCAATGTGAAACTTTATTTTTCTCATTTTATACATTATTATGCATATATATTGTACAATAATAACAAGTTGCAACATTCAGAAAGGGTTTACTCTTTAGGTCATCATCATGGATGACAGCAACAACAGTCTTCAACCTGTACGGTGGTTCAAACCCCAACATTCCAATTGGGCATTAGGTTATCATGATCAGAATTCAAATTGATCAAAGTACACATGTGACATAAATCCTACCAAGTTACAACCCTTTGTAAGCTTTTGTAATTCTACCTAGCCCTACTTCTACCCTACTCAAGTTCCCAAAAGGGGCCTTAGTACTTTCCTGCCAGTGGTAGCGAAATGCAGGTCTGACCTTTTTGTCACCTGCCTTTATTGAGTCTGACTTTTTGTCACTCATAGCCTAAGGACCTTGAACACCTTAAACCTATCAGCAGCTCAGAGCCCTAAAGCCCTTTACAGCAATTTCAACCCATCCAAGTGTCAGATGGCTGCTCGAGGTGAAGTCCCCTTTGCCATGTTTTCTACTTCAGTTGACCCCGAAATGCATTCAGATGGAAAAAAATATGAATGAATATTATTTTTTACATCAGAGAGAAAGTTGGCTGAAATACCTTGGCACAGGACAAACCTTGGCCCACCCCCATTAGTGCCCACTATGCATCATTCAATTTTGAGTCAGCAATTGCATTAAGTATCGAAATGAAGGAGATGTTTGGCTATCTAGACAGCGGGAAAATAGGATGTGGCCTGTTTAGTGATTCTCCCCCTACCACACTGGAGCCTACTCCGCCTCCCTCACCTACTCAGAAATTGACTTCTTTAAAGGACCACAATCACCCACCTTTCCCCCCGGATCCAACCCGGTCAGCGGCAGGGGAAACTGCTTCAGCCTCAGCTGGTCAGCTGGGCAAGGTGGAAAACACAGATAAGAAGTATGGCAGCAACAAGAAATGGAGCCATGCAAAGTGGAAGCACGAAAGGGCTGAGCAACGGAAGGAGCGCAAGACAGGAGTACATCCTTATGAAGTTCATGCCACCACCCATCAGAAATTGCATGACTCAAACTGGAATGCCATTGATGCAAAGCTTGATCTCATGGATATATCCATCTCAGCCCCTGGGTACATAGGTCTATGCGACACTGAGGAGTTGAAGGATAAGACCACATATGGGTTGGACGATCTGGTTGGGGAGAACTCGCACTTCAAATTCAAGTTGCAAAAGTGGGATGGCCGGTAAGCTAAGTTAATTTTGTGTCAATCCTCATAGCTGGAACTTGAATTTGACAGAAAATCAATCCCCATCAAGGATCACGCCGGCTGGATTTTCTGTGTGGGCATTGGGCAACCAAATGACAATGGCCAGCCAGAGGAGCAAAAATGGTCGAAGGCAATGGAGGATGTGGAGAGGTAGATGAAGGAAACCAGGGAGCAATGTTCCTTTGATTCTAAGGACTTGGATCATTGCTGTGGGCCTTTTCCAGCCCTGGCAGCTGGTGTATCGTTTGGTGGTGGACAAGTGATCCCAGGTAACCTCATCCACAACCGAGTGAATCACAGAGTTTTATGAAAACTCCTCAGCCACCTTTCCTTTGTCTGCATCTCCAAATTTGCAAATGGGCATTTGCAACTTGGTTCCTGAAGCTTTATAAATATTACCTTGAAACCCTTGGAGCACTGTATGAGCAGGATGAAGGCCTGGAGCGCATATTTCTGGACAGCACCTGGGTGGCAGTTTCCTTCAACTTTGGCCCAGCGACCTGGTGCTATCAGCATACAGATTGGGTGAACATTGCCTTCAGAGTCTGTATTATAACTAGTGCTTAAAGGTCCAGTCCCAAGAACCGAGGACCAGACTGGACTGAACCAAAATTGTAACCGGTCCTAGAGGACCATCAGTCCCGGTTCAACCAGTTCCTGAAGCAGTTTGGTCCTCGGTTCTTATTCTTGTGACTACTTAATATAACCGTCGCGAACCGGTGTAGACCGGTTCAGGACCGAACTCACGGTCCTTAACTTAGATGGTAACAAAAGTATGCATACATATAATTATTATATTATATATGTGTACAACTTGGGGCATGCCCAAATGAAAAGAGGGAAATGTAAGTTGTTTAAATAGCACTGACCATTTCCATCTGTTTGCATGGTCACATGCACTTTTGTTTACACATTTTTGATGCATTTACATGTTTCGTTTATATGTTTATACTTATTTGTACTGTATTGCCACAAGCCACAATGTGTTTTGTGACTCGGTTTCTCTCCCACCCCCACAACAACAATGGCCTCGTCCACAACTGGGGCACAAACAACATCTGTCATTGTTTGTGCCCCAGGTAAGTACTCTTTTAATCTTTACTTTCATTTGTAATTAACTAATATCTTGTTTCTTTCTTAGATTTTATGTATATTCTAACACTGACAACACCCACTTCCAGCCTCACGAGCCACTACTTGTGGGGTGGATTGTGGGTGCTACTTTGCCAACAACACCAAGTCCAGGTATGTCCCATATCACCCCGATGTTGCCATGTCACTAATGACATGCAGGGATTCAGTGCCCATGTCCAGCCTCATGAGCCACTGCTCGTGAGGTGGATCATGGGTGCTAACTGACTAATGACAAATGCAAGATGACAATGACGGGCAACAAACCGGTGTCAAATGGCAAATGCACAAGGGATGAGGTACTGTGACTGAATGAGGGGATGATGAAGACAAACATCGGCTGGGGATGACAACAACAACACCTGGCAGCCACAACAGGGACAACAACAACAATAACAACAACAGCCGCAATGGGGACAACAATGACAATGAGAGCAGCAGCCCACTTCCTCGCTCAAAGCACGAGATGGAGGGGGCCGTTATCTTTCCTTTCTGTATTAACCAGCCTTCCCCAGCACCCACATCCAGCCTTGTGAGCCACTGCTTGTGGGTGGTTTCTTTTTTTTTCTTTTTTTTTTCTTGTTTTGTTTTATTAGTGTTTTGTATCAAATGTAATAGTATATAGTCTGTAGACCGGTCAAAACCAGTCTATGAACTGATATGTAACCAATACAGACCAGCCCTGTAGGGTCCAGTTCAGTTTTCATAGTTTACATGAAATATAAGAACCGGTCTCAGTCCTAGTTCTCCCTCAAGGAGGGTAAAAACTGGGACTGGACTGGACTTTTAAGCACTAATTATAACCAATGTCAGAAAGTTTGATTCAACATGTGGTGGCCACCTCGTCCTATGGGAGTGTGGCATTGTTATTGAGTTCCCTCTGGGTGCATCTATCATCATTCCCTCAGCTGTCATTAGCCACTCGAACCTCCTCATCCAACCCCATGAGATTTGGTACTCCTTCACACAGTATGCGGCCGGTGGTCTATACAGATGGGTTGAGCATGGGTTTCAAAAGGAGGAGAGGTATGCTAAGGGATTGTCAGTGGCTGAGCATGTGGAAGAAGAGGTTTGTAGGGCAGCACGTAAGGATTTTGGTCTTTCCTTGTTTTCTACTATGGATCAGTTGCATGCAATGGCACAACAGAGATAACTTAGTAGCTGTCACATTCAAGTAAACCTGCAAGCAACACTAGAATTAACAATTGGACCATTTCACCTGCTCAGTAATATATTATATTTTGCTTTCTGCTAGTAGCATCTACAATGAATTCAATAAGAGTGTGAGATTGTCCAAGTGGATGCAACCATGACTGCATTGTTAGGACATGTTTACATCTTCATGTCATGTGCAATTCCAACAAGTCATGAGAACTTCAAGTTGAAGTTGAAGTGGCAGTGCTTGAGCAAAACTTCTTGTTCAAGTTTTCCCTTTTGTCCTTCCTCATTTCTGCTTGGGTTACTGCTCCTACTATTTCCTCGTCCTGCAGGTCTGACTTTCTGTCACCTGCCCAGTTGTGTCTGACTTTTCATCACTCAACCCTACATTTGGACTCAGTCACTGCTGGCCCCTTGAACCTATCAGCAGCTCACCCTACTGTCCTTTACAGGAGTTTCAGGTTATTCAAGTGTCAGATGTTCCCTTGAGGTGAGATCCCCTTTACTTACCCTATCAGCTACACAATGCCTGTCCATTACCCATGCCCGTGAAATTGGTGCAGGCAGTGCTGGAGTGGTCAGGGATGCCCACTCCAGGGTGGTCATGTGATCTAGTAGATATACCCATAGCTAGTCACATGTTAGTAGCTAAGCTTGCTATACCATCGCATTCCACGCCTTCAGCGAGGGAGACACTCGGCACATCTCCAGTGCGTAGGGTGGCAGCTGATAAAAGGTTGAGAACTGATGTGTTTTCTACTTTAGTTCATTCCGAAGTCCATTCACCTATACAATGGTGTTAATATTTCCTATATCCAACATGGTTGGCTGAAGTACTTTGCTCCAGAGGTACCCAGGCAAACTGTTTGGCAGACGCGCCTCCTTCGGGGAACCTCGAGGTCTGGCATTCACCACCTTGGATTTTGGACCAGCTTTTCATCACTTAATTTTGGAATCAAGCCCCTTCCCCTCTAGATTGAGCAACCTTCGACACCCCATCCGCAAGTTCCATTGGTAAGCCCTTGCCTAGTCTTGCCTCTCTTGCCATTCTCATTGCCGGTAGCCACTTATCCAAATGACTGCCATGCCTTGACAATTTACTGAGGTTTCGATTTGGTGGCGGTACTTGAGTTTGTGATGGGTTTACCACTGAGCGCCTTCATACCAGGCATATTGAGGTATGCACCAATCTCAGTCTGATGGAGTTCAGTGTTCGGAGTATGGTGTTGGCTTGATGTAGTGGCAATGATAAGCCTCTCAACATGTCGGATGGCCCCCCAAGGTGAGAGCCTCCTTCTTACCCTGCCCTATCAGCTATGCAATGCCCATCTTTTACTTGAGCCTGGGAAATTGGCGCAAGCGATGCATAGCCGTGTGGCGGCAGGCAATCAAAGCTGACACATTTTCTAGCTCAGTTAATCCCAAAGTCCATTCAGCTATCCAAAAGGTATTCATATCTCTTACATCCAATGCAGCTTGCTAATATACCCCGGCCCAGGCACATGCAGGCAAACAGTTGGGCAACTGCCCCTCTACTTGACAGCCTATTCATCACCCCATATCCTGAGTTTGGCTTTTCGTCCCTCAATTTTTGAGCAATTTGCATCCCCTTCTTACTTTGGCCCACCTATGCGGCTGCCTATATAATTTGTTGCTCCATAAGTTATATGCCACTCAAATGTGTCACATGTGTACATCCCCCAGCTCCCGTCTCATATATGTAGCAGTCAAGCCCAGATATGGCATTAATTATAGTTGAAAACTAGTATTCAAAAATCTAATTATATCCAGCTTTGAAGCATGTTAGGAAGTGCCCTTGCTCTAAGCATTATTTTACCCTTATTCCATGTCTCGAGGAATGAAGTCCTAAGACTTTGTGGAGTGCGTGTTTATAATTTTTTGGTTCCATTTATTGATGGGCTTCTGAGCTGCTTATTTTCAGGATCATCCTCGCTGCACTGACAGGGTAAATGGTTGACACATAGCAGGGCCAAGCAACATGGTTGATTTGAAATCTAGAAGGGTATATACACAAAGTGATTGAAATGAAAAGTCTAAATGATGGTTGGTTTATCCATGCTGCCTTCTTCACTCTCAGCCAGTTAGCTCTGAATCATCTTCCTCCTGCAGGTTGCAGTGATGGCTATTGAATGCTTGGTGCATTGTGATGAGCATGCATGAGTTGCACTTCGCAAACAGGCCAAAGAATTCAACCTCAGTTAGCCCAGGCCTATCCATGGATTTGAGCTTTGAGAATTTGTGCCAGTTGGTTTGATAACCAAGATCCATGTATCCAGTGGGATGGGGCACTTTGGTTAGACCTACAACTAGGGTTAGCTCAAATGTTTCGGGATTACCCTTCACTTACTTGCTTGTGCATAGGTCCACTTCAATGGCCTTGGCATACACTCTAATTCCCAGTGATGTAGGACTTGTGGAGGGCACAATGCATCACTTCCTTCATAATGTGTGGTCAGTACTTTGAGCTCTTGGGATGCCTCCCAACTTACCTCGAGGTGGAAACTCCTGCACTGGAATGTTAGCCACCTGATAAACCCTCTGTAATGGCACTGGATTGCTGTAAACGCTTACTGCTTTCTTAGGTAAAGGTGAAGGCTGACCTAGGTATCCACATTGGCTGCTCGCACATTCTGCCACATATTCCCATGTGTAGCATCCAAAGACCAGTATGTATATGGCCACTTCTGTGAAGACCAGCTCTTTGCAAACTCATTGAAACAACAGACACAGGCAGCTGGGCCCAAGGAATTGGTGGTATTCGCAATATTCATGCAGTGCGCTCAGTGCCATGCACTTCCTTGCATGGATGGGCCTTTATACAACCATCAGAGATGCAGCTGCAAGGTTCTAAGCTATGCACCAGTGCCATGTGGTCAGATTCAGTGTAGCCAGATTGAGAGACCAGACAACATCTGTCAAATTGTATATCTTGTAGAGCAATATCTGCCAGTACATCAGGACGGCGGTCATGGTCAGCACCTGTGGATGCCCAGGCATAAAGAAAGGAACCAGAGCTTGAAAAAGGTGAGGCGCTCAATTCAACACTTGGTGTTGAGACTTTGTTGGTTGAATTGACCAGGCATTTATAGGCCACTAGGCTTTGAATGAGTCATCATTACTCCTCACCATGACTCAGATTGACTGACTCTGAGTCAGTGAGGTCATTAAAAGGTGGTGCAGCAAGCAACCTTGAGCCCCATCTCCTTCTTTGGTGCCTGGCCTGTTGTATCCCCAATGCTGGATGAGAACTCACCTCCAGACAATGCTACAAGCATCAATGCCCTCAAGCT
Source organism: Tricholoma matsutake (assembly GCA_026075535.2). NCBI lineage: Eukaryota > Fungi > Basidiomycota > Agaricomycetes > Agaricales > Tricholomataceae > Tricholoma > Tricholoma matsutake. The sequence goes on along the minus strand of AP026540.1, from coordinate 10,029,849 downwards.
TTGGAACAGGAAAAAGCCATGAGTCAATTGTATTTTTTGCTTGCCATGCAGATCCACCATGCCATGCTCTAATGCTACTGCTCAGTCGCATCAGTGATCCTTTAGTTCATTATGGGCAACATTTTGGCAGAGCAGCACATGCAATGTGCAGCATACAAGCATTGCTGACCAACAGCATACTTCACATGGTGGAGGAGGGGGAGGTCGTAGAAGAATCACTCACTCCCAAGCGAGTACCATTCTCAATTAATCTACTTTTTGGCTAATATATTCCTACATATTGCAGGGCCAGAAAAGAGCATAGAGTGTTCCAAAAACTCTTGTGCATGGTGCCCCATTTTCTGGAGTGCCTCATGGAATCTTCAAATGAAGAGTGTATGGTGATAGCAGAATTAGTACATTTATTTTTCTGCAAATCTATATACCTTTCCTCACCCATTAAAGATTCAAAAGGGCATATCCAGTGCAAGATCAGATGATACTAAGAGCTTGAAGGGTGTTGTTCTGGAGTGGATAAGTCCCCCTGGCATACCCATACATTCACCACCCTCCTCTGTCCTGCTGGTCTAGACTGGAAAGATGCGGAGTCAGTGTTCCTTCTTTTGCACTTGTCCAATTGGGCCATGGCTAAAGCCTGGCATGAATGGGTCCTCCATTCTAAAGTAATGAGTCATACAAACAGAAAAATTTACAGCCAGTCAGTATGAAACATATTTGTAAGAGTGCCTCTTACATCATCAAACCATTATCACATGCAACTCTGTTATCACATGTTATTCCATTAGTATATAGGCTATACTCGAATACTTGTGTACTGTATTCTAGAATCCCCCCTCAAATTATACTAAGTTCCTTATAGTTTCGTGTCCTTGAGTGTTGGAAGCTCCGGCTTCCTTCCACTTTTTTTTAATAATGAACTTACTATCAACACTCTATTCTCTCTCACATGCTCTTTTCCCAAAACCATGCCAACCCTGGAATTTTCAAAAACAGTCTAATTTTTCACGCTGAACACTGTACCTTGACAACACTAAGCTACCTGCTCACTCAACACTTGCTCACTGCCCCTGCACCAAGGGACCTCCCTAGAATTCATTTGAGTCTTCCTTCTTTCTATCCCCCAGTTCTCGCCAACCCACTTAATCCTGGTTTCTCATTACACAATGGCTTCTACAATCTCCTTATCCATCTCTTGGTTTTCTCCCAACCTCGTCTTCATCACAGCTTCTGTCGCCTTCACCTACATCCTCTTTCGGGCCATCTACAACCTCTTCTTGTCTCCTCTTAGTGCAATCCCTGGCCCCTGGTATGCAGCCATCTCCGATTTCTGGATCACAACACACATTCTATGACTCTGCCAATGCAAGGTCTCGATGCCTACAGCCCAGTAGTGCAAATCACCCCATTCCTTCTGTATCCCCATCCCCAACTGCCTCCACTTCCTCATTGCCTACCCCTCCAGCCATGTCTTCACATGCCATGTTTTCACATCCAACTCCCAGGAGTTATAGTTCTCCTCCACTCATCATGATCTCAAAAATAGTCACCTTCCACCAGTGTATCGCAGCCACAACTCTCTTCACAATTATACACATGCTCACCACCCTTTCCTCATCCTTTCTTGACAGAACCTTCCCTCATTTTCTCATGTCGCACCTCTCCACTTGCTTCCTCCTCACCACAACGCGTCTCACAACCAGCCTCTTGTAAACGTGCCCAGGCTTTCATTTATATGCTCGACCTCTTGTAAATGTGCCCAGTCTTTCAGTTATGCGCCCAACCTCACGTAAATCTGCCTGGCCTCTCATAAACACAGCCAACTCCCAAACCTTCACCCACCACCTTTCAGCCCCCTGTGTCTCGTTTTGCGGCCCCCACCTCTGTCCAACACCATTCTGGCGTCAAACAATGTTGGAATTTTTTTCCTGTTTGCACCCTGGACAACTGCCACCACCACCCCTTCCCTTGCCCCAAACCAGTCCCAAAAACCTTGAAAACGATGGCACACACTGCCGACTCCACTCACAGCCCCATGGCCGAGTTCCCAGCCCCTCTGAGCCTGCCACTGCCAGCACCACATCATCATTGTCAATGGCAACAACACCAGCTGCAGCCACCCCAGAAACGACGGCTTGGGCCCCCTCTGGCACCCGGACCACCTCTACCACCTCAGAGACAGGTACCCAGACAATCAACAGCCCACAGCAACAGTCTGCAACCCTGCAAACGGAACATGCCCTGTACTCAATGAAACCACCCCACCAGCCTTGCCCTTCTTGACGACAGTCCAGGAAGCCTACAACAGCACCACTCACCCCAGCTCAATCCTCAGCCCCCCGTGCTGTACCCAGAACCACCCCATCTCACTGCCACATCATCATCGACACCCCCCATTCACTGCCAACCCCGTCCCAGCCACTCAGCTCGCCCCAGACCCCCCATAAATGCGCCATTTGGACATCGTCTGTGTGATACACCCCTGCCATGTCACTGATGATGCTGATGACAACTGTCAACACCCCCTCTTTATTGCCTGTGCCTCGCTTTCTATGCACCCCTGCTCAGCTCAGACCCCCCCCCACCATATTGGCCCCCCTCGCTCCCTGTTCACCTCCCCATCTCGTGCCCCAGCCCCTGGTGTCGCATTTGCCTAGCCTGACCCATTGAGCTCTCGCACCCTCATTTTGCCAGCCTCAACTCTCCTCCAATGCCCACCACTTTGCCCCCTGCTCTGGGATAACTACAAGCCCTCAGAGCACCCTCCTGTCCCTGTCCCAACCCCCTGCCATCATCATCACCTGGCACATCATCACCAACAACACTCACACAGCCCCCATCAATGATAACTATGTTGTCGAGAACCCCCAACAGCCCAGTCCACAACCCCCCTGTTATGCACCCTGACCCTGCCCTGAACCCTGCCACATCACAGCCATCAACAACAACATCAACGACGGACGACGACCACTCCCCACCTCAACCACCCCAGAACACCTAATGGCACCACCACATGCATCCCTGTCCCCCCCAGCTCGTCAACGACATCCTGGATCCACTCAGCAGCGCTCCATGTAATGTTCACCTTGTATTGCTGCTTTTGGACTGTATTGTTGTGACTCTGTTCCCCGACTTGTTCACCCCAACTCAGCCATGAACACGCCTCGCCACCAGTCCCATCCTCCCCCATCACCGCCGCCGACTTGATGCACCCCTCTGTCAAACCCCCCCCCCAAACTCCCAGTATACGGCACATCCACAACTCTTGCACCCCCAACACCCCTATGCCCACGCACCAAACCACAGACTTGTGCCCCCTCCGCTTCACATCAGGAACAGCATCCTGTGCAGTTCAAGTCCTAATGCCGTCATTCAGGATTTCTCTTTTGTTTCCACACCTTCTCAGACTCACTTGGTTTTCCCCCCCATCGCCTACATCTATGCTAACAACATGGACGCTGTCTATGCGTGGATGCATTCATCAGAACATGTCTGCTGCTCGACGGAATGGCTCTGCTGGTTCCAGGATCCCCAACGACAACTGTACCACTGCCTAGACCCCTCTGTCCCCCCAGCCTGTACCCCTGCTCCCCATTCCACGTCTCGAACAACCCAAAATGACTGCGACATCATCATCGACGTGCCTGTTGATGACGGCCGAATCCTTTGCTCTGCCACACTCTGGAACACTGGCCCTATCTCTGGAACGACAAATTATGCAGCTAGACGCAGTAGGATGCGCAAAATAATCCCGGCCCCTTGGCTCACCCCAGAACACCCAGAGATGAGCCATCTCACCAACACCTGTAACCTACACCCCTGCCGTGCTACTGAGGATGCCGTCCACATCCACGGAAGCTCCCCATTCACCCCCTGTCCCCCTCTCACTGCACATCTGCCCCAGCTGTCCCCAACTCGCCCCGAGGTGAATCATTTGACCGTCCCTGCCGAGCCCTGTCCACATCACCAGCCCCGTCCACATCACCAGCCCCGTCCATGTCACCAGCCCTGTTCACACCCTTGTTCATGCCCATCCTTGTCAATGTCCTCATCAACACCTGTCCCTGTCCTCGTCAGCACCTGTCCCCGCCCTCTTCAACACCTGTCCCTGTCCTCATCAACACCAGTCCTCATCAATGCCTGTGACGTTCAATGCCCACTTTCATCATCAGTCCACTACCAGGCAACTCAATGTTTTCACCGACGTGTAAAGTGTGTGACTTGTTGATACAACCCCCCCCCTGGTCATTTTTTTGGAGTATGAGAGAGTGTAAGAGTGCCTCTTACATCATCAAACCATTATCACATGCAACTCTGTTATCACATGTTATTCCATTAGTATATAGGCTATACTCGAATACTTGTGTATTGTATTCTAGAATCCCCCCTCGAATTATACTAAGTTCCTTATAGTTTCATGTCCTTGAGTGTTGGAAGCTCCAGCTCCCTTCCAATATTACAGTTCAAGTTATTCCTATAAGAAGTTATCATTATAATTGTTACTAGGTGAGGACTAGATATGGAAACAGGATCACAGAAGTTCATAATCCATAATGTAATGCACAGTTTGCATTTCACCATCACTTTGCATATATTGCCACAACTGCTTCTTTCCCTCTGCAATGCATTAGATCTGTTGTAGATTGCAATAGTCCCTCATATACCATGTTAGCACCAGTTGTAATACCATCGTGAAACCATAGTTGCTCATTAACAACAATGCATGATATATAATGTGCTTCTCCATGATAGATAATACCTTTTAGTTTTATTGTAAAAGGCTGATTATTTCTGCTAAAAATTGTCACTTCTGGGTCTATTTTTAAATTTTTTCCTTCAAATTCAAAGATAAGTATAGCTGGAACCAACACAAAAGAATATGAACATATGAGATGTTGATTGCATTCAGAACATCTAGACATTGAACCTTCCTGATGATTCTGAATCCAATCTTGTATTGATACATAAGGACTTGTTCCAGAAGACAAAATGCAAGACCGAACAGAATGTTGATGAGTTTGAGCCTGAGTCAATGTATGTTCTTGAGAACATGTAAGTTGTGAGGACACAATTTGAGTGGGTGTTGTAAACATAAGCTGTAATAATCTAACCACTGATGTATGCCTACCCCACTGCAAGCCAGCAATTCTTAAGTCATCTAAATATGTCCCTCACATTTTCTAATAAAGTCTGACCATCTAAATGACTTTGATATCCATTGCATATATCCTCAAGTATATCATCATTTATAGAACCAAAAGTATGACTCCAATACTCTGGATTAGTCTTCCACACTGCATAAAGGATAGAAAAGACAGAGTCATATGCACAACTGTTATTGCTCCATATTATACCAAGAGGGACTGAGATATGGTAAACTTCATTACCTGTTGTATCAGAACTTTTATTACTGCTAACTCTCAATCTTTTATGTGGCTGTTTAACAGTCAACTTTTCATTGACAGTTACATCACCAATTTTTCTTTTCAAACTGACACTGGTGCCATTTGAATCTTCTGGCCACATTCAACTGGCAAAACCAGCAGCAAGTCTAAAAAGATGAACAAGAGGCAGAGGCTAGAACCAAGCTTAGCAGAATGGAAATAGATGAGAGGAATAGGGGAGGGACCAACCTGGGCATGGGGGTGGAGAATAGGGCTGGAGTCATCCAATCGTCCAGCTATGCATTGACTATGACATTATATCTGGCAACTATCAAGATTAATTGCCGAGGATGATGTATAAGATTGGACACATAGAATTGGATGCCTGGAAGGTCAGACAGACCATCATAATACTGGAGAACTTGAAATCAACCCTAGATCAACCATGTATCAAGGTAACTTTCAGATTGCTGTAATAGCTGTGCCCTCTGGCCACAACCTCGGTATTGTTGGTCAGATGGCTATTACACAGCTGCAACTGTGACATCAAGGCCATGAAATATGTCCCATGGGTGAGGCAACCACAAAAAAGCACCACAGCGGGCTTTGTGACACGGGTAAGTATTTGCAACACCGTTGAGTTTCTTAGTAAGAATCTGACAGCAAAGTGAGCAAAAGCAGTCGATAGAAAACAGATGCAAAAGATTCTCATTGAGACCACCCCTTGAGACTAATCACTCCTCTCTGATCATGCCTCCTAGCAATTATCCATATGGTTCCCTATGCTATGAAGTAATCGACTGGATCATAGGACTCAGTTTTATTAGCTTGTCCCATTCCAGCAGTATTGCATGCTCAGAAGTTCATCTACACTGGCTTACTCTCCAACATACATCCACTACCTTCCGTACTATCCTTGATAATCACCCCAACCCTTTTGCAATATTTGACATCAAATTTGACAACAATATGGCCTCTCACAAAGCACCAGTTGCTAAAACATTCCTCCACTTTGGGCGATGGCTGGATCTGATAGACAGCTTGCGAACATCAAACATGTCAATGCATTTGGTGGTAGTTGAGTCAGACAACCATCAATCAACAATGCATACTGGAATCACTGATCAAATATTTGACATGTTGGAAGGAAGACATGCTTTCGATGCCTTAACTGAGCTTTGCATTGAAGTTAGATCACCATTCACTCACTTCATCACCATTCCTGTGTTTCCAAACCTCAAACACCTGTATACTGTGATGAGAGGAGTCCCCACCTGCATCTTGAGGAGGCATCAGACATCCCCTGTCAGATATCAAATCAAGCTCCCTAGACTTAAACGCCTTGTTGTCAATACCGATGGAATTGGAAAGGTGTTATTTGGAAAGCTTCCCTCTGTCACAGTGCTGATGATGTGTTGTACAAGTGTGCACAGCATCACAGAGTATGGCTCTACTCTTCACCACGCCCTGGTGAGCACAGAGGCCTTGTTCACAGACTTCCGCACTATCACAAAAAACCTGACCAAAGTCGAAATCTCTGTCAAAGTAAATTGGCTGCGTGATCTCAGGACAGTCCATTTATCTGCTGCCACCAAGCTCTTTATTCAGGCAGCAGGTCACTACCATGCCAGTCCCTTACTTCCTATGGTCAGGATAGATACTCCACTATTGGAAACAGGGCACTTTTATTTGGCTGATACTTGTTGCATTGATTTTGCTGCCAGCACTTTCCAATCATCTATCAAACATCTCACCGTCATGACCCTGGGTCTCGCTGTGCCTCAGCCTGGGCTCTATGCATCCACACCCTGGACCTTCTACAACTTCTTAGTTCCATTACCTCAACTGGAGGACACTGTTATTGCTGTTCATGGCATTGAGCTCATCCCCACTGATTTACTGCAAATCAAATGGCCCATGCTTATGGAACTCATGCTCATCCTTGAGCCTGGAATCGCAAACCTAATGTCTCACATTCATCTTCCCTCTATTCGACAAACCTGCATCGTCTTCCCTGAATGGTGCACAGAGTCACTCTGGCTAGAGAACTATGTTTTTTGAGACCAAGATAACGGGTTAGAGTTGGACCAGGAGGAGGACGTGGAGGGCAGTGATACCACAGACTCAGAACCAGACGATGTAGATTAAGGCGGCTCTCTGCCAGAGCAGGATTGTGATCACAATCCTGAAGATGGGAGTGATGACCAACACACTGATGAGGTGCTCACTGCCATTAGTCTTGGGGTACTGATGTGTTACAAGGAAGAGATTGATTCCTTTGCCCATTATTTTCCACATGCATCTCTGGCCAAATGCTCAAATCTGCAGCCTCCAGATGAACATCGCTTCGATGTGGTGCCACTTAATATATTCAAAATTAATTCATAATTATAGAACACTTAGTATCAAGATATAGTATTTCTTGGGACTGTACAACTACTGTTACATGCAAATGCAAATACATTTTTTTGGAACCAGCATGGCAGTGGCATTGTTGTTCTTGTTCTCCCTCCCCACCATCTCCCCTCCTCCCCCTCATTCCCCCAGGTGGTCTCCCTGTCAGTGTCGCCTCCCTTCCCCCTTGGCTGTCATCACCATTCCACCCACCATTAGTGCTTAAAGGTCCGGTCCCAAGAACTGAGGACCAGACTGGACTGAACCAAAATTGTAACTGGTCCTAGAGGACCATCAGTCCCGGTTCAACCAGTTCCTGAAGCGGTTTGGTCCTCAGTTCTTATTCTTGTGACTACTTAATATAACCATCGCAAACTGGTGTAGACCAGTTCAGGACCAAACTCACAGTCCTTAACTTAGATGGTAACAAAAGTATGCATACATATAATTATTATATTATATATGTGTACAACTTGGGGCATGCCCGAATGAAAAGAGGGAAATGTAAGTTGTTTAAATAGCACTGACCATTTGCATCTGTTTGCATGGTCACATGCACTTTCATTTACGCATTTTTGATGCATTTACATGTTTCATTTATATGTTTATACTTATTTGTACTGTATTGCCACAAGCCACAATGTGTTTTGCGACTCGGTTTCTCTCCCACCCCCACAACAACAATGGCCTCATCCACAACTGGGGCACAAACAACATCTGTCATTGTTTGTGCCCCAGGTAAGTACTCTTTTAATCTTTACTTTCATTTGTAATTAACTAATATCTTGTTTCTTTCTTAGATTTTATGTATATTCTAACACTGACAACACCCACTTCCAGCCTCACAAGCCACTACTTGTGGGGTGGATTGTGGGTGCTACTTTGCCAACAACGCCAAGTCCAGGTACATCCCATATCACCCCAACAATGATGGGCAACAAACTGGCATCAAATGGTGAACGCACAAGGGATGAGGTACCACGACTGAACGAGGGGACGACGAAGCCAAATGTCGGCTGGGGATGACAACGACAACACCTGGCAGCCACAATGGGGACAACAATGACAATAACAACAGCAGCCACAATGGGGACAACAATGACAATGAGAGCAGCAGCCCCCTTCCTCGCTCAAAGTGCGAGATGGAGGGGGCCATTATCTTTCCTTTCTGTATTAACCAGCCTTCCCCAGCACCCACATCCAGCCTCGTGAGCCACTGCTTGCAGGGTGGTTTCTTTTTTTTTCTTTTTTTTTTCTTGTTTTGTTTTATTAGTTTTTTGTATCAAATGTAATAGTATATAGTCCATAGACTGGTCAAAACCAGTCTATGAACCGATATGTAACCGATACGGACTGGCCCTGTAGGGTCCAGTTCAGTTTTCGTAGTTTACATGAAATATAAGAACCGGTCTTGGTCCCAGTTCTCCCTCGAGGAGGGTAAAAACTGGGACCAGACCAGACTTTTAAGCACTACCCACCATCCACCCCACAAGCAGTTACTTGTGAGGCTGGAGGTGGATGGTGCTTTGTTTGTGGTAGTCGAACCCGTCATTGTTGTTCCACTGGTGCTGGGGCCTGCCGGGTCAGCTGCGGTCATTTGGGCATGCTGGCATCATCCTCAAGTGCTAGCACCCACAATCTTGGGGTGCTGCTCCTTGTTGTGGGCACTAGTCGTCATAGTAGTAGTTAGTACCTAAAATTTTTGTTGATAACAAAATGAAATGATAAACAAAAAAAACAACTTAGCTATAGCCCAAGAGACGTCGACAACATCCTTTAGACTAGTTGCTGCTGTTGCCGCCACTCTCCATCTCCATGCCTCTCACACCCTGTCTCCACCCCGCAAGCAGTTGCTCACAGTGGTGGGAGGGGGTGCTGGTCATCATGGGTGTCATTTAATGGCCTCCCCATCATTGTCATTGTCATTGTTTGCATCATTGTTTGTGCTGGCATTGTTGTTGTTCATGCTGGTGCTGGTGTCGGTACTGATGTCGTCATTTTGTCATCATCATTGTGGGGTCCTGGGGCTGTTCATCATCATCATGGAGTTGTATGTCGGGGTTGTGTGTTGGCAGTGTTGGTGTCATTGGTAGGTATCATCTGTCACCTCCTCCGTTCACCCACAATGTTGTGGCAGCCCCATTGTCTTGTCATTCCACCCACAATCCACCCCACAAGCAGTTGCTCATGGGGCTGGAGGCAGGTGGTGTGTTGTTTGTCGCTGTGGTTGGACCTCAGTGCCTTGTTTGGGTGTTGCTGGGGCCTGCAGGATTGATTCCGGTTGTTTGGGTGTACTGGTGCTGGTGCCTTTGCTGGCATTGGTGCTGGCTTCTTCATTTTGTCGTTGTCATGGGGTCCTGGGTCTATTCCTCATTGTCCTGGGTACATGGCACTCGTTTGAGTCTGATGTTGTATTGTGGGTGCTCACCGGGTGGGTATCCCCTTGTGGGGTCTCCTGGTGTCCCCCTGCTCACTCCCAAACCTTATCAACACCCTCATATCCTGCTTGCACAGGGAGGGGAGATTTGGCGGCCATTGGTGTGGTAGCTTGGTTCACATCGAGACCCTTCGTGAGATGGAGTTTGGTTCCTAAATAACACAGAAAAACAATTAATTAGTTGAGTAAAAAATGAAGGAAAAAAAACTTACCCTAGGGTGCTGTTGTAGCAGTGTGCATGAGAGTGGTGGCAGGTGGAGATGGAGTGGTGGTTGTTGGTAGTTGGAGTGAACCATGAGACTTAGTTTCCCTTTGGGTCCAAAATCTGCATGTCGGAAGATCCCTCTGACCTTGAAAATCTGTAGGGGCTGACTTTCAAAAGAAAGCTTATTTGGCACCACACTTAAACCTGTATTTTGATGGCATGTTCATTGGGTTATAAAGATGAGTCCTCGTACCTCAGACTTGTAATATGTTCCTTACACTGTTAACCCCCCTGTTTAGTGTGCATGAAAAACTTTCTAGTGGTGAAACGCCCATCTGCAGTGATCAGACCAGTGCATGCCATTGATTTACCCTCTGATCAGTCACTCTAATTTCATTTGCTGCTTGTAAGAAAACCAATTGCATTGCAAATCTAAAGCTAGCTGGTACTTTACGACACCCCCCCATTCAACTGCACCTGCTTCAGGGTCCTTTGCTCCTTCAGTTTGGCTAGCACACTCTGTTTTGTTACTGCATGCTCATGTACGACATAGCTTGGAAATACCTGGCTATCAGGAGAATCAGCTGTTGCCAATGGCTGGAACAGTGAATTCAATTTGTTGACACCTACCAGTTCCACCAGTTCAACAGATCACCCACCTCTTCCTTCTCCTCTGGATCATCCAAGAAGTCCAAGATGCTTTAGTAAAATCGTTCGGAATCTGTCACGGTGTCTGACTGACAGAACACCAAAGAGGATGATAATGCGAAGTGAAGCTGGTTGGTCATCAGTAGTGGATTACTAGCGTGCCAACTCCCAGCTCACCTGCATGGCTACATAGGCCAGGGAGGCTGTAGTGACCCAAGTCATGCCATGGATATGAGCATTGCCCGATCTTGTCGCTTTCACCTCTTTCTCTACCAAACTAGGTAAAGATGTGCTTGAATGCCTGCACATGACAGAGTTAATAGTGGACGAAGAGGAAGATGTGTGCAAACCCAGACAAGAATCCAGCTTCTGAACAGCCCCTCCCAAGGGTCTTGGGGATCATACTCCTGGTCTGCATACACCAGGATGAAGTGGGCTCATATTTCTTACCCATCTTACTGGATACAGAGTCCAGACAACTGATGACAGAATTGGTGCTCCAGACGATATATATCCGGTCTTTTTCTAAAGCCACAGATTTACATCTCCTACATACCTTGTAATGTATGGAATTTGGAGAACAGTGTCTGAGAGATATCAATGTTGGTGCTTACGGTAGAAGTCACCCAGACTTCCAAGTGTTGGGACTACAGGTAATTTTTGCTCATTCTGTCATTACATTTGCAGGCCTGTGTTTCTGATGCATATGATCTGTGCTAGCATTTCTTATAGACTTTTGCAACCAGTTGCTTCTGTGTAGCAATTTGTAAGGGCTGTCTTTCTGGCATAGGTTATGCATTTCACCACTCTTGCACTATATCATAAAGGTTTGGACTACAGGTGGTTTATAGCCACTATTCTACACATTCCACAGACTCAGCACAGTCAGATATCTCATGCCCTACATTCGCATCTCTTACAGACCTTCTCAAGCCACTGCTGTCAGACAACAGTTGATCTGCAGAGCCTTTCTGACATATCGTGTAATCTCCCATCATTATGGGACTGTAGGTGTGTTTTCATTGATCTTTTGCCTATTGTGCTGATTTATGACACTTTTACCAATTCTGTGGGTTTGTCAATCTGATGTTTTCACATACTTCATATAAATCTTCTCAAGTAACTGCTCTTAGGCAGCTGCTGATCAGCGGAGCCCTCCTGCAATTGCTGGCAGAATCTGCCATCATTACCATCCTTTATAAGTGTTGGGACAACAGGTGGATTTTCATTGCTCTTTTCTAAATTTCACAGAATTGTCAGTCCGATGCTTTGAGGCCTTTTCCTGCATGTCTTACAGAACTTCTGAAGCAACTGCTTCCTGGCAGCTGCCGATCAGCAGAGCCCACCTGGTATAGCTGGCTGAATCCACCACCGCTGCTGTCCTTTATAAAGGTTGGGACCACAGGTGGCTTTCTGCCCATCTTTTGTAAATTTTTCTGATGCACTATGCTTTTACCAATTCCAGAGGTTTGCCAGTCTGATACTTCATGGTCTATACTCACAATTATTACAAATATTCTCAAGTAATCACTTCCAGGCAGCAGCTGATCAGTGAGGCCATCCTGATATAGCTGGCTGAATCTGCCATTGCTACCGTCCTTTGTAAGTGTTGGGACAACAGGTGGATTTTCATCACTCTTTTCTAAATTTCACAGATTTGTCAGTCTGACACTTCAAGGCCTGTTCCTGCATGGCTTCCAGATCATCAGAAGCAACTGCTTCCTGGCAGCTGCTGATCGACAGAACCCACCTGATATAGCTGGCAGAATTTGCCATCTCTACCATCCTTTATAAGTGTTGGGACAACAGGTGGATTTTTGTCACGCTTTTCTGAATTTCACTGATCAATCACACTTGATATCTCTGTTCATCAAATTTCACATCTGTATACTATTTGTTCAGCTACTACCATAAATTTTGAAAGCTCAATTCTGAGTGCACTGTTGAAATTTGTCAATGCTACCATCCTTTAAATACCCTTTTCAGACCATATATAAGAATTGCAAATATTTTTGTTATTTTGGATATTTTAAGGCCTTATCAAGCCTTAACCTTTTCAGCCCAAAACCCAGATGTTAAGGGTCCTGATTTGCCATCGGTGGAGCCATATTATTTTGAGAAGGCATTGTCTTCGCAAGACCAGCCAAAATATATCTGGCTCGGGGTGGAAAGATCCATCCTTTTGCACCTCTGCTGATCAAGATTCATATCAAATCGACATATGGACACTTATATCAACCAGACTGAGTACTAGTCCTGTATTCATATTAGAAAGATTGTGTATACATCTACTCATATCATAGGTGCCATTCACTTAGAGGCCACCTAATTTGTGCAGTGGCCAAATTGGCCAGAAAAATAGACAATGTCCCAAGATTATGGCTCCCTGGACCTCCAGAATCAGGGTCAAACAAAGGAGAAAAGCTTGAAAAGCATAAGAAAGGTAGAAAGAGGGTGGTTTGGAGCAAATTCGGGTCACTGAATTTGCTCAAGAAATTTTATTTTTGAAGGGGAAATTGCATTACTGGTTCAAAGCTGCCATTTTTCATGTTTTGGGGCATATATATCCTAATGGCCAATTTGGACTGGATTGCAACAAAAAACTTGTCCAGTTTTGCTTTGATAAAAAAATCTCTCTTGCCATTTTGTTTACAAAGAGGGATAAGAAAATGGACCTTTTTTGGACATGTATGGTGCACCAGGCCTAGTCACCACTACTTTTGTACAGTGGCCAAATCTGCCCGACAATGTTTTTTCTTTTTCCACTGAACTATACTGGCTGGGGATCAGACACAATTGCAGTAAATAGTAAATGCACAATGGCTTTTAGTTTCATTGCACATTACTTCAGCTTTTACGGGCAAAATTTTGTGTATGTGTGGCTGCAGAGCATGCTCAGGGCACCCAGAGCTCAACAGACCAATCCTCTCGCATAGATGTTTTTCAATTAATAACATGGGTGTTGCATGGGTAAATCCATTTTTGGTCAATGTACATTATGTACTTTCCATATTTAGAAGGCATTACATCATCTGGCCAAACTCATAGTCAGAAAAATTTATATCTCAGTCAATTTTTGTCCAAATCAAAAGCCATCTGGAGGATCAGATCCCCTTGCCAAAAGAAGCATTTTTACCAGAGGAATAAGAAAAATAGGAAATTTTGACTTGGCTATTTCCGTTGTACAAAGTAGTGGTGACTAGGCCTGGTGCACCATAAATGTTTGCACAAAATAGGCGGCCTCTAACATACGGTCCTATCTTCAAGCAAGTTGACATCTAATCTAATCTAGATCTAATCTCTTTTTGTGACTATGACATACTGCGATCCTCATCGAGCTCAGAACTTGCATTCATGGCGTCTCTTCCTATCCCTTCTCAAGCGCGCTCGTTGCCCTCGACTCCTGTCCCGTACAATGGGACATCAAACTTGACAGATAGCCCGCAATCGTTATCTACCGAGAAATTGAGTACAATCGCTCGCTTCAAATCCCTCACCAGTAACCTTAGCTTGAAGAATCAATATACGAAATTGCAGGAAAAAATAGTCTTTCCGCCGCCCTCATGGTTCCTTGATGACAATACGACGAATCTAGCTTCTGATGAGCCGATGAGACATTCCCCGGTGCCAGTGGCTCAGGCAGTGGCAGAACCATCGGATAGTGATAGGGAGGAAGCACCTGAACTCGTGTCGTTTGCAATGAAGATCAGGCATCTGATTGACTCTCTGCCCCTTCCTACGTTAGCAAGGGCAGGAACCCTAGGTTTCACTAGCAAGAGCTCTAGCGTTTCTACAGGAACCCAGGAATCCTCCGATTTCTCGGGCGAAATTCCAATGGATGGGAAGGGTCCTCCGATTCCTCCCTCTGTAGATGCAGAATTAATGAAGCTTTTATCGTCTGAATGCGTCATGAATGGGGATCTCGTCGGGAAGGAGGGCGACAAGAGGAAGGAAGGGATCTACAGGCAGAGTGTGTGGTCAGTATTGGAGAGATTGAGACCTGCCAGTGGACGCATTGGAGGTGAAGAGGTTGCAGGGAAAGAGCAAAAAGATATAGGTGACAGAGACCCTGAAGGAGGGGTTATGATGTACTCGCCACTCGAGCCTACTTCCGATTCAGAGGTGGAGCTGGCAGTGGAGTATGTTGAGCCTGACGATTCCCGTGGGGACACCGATGTGGGAGACAATAAAGGTAAAGGCCCAGAGGAGCAAGGACCGGGTCCATTAGGAGCACCAAAAGCTCCGACTTACGAGAAGGTCTGGGTGCCTTCTACGACAAAACTCTCTCTCTACACGACGTGGTGGGGCTACCGACTGTATCTTCCACCACCCGTCATGGAGAAGCTTGGTTCTACTAATGTCAAAGCAACTGCCCGTGCGGCGATGGTTACGACTGCTCTCAAGTGGCTTTTGGATAGATTGCCGTTGATGATGGTACCTCCTACCCTAAAACCAACAGTTATCCTATTGAAACGGCTGTCTCCCCTTATTGGCTACATTGGTGTATTCATCGCGTGGAGTTGGTCTAGGATCACAACTTACGACAAAGGTGATTTTGAACTATTCGACGGAATATCGTAATTGACTGTATCTCCGATCTCATCGCAGGAAATGGCGTAATGTTGACAGCGACATGGTTGTTACCTGTTGCGCTCATCCCTTCGTCCTGGGATGCGGGTGACATACATGGACCTTCTCTTAGGCCATCGAACGAAGACGAACAAGAGGAAGCAACAACGACAAAAGCCAGTCTTGAAAAGAAAGGAGGAAAATAATAATCCGAAGTGTTATCGTTAAGCCTATCTATAATAATCTCCGTGCAGCATTTACTAGGGTCATCACCGCTCATTGACAGAATAAATTTATTACATACGCATGAACTTCATTGCACGGCTATACTGTATACACGCATCAGTTTTCATAACGCTTCGTTCTTGTTATCTACTTTGTATTTGTACCTATCTTAAGTTAGTACTTAGTACTTCCCATTCCAATAACGTTATTGTGAGAGACGCGTCGTGACTTCAGACCACGTGCACAATTTAGCGCGCCTCATGCCCAAGCATCGCGGCTGAGAAATGCCAGAAAGCGATAAAGATCTATCCACTTAAATAGTTTCTCTTCTCTTCCACCGTGATTTTTGACGCGTATTCAACAAGGCCTATCATAAGGAAGACCCTTTAGTCTGTCGAAAGGTACACAAAGTGGTACGATCTACTGTCCAGTAGATGGACATGGAGGGGCCAAAGATCACTGATATGAACGGGCGAACTGAGATCGACCGAATGAAAGATAGAATAGAAGAGGCATGAAAGGCGATCGGAGTGAAGAAGCAAAAAATGGATTAGTGGGGCCAGTCGTTGCATTCCGCAAATTCTCTAATCTACAATACTGTTTTCTGTGCAGCGATGTTACGTACTTCACTTTAAGGTGGCTACCCTGGTCGTTTCTACCTTAATACATAATACACGAGATGTCCAAATCAACATGTGCGGGAAGTTCCAACCGTGCGCTAGTCACTACTTTGGCAACACCGTCCAAATTTTGTCCTTTTATGAATAAGAAAAGATCTGCTACCGATTAATACTGTCTTTATTTATTTTCGATTTGGCGGTAATCTTGACGCATGACATTTTATGTATGACAAAGGCATGAGTGAAGAATTTTTAGTTCATTTTTCGACGGGCGCTCAACTGAAAGTATACTATTTGACATACTACACTCAGTTGATAGGCCCTCCTCAATATACACTTTATGTTGATGCCTCTTGTTATTGACTTAGATAACTGGCAATTCTGTCATGTTACCAGCCATCTCCAATTTTGGTCCCCAACCTGGCGCCTTGTCCAAAAGCGATGGTGACTACGCGACCTGTACCAAAGCACGGTGTTGATATCCTACTAAGTGCAGATGTGCATGTCGACCTGCGAGGGAGTTTGCAACGAGGCGTAGGGAAACATTGTCCCGATATCGATAGTATCATATGTGACTTGAATAACCGATGACCCCGATATGGAAGCGAGCCTCGTGTTATCCTGATACATATACCAAGGAGTGGTATCCAGGTCGTTGTGAATGTGAAGTAAATCATCATGTTGTGAACTGATATCTACATGGCAAGTCCCCGCTGATTAGTGAGCACAAGGTTTGTGAACCACGACGTCGGCGTTCCGCCACTCCAGATTGGTAAGCTGCGCGCATTCGGAACAAAGTGGTAGTGACGCGTACATACGACGTCCGGAACTAATAAACAGTCAAGTCAAACGATGTCATTTGTAGCATACACGAGGCACAGATAAACAAACCAACAATTTAGATCCACCCTTACCACGCCGAGGTGGGAGAGCACGGAAAGCCTCGTGGCGAAGCGGATGTGCTGAGGCTGTCAGATTTGTCATGCATTTGGCGTGTGCATATGCTGTACTCTCATAGCAGTCTCGGACGTCGTGCTGTGCGCGAGCGTGAAAGCGTGTACGCTGTGAATGCGATGGCGTGCTGTTAGGGAGCACTGAACGTCATTACTTTGCTCCGGATAGCATCTCAGTAGATACTATCCGGAGCAAAACAACGACACGATGCCGAAGATTGTACATATGCTTGGGAGAGATGCCCGTCGGATGTCCTATGTATAGCGGTGGACCTTTACCCAAAGTGCGTGAATCGCAGTTAGCGGGACCGTGGACATCATATGTCCGTGCTTCTAGGAAATTACGAAAAGCCTATGCCCTGTGTGGGAGCACGCCAAACCTGCACTCGGGTTGAAAACTCTAGCGTGCGTTGGGAAGCGGTCTATCTAGACGCTCATTCTGATATAACACAAGGTAAGAAGTAAATCACAGAACAAAGATCTTGAGAATCGTACATGAATAGACACCGCAGACCAAATCACCAACACTGTCAGACTTAGACTGTGTGGCCATGTCCTAGTTGCGCCTGTGGGCGATAGTGTTGTGAATTGTTGAGTCGAAGAGGCATCGTATGGTAGCATGCCGAGAATGAGTATGTCAGAAACAGGGTCAAGACCACGACAGAAGTAAATTCATAACGACGGCAGATCTTTGAACCGCCCTGTCTGGTAGTCATCCAATACCCTTCGAGCAGTATTATAAACGATTGGTGATTCGTACGTCTAGATAAGTCGTTGGAGCGGAAACCTGAAGATATAGATGCCTCGAAGGAGCAAAGCGGTCCAACGTGAGCGATTGGTGGTAATAACGCTATAGATAGTCACGATTCATCACGGAATAGATAGATTGTGGCATAATTCAGCAAGAGACGTCGGCGGCCCATGCGGTGTTGTTGTGAGGTGAAAGACAAAGAGGATAGAAACATGTTCACAAACCCAAAGACAAGAGGAAACAGAATTACCATGAACGTCCAGTTGGGCAAATGAACTGAAGGGGAGTGGAGATCATGTTTGTGATATCTTAACGATTCAGGGATGAAGCACAATGATATATCATGCATGATACCGCCTTTGCCGCTTTGTTTCGACCATCTCAGTGTTGGGCCGACATCCTTATTGAAGAACACTTATGCTCCAGACGAAACTATGAATGACTCCTCAACTCCTCGCAATTCCGTGATCGATGGAGGAGCTGGGACCTATATAGAGTCGCTTTTCACGAACGGCCGGGGGATAGGGATGCATGTGATAACTCCACAACTCCCAGCGCTGTTGTTCCCCGACTTTCACGTTACAACATGGGGGGGTGGTGGTGGTGATTTAAGGAAATGGGGCCCCAGACAATGGAAAGATCTGACCGATACCTCGCATGTTTTTCGCACATACAACAAACACCGAAACAGGTTGTTGAGGTAGATAAGACACGCCGGCGATGGCCGAATGAGCCCTGACGGAGTCATTTCAACAGCTTTTACATCGGCTTGCACAACAAAGATGTGTACAAAAACGATGCAGTTCTTCATCCCTTTGTCCAACGGAGGTCAAGCATATTGGTGCTAAACCTAAAAAGGACTATGCACACTCCCATCGGTTTGTGCTGGGAAGATCCAAATCAAGCACGGTTAAATCGAGGCTGGGGCTTCTTATCGGCATCAACTTGTTTCTCCTTGCTGTGCTCGCCTCGAGGCTGATCCCGCTTTATATACATGTCCTCTTCCGTCGCTTTTCCCCCTTTCCCTAAAATTCATGCTAACCCTCCGTTCCCAACCACCCCCTACGAGGTTTCCCGACCGCAAGATGTACCAGCGCCGCGGGCGCTCTCGTCAAGTCTCACATGCAGCCCTGGCTAGACAAGCATCCGAGGAACGGCGCAACCGATCTGTAGTACCCTTGCCAACAAAGCGAGATCAAGCGACGGAACGCCCGTCGCCACACAACGTACACGTCGAGCCATTTAATAAACAAGCGCGTGAGTCCGTGTTGCACGCGTCAGTAGCCCAAAGTATGATTGACGTCGAATCAGGGATAGCCAAAGACACCCTGGTCCCCATCAAAACTCCCCCTACACCTCTCTCACCGTCAACATCCTCCTCCCCTGGATCCATGTCATCTGACTATTTCGAGTCGCCTCCAGTGCCACCACGGTCGCTTGAAGATCAGGTGCATATTGCTTATGCGCTGGACGATATTCATCTTGCAAGAGTTCTGTTGCTGAAGCTCAAAGGCATTGAAGTGACGTCAGACGACGACCCGCGGATAGCTGCTGTGCGGGACGAGGATTTCGATTCATGTTTCTTTCCGCACGGTAAACTCATGGATGAGGCTGATGAAAAGGCTTTATTCGAGCAACAAAGGAAAGAAATGGAGAAAGTAGAGGAAAAGAGGCGAGAAGATCGTCTGAGAGCATGCGAGAGGATTTGGGAACAGGAGAAGGAACGGTTGCGAGAAGCACGAGAATTGGCGTTAAGGAGAAAGGAGGCAGAGGAGAGAAGGCAAGCGGAAGAGGAGAAGCGGATCAAACTTGTCAAGGAGAAAATTGCCAAGGAAACGGAGGCAGCGGAACGGAGAGCAAGACTAAACAGGACAAGGTCAAGTTTGGCAATTCGAAATGTCGTTTCATACGAAATGCTCGGCAAATTGCGGACAAGATCATCCCACGCTTCAACATCATCACGTGTCGATGATCATGAGCCATTTGTCTATCCGTTCATGACTCGTACGACCAAACAATCCAAGTCTTCCCAGTCCCTTTCCCAGTCCCCGTCCCAGCCTTTTCAGCCATTCACTCGTCCCACATACGACGAATCTCGTACCGTTCCTTTCAGAGATGTCCTGGCCAGTATCCAAGGTCCACTTTTCCCGGTGGAACGACGCACTACTAGTCCCAGTTATTCGTCTTCTCAGAGCACTTGCAAGGATCGGAGAAAACATCAAGAGACTGAGCTTCTGGAATCTCTCCTCAGGGTTGTGAAATGGGAAGTCGACGAACGACGAAAGCTGAAGGGTAAATGGACTGAACGACCCATCCCTCGGAAGAGTCGTGGCGATAATTCGATCTTGTCTTGTGCTGCTTGCTCTATCTCCTCCTCTTCTATGTCGTCGTCTTTACAGAGTTCTTCTCGTCGCTCGTGGTTATCATTCTCCAGTGCGTCCTCGTCCACATCAACGGCCATTACGACACCTTCGACATCCCCTCCCCGGTCAAGCTGGTTCTCAAAACCTGTGCCATCGTCTTCTCCTGGTTCAGCTACTCGGAAGCAGCGCCCAACGTCTATGATTATTTTCAACCTTCCCGTACCACCTCATTCCTGCCAACCTCACTCTCGATTTACACCAGTGCCTCTAGCCGAATGCCCACTCACCTTGAAGGAGCCATCGTCAACCCCTGCTGCCATTTCTTTCAAACCATTCTCTATTCCAGAGAAACCCGTATTACCTTCTTCTGATCGCGTATTGCGACGTGTCTCGCAGCTCGTAGAGTTCGCTAAAGAGTTTCAGAACACATATGTCAACGCGACGCTTTTTGCCACGATGGCCTCTTCAGATGCTTATGAAGTGCGGACAGTTAACCATGTATCTGTTGCGAGCTTTCCTGGCGATCAGTCAGGTCGACATCGGCTTGCGCAGCCCAACTGGAAACCGAACCGTGCGGGATATCGTGCCCACGCGACAGACGTTGCCATATTTTTGAACGCAGAATCGAATCGAGGCCGTTCTCAAGAGCAGACCATTTATGCACCATCTATCCCTCTTCAACTATGGCTCCCCTCTCCAAACACTCCTCGTACCATTCTCCCTGATCCCCTTCCTTATCCCTTGAGGTTCAAACCCATTCCAAAGCCCTGCCGCTCACCCTTCAGTCTCCATGCTAACCTCGTCATCCCGCGGCATCGTAACTCTCCATCACCCGAGTCTTCTGATTCGCACCTCGGAGCGGGTGTGCTCTCGAACGGCACGTTATCTTGGCGCATGCGCACCGTTGAGAACCCCATGTATCTTCGACTGAAGGCGCTGCAGAATGTCCTCTGGGAAGAGGGTGTGAACTGGCAAGGACGTACGAGGGAAGGGAATATGGGTGCTGGCAGGGAGAAGGTGACAAAGGTTACGTTTGAGGGGGTTGGCCGCAGTTGGTTGAGTGGGGGTGCGGAAGATGGGTATTGGTAACCTCCTGTTGGCTGGCTGGATGTACCAGTGTAATCATGGCTTGCGCATGTGTGTAAGCCGGCGGATGATTGGGGTTCCGCAGTTCCTTGTTTTCCTGCTGTCCTTTTTGGTTGCCTACTGTTCTGCTTTAGATGCCCCTTGTGGGAGGACTGTCATTGTTATTTTCTTTCGTTCATTTGTGATACCATACATATGCATCATACCTATTGTACCCATTCCCAATACCCTACGCTTACTCCAACAGTGACACTGTTATGTCTTATATCCTACCATACTGTGATACACCTTGAACTGCAGTGTATATAATATATATAGATCTTCTTGTGATGACAGTCGGTCGTGCGACAGGGCCATTTCTCTATTTGTACCACTATGAAGTTCACTCTTGATTAGCTCTGTTAACGTTGTTTGCAAATTGGTACCTTGACGCTTGATCTACATGATGCACTCTCCTTTGGTCAGACAGCCATTGGCCCGGGATGTGGATATCGAGAAAATCTATTCAATCGTTGATTCGAATACGGAGCCGTGAATTACGGTTCTCCTGACCCGGCTCTAGATCCACGATGACTCTTCTACTGATCATCCGAAAGGTCATATGAGGATCGATAAATGACCGGTATGAGCATCATTCGTCAAATCGATCCGAATACCAACCAGTACATGTCCTCGTCAACCCCTGCCAATCACGATCTAACCACCGAATCTGGGGTAAAAACCTATCTGGTCGATACTCCCTTTGCCAGCTACAAAATCACCTCACTCTCTGTGAGCAGCGCGAACTATACATACCGTCTCCATCTATCTATCCCGTACGAAGGTCGATCTACATTAGTCCTTAAACATGCCCAACCACACGTGAAACTTGAAGGATCTATCATCCGGTTTGGTATAGAACGCCAGGTACGCAATTTGTCGTGATGTCTGACGTCTGACGTTGCGTATTGAACTTTTTGCGTTCCAGAAGTTCGAAGTCGAGGCGATGAATCGTGTCAAGGCGTGGCTCCCATCTAACTCCACCGTGACAGTCCCAGAGGTACACGTATTCGATGAGGAGAATCATGTTATGATTATAGAAGATTGTGGCGAGGACACTCTCACGCTGAAAGAACTTGTGCGCCAAGGCAAGGTGTCGCTGGACCTCGCGAGTGCAGTAGGAACGTCGATTGGCCAGTTCCTTGGATCGTTGCATAGTTGGGGTCGGAAAAGCCCTGGTGATATTTTAGGCATGTTTAAAGGAAATCAAGAAGCGATAAAAATGTCGGCGTGGGCGACATACGGACGCCTTGTGTCTACGGTGAACGGGGTAGACAGATTGGTTGCCTTGTCCGATCCTCCGATCAACATTTCAGAGCGAGATTCGGAAGTCATTGCGAAAGTAGCATCCGACATGGGCATTGCGATGAATACTGGGCGTGAATTTGTAGGTGCTCTTCGTATGTGTTTAAGTAGGGCTTGCACTTAGCCCCCGATCAGTTCGTGATGGGAGACTTTTGGACGGGGAACATCATGGTTGCCTTGGGCGGTGGACAACGTGTTGAACATATCTACATCCTCGACTGGGAGCTTGCAAAAACGGGACTTCCTGGCGCCGATATTGGCCAATTTTGTGCGGAAATCCACCTGCTTCGCCGGTTTGAGGCCGTCGCAAAGGATGCTGCTTCGAGGATTCTATCGACATTCCTCGAGGCGTACTCTCGTGCGGGTACACCTGATTTTCCCGTATGTAGGGATGCGATGGTGCACTGGGGAGTCCATCTTGCAGTGTGGACGCCTCGTATTCCTTGGGGCGACAAGGCTACCACCCGGAACGTTGTTGAGGAAGGAGTGCAGTTCTTGGTAGGAGCCTCGTCGGCAGATGAGGATTGGCTCAGAGCCTCAAATATTGGGGCGTTGCTTCCGAAACATTAGAACATATCACCCTGTCGAATATGTTTGCATATCATTCCATGATGCAATGACGTTCCTGCCCTTCTCCTAGGTTTTTTTCCACGAAAAATTTCGTGTCTTCCATCTTGTATGGCCTGTCTTTTGGATTCTCTAATCTCTTCCTGCCTCGAGAATTCAAGAGACTCGGATATTGGCCCTACTTCTGTTCACTGGCTCGCAGTATGTAGATATACCCGGCCCAGGATCTCGTCCTCAAGATTTGTCTCATCTCTCGTATAGCTCTATGTACATGCCTGGTCTTCCTTGGCACCGCCAATACTTTGTTGCCACTCACAATCGCCTGCGCACACCTACACACCACCCTCGGACACAATACCAAGCTTTCCTTTCATATATTACTCAGTGTCGATACACCGCGATTCTAGTATGTTGCTCCTATCTGTCTTCCTTTTGGCCAATATCCCTTTTCATTTCATATTTTACAGCTTGAAGGATCCTTCATAACTACTCAAGCCTTGAGGCTCACAAACCAGGAAAATACATCGTTTGTTGCGTTTTCAACTTGCGGCCTGAACTTATGTGGCGAGTTTACTGCTACGACCATTCGAACTTGAAGTGAAGCCTTGAAAACATGGCTTCTGAGTTTAGCCAATTGCTTAGCTCGAACAGGACTACAACTAGATCTATAGTATAGAGCGACGTGCCTTTTCTAACTACGATGACTATCGCGCAATCTAGCTTGTTAAGGATAGGGCTACCAAAACTATCAATAGGAGCTTCGCTGCACTAGGTATCAGGTAGGTCAGTACTAGGTGATCATCTATCTATAAAATGTGCATTCAATCATCCCCAAACATGATCTTGAGATTTTCGATGCTTTCCGAGTCTGTTTCAGCACGCTGAGTACCGCGAAACGCCTCTGTCACGATAGCTGTTTTCCGTTTTTGAATTTGGAGGATTCGACCTTCGATGGTGTTGGAAACCTTGGGGTGATTTTGTCAAACTCTGACAGATCAAAGCAGTCTAGGCCTTACGACGAAGTGTTTAACGTAGACCGTTTTCTCTTGTCCAATCCGGTGAACTCGGTCGATAGCTATTGTGGAGAATATTAGAGTGATTCTCGTGCGGTCAATACATGTGTATATGTACCTTGGTTTTCAGTCGCTGCATTCCACCAACAATCCATCTAAGTCATACGTGTAATCAGTAAACTAGAGGAGAGGATGCAGTTCCAGCACCAACCATAAATACATGGTTGGCTGCCGTTAACTGGAGAGATACCGTCAGAAGTTTGGATGAAATACGAGAGAGGAACAAGACAGTACATTCAAGCCAACTCCGCCAGCTTTCAAACTGACGATCAACACTTTAGGTTTTCTGGATGGACTTCTGAACTCGGAAACAGCAGCGTTCTTCTTCTTGATATCCATGGAACCATCGAATCGATACTGGTCAAATCGTTCTCTTTGTAACACAGCCTCAATCAAATCCAAAAAGCTGGTGAATTGAGAAAAGACCACAGCTCGAAAGCAAGGATCTTGGTCCCGCAGTCGTCCTGTACAGGAGCAAGTTTTCTGCAGTTAGTTTTGACCATGGAAAACTTGTATCATGCATACGGAGGTTCTTCACGAGGGCTTCTAGTTTGGTTGAAGAATGAAAATCATTCCGTCGCAATGTAACCTCAGGCTGCGAACTTTGAGAATTGGGTAATGCATCGCTATTTTTGCTTTTGCGAACAACCTCGAGTAGCTGGCTTGCCTGCAGTGACGAATTCAACTATTATATAGATGACGACGTCCAAAAACCTAACCTTGATAGGTCCATGGGAGCATATCGGACATCGTTGTTCTTCTTTTCTCTCTTCACAATTTGCGAGGTGAGCAAGGATACAGTCTTTACAGCTGGAAGAGAACGCATCAGGATAATGTATATAAATTAACGAGATTGTCGACACTACCATTGATGTATGCACTCGGGGATGATCATCGGTGTCTCCATCACGTCCAAGCAAATCGGACATTCTGAAGCATCACCATCCGTCAGGTTGGCCAAAACCTGCTCTGCGAAACTATTCTTGTTCTCTTCGCCGGTACCCTCGCTGTCTGCGAAACGCCGTATCATATCGTTCACGTCCACAGTCCCATCTCCAGCTGGAGAGAGCGCTCGTTCATCGTCGGGCGTAAGTACAAGGTTTGGATGAAGGACAGCACGCCTCAGTCTTAAAAGTGCAGTATGAGAACGATCGTAAATATTGCCAAGGTCTGGATTACCTCATGAGCATGGCGAGGATATGGGTGTAGTTCTTGCTGACCAGTCCCTTTGCGCTGAGTTGTTCGAAATTACGCTTTGCTGAGATGTATATCGAGTCATAAATCTTTCGCTCGAGAGGCGAGAACTCCAGATTCTCCACCACAATCTACGGGAAGTGCCGTCAATATATAATCGCCCATATCCCTGTTATCGTACCTCTTTTGATGGCAATTCAACAATCTTATTCCCATCAACGTCGCGCATATTCTTCTCCCGCCGCAGGAGTATACTCTCCAAGATCACCTGGACGATTTCAATCGCCTTCGGATCGTGCGCCAAGAATGGCACTGTAATAAACCTATTCAATACGGTTTAGAAAAAATCATCGGGGAAGAAAGAAACCATACGAGCGGAAGAATGCAAAATCCGACCATGGTTTGAAATCGAGGAATTTCCTGCATGTGATTGTATGAGGACTTCGCGAATCGAATGAAGAAAATAACTCACAACAGCGAGTACAAATCTTCGAGCTTGTTGACGATGGGCGTGCCTTAGGTAGTGAGACATCGTCAGAAACGGGAAGCAAGCCAGCCGAATAATGAGGTAGACCTGTCACAGCCCAACGCCTCCTAGCCTGGAGAGCATATACAGCCTTTGCCGTTTTGCTAGTACGAGATTTGCATGAATGAGCTTCATCCAAAACAACTCGAAGCCAGTCAACTAGTATAATCTAATATTAACAAAATTAACCAAACATCATACGTCTTCAACTCACTTTCAAACACCGGTGATTTCGACCTCTCAGATTTAGCATGCTCAGACGCCAACACCCCATACGAAGTAATAATGACCTTGATACTCTTGTCGTCATCGCTATCGTCTTCGATCGCAGCTTCCAAATCCAGACGATTCTGGCCGTGCCAAATGAGAGCTTTGATGGTTCCAGGTTTACTTGAGCGCTGAATTTCTTCAGACCATTGTGAAAGCAATGAAGCTGGTGCTACAATTAATGTCGCAGAAGGTGGTTTGGACGACTTCCGTTGAGGTGTGGGGCGGAACGCATTGTTCAGTTTCAGTTGACGCGATTTCGATGTTGACTGTGCGGTTGACTCTGTCTGAGGATCACATGGAGGGCTGGTCTGAATCAAAGCTGATAACATAATTGTTTTCCCCATGCCCACTAGACAATCAAAGAATAAGAGGAAGTGTAGTAAAATATTTAGACATACTTTCTGTCAGATGAGGACAACACAAATTGTCAATAAAATGCGTGAGGAGATGAAATACAAGCAGTTACCATCACTGAAAAATAGATCAAGTCAAAATCTCATTCTGGACAAAGCAAAGGTAACTCGTACGCAAGAATTCCACCTCTGCATTTTCTCTCTGCTTTCGGAAAATCCAAGCTCATCTCTCCAGAATACGGATTCATGTAGAAAGGCTTCTCGTCCGTGGTCAAATCGATCAGTTCACCATCTATATCCAATTTCTGTGGGAAGAAGTATCTGGAAAGGTGTGTGAGTTGGCAATGGAATGGTCGAGAAAGTAAATCGATCATGTTACGCACTGACTCCATAGCGGGTGCATCGAAGTCGACTCGCGAGCATCCATCTTGCCAGATTCCAGTGAATGCATCCACCTGCAAATTCATTGTCAGTGCCAGAATATCAAAGAAAATTGCAATATTCTGACAAAAGGGCCTGTTTCTGATAACTACGTAACGTCAAGGTAAATGTATCAGAAGGCTCCATCGTACCCATGGTATGATCGTTGTGCTGTGCCCTGTAAAATACAGAAAGATTATGCCATTTCTTGACAACATCTCAGCTCTCATTCACCTCTTGTAAATGGCATCAATTTCATTCTTGGTTAGGTCTTCGGCATCGTCAACTTCTACCTCCTCGCCATCACCGACGATTTCTATCATCTTCTTCGACTCGATTTTGGCAAGCTGCTCTCGAGCTTCATCATGTAACCGTTCATCTGCTCTACGCCCGTTGATACTAGCGCCTGCTTGCGGCTTCAAGCCGACGACGTCGAATAACTTGAGGACAGACTCCTTTCGCTCACGAAGCTTCCTGCAATTTTAGTATGTTTGACTATCGTTCATGTTGAGACATAAAGCAGAATTACTTTTCATCTACCGTCTCCAGACCTTCATTAAACATGACGGGCTTGTCCTCTGCTTGAGAGACCGCGGGGGGCGTGAAGGCGGATGCAAGCATATATGCATGAAGCGCAACGATAAGGGTTGCTCCAGTGGTAAGTTTCTCCGGGCAGTCTGTCATGGTGCCCCGGAATTCTACAATGCCTGAAAGCCAACACGAATAAATCATATAGAGACATAAAAGAATGCACCCACCCAAATCGAGAAGTTTTGATACCCACCATGAGACGTCTGTCGGAAGACGACCAAATTCTTTATACGATTTATTAATGCCAGCATCGGGACATGACGCAAAGACATTACCAAAACCACGGCTATTGAACAATCGCACAATGCTATCGGTTTTAGTCTTTTTGGAAGACTTGCTCTTGAGCATTGCAGTAAGTGACATTTGCTTCATTTTGTCTCCTTTCTTGTTTCCTTGAGCGGTAGCCAATTTACTACGAACCAATTTCGAATCTGTCTGTTCATCACGTTTGATCTGTATCGATTCGCCTAGTTTCACGTATCCCTTTCCTGACACGTTGCTCCACGCATTAGGGACGAGGATGTCTCCGACATACGTTGGTTGGAATGTATGCGGGAGTGCACTAGGTGGTGATGTGCGCCGTTTTTTCGGAGGTGGAGGTAGAGAAGCAGAGGGCTTTGCAGATGAGGATTCAGGCACTACTGACATTTTACGCGTACTCTGGACGCGTTCCTTCATGTTGAGTACCGGGAGCTCAATCCCATTATTAGACTCGTCTTCCGGGAAAGAGAATCTCCTTTTTTGCTTAACCGGTGACACTACATCTTCCATTTCAGCTAAGTTTTCATCATCACTGCCCGGAATAAATAAGGCTGATAGAGGTGAAGAGGCCCTGGAGCTTGTGGGAGGGGTTTGGGGTGTGTCCATAATGGCGTCTTCATTATCATCGTCAGATCCAGCGAAGAAGAGACCTTCTGGAGGACCTTCTGATAGATCCATTATGAAAAGATAGAACAACACGGACGCGTCGGACAAACAAACACAAATTCGAAGCTGTCTCCCAAATCGTTTCAACTTTCGATGAACCAAAACATGCAACGCGGTCTCCCGATGGTCAGAATCTGGTTTCTAATATATCTTCAAGTGAATTGACATTGGATTCCCATAGCAACCCACTGTTGTTCTCCTAAAAGAGGGCACAGATTCCTCGCAAGGGGCACCACAGCTTCTCTCCAATATTTCCGCATGTCTTGCCATATCAGAGACGTTGTCCAGCACTCTCGGGCCAAGGGGGATGGACAAACTGATCGTCTCTGATCGAGGAGAAGCTCAGATCACCAACGATGGCGCGACAATATTGAAACTACTTGATGTTGTACATCCTGCTGCGCGGACTCTCGTAGATATTGCTAGGGCTCAGGATGCGGAGGTCGGTGATGGAACGACCAGTGTCGTTCTTCTGGCAGCGCAGATGTTGAAGGAGGTGCGGGGATATGTCGAAGAGGGTGTCAGTCCACATATCATTATGAAAGGTTTCCGTCAGGCATCACAACTGGTACGCGACATCTTGCACCCATTTTCTACTTTGGCTCAAATTATGCATAGGCTATTGATCGTACAAAAGAACTACAAGTGACGATTGACAAGTCTGATCCCGAGTACGTTGTCAGCTTTCTCGTTCCAAGCCCTGGTCTTATCAGATGCTCAGACGCTTCCGTTCTCTTCTGCTGAAATGCGCATCAACATCGATGTCTTCCAAGCTTATACATTCCGAGAAACCTTTTTTCTCCAACATGGTTGTCGATGCCGTCCAGAGCCTAGACCAAGACGATCTGGATGAGTCTCTTATCGGTGTAAAAAAAGTTGCTGGAGGCGGGATGCAAGACTCTCTTCTCATACAAGGTGTCGCCTTTAAAAAGACATTCACATATGCTGGCGC